>BSBK01001913.1:2777500-3977500 GCA_027943335.1 Chamaecyparis obtusa
GGCCAAATAGGATACCGGTGATGCTTTAAATTCCCATATCAGATTAGAGATGAAAGCATTTTAGATTTTTTTAATTGGCAGATGTGAAATTTATATGAACCCTACTTTACAACTGGCATCAGATTGGTGGGAAGATGAGAGGCATAAAGCCAAAAAGACACAGAAGAACCCCTGTGATACAAACCAGATGCAATATTAATATTACAATGGATTTGCTTCAGCCTTGTAGATAATACTTCAACTTCTTTGAAAGCTAGGTGCAAACCTGATCAAACACTTTTTTTTGTTAAATGTCAGGTCCAATAGGGGCATCAAACGCAAAGAAATATTCAAAAAGGACCAGACTCCTCCAACATTCACCCAAATGCAATACTTTACGAAAGCCGGTTTATCTGGATTTAAATTATCCCCTTGGCTGAAAACACCATCCTTGTTGAACACTTAAAAACTGAGATTAACCGACAAATCCATTATGGTAAGTTAACCGGTGAAAAGAAACCTTGCAAAGACTTAGAAAAAGCCGCACTCGATCCCCTAACCATTTACAGATTTTAATACACCATCCTGTCCATTCTTCCATTGGAGCACACAAAAGTTAAAAAACATAAACTTGGTGTGATTTTAGACCAGACTCGATTTACCATTAAATTAGATTGAAACACTACATCAGATCCACCTTTTTCTTTAGAAAATTTGGAAACGCAAGATTTATAAACTGGGTCTAACCCTGTAATAAAATAGATTTGCCTGACAAGAATATTAAGGCATTTCAACTTCAAAACATCACAAAACAAGGTCAATATAAACTCAGATCTGACCATTTTAATAAACCAGATTTCAAACCAAATCTACTACATAACTTTGTCAGAGCATGCAAACATCAAAGTAGCACTGAAGTTGCTGCGACCTTCATTTAGATTATATATTTTACTCATCCCACTTAATCCATAGTTCATGTCTGGAACAAGCTCAAGAGAGTTCAACACTTTTTCAAATAACTATTAACAATAAAACTAGGTTTCCAAGACTGCACAACATAGACTTAAATGGTTTCCAAGATACAAATTCCAGGTGCAAAAAAACCGGACAACCTTATGAGGGCTCACCCAACTGCAAGTAAACACCATGACAATACAGAAAACACCACTTAGGAAATTTTAAGAATGACCTCAAACAAGAGGAACCCAAACAAAACAACCAAACTAGAGTTCCTGAAAATTTGACGGGCATGAACTTGGCGAACACAATCCATCAATGACCATACAGGAGGAACAAGATCAACAGCTAGAAAGAATAAGAAACATACTACTTCCCATCAAAATCAATTGAAGTCTTACATTTAGAAAACGAGGTTTCATGAAGAACTCTACTGCCCAGAAGAATAAGCTTCCAAATACCAGAAAGAAGGTATCAATCTCTTCACATATTAAGCAGGCCTACCACAAATCAATCAATGATATCCAAATTCCTACATCAAACTAAACAACTTCAAACAAGATTCAATTTTTGGGCTGTCTATTTAAGAACTTTTATATGTACGCAATCTATTTTTTAGCACTTTGGCATATTTCTCTTTCAAGAAAAAGACTATTAATCAGAAAAAAAGGGTTCCTTTTACAATATGCCTTAAACACATTCACTACAAGATAGAGGGCAGAAAACTAACTTGAACAAAAAACAGGGGTTAACCCAGAGACACAATGAGCATTGAGCATTTGAGAACATAGAACCATAGAAAGCCCTAAAAGTATATTACATTTATACATCTGAAAGAAAGAGAATATATTATTAAGTAGAGCAAACTGGACTCTATTGAATATAACAAAGGACTGCGTATGAGAACATTTCAGTTCATTCTTAATTCAAGGTTACCCTGAAGCTTCCTTGGCTCTGTTGTGCGAGTCATCTTCATTGTGAACAGCCATCCAGACCAATTTTTTTAGGCCATGCAGCAGGTTTGAAGAGGTAATATATAGCTTCACTTTGTTGAATGTAGTGTTCCATGAAATCAGGGGTCTTTGTTTGCCTCTTAGCAGTGGCAGCTTGCTGTAGAGAATCGTGGGCTTGTCACTTCTGCCTTTCAAAAGTTTAAACAGACTCAATAGCCTCAGTCCTGATTTGGAGGTTTTTAATGTTGACTGAAATACTTTAGGTGATTCACCAGCTTACCATTGCTCTTTTGTAGGCAGTTGATACAGTCAGGTTGTTGATGCAGGCAATTAACATTAGTGTTTACCATCACCATTTGAAGTAGCTCTTTAAGGTGACTATTAGATTGGGGTTTGACATTACCACTGCCAGAAAAATTAAGTTTTGCTTATGGGTGAAGATGGAAAAAGGGGCAGCATTGTGGGCAATATTTGCATTCAAATGGCTGGTATAGGCTATAGCGATGACTTGTAGAGTCTCCTTGGATGGATGAAGTGGAGTAATCCCTATAAAAGCTAGATGGTTATGGAGTGGTAAAAGTGGGAATAGTAGTATTATCAATTATGCTCATTCTAAGCGGAGGACTTGAAATAGTTTTGTGGGTGATAAATCTTTTTCTATGTATTCTCCTTCTGTCCTATAAACATAAAAACTAACACAAGTCTTATGTGCAGCGTGAAATGGATATTATCTGGTACCTGAAAAAGGCCTTAAGTTGAAGAATCAGTGTGTTGCAGCTTCCTCTTTTCAAATTAGTAGACTGAAATTGCTTGTTAGTGGTTGCACCCTCTTTAAGTAAATTTTTATTCTATCAATTTCCTTGCATAGTTAAAATGATGAAATCTTGAACAACTTCAGTAGCCTTTGTTTGAACAACTTCAACTTCCTGAAAAATATTGTGAAAAATCAGACCCAGAGCATCAATATCTCCCCGATATAATAAACTTCTTTTAGCATATCACATACTAGGAAAACCTACCTCTGAGAATATTCAAAGTATTTGTATAATAAGTATCACTTTATCATTTCAAAGTTGTTCCAGAAAAACACTTCAATTGTTCTCAGCAAATCAAGTGGGATAGAGAAGGGTGGAACTGCAAATCCTTATGTCTGAACATGCATAGAAGGTTGTTGCTTTTCAACCCACTACAATTTTAAATTTGATGAACACTTTGGTTTGATCGATTGCAAGCTTGTCACATTGGGTCAAAACACATGCAATTATTACTTTGCATGTTCAGTGACTTTATGATTACAGATCCCATGCATGCATTCACATACCCTAAGGATCAAGGCATTACAGGTCCCATACATTTAACTTTGTATCTGTGATGTGATTTTAAATTTGGTGAACTCAAGACACATTGAAGTGTTACTTTGCATGTTCAGTGAGTACGATTTTGGATCTCATGCATACACATACCCTAAGAGTCATACACGTAGCCTAAGAGTCAAGGCATTGCAGGTCCCATGCATATGACACTCATTAATTCGATATACATAAATGCATATGCACATAATGCATAAACATCACAGATACAAAGTGAGAATGGCTTTTGTAAACCCAAATATAGATAAATTTATCAAAATGTGCACTAGACATATCTTTAACTGAATTGACTGTCCAAGTAAACGATAGGTCTTAAGTACAGTATACTTCTAGTATAGGATTTTGTTTGGAGGTAGATGAATCAAACATCTGATTTTGATAGCAGGTCAATATTGAGCAGTTTTTGCTTTTGAGAGAGGATTTACTTGTCCAGAGAGCTTTGCTGACACGGTTGTGAGCACATCAACATTTTGAGGAAGGATTTAATTGTGTAGGCAGTACAATACCTCTCTCTCTACCTTCTTCATCCACACGGTCCCTCTCCCCATCCCCTCTTTAGCTTAGCCTTTGCCTATTTTAAGACAAAGCCCAGCATTGGAATGCAATGTCAAGAAACCAATTTGGATGAATCAAGAGAAATCTATGGGATGTCCAAAGAAATAGCTAGGGAAAAAGACTATGAAGTTGGTAGAAATCTACCATGGGCATATCATGTCCAAGGCTGAAATGAAACAGGTGTATGAGCTGATGGATGAGGACCAGGAGATGAATGGAAAGCTCATGCTCGTACCCAGGCCAATGCAAATATCATCATGGTAACTCATCTGGTGAAGGTGTTGGGGATACCACTGAATTAACTGGTAGTTTTTGCCAATGGCCTCCTAGATCCTCAGTTTCTAGCTTAAATTTGTTTATGGTAGTCAAGTAGTTTTTTAAGTATCAGGTTCTCTTGAGTTTTTGGTTAGATGTTCAGATGGTCTTTTCTGATAAATTATAGTTGTATGTGGGTTTATAAACAGGGATATATATTGCCATATTGGGTACAAAACTGGTATTCTAAGTGCTGCCTAAACCTCCTTTCATTACTTCTAACTGGCATGGTGGCCCTTGTAATCTGGTTCATCTTATTCATTTTTCAGTTGGGCGCCTAGTAAACCATTCTTATATCAAGCAAACAAATGCATACTGCACCATTTTATCTTTAAATATCATAACAGCTTGGAAAGGTGCAGACTAATAAGTGGTTGAGTAGAAGTAAGATTGAAACACTAATGGAAGTCTCTGAATGGGTTGTGTTAACTAGATATTGGATGTCAAAAAAATTATGAGACGGAAGTAAAGAAGAATTATACAAACTTGGTGAATCAGATTACGATATGGCAGAAAATGACACCAAACAAATGGTGAAATGCAGAGTGTGACATTATGATTGAAAGAGACCCAAGCTCATTAAAGGGATTGATAAGAGGATGACAATAAAATTGTTGGCCTGAATGATAGAACAAAAGTGAGGGTGAGAATAAACCTTTGCATTTCCAAATTGTAAGATGAACTCTGGAATCAAATACTTAGTTACCAATCTAGTCAGAGAAGAAGATGACTCATGATTCTTGAGAGAAGGCAATTCAAGTAGCAACCTTGGAGGTGTATTCATTATTTTGATTGGCCTACTGAAGCATAATGGTGGGCTCCCCATGACTGGGATGTTGGCAGACGTCAAACAGAATTCCTTTTAATGATAGATATGTGTGTTGTGTTGAAGGTTTTTGAGGATGGTGACTAGTAATTGTGCCAAGGGAAGAGCCAAGGCCTAGATGCCCATCGAAAGACTTTGGCTTAGAGGCCAAACAAATACATAAAGGAGATGTTGTCGGTATATGGTTTTATACAATTATATAAATTTATGTATATTGTCTACATTTAATTCCATGTTTCTTATAATTTTAAAAAAAAAAGTTTAGTAATCTTTTATGATGATAGGGTTGTTATTTTCAGGGATTGAAAATAAATTGTGAAAAATAGAAAGACAAACTATACTGACATTACATACTAAAAAAGTACAAAACAATTTCAGACATTTTGATTCCCTTCCATTCTTTATTATAATTCCCTCAAAATTTTGTACTTCCGAAATTCATACAGTTTATTGTTACTTTGATTTCTATGAAAGAAAAATAAAATACATTACTTAAATGAACAAAATAAAAGGTCATTAGACCATTTATTCCTTAAAATTTGAATAGTGATTATTAAACAAACAATAAACAATCAACTTATAGACAGAGCTGTTGCAAAATCCCGAGGAAAGCAAAGTTTGTATAGAAATCTCAGATGCCTTACTCCAGTAAGTCCGGCCATAATTGTCTTCATCCAGTGTTGAGATACTTTATTCTTTATCCCCAACAATTGGATTCATGAAAGCTCGAAACAGCAAGAAGCATTTGGACCTGCATTAAAAATAGTGCAGTCATAAATTGTTGTTCTAGACTGAATTGCCATTGAAGATAAAGAAAATGGGTTTGGGAAAAATGGTGGGAAGTTTGAGATTGAACTGGAGGGCAGCTATATATAGAAAGATGAACAAGTGTGAAGAGACTCTTGAAGAAAGGCAGCACCAAAATGCCCAGAAACAGATAAAGAAAATCTTGAGGCGGGCAGATCGGCCAAAATCCAAGTCAGCTCTGAAGATTAGGTTGCGGAGAGTGGGTATAAAAGTGAGTCGATGTGCGTTTAGATTCATAAGGAAGATGGGAATGAGAATGAGATTTAAGAGAAGGGTTCAATTAAAATTGTCTGGCATTTGCCCAAAGTCAAGAACATTGAGCCATGGTTTCTGTGATGCAGAGGATCCAGATACGAGCTTGCCTCTTCTCTTGAAATAACGAGTGAGAGTTTTGCATGCTTCTTCTCTGTACAATTAAAAAATATGTAGGGAATTTAGATGGGTGTAAATTTGTGATTAGAATTTATGTCCAATATACATATAGTTTCTTGTGTTTTAGTGGATTGGTGGTGTATTTTAACTCGCTGCAAATAAACAGAGCATTCATTTTATTTGGTTTAAAAGGAAAAGAAAGGTTCTTTTATAGTCTATGACACCAGCCATATCTTTTTATTCTTTGTGGGAGGCACCTAATTGTGCTACAAACTAGGTGTACATCCTTATAAGATTTGAACTTGTGATCTCTCTTTCAGAGTACAAGTTCTCCACTTCTATTTAGTAATGAGAGATTACAGTTGGATTTTTAAAGGATGAGATTATTATCAAGTTTTTGGACACTATGCATTTATCAGAAATCTAACTCTTACTACTAAAAAAATCAAGTCCTTCCTTGGTAATATTAGAGAATCTGATGGCTGCATAGGCATTACCTTAGTGGAATGGGTATTCCTCATCTTTGAAAGATATATCTCTATAGACTTGTTTTTTAGTATCAAAAACAAATTTGAAAAATGATATAAAATCTTTCATGAATATATACAATATAATTGAAAAGAATTGAAAAAAATAAAATTATATTCAAAGATTTAATAGATATCTTTATTTTTTAAGAAATAAAAATATTTATTCTATATATTTTCCTTATTTATTAATTTACAAATTTTTTAATTCATTAAATTATATTATCATTATTTTTTTTAATTTCTCATGTTAAAAGTTATTTTGTTTCATATGATATAATTAAATTTCTTTTTATATTAAATATCAAGGTAAATGTATATTTTTTTATTAAATAATAAGATTTACAACAACAACAAAGGTAGATATATGGAAGTCCACGCTCATTTTTGTAGATTTTGTAACATTGTGATAGCAAATAGAGACAAATCATGTGACTTGCACTTAATTTCATAGATGGCAGCAACTAGTTTGTCTTAGAACAAAATGAATGAACCCAAGATATGATTGTCCATAAACGCAATACATAGAAGAACATTAAAATCACCTCAAATAATCGTCAATGTGGCTTTGCATCCTTTTGAAGGATAGAAATTTTAAGTATGTGTAAAATTACCTTTTTCATCTAACAATAATATTTTAATTTAGCTGATAGGCTATTTGTGAGAGTTTTGCTCTCTGAAAAATAAAATTCTTCTCAGAAAATTGTCAGTCTCTCTCCTTTGTATCTTTTTTCCGATCATACAGATATTTTCTCAATAGTAACAAACAATTCTTTAAGTACAAATAGCAAGTTACCTTGTTTTTTTCCCTCTTCTTATCCCTAATTTTTTTAGACTTATCAAAATTTCCAATTTTTTTAATAGCATCTATCATCCACATTTGTTGAATTTTAATGCAAGAATTGCAACACTTAAAATGAGAAATAGGGAGCTAGAAAAAAATGAAATTTGTATCCACAGCAACAAAGTAATGGAGGTTGCTTTTCAATTTCATTTTGGACTCATTGATTATACCATAGCCATTCTCATGAAAGATTACAGAGGAAGAATCATTCAAATTCTTTTATTTTTATGTTTTTTGTGCATGCTCTCGAATTTAGAGAATCTGTTTTTAAGTTATTTTTTTAACCGTTCATCATTTTTATTTCAATTTTCAATGCTTGTTGAAATTTGATGTATTTGTTTAAAGATAGGGTACTATTTGGATCATGTTTGAAATATGATGATCTTTGTTTGCACTTTATAAATAAATGTTCTTAGGGCTCTCTTGAATATTTCAATAGATCCAGTCATCATCCTAGAATTTGGTATCATTTGAGTGTGTAGTAATTTGATCATGGGGCCAAAATTTAAAGAGGACCGAAATGGTGCCTTTAGGTGTATTTCACTTTCCTTGTTCTCGATGTGAGTCTTGTTACATCTGCCATTTTTCCAAATCAGCGTATTACATTATGTAGTCATTTGGCTTGGTTCGCCGCAGACTAGATCAAATTCTGTTGTCATTTAATAGGTTGTTGTTTATTGTGTGGAAAGGGATAATTGGTTCTTGGGTGCATGTCTCATATTTATCCGTAAAATCTGAATTTCTTGGGTCCTTTCATCTTGCAAAACCAGTGTTCATTCCTCAGGTACACCATTTCTTGTGTAGGACATTATGCCTAGGTACGAATCTGCCCTCAATGTTGAGTGATTTTCTTGAAATCATTTTAATTTTACTATTTATATTTCTACTGATATGGAACGCTTAATCTTGGGAAAAATGTCTCTTATTCACATTTTTCGTCCATCACAAATAAATCATGGATTCCTTGTCTATAATTTTGATGCATATGCTTTTGGACTTTTAGCCTACATGTTAAACATATATAAGTCTCAAAACATAAAACTTTGCAGAGAAAATGATAATAAATGAATACACAAACACAGATCAAAGCACACAGTAGGATTCAAAAAATGTTTTTTCAATTAATATCCTTTTTCAATACAGAGCAGCCAATAGAAAATCATTTGTGCCCCCAAAATCATTCTATATCAAAACATGGTATATATTTTCATACATAAAAACAGAGTGTTTTCTTTTTTTTTAACAAAATGTTTTCAGCCAAGATAAAACTTCTAGAATGCCCCAAAAGAACCATTAGATCCATCGAATAAGAAAATACAAAATGGGTGTAATAACTACCGTGGTTGGAGTAGTTGAATGGAAGAGGTGGGGAAGATTAAATCTGCACAGCTGGAAGTCCACCTACGCTAACAATATTGATATAAAACTGAATAATAGTTTTTATGATTGTGCTTTTATTTTCTGATTAGGGTTCTAATCTTGTTTGATTATCTCAATGTTAGTTTTTCACCTATGAAGTTAATATATAATTTTTAAATTTTTTTTTTTATTATAATCAATAGAATGTCAATTTTTTCATCTATTCTTAATTATAAAATTAATATATAGTTTTTAAATGTAGAAATTTTTAAATATAAAATCTATGTAATTTGTCATTATTTTAATTTTCAAACTTTTCCAATAGATTTAGAATCTTTAGATTTGTTCTTGTTGTACTTTCTATAAAGTAATGCTTTTTATAAAATGGATACATAGTTCACTTATTTTTTAAATTTAATTTGGGTTATCAAAGCTATGTTTTTATTTTTCTTGACTCTAGGACTTTTCAAATTAGAGTGTAATATTTGGACACCAAAATTTCAATGATTTGTCCTTGTCATGTACTTTCTATAAAGTAATGCTTTTCTAAAATGAATACATATTTTGCTTATTTCTTAAATTAAATTTGGGTTATCAAAGCTTTAAAAAAATTGAAGTGTTAGTCCAATGAATATCTCTAAATATTTTAGCTTATAATGTATTTGATGTAAATTCCTAATTATGTCTTTCAATATGTAGTTTCAAAGTAGTCATAGTGTTTCTATGATTATATTCATGCTTACATTTGATGTCATTTCAAAATATTATCTTTATTCACTTTTTCTTTCTACTTTTCAAACTGTACTGAAGATACAAAATATATCCTAACTCAAACAGTTTCCATTGTGAAGATTTAAAAAAAAACAAGATTTGAGACCTTTACTTATACGCTAGATCTAAGGTCTACTAAAAAATCTAGTCACTGCCTCAATCAATAAGTTTATGCTTTCTCAATTTCTTTTCTTTTACATACCAGTAATGATCTACTCCCTCTTCCCTAATAATTTACCTTTTTTTTTCTTAAACTTCTCGAACTTTTTTTAATTACTCACGTGATAGAGACATTAACATCCAATTTAGAATGAGGTCGATATTTAAATTTCTGTTACTTAGATTTAGAGATTTTTTAAAGGATTAATTGTACTTTTAAATTTTAGGGGGATTTTTTTAACATAGTTTATTTTAAGGATTGTACTTTTTATTTTTTATCTATGTATTTGTTAAGTTATTTTGTATGCAATTTCCTAACATTTACCAACAACAAATTTACTTTATACATAAAAATCAAATTAGAAATTAATGTAAAAACCTATTCATTTTAAAACTTCCTATTTTAAATTGGAAAAAGAAAACCTATCGGCTCATCATTGCATGCACAAAAGCATGCAATTGCTAGTTATATTTTATAAGAAAAATCTATAGATATGATTACCTAATTTATCCTCTTATCTTGCCAATTGTAGAATCTTGCCCTTTAAGCACTTCTTTGGTTACAATTATTGTTCAAAATTATTAAGTGTTCTTCATACTGTATTTTTTTTAATTTTAGTGATCTAATGAGAAGATAGACTTTGCCAATATAGAATGTTGACTAAGTAGACCACATTCTAATTGTAATATTTTAATAATTAATTTAATTTTTATCACTTAATTATGATTTTGTAACTTATAATTGCTCCAACATTAGAACCTATAAAGAACCAACCCTAAGCTTTTCAAAAAAATAAAAAAATTTAAATTTTCAATTTTCAAAAAATTGTGACCATAAAATTGCAATAACCTAAAAGAATATTGAAGCTTTCTTAGATAATACTCTAAACTCTAAAATAAACTGGAAACTACCACTTTGATGTCACTTATTAAAATATTTCTTACCATAAAAATAAAAATCAATAGATATTAGACCATTTTAAGAAGAGTGACCTCCAAAACATAATGATATGATTACAATATTATTACTTATGATGGTTTAGAAAAACCAATCTTTTCTTTATTTATAAATATAATTATGTAGAAATACATCCCCATCTTAATTACACAAGTCTAAGGAAATAACTAAAACTATGTTGAAGTTAAACATATCACTTGTTAATAAGATCTTATAACACATAAATAAGATCTTAATTTATATTTAGATTTTTTTAGAAGTGAACTTCTTTGTATTAAGAAAAAAGAAAAATTAAATATATGGGCCATAAGATGAAGAAAATTATGTATCATTGCAATACCATATTACTTACAAGAATTCTAAAGAAGGGTCTGTTGACTACTAAGAAGTAGTCAACATAACACTCACAATCCTTGCACAATTGAACACCTTCCCTCACCATCATAAATAGGAATTGGGATTAGAATTCAAATCCATAATTGCTAAACATATAGCTTAATAAATTTCAATTCCAAGATAAACTAATGGTTGAGATGACCCTCACTATAGACACCTAAAATTAACTACACCTAACCACACCTAATTTTTTCCTATCCTTAGTCTTTAAATATTATCCTACCTGCTACCCATTCATTAAATAAGTATTCATTATTTATTTAATTAATTTGTCATTTTCCTCTACCTTTGTTCATTTAATCTTAGCCCTTCATCTTGTCTACATAGATCATTAGCTAAATTTATAGTCATCCAACAAGTGTCTCACTTTGTCCCCTTTATATGTCTAAGTGAACCCTACCTAGATTTATTAAACCCAAAAACTTATACCAAAGTCAACCTAACTTTATATCCTATCCAACCATCTTAACTTATCCCTCTTAATCATGGCCTTTCCTATAAGGATGTTGCCCTAACCTTATCTCAAGCCCTAGATCCTATCTCTATGTGACACTTGTTAGATGACTACAACTTTGTAGAATGACCCTAATCCTCATTTAATCTTAGTCATCCATTTAACCTCTTCATCCTAGTCATTGATTTTACCTCTTAGTAATTCTATATAATAGAGGTTTGCCATCCCATTTGCATCAACTTCTTTGACCATAATGTTGTCTTGTGCAAGCTCCTTTGATGTAGAAATATGGTTGCTTATGAGACCAATAGCATGATAATTGGATCCATGTGATTAAATGATCAAATAGATAGAATAAGGATGTGATGAGGATATGATAATGTAAATGGAAGAATAGGTAGAAATTTATGCACTATAAGACTAAAGAAAAAAACATTTCTATAGCCTTATGTTGTAGAAATTTCTACCTAATCTTCCATTTCCATTATCATATCCTCATGACAGACATATTCTATTTAATCATTCATCATATCGATCCAATCATGTTATTGGTCTTATAGACAACCACATTTCTACATCAAAGGAGCAAATTAAGAGGAGCTCAGATGCACTCTACTTCAGCTCAATCTAAGGAAAAAGAAGGAAAGTGAAGGTATTATGTGTTGCATTTATCTACTATGTTATTTACCTTCAATATTTTTTTACTTCACCTGCCAAAGATGAACAGCTCTCCATGTCTTTGGAACCTTAGACATACTCTTCTACATTCCTCCAATACATCAACATCTTTGCAATCTCAACAATCTCTATGATAAATAAAAAATGCTCAAAAGCTCTAAAAACATAGCAAACCTGATCAAACATTTTTTTGAGACTACTAGCTCCAATAGGGGCATCAGAAGCAAATAAATATTCAAATAGGATCAGACTCCCTCATCATTCACCAAAATTCAATACTTTACCAAAACCAGTTTATCTAGATTTAATTAATAACTTCCTTGGTTGAAAACATCATCCTTTGTTGAACACTTAAAATACACAATGGTAAGTTAACTGATAAAAAGAAACCTTGCAAAGACTTACCAAAAACTGTACTCAATCCCAAAACAAATTTTAATACACCATCATGTCCATTCTTCCATTAGAGCACACAAGTTAACCAATGAAAAGTAACCTTGCAAAGACATGCCAAAAACTGTACTCAATCCCAAAACAAATTTTAAGACACCATCATATCCATTTTTCCATTGGAGCACACAAAAGTCAAAAAAATATGAACTTGGTTTTAACTTTGATGTTAAACCAGACTTGATCAACCATTAAACTAGATTACACTACATTAGATCCACCTTTTTCCTTAGAAAAATTGGAAACACGAGATTCAAAAACTGGATCTTGTTGGTTCTTCAAAAGATTTTACACTCCATGAGATACCAATATACTTAGGACTGATATTGAGGAGGGGTTAATTCCAAATGTGAGAAATCTATAAGTAATTGGACCAACTATAGAGACAAGACTGCCCTCTTCACTTCTGGCTCTGCAAAACCAAGGTGGGTACACCTAATCCAATAGATACAATTATGTTCCTTACTGAATACTGGATCTTACAATAGATAACAGTGAGAAAGTACTAAATAACAACCTATTATTCATTGACTCTCCATCACTAGGTAGAACAACTGTATAATGCAAGTAAAATAAAGTAAAATGACTAGTATTGATTATATGTTTCTGATTACAATGATTTCAATCATTTCCCATAAAACAAAGATAGGTGAGTACAGGCTAGTGCCTTATCCATTGGGCAAACATTACCAGAAAATAGAGTTAATACGAGGACCCTTGAAATAACTGGTCTTTAAGCATAAATACAAATATTCCAACTCTTTCCTACTTGCAGATAATTCTTATGCAAATTTAATGAACATGTATCCCACCCTGAGCAATTTTAATCCAACCCTAGATCAAAACTCAAAGCAAAAATACATACATATAAACCTCTAAGAGACTTAAACATTCACAAAATGAACACAAAGGAGAGGAAAAGACTTGAAATTTGTATTAAGTATAACCTTTTGTCTTTGTATATAATATGTTCTGGACAACAAGCTTGCAAGATAATAGTAGCAACCTGTACTTCTTCTCTATTGCTTGATAAGAAATGATACAAAATATTGTAGTCCTCCACTGAGGGTTAGGGTTTCAAAGTTTTTTTGTATTCTCAACACCTAAGACTCTCAATGCCTAAAATGATCGTAAAAAATCCTTTATATACAAGGAAATGCAACAAGCTACCGATCATTTTAGGGTTTACAAAGTTTACTCTAAAAACTTTACAACAACCCTACAGGGTTTACAATAAATGCCTTGTGGATCTGGAGAGATATTTGCAGATAGCTGCCTTGCTTTACATCTTCAATTTTTTCCTCAGTTTCCTCAAGAAAATCTGATCGCCATTTCTTCATTGTCATCCCTGCAATAAATACCTCTTTATATCTCAACAACTTTCAGGACTCAAAAAGTTGTAATCTTTTTCTGGCTCAAGAAGTCGGTGGAGTATCTACTTTTTTTGCATGTGGAATGTACTGATACTTCCACCTGTTATACACCTCTTCACTCGGGAATTCAAAATTTGCAAACTCAGCCTTCTTGCTAGATAATTGTTCCCATTTGCTCTCCATTTGATTGACCTCCTATTGAATAAAATCAAACTTTGATTTTGCAGTCATTAATAACTTGATGGTGCTGATAAAAGAATAAGTGTCATTTAAGACACCAGTTACTCTCTCCGATAGAAGTACATCCATCTCATCTCTCCACTCATATAATTCTTTTAATTTTCCTTGTGCTGTGAGAACATTTGGTACCAGTTCACAACTTGAAAACATTAATTCCCTTTTCAACACATTTGATTTCCTTATGAAATTATCCAAAAATATACTATACTCAGGAAAATTTCTTCACAGACTGATGTACTGGCTTAATTAGTGGATCGGGATCTTCTTGGCCTTTAGACAACCAATGAAATAACTTCACACTTGAAGATCTCTCAATCCATTTTTTCAAAATTGGTGCCAACTCAATCTTATCTTTATTCAAAGTTGTAAACAAAATATGTAACCTACTAACATGATTGAAGAAAATTGAGGGCCTTAAATCATGTGCAAACTGCATTATTGCCTCTGTCATCTTCTCCTCATACTTCTAGTTTACCAGAGATGTAGCCTTTACATGTTCATCCTTCTCCTTTTCCAACTGCACCCTTATTTCCCTCAATTTATTAGTTTCCTCAGTTAATTGTTGCTTCTCCCAACTGAGTCTTGCATCTATATTTACTTCTGGAAGTGGTGATGGTGGAAACTCAATGATTGGGCTTGATGAAGAGGCTACTACAGGCTTATCAAAAATCATTAATGGAGGTGACCTGTGATCCTGGGGTCCAAAAAACTTTGCAATCGATTTATCTTTCTGGATCAAGTCCATTTTAAGTTCATTGTAAGACTTAAGGATAGTTTCAAACTTAGTTCTTAACTCTTCCTTTTCTTGTGCATCCTTTTCTGCCACTTTAACATTAAATTTGGATGTCTCCAAAATGATGTTTGAGGCTTCAACACTTGAAGTCTCACCTACTCTTTGTACCAGCAAATTTCCAGCATATCCTGAAGAGAGAGCCTCTCTTTTTCCTTTATTTTCTTCCCTCTTTAGGGACAACATAACCAGGGTTACATTATCATTAGAGAAAGTAATACCACTAGCAGCTTGTTGTGCTTGTTCTGCAGTAGTAAGGGTCTTTACTTTGCTTCTTATAACCTGATCAAAGACTATTGCATCTGCAATATACCACTCAGGAAGAATCAACACTCCTGCAGTGTGGACCATAGCCCTTCCCTCCTCAGGGGCGATCTTTTCAAATAGTTTCATCATTTCCCCCTTGGTCTCATTTTCAATTTCAGTCATATCCTTATTAGGGAATTCCTCCTTTTTCTCACAAATCTCTTTAAACTGGTTTATTTTCATTCTCCACAAAAACTGAAAAAATGCCCTAGTCTTCACAAATTTATCATCAGCGATAAAAGAATCACTAGCCTGTTTCAAGATTGGGTCAATTTGTTTACCCTCAAACTCTACAACAGTAAGATCCATTTCTATCTCTTTTGGTGCCTCTGGCATTCCTTCTTGTAGTTCATCACTGGAAACAAAAATATTTCCCTCATTGCTCAGTTGCACCAATTGCTCAACAACTCCATGCTCATCTAAATGTAAGGGGGACTAAGATGGAGAATATACATCTTGCTCTGGCTTTGATTCTTCTTGCCTCTGTCTCTTTGGAGAAGGCCCTTGTATTACTGTATCATCCATAAGTCTTTTTCCCTTGGAAGTAGATGGAACATTCTCATCCTTTTGTTGAACTGGGAGAAGAACACTATAGCCTCTTCTTTGTTGCATGGTGTAAGTTCCTCTTGGGGTCAATTTTATGTACCCGGGCTGGCTCAAAATCCTCTTGGCTCTCTCAGGATCTATCTTGCTCACTACAGCCCTCTTCTCATTTACTGCCTGCATGATTCCCTCAAAATGCTCCATGAGAGCATCTACCTTCTTAGCCCATGGCTCAAAATTCTTCAACGGGTCATAACCTTTGTCAAAATTTCTAATAAAATCTACAGTCTTCTTGTAGATTATCCATTTTTCTTTCTTAATCTCTTGAGTTTGGAGATCAAGCTCATTCCTTATTATATCCTCAAGAAAATTAAATTGATGCTCAAAAGGAGCACATCTTATCTTTTCTCTAAACATTCCTGACAAGAAACCTTCATTGTCTGCACATCTGGCTGCAGTTGTAGCCATTCTGTAAGGCTGTAGGATGTGATTCAAATGCACCTAGCCCTTCTTAGTAATGACATACTGGTGTACAATTGTGACATCTAGGAACAAAGTTCCCCTCCCTTTACTAGTAAGGGTTGTTTCTTGCAGATCACCAATTTGCCTTAGAATTTTTGCATACCCTATTTTGAGTGGAACTTGGTAAGGCAAAATGTATGGTGCCTTCTTGCAACCATATACTCTAAAGACTATAGAAACTGGATATAATATTATGTCACCAAAATTGTGTACTATAGTGATATCTTGGCAATACTCCTTAGGCCTGATCAATCTCAACAATTCTCTTGGGATCCTTGGATTTTCAAGATATAATAGTGTCCTAAGCCTTGAAGCAAAATTTCTATCAAAGATAAGGAAGCTGGCCTCAATCCTGTCCCAAGACAAATTTGTTGTCCATAACTAAACTGGAAGCATTTCTCCATTCTTCTCCTTGACAATATCAATTGTTGAACTGAAAAATTGTTCACCCTTGTACAAGAACATATGCATTAGCATAGAGTACCACCCAAAAGGCCTGCTTATCTTCATATTCTTTATCCCCATTAATCCATCATGGATTAAATCAGCAAGGTGAGAGGAAAAATAAAAAATTAGTGCCAACTGGGGGTGTAAAGATTGTACCATCATAAACATATACGGAATTGGCATGTGGGTTGCCTCATCATGCCCAAGAATCAAAGTCAAAGACTTGTATACAACTTGTGCCCGTCAACTGAATAAATCTGACCTGAACGGCTCAGGTGTACTAGGGCTAATCACACACATTGATCCAATCTGATCAAGGAAGTCCCTCAAAGGCTCTATCCTTAAATAATATTTCTGTGTTTCATATATTTCAGTGAATTCTTTAAAATCAATCTTTTCTAGCCCAACAGAAGGGTCATTCAATGAAAACACCTCTCTAATCTCATCTTCTATAATACTTATTAAGTCATTTCCATTTATGTCCTTCACACATCTAGTCATAGGATCATAACACCTAGCAACCTGAATGAGGAGGTCTGCATCCATGAACACTCCAGGGAAAACTAATTTCCCTATATCAAACTACCATATATTACTAAGAGGGGCACAAGAATTTCTTTGAGAGTATGCCGACCTAAACAATATCAAACCATTGTGATCTTTCCCTACCCTGGCATCCCTCATCCAGAGCCCTCTATCATGAAGTCCCTCATTTACAAAATCCCTAGTGTTTCTTGGGACTAATTCCTTCACTTTTTCTGCTCCATTCTCTGAATACAGGAGCAACTGCATCAAATCTTCAAAAACGCCCCTATCTTTATACTCTGTCTTTCCCAATAATTCCCTCTTAGGCGACATATTTAACCTAGGTTATGAAATAATGCACAAATACTAGAGAAAACCCCAAATATTACCGGACAACTATAACCAAGAAAACTAATCTCTTCACACTCCTTTCTCCTTAAAATTTTATGCAATGCTCAAGTTAGAAATTTGGCCTACCAAACGCTTTGAAAAACTTCGCTTGAAATCGCTCTAGGGAGAAAAACCAGTCTTGCTCACCAAGATACTTTGAAAGAGGTAAAATTTTCAATGATCAAATTAGGGTATATAATGTTTTGCCAACCGTTTACAATTCATCCGCATGAAACTCATTAAGTTCGCCATTACTGAGAACTGGCGGCTTCAACGTTCACAAGATGCGAGCAACATCACAGAACAAAATTTCAATTTCGAACCGTCAATCCTATTTTCTTTTCGGCACATCGGACAACTAAAAAAATCAGCAACATAACCTTTTGTTACTTTTCCCTAGACTAGTTCTCGACCAATGAGAACAATCTAAATTAAGCATGTGCAGAAAGTTATAACTTAACTTTAGGCTTTGATTGGAGCAGACAGGTGTCGTCCTGTCGCTAAAGCGCAAGCATAAGATCCGAACACTTTTCCTCAGCGGTATAACGACTGTCATAGATCTTTTTCCAACTTATCACGCCTTTATCATTTCCCGAAATGATGACCCCACTTTCGCTTTACGAACCTTTCATCAAACCAAAAACTGCCATGTTGCAGAAATTAGCAAGCAGACCCCTCTCTGTTCTTCCTCAGTATCAAAGATACTGACAATTGCCACATCACCCTTTACTTCAACCAATCAAAAACTAGCATGTTATCATGACCTAGCAACAGAGGACCCACTGTTCAATCTACATCCTTATTATAAGATCGAATAGTCATCGCTATACCACAAGCTTTAAACATCACGCATCTTATCCCAGCAGCATATCGACAACCATAAGATCTATTCGAGCTTTATCTGTCTGAGAAGACCGACCCCACTTTACTACATCACCTAGGACAAGTGTCAACCAGAGAAAATTGCCACAGAAAAGGGAATGTCAGAACACCGCCATGTTAGAAAAGGTTTTAATCAGATGCTTGTCGCTAAAGTGCATCGATTAAAAAGTAGTCAACTCAACCCAACGGTATAATGACAATCGTCGATGCAATCCATTGTTTAATCACCAACATTCCTTTGAAGACGGGCCCGCTTAGACAGATGTCACTTTGTTGCAAAAGTGTATGTCAAAGATTTTGACAACCGAGAGTCTTAAGGTTTAACGACAGCCACTAGTTTTAAAAGGAAGTCAGTTGAAAAGATAGACGAGGAAAACTAAGGTTATAAAAAAAATTATTTAAAAGGACCTCGCTGAGCAACCTAGTGACATAACACATAAAGTGGTCATTTTTAAAAGGGTTTAATATTGCACATGCTCAATTGGGAATGTTAATGAGCAAAAAGTAATGCTCAAACATAATGAAGGTCAAGTCAATCTAGGGTTTTCTATGACAATGCTCACTGCTAGATTTTAAAACCATGATTCTCAAAAATTAAGCATGAGGATCAAAATTTAAAATAGTACCAACAGTGGCTCATACTTGGGGACGTGTATCTCCTACAGATACAACGAGAAAATCAGAATCTCCTGGAAGAGCAGACCAATTCAAAACTTCGATTGAAAACAAGGAATTGTACACAAAGCCCTAAACTAAAACCTCCATAGAAGCTTAGAAAATCTTTTAAGAGAAGTAAAGCTTTAAGAATTGCCCATTTACTGGCAATTCCATGAGTTCTCTTGTCAGACTCTTTAACAGATATGAACCTGTTCCCCATTTTTCTTCAATGATGTAAGGGCCCAACCAGATGAGGTCAAACTTTCCGTGTTTTCCCTTACTTTCCCTTACTTTCTAATATTGCATTCCACATCAGGACCAAATCACCAATTTGAAAACTTCTCTGGATAGTTCTTCTGTCATACAAAACCTTGCATTGAGCCTGAATTCTCTCATTTCTGACATGTGCCTCACTTCTTACCTCATTCAACTGGATCAGATCATTAATTTTGATAGTCATTTCATCTTCCATATCATCATCATAGGCCTGTATGAATTGGTACATCTGTAACAAGTTATTTTGGGGCAACCTCGCATTAATTCCATAAACTAAGTCAAAAGGGGCACACCCTATTGCTTTCTTTATTGTAACCCTGTCAGCCCATAAGGCTTGCAACAACTTAGAATCCCAGGCTCTTTTATTTTTATCCAACACTCTTTTCAGTATCTTAATTAGACTCTCGTTACTGGACTCAGCCTGACCATTGCCTTGTGGGTGGTAGGGAGATGAGTATGAAATTTTAATGCCATTCTTCTGACAAAAGTCAACAAACTCCTCTGATTTGAAACACATAGCATTATCAACCACCATGGTTTCTGGACATCCAAACCTAGTAAGAATCTTTTGCATCACAAAATCTATTACCACCTTACTAGTTGCTCTTTTTGAGGGAATTGCTTCAACCCACTTGGTGAAATAATCAGTTGCTACCAAGATATAAGAGTGTCCAGCACTGGACTTATTAGGGATCTCTCCAATAAAATCAATACCCCACTTTTGGAAAGGGGCATGAACTGTAACAGGCTTGAGTGGTAGATTCCCACTGAATTTAAGCTTCCCAGCAAACCTTTGACAAGGGTCACGTTTCTTTACAAACTGGTGAGTATCTTTAAAAAGTGTTGGCCACCAAAAACCTGATCTAATGATCTTGTGAGCTGTGGTCTTTGCCATATAGTGTCCTCCATAAAGCCCACTGTGCATTTCATCCAGCAAGAGTTTGGTTTTATCCTAGTCTACACATTTGAGCAGGACACCCTCATTACTCCTCCGCCATAACTCACCACTTATAATTGCATATCTTATGGAATGAAGCTTAACAGTTCTTTTCTTGTTATCTTCCAACTCAGGGGGTAAAATCATTTTTTGCAAGTATTTGACAATATCCTTGTACCATTCACAACAATCCATATTGCAAACAAAAGGTCTTTGATCTTCCTCCAACATATTTATTTGATTTGCAGTCAAGTTACTCTGAGCCATCAATTTTGCAAGGCCTAATCCTCTTACCAACTTTGTAATATGAATGTCAATGTTAAACTCCTGAATTCTATTGATCCATCTACATCTTCTTCCTGAAACTTCTTGTTGGACCAAAATGTCTTTGACTGCAGCACTTGGAACATAAGCAACTATTGTGGCTCCAACCAAGTAACACCTAAATGCTTTGATAGCCTTGACCAAAGCATAGGCTTGTTTTTCAACAATGTCATAGTTTAGTTCTGTTGCTTGTAAGGTCTTACTGAAAAAAGAAATAGGTTGTTCAAAACCATCTGCATTTTTCTGTAATAATATTGCTGCAACAGTATGGGTAGATGCAAAAGAAAAGATCTACAAAGGTTTACTGTAGTCTGGTGTTTTTAAAATTGGGGCATGCTTAATAGCCCTTTTGATATCATTGAAAGCTTGGACTGCCTCAACACTCCATTCAACCTTTTCTCCCTTCTTCAACATTCTTGATATAGGAATGCTAATTTTTGCAAAAATTGTGATAAATCTTCTTAAGAAATTCACTTGTCCTAAAAAGGATTGAATTCCTTTGACATTCTTTGGTTGAGATAATTTATCAATAGCTTCCACCCTCTCAAGGTCTACTCTCACCCAATCCTTTGAAACAATATGTCCTAGAAGTTTTCCTTCCACCACACCTAAGGCACATTTCTTTGGGTTCAAAGAAACTCCATAGTCCAATACTCTAATGAAAATCCTTTCTAGATGTTGGCAATGTTGTTCCTCTTTGGTTGAAAATGTTGTTAGATCATCTTGATAGACCACCATTAATTTGTCAATAAAATCTGCAAAAGCTACATCCATAGCTCTCTGGAAAGTGGCACCTGCATTAGTCAATCCAAAAGGCATTCTTACATAAACATATGTCCCCCATGGGGTTGTAAATAAAATCTTGAATTGCTCTGATTCTTTAACCATAACCTGATTATACCCAGAGAAACCATCCATCGTGGCCATCAACTCTGAACTAGTGACCTTTTGCAACATGTTCTCCATATTAGGTAATCCATAATTGTCCTTTAAAGAATTTATGTTGAGGTTCCTAAAATCAACACAAAGCCTGATGTCACCATTCTTTCTGACAGGAACCAAATTTGAGACCCAAGTGGAATGCCTAATAGGTTTAATTATTCCAGCATCTATCATTTTCTTGAGTTCTCCTTGCATCTTGGGTGCCAAGGTAGGGTTAACATGTCTCAATTTTTGTCTAAATGGTTTAGTAGCCTCCTTCAATGGAATCTCATGTTGAAAAAGGTCTTCTCTATAAGCATTGAGGTCTTCATAAGACCAAGCAAAAACATGTCTAAACTTCCTAAGAAGATCAATCAGATTTTTTCTGGTTTTAGGGGATAATGTCTTACCTATATAAACCCTTTTGGGTACCATTCTTGTGCCCAAATTTATTTCCTCAAGATCATTTGTTTTGTCAGTATTGGCAGAGAAAGCTTCGTCTTTATTATCAAATGCTCTTTCAAGAGCGCCAACCCTTTGGGAACTCTATTCGACTTCAATTACAACACTTCCCTCCCAAAAACAACATCCTTACCATTTACTGTATCAACATAAGTACTGAAGTCCATCTCTATGTTACCAAAATGAGACTCACATTGCAGAAATCTTAATATGTCCTAGTCATCAGAGAAAACCTGCCAATTTTCTACATTGTCAGGGATGGAAGGCCTGGCCTGAACTTCTATATTTGATATATCTGCAAATGTAACATCCTCTGGTCTAAGAGCCACATTAGCTAACAAGTCTGCCATTCTGTTTTGACTTCTTTCCATCCAATAATTATTAAAAGCATTGAAGCTCTCAATTTCATCCCACACTACATTTCTATACTGCTTCAATTTTTTATTTTTTGATGCATATTTTGATCTAACTTGGGAGATAACCAACTCAGAGTCACCCACTACCTTTAAACACTTTATACCATGCCTTGATGCTAACCTTAGACCTATCAACAAGGCTTCATATTCTGCAACATTATTTGTGCATGAGAATAGCAAAGTAAAAGAAAACTTGAAAGTTTTACCATTCAGTGATATAAGCAATATTCCAGCTCCAAATCCCTCTTTTGAATTGGCTCCATCAAAATACATGGTCCATACACTATCAAGGTCAGTCCATTCTTCCTGGCCATCTGATACTAGGGCAGATTCAACACCTTGGTTTCCTTATCTTGGACCTTAAAAGCATTTATGTTAGTGTCAAGAAAGCAATTCATGGTGTTTTCTTCCTCTTCTTCAATCATATGTGGAGTTCTAGGTTCCCTGGAGACTTTGATATTTTGCCCCTCAAAATTGAAAGTAGCAAATGACAAGTCACACTGTATGTTGCCTCCCATAGAAGCACTCCACTTTCTTGACAACAACATCCCATATTGAGGGGGAATATCAACCACTAGAACACTCATGGTCAATTGTTTGCCAGGGTATGTTGCCAGTCTGTAAGGTAAAGCCTTGATAGTACCCACAATTGGTACCTCTCTTGAATCCATTGCTTGACATCTCCCATGGGGAGTATCTACCTTTAACCCTAATGACTTCATAACCTCAATGGGCATAACAGTGTTTGATGCCCCTGAATCAATCATACAATTTTTTAACAGCTTCCCATTTATCAACAAAGTTAAGAAGAAAGGATTAACTGTTCCTGCTGTGGTACTAACAACATTTGTGTCCAAATAAATTTGGGTAATTTTAGAAACAATTTCCTCATTATAGCTTTCATTTTCATCATTCAAAGTTGCTATTTGTTTCTCAATCCTTTCTATTTTTTGGGAGTCCGTGGACACTACACCATTCACCCAATTCAAGGCCTTTTCATTATGCTCTTCTATTCTCATCATTTCTAGCAAAGGGACTTTGACAGTAATTTGTGACAACAACTTGTTCATGTCAATTGGAATATATTTTGAATCAAACACATCATGTTTCATGTTTGCAACTTCTTTATCAACATTTTGAATTGATGTATTTGTGGGTTCTTCAATCTGAATTTTAACTTCTTTCTGCAAAGTTGGAATAACCTCACCTGAAGGTTTAGGCTTTACCTTATAAACAATGTTAGGTTTAACATTTTTCTTTATTTTGACCTTATTAGTAGCATCGGCATCTTTTAGCTTTCTTTGGGATGTCTTTACATCTTTTTCTGTCTTCTTGATGAAAATACCAGCAGGCTTCTAACTTGGATCACCAACTACTCTATTCCTTAAGTTGTAATTTGTCTTAGCTTGAGTAACCATATCTGTTGTTATCAAGGCAATCTCCTCATCAGACGGCCTTCTCAAAACAACTGTTTCTTTACCCTTTAAAACATTACATTGAACACTATCCAACTCATTATCCTCATCTGAAAAGACTTGTTGATGGTATGATTCATTCCTAGTCTGGGAATTCAGAATGTCCTAATTTTCATCTTCTTCAGCTGAATCAATCTCATCCCAAACATGGGAGGAAGTCATTCCACATCCCTGGTCATCATAAGGTTGTTCCTCATTACACTCTTGTTCTTCTTGTGAAGAGACACTCTGGGATATGACACAATAATTAGGATAATGCGGTGATTGACAAACAATACACCATGGGACATCTTCCACCACATTCATTAAATTTCTCTGTAATGGATCAGGGGTCCTATCATTTGGTTTATCTTTTCTCTGGGAGAATAGGTTTCCCATCCTTCCATTGAGTATTGTATGGATAGTTCTGCATTCTTGGCAACTTGTTGAAATTGTTAAAGGCAGGCTTATCATTTCCTGCAACTTTGTTATTTCTATTTTCACCAGGCTTTAAATCCTTTATTGTCTTTAAAATCTGCTTTAAACTATCATCATCTTTTGGTTTTACATTCATAGGTTTCCCTGGTTCTTTTCTGTTCAACATTTGGGACTTGTTATCTTCCCTTCTTCCAAATTTCCTTGAAATCCTGCGGTTACTCTCTATGTTTATAGCCAACTTATAAGCTTCTACAAGATTTCTTGGATTCTTGTCCCTCAAAAGGTAACCCATCTTAGAATTAAAGGCATTTAAATAAGTGACAAGACAAACTCTATCATCCAACCTAATGACCTGCAAAAGTTTATGCATAGCCTTTTGGAATCTAATATTAAATTCAATAACATCCTCATTGACATGCTTCTGGATGTTATTAAACTCATTTAATACAAAGCCCTCATTTGTCTTATCACCGTATTGTTCTTTGAAACAATGTCTAAGCTAATCCCATGAGCCTATGCTACCATGTGGCAAAGCCCTAAACCAATCTCTTGAATCTTCAGTTAGGGATTGTACAAACAATTTCATTATTACATCATTTGGCACAATGTTGTAATCATCTATTACATCAATGAATTTTTTTAAGTCTTCCTCACAGGTGACAACATTAGTCCCGGTGAACTTCAGAAGCTTTTTCCTACTTTCCTTAGGAATGGGGTTAGGATATCCAAGAATGCCGGTAAAAACCAACTGTTTGCATCTTTCATGGATAGGCCCTGCATTGGATACACCAGCACCCTGGGATGTTGATGCATTAGTGTTTGACATAGCAGAAATCTTGAGCCCACCTGGTGGGGGAACACCTATTGTTTGATTAGCATCATTTGCAACATTTCCCCCTTTTGTCAGAGTAGAATTAGCAACATTAGTGGGTCCTGCAGACCGTCTAAGAAAATCTATTTTCTTTCTCATTTCTAAGGCCGAAGCTTCCAAATCTACTTTTTCCAATTCTCTGGCTAGCAATTCCTGCTCCCTTTTGGCTTTCTCAAGGTTTACTTCCAACCTTAAAGCCTGGTCTATGGGAATCTTAGGGCGTACAGGCTCATTAATTGAAATTCCTATGGCTTTTTGCTTTCCCCTATCCTTGGGATTCCTTGTTTCAAACACTTGTTGGACAATGGGTTGTTCGTTTGTTTGTTCTGGTATGGGAACATAATTTATAGCTTCTAAATCTAATAGTTGTCTTCTCAACTGGTTGGCCCTTATCATAGCATGTCTAATTTTTTCTTCTCTTTCCTTTTCTCTCTTTTGCCTAATAGCTGCTTGCTGACAAATTTTCCTTTCTAATTCATATACTTCTTCAAAAATTTCTTCAGAATCAGGCAAAGTTGTTTCAGATTCAACCTGATGTGTTTGAAGATCCTTTTGCTAATCTTGGGACTCATGGAGACCTTGGGGTAATGAAGAACCAAGAGTGAAAGGAGGGACAAAATCTTGTCTATTTCTACTTTTACTTCTAGACCTTCCCTCTACTCCATGTCATTTGTTGGGGGCTATCTTCTTATTGTAAGGCAACTTTTCACCCTATCTCTCCGAGGGAGAGTAATAGTCCTCATATTGATTCAGACCTAGATCAACAGCCTCTTCATATTTTGAGGCATTTCCCTCTTGACTAGGAAGAGCAATACTTTCTTGCCTTGAGCCTCCCTTCTGCTTCCATGTAAAAGACATGTCATTAGTACTCTTTTCTCTTCTGATTTGACCTCGTCTAGATGTGGTCGGAAGCCCACCTTCTAAGGTTTCCTCTGGATGCTCCTTTCTCCAGGACCTTGTATTCTTGAAACTCATTGTAACAAAATAAAACTTTATTTAGCACTAGTACAAAGATATTTCAGAGTCGCCACCCAAATAAATGAGATTCTTTTATGATTTTAAACAAATAGAAAGGGTAGGCAAATTTGAGGAAAGGAAATAACTCTATGTTCAACAGTGACCTACTAGCTTAAAAAAAAATACGCAAGCCAAGAGTCTAGCTCAACTTGTACCTGAGTTATTTTATACAAATTTTACAAATTCTCCAGTAGAGTCGCCATTTTGTTGGTTCTTCAAAAGATTTTACACTCCATGAGATACCAATATACTTATGACTGATATTAAGAAGGGGTTAATTCCAAATGTGAGAAATCTATAAGTAACTGGACCAACTATAGGGACAAGACTGCCCTCTTCACTTTTGGCTCTGCAAAACCAAGGTGGGTACACCTGATCCAGTAGATACAATTATGTTCCTTACTGAATACTGGATCTTATAATAGATAACAGTGAGAAAGTACTAAATAACAACCTATTATTCATTGACTCTCCATCACTAAGTAGAACAACTATATAATGCAAGTAAAATAAAGTAAAATGACTAGTATTGATTATATGTTTCTGATTACAATGATTTCAATCATTTTCCATAAAACAAAGATAAGTGAGTACAAGCCAGTGCCTTATCCATTGGGCAAACATTGCCAGAAAATAGAGTTAATACGAAGACCCTTGAAATAACTGGTCTTTAAGCATAAATACAAATATTCCAACTCTTTCCTACTTGCAGATAATCCTTATGCAAATTTAATGAGCACGTATCCCACCCTAAGCAATTTTAATCCAACCCTAGATCAGAACTCAAAACAAAAATACATACATATAAACCTCTAAGAGACTTAAAAATTCACAGAATGAACACAAAGGAGAGGAAAAGACTTGAAATTTGTATTAAGTATAACCTTTTGTCTTTGTATACAATATGTTTTGGACAGCAAGCTTGCAAGATAATAGTAGCAACCTGTACTTCTTCTCTATTGCTTGATAAGAAATGATACAAAATATTGTAGTCCTCCACTGAGGGTTAGGGTTTCAAAGTTTTTTTGTATTCTCAACACCTAAGACTCTCAATGCCTAAAATGATCGTAAAAAATCCTTTATATACAAGGAAATGCAACAAGCTACCGATCATTCTAGAGTTTATAAAGTTTACCCTAAAAACTTTACAACAACCCTAAAGGGTTTACAATAAATGCCTTGACTAGATTTGTAGAGATATTTGCAGATAGCCGCCTAGCTTTACGTCTTCAATTCTTTCCTTGGTTTCCTCAAGCAAATCTGATCGCCATTTCTTCATTGTCATCCCTGCAATAAATACCTCTTTATATCTCAACAACTTTCAGGACTCAAAAAGTTGCAATCTTTGTCTGGCTCAAGAAGTAGGTGGAGTATCAACTTTTTCTGCATGTGGAATGTACTGATACTTCCACCTGTTATACACCTCTTCACTCGGGAATTCAAAATTTGCAAACTTAGCCTTCTTGCTAGATAATTGTTCCCATTTGCTCTCCATTTGATTGACCTCTTGTTGAATAAAATCAAACTTTGATTTTGCGGTCATTAATAGCTTGATGGTTTTGATAAAAGAATAAGTGTCATTTAAGACACGAGTTACTCTCTCTGACAGAAGTGCATCCATCTCCTCTCTCCACTCATATAATTCTTTTAATTCTCCTTGTGCTATGAGAACATTTGGTACCAGTTCACAACTTGGAAAGATTAATTCCCTTTTCAACACATTTGATTTCCTTATGAAATTATCCAAAAATATACTATACTCAACAATTTTCTTCACAGACTGATGTACTGGCTTAATTAGTGGATCGGGATCTTCTTGGCCTTTAGACAACCAACGAAATAACTTCACACTTGAAGATCTCTCAATCCATTTTTTCAAAATTGGTGCCAACTCAGTCTTATCTTTATTCAAAGTTGTAAACAAAATATGTAACCTACTGACATGATTGAAGAAAATTGAGGACCTTAAATCATATGCAAACTACATTATTGCCTCTGTCATCTTCTCCTCATACTTTTGGTTTACCAGAGATGTAGCCTTTACATGTTCATCCTTCTCCTTTTGCAACTGCACCCTTATTTCCCTCAATTTATTGGTTTCCTCACTTAATTGTTGCTTCTCCCAACTGACTCTTGCATCTATATTTACTTCTGGAAGTGGTGATGGTGGAAACTCAATGATTGGGCTTGATGAAGAGGCTACTGCAGGCTTATCAGAAATCATTAATAGGGGTGACCTGTGATCCTGGGGTCCAGACAACTCAATTTATCTTTTTGGATCAAGTCCATTTTAAGTTCATTGTAAGACTTAAGGATAGTTTCAAACTTAATCCTTAACTCTTCCTTTTCTTGTGCATCCTTTTCTGCCACTTTAACATTAAATTTGGATGTCTCACAAATCTCTTTAAACTGGTTTATTTTCATTCTCCACAAAAACTGAAAAAATGCCCTAGTCTTCACAAATTTATCATCAGCGATAAAATAATCACTAGCCTGTTTCAAGATTGGGTCAATTTGTTTACCCTCAAACTCTGCAACAGTAAGATCCATTTCTATCTCTTTTGGTGCCTCTGGCATTCCTTCTTGTAGTTCATCACTGGAAACAAAAATATTTCTCTCATTGCTCAGCAACTCCATGCTCATCTAAATGTAAGGGGGACTGAGATGGAGAATATACATCCTGTTCTGCCTTTGATTCTTCTTGCCTCTGTCTCTTTGGAGGACCCTGTATTACTATATCATCCATAGGTCTTTTTCCCTTGGAAGTAGATGGAACATTCTCATCCTTTTGTTGAACTGGGAGAAGAACACTATAGCCTCTTCTTTGTTGCATGGTGTAAGTTCCTCTTGGGGTCAATTTTATGTACTCGGGCTGGCTCAAAATCCTCCTGGCTCTCTCAGGATCTGTCTTGCTCACTACAACCCTCTTCTCATTTACTGCCTGCATGATTCCCTCAAAATGCTCCATGAGAGCATCTACCTTCTTAGCCCATGGCTCAAAATTCTTCAACGGGTCATAACCTTTGTCAAAATTTCTAATAAAATCTACAGTCTTCTTGTAGATTACCCATTTTTCTCTCTTAATCTCTTGAGTTTGGAGATCAAACTCATTCCTTATTATATCCTCAGGAAAATTAAATTGATGCTCAAAAGGAGCACATCTTATCTTTTCTCTAAACATTCCTGACAAGAAACCTTCATTGTCTGCACATCTGGCTGCAGCTATA
Source organism: Chamaecyparis obtusa (assembly GCA_027943335.1). Lineage (NCBI taxonomy): Eukaryota > Viridiplantae > Streptophyta > Pinopsida > Cupressales > Cupressaceae > Chamaecyparis > Chamaecyparis obtusa. The sequence continues at coordinate 2,807,249 of BSBK01001913.1, forward strand.
GCCATTCTGTAAGGCTGTAGGACCTAATTCAAATGCACCCAGCCCTTCTTAGTAATGACATACTGGTGTGCAATTGTGACATCCGGGAATAAAGTTCCCCTCCATTTTCCAGTAAGGGTTGTTTCTTGCAGATCACCAATCTGCCTTAGAATTTTTGCATACCCTATTTTGAGTGGAACCTGTTAAGGGAAAATGTATGGTGCCTTCTTGCAACCATATACTCTAAAGACTGTAGAAACTAGATATAATATTATGTCACCAAAATTGTGTACTATAGTGATATCTTGGCAATACTCCTTAGGCCTGATCAATCTCAACAATTCTCTTGGGATCCTTGGATTTTCAAGATATAATAGTGTCCTAAGCCTTGAAGCAAAATTTCTATCAAAGACAAGGAAGCTGGCCTCAATACTATCCCAAGACAAATCTATTGTCCATAATTGAATTGGAAGCGTTTCTCCATTCTTCTCCTTGACAATATCAATTGTTGAACTGAAAAATTGTTCACCCTTGTACAAGAACATATTGCATTAGCATAGAGTACTACCCAAAAGGCATGCTTATCTTCATATTCTTTATCCCCATTAATCCATCATGGATTAAATCAGCAAGGTGAGAGGCAAAATAAAAAATTAGTGCCAATTGGGGGTGTAAAGACTGTACCATCGTAAACATATACAGAATTGGCATGTGGGTTGCCTCATCATACCCAAGAATCAAAGTCAGAGACTTGTATACAACTTGTGCCCATGAACTGAATAAATCCAACCTGAAAAGCTCAGGTGTACTAGGGCTAATCACACACATTGATCCAATCTGATCAAGGAAGTCCCTCAAAGGCCCTGTCCTTAAATAATCTTTTTGTGCTTCATATATTTCAGTGAATTCTTTAAAATCAATCTTTTCTAGCCTAATAGAAGGGTCATTCAATGAAAACACCTCTCTAATCTCATCTTTTGTAATACTTATTAAGTCATTTCCATTTATGTCCTTCACACATCTAATCACAGGATCATAACACCTAGCAACTTGAATGAGGAGGTCTGCATCCATGAACACTCCAAGGACAACTAATTTCTCTATATCAAACTGCCATATATTACTAAGAGGGGCACAAGAATTTTTTTGAGAGTATGCTGCCCTAAACAATATCAAACCATTGTGATCTTTCCCTACCCTGGCATCCCTCATCCAGAGCCCTCTATCATGAAGTCCCTCATTTACAGAGTCCCTAGGGTTTCTTGGGACTAATTCCTTCACTTTTGCTGCCCCTTTCTCTGAATGTGAGAGCAACTACATTAAATCTTCAAAAACACCCCTATCTTTATACTATGTCTTTCCCGATAATTCCCTCTTAGGCGGCATCTTTAACTAGGGTTATGAAATAATGCACAAATACCAGAGAAAACCCCAAATATTACCGGACAACTATAACCAAGAAACTAATCTCTTCACACTCCTTTCTCCTTAAAATTTTATGCAATCCTCAAGTTAGAAATTTGGCCTACCAGACGCTTTGAAAAACTTCGCTTGAAATCGCTCCAAGGAGAAAAACAGTCTCGCTCACCAAGATACTTTGAAAGAGGTAAAATTTTCAATGATCAAATCAGGGTATATAATGTTTTGCCATCCGTTTACAATTCATCCACACAAAACTCATTAAGTTCACCATTACTGAGAACTGGCGGCTTCAACGTTCACAGGACGCAAGCAACATCACTGAACAAAATTTCAAATTCGAACCGTCAATCCTGTTTTCTTTTCGGCACATCAGACGGCTAACAAAATCAGTAGCGTAACCTTTTGTTACTTTTCCCTAGACTAGTTCTCGACCAATGAGAACAGTCTAAATTAAGCATGTGCAGAAAGTTATAACTTAACTTTAGGCTTTGATCGGAGCGGACAAGTGTCGTCCTGTCACTAAAGCGCAAGCATAAGATCCGAACACTTTTCCTCAGCGGTATAACGACTGCCGTAGATCTTTTTCCAACTTATCATGCCTTTATCGTTTCCCGAAACGATGACCCCACTTTTGCTTTACGAACCTTTCATCAAACCAAAAACTGCCACGTTGCAAAAATCAGCAAGCAGACCCCTCTTTGTTCTTCCTCAGTATCAAAGATACTGACAATTGCCACATCACCCTTTACTTCGACCAATAAAAAACTAGCATGTTATCATGACCTGGCAACAGAGGACCCACTGTTCAGTCTACATCCTTATTATAAGATCGAACGGTCATCGCTATACCGCAAGCTTTAAACATCACGCATCTTATCCCAGTGGTATATCAACAACCATAAGATCTATTCGAGCTTTATCTGTCTGAGAAGACTGACCCCACTTTACTACGTCACCGAGGACAAGTGAAAACCAGAGAAAACTGCCACGGAAAAGGGAATGTCAGAACACTGCCATGTCAAAAAAGGTTTTAATCAGACGCTTGTCACTAAAGCGCATCGATTAAAAAGTAGTCAACTCAACCCAACGGTATAACGACAACTGTCGATGCAATTCATTGTTTAATCGTCAGCATTCCTTTGAAGAGGGTCCCGCTTAGACAGATGTCACTTTGTCGCAAAAGTGTATGTCAAAGATTCTGACAACCAAGAGTCTTAAGGTTTAACGACAGCCACTAGGTTTAAAAGGAAGTTAGTTGAAAAGATAGACGAGGAAAACTAAGGTTATAAAAGAAATTATTTAAAAGGACCCTGCCGAGCAACCTAGTGACATAACACATAAAGTGGTCATTTTTAAAAGGGTTTAATATTGCGCATGCTCAATTGGGAATGTTAATGAGCAAAAAGTAACGCTCAAACATAACGAAGCTCAGATCGATCTAGGGTTTTTTGCCACAATGCTCACTGCTAGGTTTTAAAACCATGATTCTCAAAATTTAAGCATGAGGATCAAAATTTAAAATAGTACCAACAGATCTAACCCTGAAATACACCAAATTTCATTGTGAACTAGAGCCTGAAAGGGATATTAAGGCATTCAACTTCAAAAAAAAAAAAAACAAGGGTAATATAAATCCAGACCTGATCATTTTGATAAACAAGATTTCAAACCGAATCCAGTACATAACTTTGTCAGAGTATTCAAAAATCAAAATAACACCAAAGTTGTTGTGACCTTCATTTATATTTTATATTTTACTCATCTCACTTTATCCATAGTTCATGTCTGCAACAAGCTCAAAAAACTAAATAGAAAGCAAGCTACTAAGATGAAGACACGTGTCAACAGCTCACACCACCATGGGAGATTGGACATAAAAGAGGCTCAAAACAAACCAAAGGCCTCCAATACAAAACAAGGTTCAAAAAGTTGACACTTGGTAGCCACTCTCACCATCGCCAAGAGTTCAACACTTTTTCCAAGAACTATTAATAGTAAAACCAGGTTTCGAAGACTGCAACAACATAGACTTACATGGTTTCCAAGATACAAATTCCAGGTGCAAAACAACCAGATGACATTAAGAGGGCTCACTCAACTGTCAGTAAACACCATGACAATACAGAAAACATCACATAGGAATTTTTAAGCATGACCTCGAACATGAGGAACCCAAACAAAACAACCAAAACAGAGTTCCTAAAAATTTGACAGGGGCATGAACTTGGCGATCACAATCGATTAATGAACATACAGGAGGAACAAGATCAGTGGCTAGAAAGAATAAGAAGCATATTTCTCCCCATCAAAATCAGTTGCAGTCTTACATTTAGAATAAGAAAGATACTTCTTTCCATCAAAATCAATTGCAGTCTTACATCTAGAATAAGAAGTTTCAAGAACTCTCCTGGGCAGAAGAATAAGCTTCCAAATACAGGAAACGAGGTGTCAAACTCCTTGCATATTAAGCAGACCTACCACACACATCAATCAATGATATCCAAATTCCTAGTCTCTTTCATTCAACTAATCAACTTCAACTGAGATTCAATTTTTGGGTTGTAGATATATGAACTTACATATGTAGGCAATCTATTTTTTAACACTTTGTCATATTTCTCTTTTGAGAAAAAGGCAATATATTAATCAGAAAAAAGGCTTCCTTTTACAAAATGCCTTATGCAGGACAGACGGCAGAAAACAAACTTAAAGAACAAAAATAGGGGTAAACCCAGAGACCCAATGAGCATTTGAGAACATAAAACCATAGAAAACCTTAGAAGTAGATTAGATTTATACATCTGATATCAATAACATATGCTATTAACTAGAGAAAACTAGACACTAGTGAAGATACATATAAGAAAGGACTGCATATGAGGACATTTCAGCTCATTATAAATTCAAGGTCACCCTGAAGCTTCCTTGGCTCTTCTATGCATGTAATCTTCATTGTGAATAGCCATCCAGACCAAATTTCTAGACCATGCAGCAGGTTTGAAGAGGTAATATATAGCTTCGCTCTTCTGAATGTAGTGTTCCATGAAATTGGAGGTCTTTGTTTGCCTCTTAGCAGTGGCAGCTTGTTGTAGCATCCTGGACTTTGTCACTTCTGCCTTTCAAAAGTTTAAACAGACTCAATAGCCTCAGTCCTGTTGGGGGTGTTTTTATGGTTGACTGAAATACTTTAGGTAATTCACCAGCTTGTCATTTCTCTTTTGTAGGTGCTTGATATAGTCAGATTGTTGATGCAGGCAACTAACATTAGTGTTTGCCAGCACCATTTTAAGTAGTTATTTAATGTGACTTTTAGATTCAGGTTTCCCATTACTGATGCCAGCAAAATTAAGTTAGCGTTATGGGTGAAGACGGCAAAAGGGGCAGCATTGTTGGCAGTATTTGCATTCAGATGGCCAGTAGCTAGGTGGTTATGGAGTGGTAAAAGGGGGAATAGGAGTATTCTCAATTATGCACATTCTAGGTGACGGTCTTAGAATAGTTCTCTGGGTGATAAATCTTTTTGTATGTATTCCCCTGTCCTCTAAACATGAAAACTAACACAACTGTTATTTGCAGGATGAAATGGATATTACCTGGTACCTGAGAAAGGCCTTAAGTTGAAGAATCAGCCTGTTGCAACTTCCTCTTTTCAAATTAGTAGGTTGACATTGCTTGCTAGTGATTACACTCTCTGTTTGGCCCTTGGCTTACTGCATATTATTGCTATGAGCTTATTTGTGTTGATGGATATGTATGCTCACAAGTCACAACAGGTAAGATAACAGAGTTCCAATAATGGAATTAAATTCCTCACGTTTTAGTCTTTTGAAACAAAAACTAATGCAGTTATCAGAAATCAACATAAGGTTTGTTAACACTTCACAGATTTATTAATTGAAGACGCGCAGAGAACAGAAACAAAAGGAAATTTATTCTAAAATTTAAAATCTTCTGTTGTTTTCATGGTTTGAAAGAAAGTAATAATCAAAAGAAAGAAAGGGTTAGAAGAATAAGAGACTATAACCATTCAATCTCAAAATGAAATCAGAAAACATTCCAAAAGACTTTAGTCTTTCATAGTAACTTCCTCCTAAACAAATAGCATTGCTTAAATTTATTAAAAGTGTTGCATGATCTAATAGCTATTATGAGTTTTTAATTTTAGTAAAACATCAAAGATTACCCTAGTATAATCAATTCTCAGATTAAGATCGTTTGAGTAATATACATCAAAATTTTAAAAGCACAGACAACAGCATAGTAACAATCAATCAATCAACACCATCATCTTCTACATTGAAATCTGTAGTTAAATGGCTTTTTGAAAATGGTGTCAAGTTCAACAATATGTATTCAAAGCTACTCTTCCATTTCAAGAACCTTTCAAACCAGGTGGGAAAAAAAAATCTACTTACATGGACTAGTGAACACCAATTACAATAAATAAGGAATTAAAATAACACAAACTTAAGGAAACTGAAGGGTAATGAATTTATTACTTTTCCCCTAGTTGTGTTTTTGCACCATTGACTCCAGGTCCTCCCTTAGGACCCTTGTCTATCTCTTTTTAAGGAGCTAGCTCTGTGATTCTATATCAATTTAATCCTCTTCCTATTGATGGATCATGGAGTGTACTCTAAACATCAATGCAAAAAAGCTAGGCACAATTTTCTACCAAAAGCTTTGCAATTCAAGAAACTGGAGCTTTTCATCTAATTGATTGCTGACAAGCCATTTAATCAAGATCCAGTTGTGTTAGATCTATTAAAAAATGTCTTTCCAGTTGGGCCTCAATAACCTTGATATCCTTTGTTGTCTCTTGCAGCTCCTCAGTACCTAACTCTTAGTAAATTTTTATTCTATCAATTTCCTTGCACAGTTAAAATGATGAAATCTTGGACAACTTCAGTAGGCTTTATTTATCTTCAACCTTCTGAAAAATATTGTGAAAAATCATAGCTGGAGCATCAATATCTCCCTGTTGTAATACACTGCTTTGAGCATCTCACATACTAGGAAAGCCTACCTCTGAGAATATTCTTTGTATTTGTATAGTAAGCATCAATTTGTCATTTGAAAGTTGTTCCTGAAAAACACTTCAATTGATCTGAAAAACACTGGTTTGATCAGTTGCAAACTTGTTGCATTGGGTCAAAACACATGCAAGTATTACTTTACATGTTCAGTGACTTTAGGATTTCAAATCCCATGCGTTCACATACCCTAAGAGTCAAGGCATTACAGGTCCCATACATATAACTTTGTATCTATGATGCAATTTCAAATTCAGTAAACACTGTGGTTTGATTGATTGCACGCTTATTGCATTAGGCCAAGACACATGGAAGTGTTACTTTGCATGTTTAGTGACTATGATTTTGGATCTCATGCATCCACATACCGTAAGAGTCAAGGCATTGCGGGTCCCATGCATATGACCACTCATTAACTTGATATACATAAATGCATATGCACATGATGCAGAAGTATCACAGATACAAAGTGAGAGTGGCTTTTAAAAATCTGTTAGTAAACAGATTTGTCACTGCAATCGTTTCTCTAAAATTGATCCTGTTTGCCTGAAGAGTGGCAACAAACATTCCGACAGTTGGAGAGATCGTTATGGAATAACAATCTTCCTCTGCATTTGAGAAGGGTGGCTCCCTCATATGATGGGGGTTTTTAGGATTTTTGCGTACATTTTAACCTGAAACACAAAAAGTAGAAAAGACAAAACTAAACAACTGCGAATAACAGAAATTCCAATGGTAGACTTACGAAAAGATTCCATGATTGATAATGATTGCAAAAAGGGTGTTAGCACAAAACAAGTTTTGATATCCAATGACGAACAAAGAAGAATAACAAATCTCGACATATGAGGAAAAAAGTTATTTGACACACCCAACTCAAGATCCATGAAATGACTGTTCTGTTACATCAATTGCATAGACTATTAATGATTCACATAGATACATAAGGGGATCACTAATTTAACTTGCGAAAAATTAGCAACAATAAGTCAAAAAAACTTTTGAAATATACGAACAAAAGCATTCTTTATTATCTTTGTGAGATTATACAATCTCAAACCCTTCTCTACATAATGTGAAATCAAGAGTCATTAAAAGTTTTTCTGAGAATTTCTCTAGAGTTTTCCCATCTAAAAAGTCTCCCCTTACAAATCAAATAGCCTTGTATTTATGGGCCTCTTCTTGATAGCCACCTATAACTACCTAATAACTACCTCAACTACTTTCTTGCAATACAATGGTTTTGAAAATAATAAACCATACTTTGTTAGAATATTCATCACTTTTGCACAAATAAGGTCCATTTTCTAACTTTAAGTTGGAATGATTTAAGTCACTTTTACAAAAAGGCAGCTTGAAACTTGCAACTTCTTATGAATTTTGCTGACGTACCTTTGCATCTTTGTTCACTTCTTTTCTTTTTGCATTCATCTCACCATCCAATAGAAACACGTAGTACAATTTGTTTCTTTGAGAAGCCAACCTTTCAATGAAGATATCTTTATACACATATGTTGACATATTTGTGAGTTATTATATTGTGTGTGTGAGAGAGGGGCAAACCACCTCTAGTGCATATATGATGATCATCTTCATGACTGAGAACCTTATATATATATATATATATATATAGCAATAGCATAGAACATCTCTTGGATTCCATGCGTTAAACACTTGTCAATGATTCCATTGATTGAAAATAGAGTACCTATATATCTAAAGAGCAAAGTCCATTTATTTCATTTCAAAAAATGATTTCTCCGCTTCATTTCTTCTCCCTCCTTTGCAAAGGTCATTCAAGATTATGTTATAAATATAAATGTCTACAACAAAGAGTAGGCAGGTAGAGGTTAGAAATGACCTATGAAAAAACTGACAGCTTTTTCTTCTCCCACCTTTCCAAAGGTCATTCAAGATTATGTTATACATATAAATGTCTAGAACAAAGAGTAGGAAGGTAGAGGTTAGAAAGGACCTATGAAAAAACTGACAGCTTTTTAAAGAACAAGGTTTTTGGAGAGTTAACATAACTACTTGAGTTACGTTTCTCAATTTCAAAACTCACAACTTAAGTTGTGAGTTGTGAAACGATATTTTATATTTCTTAACTAATAATGCCAATTTTTTAAAAAAAACTGGATTTACCATTCACCATTCACCCATTTGCATTCATTTTTCACAATTCACAACCTCCTTTCATTCACAACTCACAACTCTCAACCTTAGTTGCATTCACTTTTCACCACTTATAACACATTTTCACCATTCACAACTTACAACCGCTTTGCACTTGATCGTCAAAACTTACAACTCACAACCTTGACATTCAATTTTCACAAATCACAATTCAACCTCTTGTTGTGAGTTGTGAGATTGATTTTTCAAGCTCACCCACTTTGATTTTTCTTTTTGCAACATGACTATCCCCTTCTTTTTGGAACTCATAAGTAAACTCAAAAAATCATAAATCATTTATAACTTTAAATTTATTAATTTTAAATTTGTTTTAATTTATTCAATTATTTTCTCCTCTTTCAGAGATTTTACACAACTTTTGACTCAGAAGGAATTTGAACTTGAAATTTTGACTAGACATCAAAGAGGGGACCATGACCTTGAAGAAATTATTTATGACAGTTTTTCAGGACTAATTTATAATGCTTTTCAAATATAGGTTATTGAAAATATAAGCATTAAAATTTGACAAACTATGAAGTGGGTTGTCACAAAAGTTGATCACATGACTCAAAATAATCCCAGGGACATGCTCACAAACCAATTTCCCTTGAAATTTAGTAATTTTCAAAATTTAATCATTTTCTCTTTTTGACCAATACATGATAGTTTTTGGAAATGATGGTTTTAAACTTTAACCATATTATCACCCAAAGCAAAATTTAAAATTTGGGTGTTTGCAAATAGAGGCAACAACTGGCTCTAACTATGAACAAGAACCAAAAGGGATGTAGTTTGAATCCAAAATCTCTTAAGAGACCTGTGTTATCCATGGGCAATAGACTCACAAGGGAGACAACAAAAGAAACTAACTGAAGTGACTAGAGGCAAGCCAAAAATGAGATAGGCACAACAAAAACTTCTACCTAAAATATGCACAAGGTAGGTGATCTCCCATTGACTGGCTGAGAAAAATAAATGCCATGGCGGAACAACAGATGACAACCCTGAAGTGCCTATGAACTCAATTGTAAGCTTGCCCCTTAGACTTTGGTCCTAAGATTTCTAGCACATGCAACTTCCCAAGGTAAGGCAACATATCCGAACAACCATTTTTCATCGAAGACATCTGAATCAAGTATTCACTTAACCTCTTCCTATATGTTAGGAATCACCTCTTCTTGCATGAGCTAAGGTATTGCGTCTTCAAGCTTTCTAATGCACCTTTGACAATTAAAATTCAATATCTCGGATATAAAAGTAGAAGTACCATGTGGCGAACCATCTTCTTGGATCTCTCTTGATTGGTCATCATTGATTCCTTGATATTCTTCTTTGATAATTGACACTTTTTTTCTTCCATTGACATGCTTCCGGTTGAACCTTCCAGGCAATAGTTTAGATCTGAAAATAAATTCCTATCAGACTTGACTTGCCTAAAGTGGACCTTCCTCCTCTGCTACCTTTTGCTTATGCATTTGAAATTTGCCATCATAAGAACCCACAATAGCCTTTTCATTTTAGGTACATGCACGCTCTAAGAAGTCCACATAACAAAGAAAATTGCTCAAAGATTGATACTCATGCAAAGAAGAGTCTTTTGAATGAGCATTGCAACTAAATTCATCTCCAAATTTTTCAATCTATTGATCACAACACATTTCATTAGGCCCTAATCCCTTTGAAAGGTAAGATGCTAACTCTGTTATTTTGTGTTTATTGTGAATAGTGCAACCTAGAATGATCTTCAACTTGTTTAACCAACTTAGGAGTGAATGCTTCTTTGGATGTATGTATCTCTTCTAACAATGGTTCATGGGTATGAACAAGAAATTGAGAAAGTATTTCATTACCAAAAAGCTGTTGTCTAAAGTGTTCATGGAGATGAACATTCTTTTGAAATTCTCTAGATTCATCAACACTCGTGTTGCTTCTCTACATCTTCAAATTGGCTTTCAAAAGTCTCATTTTTACATGAAAGATTTATACCTCCTATTGTATCATCTCCATGCGTAACTTTTCTTGTATCCATATTGTCATCATTATCTATCGGGTGATTTTGAAAACTATGGCCTAATTTTTGTAGCACTTTAGATGAGAAACTTTTTTCTTACTCAAGATGCAAGACTACCTCACAAGTATGCTCCTCAACATTCATAAGATCAATTTTCAGAGATGGGACTTGATTTTCTCTTAACATAACCAACTCAGGAAATTCATTGCTTAGCGACTGCATGGAATAAGACATATTTAAGTTCATACCTTGAATTTGATCAACATGGATTTCTTCTTCGATGAAAAATGATGAATGAATAAAGACATCTTCTCCGCAAAGAAAGTCGTCATCTGAAGCCTCAAGGCACCAAGTGGGAATGAAAATTTCACGAGACTCTTCCTGAAGCATTCTTCCTTCATCTTTATTTTCTAGTTCAAGTTGCACACAAGTCAAAAAGGCATTTGATGATTCATTCTCATATCTTTCATTTTCAAGGAGGTCTGCAACTTCTTCTATAACCTTTGGACATGAATCATCATGAGAAGGTACAAAAACTTTATCTTCATTGGTACATGGATGTTCTAGTGAGACCTTTTCAATACTCTTATTATTTCATCAAGGATGCCTTCACCTTTAGGAGAAAGGCTCTCATCTATATCATTTTCTCCATTATACAAAGATCATGTATCAACAATAGGTCCTATTTGAGGAATGACATTTTCGAGAAAACCAATCACCTTCTCATCTCTCAGTTCATTCTTTTCCAACATCTGAAGCAAAGAAGGATGAACCTTCTTGAAATTGAGTTGTGCATCACCATAGAAGCTCTTCAAAAATTGAAGTTGTTTGGGGTCATCAGGAATCTGATTTCTTTGAGTAACAGGTATGAAAGAAGGATCATTTTTCTACTCACCATTACTGTCTATCACTGATGTGGGCAAACAATCATGAGCAATAAAATTGGTCTCCTTTCTATCTTTTTCTTCAATTCTTTGCAAATTTTGAAGTAGAGGAGGATGCACCCTTATCAGAAACAAACTGCATACCACCATATAAGATCTTTAAGAACTGAATCTATTTAGGATCATGGAGAGTCTAATTTTGTAAAGCAATAGGTGCAAGAAAGGGAAGCTATTGTTGTCCATTACTGATTCAAAATATTCTCACCTTCGCATGTACAACCTCCTCTTTTTGATAAAGATTCTTGATCGTGAGAAAGAAAATGACTTTCTCTTCCATCTTTTTCTTCAATATTTTGCAAAGCTTGAAACAAGGATGAACCTTATTAAAACCGACTACATGCCACCATAAATACTATTCAAGAAGTCGACTTAACTTGCTTTATAATAGCTAATAGCAGAGTTTAACTAGCTTTATAGGATGTAGATATCTTGGATGTATGTTGTAGCCAATGCCTTGCCCATCCCTTTCTCCCTCAATAAGTCCATTAAATTTGAAAGGAAGGTGGATGCTATGTTGCTGCTGTATCAAAACTTCATTAGTATTTCATTCCCAACCACCTTATGGATAGAACTTTCTACTTAAAGATACCCAATAACAAAAGCTTCCCTTAACTTGTCCAGATCAATTTTTTTCTAAAATAAGTATCTCCCATTTGCCCAATTTGAGATATATACTTTAACCTACCTTTCAGAGTCTACCTAAGAAGTTTCTCTTGGTTGTAATGAATTTACGCTCATTCGTTGTGTATTGACCTCCTAAGCAATCTTGGCCATCATCACCAAATTGTACTAAGTAAAATAATGTATTACTCATTGTGTTATATATGCTTCAAACCTCATAGTATTCATCCTCTCTGATCTCTGTGGCAGATTTCAATTGACTCCTTTCAGCTATATGTGTGTAATGACCCCAGTTAGACCCTAGGTCAGCCAGGTCATCCATTTTCTTTTTTATTAAATAAATAAACACAAACATTGTATAATTAATGAAAAAATACAATTATTAATTAATTCTATTATTAGGCCGACTAGCACAAGTAATATTAAATATATTGTCTGAATTCGGCTTAACGGGCCGGCTAGATTGGTGTATGGCAGTTTAATCTTTTACGCCGATTGGCCAACCTCGTAATGAATTAATATATAAAAGGCCTAAGTGGTGTGAGAAAGGAATCTGCTATTTGGAAATCAAACGTATATGTCTGCTTTTCTAGGACGGAACACTTAAAAGGCTGCTTGGAGTAGGACGTCACCCCTACTCACATAGGATATCCCATCCAGTTGAATCCTATTGCTGCCTGGGGTACACATCGTCTCTTCTGGAAAGGAATTTGTGCAGAGGCGACCTTGCTGGGTGCCTGCTGACATCAGCAAAGTCACCTGGAGTACGTAATATAAGGGACACACCTTGAGATTATCCACACAATCAGTATTTATAAGCCTGATCACTTTGTAATAAGAGGAATATTATTTTTTATCAGTTTATATCATAAATTCTAAATTCATTTGTTGTTAGCTTATTTACTGAGTCTGTGAACATCATCTACAATTTGTAATAAGTTTTGTTTAAAGTCTAAACCAATGGAAAAACATCTCTGAACTGGAATGTTTAAGAAAACTACTGCAAAAAATGTCATTTGTAATTCCGAGTTTAAAATGTTAATTTATTTGTGAAGTTATGGAATTGCAAATTCTTCTGTAACTAGTTATTTATCTAAGCATTTCTAAATTAAAAATTTAAGAAGGATATTTGAGTGGTATCAAATCCACTTTTGTATCAGCCTATGGGTTGATGAGTGACAAGGATCAAAGATACAAGCAAAGGGAGAAGAAGAAGGCAATTGGTGATAGGGAAGAGGCAAATCCCCAAGATTTCATTATGTAGAACATGAATATCCATACCAGTGTGAGGGACAGCATTAGAGAAATGGTTCAAATTTAAAAAGGAATGAGCCAAACACTAAGTGTTGATAGGCCCATTCAAAATGATGTTTAAAGAAGCAATTCTGGTGGAGGAAAAGCTTCAGTTGGTGATGAAAAAGCTTCAGCTAATGGTGGGAGAGCTTCAATTAATACAATGATCTTCAGGGCTAAATTTCTTGATAAAGAAGCAGCCGTAGGTATTGGGGTAGAACAACCTGATTAAGAGGAAGACATAGCAAGATTTCATGATGCATACTACACCCTAAGCCCTGTCATACATGCAGATATGACTTTCAAAGACTATTATGAAATGAAGAAAGCAACAGGGAATGGGAGGAAATGGTTTAAGGGAAGGAAGGACATTCAACACCGATTGGGAAAGATCATCATCCCACTCTTTGATAGAGTTGTGTAATGTCCCCATTTTAGCAGGGATCTGGAGTATGTTTATGTCAGTTCATCATCGCGATCCTCGTGAGCTGGCAGATAGTTTAGAGGGTCTCTCTGTTAGATTTACTATTTATCGTAAGTCTATTTTTATCAGGTTCTATTTTTGGCAGGGCAGTATGGACACGGGATGCTGTTGGTCAGTTGGATTTAGCTTCATCACTTTGCACATGGAGTTATTGAATTAAGCTTTGCTTAAATAACTTTATTATTATATGTTATATTTTGATGGTGTGAAGTTGACGTTTCTTTAATGAAAGGTGTGTCCATGAAGTTTTTGGCTAAGTGTGTGAATGAAGACTTGTTTTAATAAAGCCTTGGAGGAATTCGATTTTCCTCATCAATTGAACATTTTACATGCTTGGAAGAATTGAGAAGCTTGACAAAAAAGGATCGAATTGGATAGTGAATGGGGGTTTGGTTTTTCTTCTTGGAGCAACGACAATTTCTCACAAGAATTCAAGCACTTTGAATTGGTCTGTAATACCAATGAATTGTGCCTACTGCTGCGACTTGTAATGGTGTGGAAGGATGTCGTACGGCAATTGAAAGAAATCGCGCCCACAAAGAATGCAGCGTTTACAATCTCAGCTGCGTAAGGATTAAGGAGGGAATTGCTGTGTAGAACTGCCTTCTCCAACTGACACACAAGGGGTTAGGAATATTGGCTGCCGCCCAATATTGCTTGCAGCAATCTTCAGTTAATCAACATTGCATGTATTTGAGGCTGTGATTCAATTACTGGCATATTACGACCTGATCCAAGGTGCAAATTTGAATCTAATAAATTACATATTGCATATTAGATTTGATAAATATTATTCTGGTCAATTTAGCAAGCAATTGGAATCTATAGGAATTTTGTAATTTGGCGCTGTCAACTTTGGTTTAAATTCAATTTATATATGTTTCAAAAAAATACAAAAAAATTGCAAAAACAATTATACAAAAAATCCAGTTTGCAGTTAGAGCCTGCCAGGCTCTTTACAAGTTGGAAGCTCATTAGCAAGGGCTTGGTTGCAAAATTAGATCGTTATTTCTCATTGAATCCAACGCTTGAAGAAGCCATCAAATTTGTCATCTTGCATCTTAAGGGAGTGGCACACGAATGGTGGTACCATGGCATGATAACCCAAGGGCATGAATCTGTAACCACCTTGGAAGACTTCAGTCAAGGATTGATAGAAAGGTTTGATAGGAAGGATCCAGCTTTGTTGAAGTCCTAGCCCAACCCCGTAGAGAGTCAGTAAGGGCATTTGATCCAAGTTCTCAGCAAGAAGCCACCAAAAGGGATTTGAGTTTTTAAGATTCAGTGACTAAAGACAGGTTGAATTCCAACCAAGCATCTCAAATACTGTCATAAAAATATTTTCAGAAGAAGGTGCTACCGTCTAAGCCAAATCAAATGGAGATGTCTAAAAACGAGTTGTGAAGGAGAAAGCTATGCTTCACACGTAGAGAACTATGGCAACCCGATCATAGGTGTTTGGGAAAGGGACATATACACTATATAGAGGTGGTTTCCAATGAGGACACAGATAAGGCAATAGGGGAAGGAGTGGATTCGAATCTGCAGTTGCTTGTCGACAAGCAACAACCGAAACAGGCGGACTGTAATGAACCCAGCTAGACCCTAGCTTGGCCAGGTCATCCATTTGCATTTTTATAAATAAGTAAATAAAAACATTATATAATTAATGAATAAATGCAATTATTAATTAGTTTTACCTTTAGGCAGACTAGCACAAGTAATATCAAACAAATTGTCCAAATTTGGCTTAATAGGCTGACTAGCTTTGTGTATAGCGGTTTAATCTTTGGGTGTAGCTGGGAATGAATTAATATATAAAAAGGTCTAAGCGGTGTGAGAAAGGCATCATTTATTTGGAAATCAAACTTATCTGTCTGCTCTTCTAAGACAGAACCCTTAAAGAGACTGATCAGACTAGGACGTCACCCCTGCTCATGAAGGTCATCTCACCCAGTTGAACGCCATTGCTGCCTGGGGCGCACATCATCTCTTCTGGAAGGTGATTTGTGCAGAACCGAACTTGCTGGGTGCCTGTCAACATCACCAAAGTCATCTGGAGTCATTTTTAGGACTGCTGGTCAGTATCAGAAGGATGTGACATAAGGGCCACACCTCAAAATAGTCCACACAACAGCATTTATATGTCTGATCATTTTGTAATAAGAATCATATTATTTTGTATCAGTTTATATCAGAAATTCTGAAGTCATCTGCTGTTAGCTTGTGTACTGAGTCTGTGAACAGTCATCTGCAATTCATAATAAGTTTTGTTTAAAGTCTGAACAGATAGAAATACATCTCTGAACTGGAATGTTTAAGAACACTAATGCAGAAAATGTCATTGTAATTCTGAGTTTAAGATGTTAATTTATTTGTGAAGTTCTGGAATTGCAAATTCTTCTGTAACTGGTTATTTATCTGAGCATTCTAAATTGAAAATTTAAGGAGGATATTTCATGTGTGGGATTATAGTTCGGGCTACATCAGCACAAGCGCAGGGATTTCCATGTATTGACATCTCATTTTGTGTTTTGCTTGCATTTCATTCGAGAATCAATTTATTAAAATTTCTCGACTTTGAAATTGACTAGCTACTGAGTTGTTCATCCTCGTGATCTATAGCATAGTTTGCCAGGCATTGGCAAGGCTGTTACCTCCCTGTAGTGATGCATCATTGAGGATGACTTTAAAGCTGATAGGATAGGCCTCATTTTCTCCATGATGCCTTTTATTTTTCAGATGGTTAACTTATTTTTTATGGCATTTATAATGATCATAGAATCCCCTTCTATAATGATAGCTCAAATGTCTTTATTACTGCTATTTGGGGCCCAATTAGAATGCTTGTACCTCCACTTCATTGTTAGTCCCCAAGACCAGCTTTTTGGATGCAACCTGTATCATTTTCCCATTATCGTCCCTTGTATCACATACAACTCCTGAGAGGCCTGGATTACCCCTAGCTGCTCCATTAAAATACAATTTGAGCTTTCTCTTGAGGGAAGGAAATCCACCTGACATTGCCCCAGTTATTAGTTTGCTTTTTCCCACAAGAACTATGAGCAGGGATGTGTGTGTGTGTGAATGAACACAATATTAAACTGTATTCTTCTCTCATAGTAACATCTGAGGTTTTACCAAAGTGCAATCTCGAATTTGTTAACAAAAATCTTTCAACTTCTCATCCACTTTACTAATCTTTAAAGAACATGACACAGGTCCCAATGTCTCTTCCTAGGATTTCTCTCATTTTTTACATGTTAACCTTCTGTTCAAAGCTATGCAACAAACTTATTTGGTTTTTCATATTTTACTTGGTGGTAGATTGGTTTTACTTATAGCGATAAAATTGAGCATGGTTAAAAGTTATTTAAGATCATTTATAGTTTCGAGGATGTTGCATTTGCCATTTGTCTGTCGATTGTATTCAAAAGGGAAAATCAGGGTAGGGCTTTGTAATGCTCTTTACAGGTCTGAAGCATTTAGACAGTTAGAGACAAGAAAATTTAAACAGTTAGTATTCAAAGTTTGGCCCCCACATGTTTTGTTACAAAACTTGTGGGATACGGAGACAAGATAAATTGCTCATCTTTCCATTAACATCATATTACAGACAAAAGGAACTCTCAAAAATCACGTAAGTAATGAAAGGGAACACATATGGTATATTTTTCATGGTTGCAGAGTTCCATAAACCTCAGAACATAGAAACAAGATGTCCCATTCCAAGCATGCCAAGCACAGAAAGCCTGTGAAAGGTAATGCATCTTGATCGAAGTGCTATTGCTTTAAACACAAGTATTACAACTACAAATTGGTCTTAGTTCCATTACCTATGAGAAAAACAAAGTACACATCATTGTGAAAATAAGGACTAAGAGAATTACACAGCAAAATTGCTGAAAGACATGAAGAATAATGGACCAACAAAAATTAATTGCAAAACAAAAGTTTATTTTTTCTGCAGTCCGTAATATAGAAAGTAGAAACAAAAAAGATTTTGGTAAACCAAATCCTTTAACCGCGACATTTCCTCCTGTAATTAAAAATGATTATTTGTAGAAGGTAATCAATAGCAGGTTGAATTTTGGGCAGCCACAGAAAAGATGTAAAAACTGTTAAACAAAAGAGTAAGCTGGTTATTTCGTCTCCACAATCACCCCAGTAAAATTTAGTAACACACACGTGTCAGAAACAATCTCTTGTAAGTTATCAATAGGCTAATATATCTCGAATTAGCATTCTCACTCAATTAAAGCTTTCCATGACTTAACTGGAAACAGAAATCACCATCTTTCTCTGGGTTTATCACCAGATGCTAAAGTTGAAAGCTCCTTCTTTAGAACAGGTAATGTAATTCTTCTGTACGTTTCTCGCCGTGCAACCTTCAGAAGGACTTTTGCCTTATCCTAAGGAGAGGAACGTCTCCTAAAAGATGTGGATTTCCTCTCTTCATCATTGTCTAAGTCACTCCATTCATCATCGCCATCAATGTCATCACCTTCTGCATCAAACCAGTCCTCATCTTCATCTTCCTCTGAGAATTCGCCATTTTCTTTCGAACTCCCCTCATTAAGTTGCCCTTCAATTCTATGTTGCTTTTGAAAATGGCCCACTCAAACAATGGCCTGAAGTTCACCAATTACTCTTCAAATCTATTAACCTCTCTAGCTATCCCTTTGTTGTTATTTCGCATAAGGACTCTCATATGCTTTTCATACTGTTATACCTTTCATTGCACTAAGTATGTTCTACAATACCAAAGTAACGAGATTCGCCATGAAATTGCCGAAATCGCCGATTTAGCGATTCGATTCAACCTCCCCGATTTTTTTTGAACTGGTGAATCAGATCGCCGGTTTTTTCCATGTGAATCGTATGATTCGCCGATTCGGCGATTCATGACAAAAATCGCCAAAATCGCCTCTTTAAACCGCAAAAAATCGGCTGAATCGGCCCACGCGGTTTGCTTGAAAGTCAAGTCAAATTTAGAAAAAAACACATATTTTTTATGTCTTTTTTGCCTTTCATATTTGTTTTAACCCTAAAGGGCCTTCTATTTGTTTGGCATGAGTAGAAGAGAGGAAAAGTGAGAGAGAAGAAGAGAAAAGAAAAACTAGGTTTGCAACCAGCAAGAAGGAAAAGCACAAAAAAAATTAAAAATCCATTTGGGGAAGCCATAAAATTGCATTGGGAGCATTAAGGAGTCAATAGCAACACTCCTCAACTCATTTGCAAGAGGTAACTGTTGATTTTTTTTTTGTATGTTAGTGTATTATTCATTTTTTGTTAAATTTTTTTAGTTTTCATTTGCAAATCTTGAATGTTTTTTAGTTTTACTAAATTGCAAAGTAGGCTTTGTTTTTTTATTAGTTTGATCAACTTTGAAACTTTCATTTTCCACAATGAGTAAAAAAGATGAATGTTGGAAATATACGGAAGACTTTCCTAGAAGAACAAAATTTCAAACCAAATGTATGTTTTGTAAAGATATAAATTCTGGGGGCATTTATAGATTCAAATACCACATTATTGTCATACCTGGACATGATATTACAATTTGCACTCAACAAACTGCTGAGGCAAAACACACTTGTTTAGTGGCATTAGAAAGATATGAACAAGAGAAATTAAATAAGAAAAGGCAACTTGAAGGGTTAAGGGCTATTGGCTCCCATGCTCCCACAGCCGCATCTGCATCTGCATCCGCATCCACATCCATAGGTTGTGTTGGAGAGGGTTCTTCTAGGCCTCCTTTTTGTCCTAGTGCTAGTGCTCGTGCTAGTGTTGATGCTACTACTAGTGCTAGTCGTTCTTATACTGAGACTGAGTCCAGGCTATTGCAGCCTAGAGTGTGGAAGAACAGATTGGATAGTTACTTTGTGCCCCACACTACTCCTGGCTCACAACCCACGCTTGAGGGCATGGGTTTGAACAAGGAGATTCATGATGCTGCCAAAAAAAAAATTGCAAATTTTGGTACTTTTGCAACATTCCATTTATTGCAGCCAGGTAATTGATTCTTTTTTATTCGTTTTCTTTAAGTTTAAAGTTAAATTTTAATTATATCTACTTGTTTAATCATAGATTCACTTTACATAATGATTTGTCATCTAAATTTCTAATCATAATCTATTTGTGATAGGGCTCCTTATTGGTAAAACATGATAGATGTAGTTGCTATTTGTGGTTTGGGGTTTAAAGCCCCAACTGAGGCTGAGTTGAGTGGATACCTCTTAGATGAAATGGTAGAGGATATGAAGGTTGAGCTTGAGGACCACCGAAAGGAGTGGATCGAAAAGGGTTGCACCATCATGACTAATGGTTGGACGGATAGGAGGAATAGAACACTCCTCAATTTTCTTGTTTCCTGTGGAGGTGATTGATCATTGAATCATTCTACTTTCCTACATGCATTGTGAATTGTGAATCGTGATTGAATAATTTAAATTTTGATTTTTTGATTGCTAATTTGTTGATGATCCATGATAATTCATTGTTTTGTAGGATATACCATGTTCCTCAAATCTATTGATGCTTCAGCTCATATAAAAAATGCCACATATTTATGTGAGGTTATTGAGGAAGTCATAGCAGAGGTGGGGGAAGAAAATGTGGTGCAGGTGGTGACAGATATTGCAGCAAGTTATGTTGTTGCAAGTACACTTTTAACTTTTCAAGTTTTGAAAATAAATTTATTTGAACTTTTCTCATTCTAAGTTTCCTAACATGTTTAAATTTCTAATTAATTAAAATTGTTGTAAGTAAACTTTTGATGGAGAGGCACCCCACCATATTTTGGTTTCCTTGTGCGACACATTGCCTTGACCTCATGTTGGAGGAAATTGGCAAGCTTAAGTGGGTCAAATCATGCGTAGAAAGGGCCAAGAATATATGCAAGTTTATCTACAATCATGCATTCGTCCTTAGCACAATGAGGGACTACATAGGAGGCAGGGAGTTAGCTCGGTTAGGCATCACGAGGTTTGCCTTGAATTTCATCACACTGCAGTCCTTGTTGACATCAAGGGTAGAATTGAGGAGCATGTTTGTTGGGCAGGAGTGGATTACATCTTCCTATGCTACGACCACTGTAGTGGTAGATGTGGCGAATTGTATCTTTAATGAGGATGGTTTTTGGAAACCTACTAAAGAAATCCTTGAGGTAAATTTCTTACAATTTAACATTTAGTATTTATTATTTAATTGTTTAATGATTTAGTTTTACTTTTAATTTTATATTTAAGTTTTGACTCAAATGTTTTTTTTACATTATATGCAGGTCACTGAGCCCCTCATATCTCTCCTACGAACGGCTGATGGGGAGAAGCCCTCTATGGGCTACATATATGAGGGCATGGATAGGGCCAAGGAGGTCATTAGAGCCCAATATGCAGGAGTGTAGGAGAAGTATGCCCCTATTTGGGAGATCATTGATAGGAGATGGCAGAATCAGCTCCACCAACCCATCCATGCAACAGCTTATTATCTAAATCCTACATTTCATTTCCGTCCTGACTTCAAGGTGGATGAGTAGGTTCTCACCGGCCTATATACAGTGATCCAGAGGTTGAGTAGTGATGAGGATAGCGCAGCTGCAACCATTGAGCTAGACAAGTTCAATAATAAAGAAGGGCCAATTTTCTCTAGCAAGATGGCCATAGATACTCGGATAGCACTACAGCCAGGTAAAAATAATATATTCTTGAATCTTAAGATTATGGCTTATAAGTTGTGCATTTTAATTTTTGATTTTGTAATTTTAAAGTTGTAATTTTGTAAATGAGACTAATTGTTTTTGTTTTCCCAAATTTCAGATAGAGTGGCAAATGTTTGGGCCCACAACCCCAAAACTTCAGAAAATTGCCACTCATATTTTGAGTCAGCCAAGCAGCGCTTCTGGATGTGAGCACAATTGGTCCATGTTCGAGCATATCCACTCAAAGAGGAGAAATAGGTTGTTTGTGCAGAGGTTGAATGATCTTGTCTTTGTTCATTACAACCTTTGTCTTAGGATCAGACAGATTTTGGGCGCTGACTCCTCTCTGATCATTCGGGAGGAGATTGATCCAAAATCAGAGTGGCTCACTGAGGCTGTGGATCCGATCTTTCACTAAGGTAGACCATGAGTGGGTTGACCAAGTAGATAGAGAGGCTGAGGTTGTGGCCAATGGCAAAGGAGGCAGCTAGAGCACATTCAGGCACTAGTAGACACACACGCGCATGCACAGACACAGGCCCTAGTGATGTTGTTCGTGAGCCCATCTTACATGCAGGGGCTATGGCTCAACAATCCTCTAGGTCCTACCTTAGACGCCTTTGTAGAAGGCAAACAGGATACTCAGAGGCTCAGGCTTAGGTTGCGGCCGAGATTGAGGATGATGATGAGGCTTGAGCAGCTGAGCTAGAGCCTTGTTTTTTCATTTTGTTTACACTTTACAAGTACTGATAGACATACGTTTCATGGATCTTCATCTTACATACATTTATGATTTGATGTCTTATGGATCTTCATCTTACATACATTCTATGATTTGAATCATTATGAATATGATCCTATGATTTCTATTTACTTCAGCTACAATTAACATTTTACGTGTAACGTATGTGATGGATTTATCATTTATGTTCCTTGTTTATGTATGTTAGCTTCTATTTGATGATGTTATAGTGTGTTTAAGTTATATTCAATAAAGGGTGCATGAAATAAGTTTTAAATTGTTAAAATCTCTAAATTTCAAGGGTTTTTAAAATTTGCCGATTTGATTCCGATTCATAGCCGATTCACGATTCGATTCGGCCTTGCTGATTCCGATTCTCGTTACTTTGTTCTACACAACATACACTTGTTCCTTACAAGGGACTATCCTCTATTTCCTTGGTTGAATTCTTCTTCAAAGTGATGTTTTCTTGGACAGTCATAGCATCTACTTGTATACCCCTCGTATCTTATGACACTTTTCTATTGCTTTGTTGTCCTCTATTCTTTTCAATCATTATGCTGCTCATATTTCTCAATACTACCACTGTGAATTTATTCTATGGCTCACTGCCATCTGTCTAATGACCATTGTTGTTCTCATGACAGTGTTATGCTCTTTTAATTCTTCATGAATATAATTTCACTGCTGGACGTTATGGTTGGTGTCTTTTGTCAACTCTTGATTGGAGAATTGATATTTTGTTGTAATACAGGTTATGCCTCCCCCCCCCGAAATTCAAGTGTGGCCATCATAAGGCTTCTTTGCTTACAATGTTTCTATCTTCCTTGCCCTCTGCAACACAACATAAATTTTCATTTCTTGAAGATAGCGGTTGCTTATTTTGTGCCTATGGCTTAGAGATCTTTGAGTAGAAAGAGGTCTCTGCTATACTTTTAGTTGTCTTTAATGTGAGAATAATTGATGTAGGAACATCTATATCGAAGCTTTAATGCAATGAGAGGGGCATCAATGGTAAAGGAATCGACTGAGAACTTCATAAAACATTTGTCAAGTAAATTGACCAGTGTAAAGCCAGTCCCCATAACCGTTGCCAGCATCCAGCCTGCCTGTGCCAAATGGCATAAAAGCCAATTTAGTTACTGCTACATATGAAGTGGTGAAGAGGAAACACATTGAAGAGGTGAAGTGAAACGTTAAAGGAGGGAACCAATTACATATCTAATCAAATGATTACAGTTAATTAAATGACTTATTCATTAGTAGAGAGAAAGAAGATGGCTAAGAAAAGTAAAGCCAGCGCAGATATAGAATGTAACACATAGTGCAACGGTGGGAGGGAAAAGATAGCAGAAGAAATGTGTCAAAAAGAAGAAGAAAAGGTTGGCAATTGTAACGGTGCTGAAGCAGTGGTAAAAATACCCAAGGTACGCAAGGGAAGAATGGAGGGAGTGGATCTGCAAAGTGAAAAGAATTGGCCCAAGAGAAGTGTAGGCTTCAAGAGGAGCAGGAATAGAGGGCTCCCCTGCATAGTGAAGAAGGGGGAAGTCAAAGAACCTGTGGTGTGGAAAATGAGCAAGATAGGTGCACAAGGATTGAGGGAAACTAAAAGAGTAAAAAGAGTGTGTGGGATTAAGAAGTATAGGAGAAGAAATGAAACGATGTGCAGCTAAAGAAAAAGATAGGTTCGGCTGAGAAAAGTGTGCAATGCATAGCAGTCACAGAACTCAGGCATCATGGTGAAGAGTGTAGTAGAGGAAGAATATTGGTGTCTATTTTGCAAATAAGTTGCAGATGCCTGTAAATTTGTTTGGGTATAAATTAAAATAAAGTTCTGAGTGCGGTTGTTTGCATGCGGAATCTTTTCTTGTATGTAGAACTGAACTTATATGCAGAGTCTCTGCAAATGCTTAAATGCTTTTAAAGTTTGAAGTTGCAGATCAGGGTGTATGTTTTCTCTCACATCAATAATACATAGAGCTTTCCATGTCAGAATGTACTTTAAACATGAAACAAAACATTGCCCTCTAATGTGTTTCATAGTTTCTTATGTAGTAAGATTATCATATCTTTTATTTCCTAGAAATATGGTTATCTAGAACAGAATACCAATGGTGTCTCCATGTTATCTGCTAAAATGCACAGCTCTTCATGAATTCCCCAAGCCCTGATTCATGTAGGCTTCCCTGCTATTTGATGACTTCATCCCCACATTCTTGAGGTTAAGGCTCATATTCATTACAACTTTTGGTGTATATTATTTATACATTGTGTTATCAGATAATAATTTATAAACTCTAACTAGAATAGCCACATTGAAATCGAAGAAAATCTTATAGCTTCAAATTGTCAAGTAGTGGAGATTGTGCTGCAATTTAATTCCTTTAGAAGACTAGAGAGCATTGGAAACAAGCCTGAAAGATAGAATATTGTCTATCAATGATTGAATCGGTTTGTTTGCCTCTCTTGTGAAATTGTTTCTCCTTAGTATTTGTATCATAAGGCATTATTTCCTTCTTTGCATTATTGGCAGCTTCTCCCTCTTGCGGTGCTTGAACCTTTTCTTTCTCTTCTGCTTTCTTGCTTGTTTCATTGGATGCTACTTATTTTTTAAGTACCAGTTTGAATTTTTCATTATATTATGGCAATTCTTTGTCATCTGTTACGCCCTACATTCTGTGTTCCAGTTTTATCTCAAAATGGAAAGGAATTCCTCACTGAGACATAAAGAATAGCCTAAAAATGTTTATAATATGTGATTGTCTGTTGGAGGCTAACTAAACAGGCAATCCTCGTCAAAATGACAGAATCTATATTGTGAGTTACATAAGCTTTGCAGTTTAGTCAAGGAGTAAATTCTCAGCCTAGAGGTAAATGAGGTAACAAATGGGGCCTTTATAAGATGGTCCCCTCCACTTGACTCAAATAATTGTAGTAATAATCTCAAAAGTGCTTGACCTTTTAACATTTACTAATTGCATCAAGAATTACTTTGCTAGAGGTTAGGGGATTATCAAAAAAAATTATTAGGTATGTGAAGGCTACTAGAGTGTCACGGGGTTGAAACAGCAGATAAACCCAACTATCTCACTAGGATTTGATAGTATGGCCTATAATATATTAGTTTTTGGTGCTGCAATTTTTAGTCAGTAGAACTGAACATTTACTTTATTGCACTTTGAGAAATATTGCACTTTTCTCATACTGACCTGAATTTCTATGAATTGAGTCAGCTGTTAATTCTGCATTGCTAATCACCAAGTCTGATATCTAAATGTGAAGGTTTTATACCCTGTTGTAATAAATAGAGAGAATTTCCCATACAATTTGATCAGCTTCATCTTTGAAGTTTTATTAAGTGTGGAAAGAAAAATCTTTGAGGTTGAGTTAAAGTAGTTTGGTGAAATGGTATCCTCTGAATTGTGTATACTGTATAGTGACATTCTGTGCATTGGTTAGATCAAATCCATCAATATAAGCTATATGCATATCCAAATATAAATAATATTCGTCACATACCGGAACCATTGCACTCATTCTAAAATGCAAACACATGCTTCCTAATTTGCTCTGTTATGTTCATGAGAAGAAGCTTTCAGGTTCAAAACATTGGGTGCAAGACTTGAAAATAGTCCATCCTAAATGAAAGTGTGTAGTAATGTTATAGTGTGATGCTTATTATGTTTACAGTATATCATACATAAGCAGTCGGTTAAGGTAAGTCTTGCAACAGCTGTGCCTTTGAATGTTTGCTTTGAACTTCTATTAAGAATATCACATTGTTTCTGCCTTGAAAATTCAAGATTGCAGTTACAATACCCACTGTTAAATCTGTTGCAATTATTTGGTAGCCATTTAATCTGAGCTCCCAAAAGTCACAACCATTGACAATTCCCATGGAACAAACTTTGAGAACCACCTGACCCAATTATGGTACTCAGTTTATTCCTTCAAAACTATTTTATTGCATTCTATGTACACACTTATTTCAAACTTTTAATTTTAGTGGAAAAGTTTAAACAGCCCTGCTAGCATTTTGGCAGGAACTTTGCTGCTCTGCAACCTTGTTCCATGATGGTTTTTATTTTCCAAATGGTGAACTTATTTTTGATGGCATTTATAATGATCATAGAATTGCCTTCTATAATGATAGCCCAAATGTCTTTATTACTGCTAGTTGGAGGGCCAATTGGAGTGCTTGTACCTCCACTTCACTGTTAGTCCCCAAGACTAGTTGTTTGGAGGCAACTTGTATCATTTTCCCATTATGATCGCTTGTATTCCATACAACTCCTGAGAGGCCTGGATTACCCCTTGCCACTCCATCAAAATTCAATTTGAGCTTTCCTTTGAGGGAAGGGGATCCACTTGACATTGCCCCAGTTATTATTTTGTTTATTTCCCACAAGAACCATGAGCAGAGGTGTGTGTGTGTGTGTGTGTGTGTGTGTGTGTGTGTGATGCAGAGCGCTTACAACTTAAGCTTGGTTAAGCCCAAACACAGCAGAATGACAATGTCTTAACCAATGGTCTTCACCAAGTCTGCCAATAACCAATTACTTTCAGACACAAAATGGCTTCTCTAAACATCAACTTCCCTAAATGGAATTTCAAAAAAACATCAAAGAACACTCCTTATTTTCCAGGTATCAACAGGTTAACTCATAGCAATCTTTGACTATAGTTTTGGTCAACACCTCCAGATTATTACAATTAGTTACTACACTTTTGATTATACTTCCTACTACCCGAGCACTCAACAAATTTCAGAGTACTACTATCCCCTGTCACTGCATTGCAACATTCAATTGGTATTGAGTTTAGTGTATAGATAGTTTTCTCACTTGGGATCCAGATTAACTTCCATTGATCAGCAGGTGACCGTAATTTCTACCCTTTCCTTGTTTGACTGCAACATTATGCCTTCCACAATCTAGACAATGGACTGGTATTTTAAGGAATTCCTTGCATGAAATAGAATATCCTCTGATGTATTATCTAAACTCCTCTGCGCAGCTTCCTTCACTCTGTTCCAGCACCTTCACTTGCCACCAAGACTCACTAGACTAAGTGATCAGGTTAGCTAGGTCAATCGGGTGGGTTTGAAGATGGGTATCTACAGTGAGGCAACTGTTTGGAGGAATTCAAATGCCCTTCGAAGTCTTCGACATCTACCAACAAGTTTCAAAACTCCTTCGATTCCAATTTCCACCTAGGGCACGGTTACAGGTATTCTCTTATTCCGCTGATTAAATACGCATGTGCATATTCAATTTTAGGGCTTCGGCCTTGAAGCATTAAACCCGTCTCCCCACATTCTGAGCTTTCAAATTCTTTCCACACATTACCTTAACTTGCTCCCCATCCAACAGCATTGGATTCCCGTGGAAGAGACACAAGTTAAGGGTCGGATTCCATAACAGAGCCAATGGAAACACTTTCCAATATGGTCTGTCAGGAAATTGGAATCCGTGTAGAGTCTTCAACAAATGCTAAACAAAATGAACTTTAAATTGTGAATGCATAGGCATGAACTTGCCGTAAAATGTTAACCTATCCAACTACTTCGTAGCAGACTAGTATAATGGAACACATGAACTGATCAAACAGAATGCCGACACTGCGGGCACTTTCAAAGAAACTTCAATACCGAAGTTGTATAAAATGAATCTTCTTAAACAGACAAAACTGCACATTCATTTCTGATCGACTGTGCCAGTCGAAACAACCGAAATAAATGAATACTAAAACCAGGAAAACATGAAGTTGCAGCGGTATAGGATCTAGTGATTCACTTCGCCATTTTCAATACATAATAGAGTAAACAAAACCAAAAGGTAATGTTCTCAGAATATGGTTTCTCTTTTTATTGAAATTTTGCTTCTAAGGTCTCTGTTGCAATCCCCACCGATTGGACATACATAAAAGATGCAGAAAATTGCCAAACGACCCCAACTGATAACTGTTGGAAAAAACCCGTTTTACAATGATTACCGAGAATGTTTGTTTTTACCCCCAGGACGGTAACAAAACAGTATAACTAAACAATGTGACCTCAAAAGATCAGAAACCAAAAGTGTTAAAGAGGAAAACATAAAGAACTAAGAAAACTTAAAACAAACAAACCTTAAAGATCCGTGTGGACTAAGGTGCCAAAGCTTATAAACATGCTGATGGAATCCATGACCACACAAAAGGATCATACACAAAAATGAGAAAATGGAGTCTACAGATCCATTGCTCTTATTACAACCAAAACTTGACACAACACAAACAAAACTAAAATCCATTCGGCAGCCTGGGGTGCCCTGCACCATGCTCCACAGGGCAGAAAAACTCAAGTCCCTTGAGTTGGGAATGCTGGGACAGGAAAACCAAGCTGCTCAAGAGCATCAGGAGTAAGCCATGTAGCATCCTCTGCTGGGCGATGTTTCCACTGCACCAGATATTCATAATAAGTGTGCCTCCGGGTTTTCCGTGCAACTCGAGATGCCAAGATGCTATCAATCTCCAAAAGAGAGGTCTTGGGAAGGTCTGGAAGCTGAACCTCTTGAACAGAACCAGTACTACCTGCAACCACAACATCAGCAACTGGACTTTTATAGAGATATAAGTCAGCAACATTAAATATAGGTGACAAATGAACATCAGCAGGAAGATCAACATGATAGGCATTAGAACCACATCGTTTCAGCACTTTAAAAGGACCAATCTTCTTAGCCATTAGTTTGGTGTAGTGTCCTTCTGGTAACCTCTCCTTCTTCAAATGCACCATGACCAAATCCCCAACATGGAAAGACACATCTTTCCTCCGTTTACCAGCATGAGCCTTATACTTGGCGTTGGTATGCTGAAGCTTTTGTTTGACCTGATCTTGGATGTCCTTCATAACAGTAGCAAAATCATTAGCCAATGCACTAGGCTTTTCCAAACTACTAACATCTCTCAACTCCAAGATGCCTCGTGGATGAACACCATACACAATCTGAAATGGAGTCTTCCCGGTACTGCGGTCAACTGAATCATTGTAGGAGAATTCTGCCTGGGCCAAAATTAAATCCCAACTTGTTCCATGTTCTTGAGTCAAACATCGTAAAAGATTACCAAGAGATCTATTGATGACCTCAGTCTACCCATCAGATTGAGGATGATAGGCTGATGAAAGACATACATTAGTGCCCAATTTCTTCCACAAGGTCCTCCAAAAGTGACCTAAGAACTTAGGGTCTCTATCTGATATGATGGATAGGGGTAGACCATGTAAACGAACTATCTCCTTAAAGAACAAGCCTGCCACATGGGATGCATCATGAGTGGTTTTACATGGCACAAAGTGAGCCATTTTAGAAAACCGATCCACTACTACAAATATGCTGTCATGACCAAATTTAGTTTTAGGCAACCCAAGCACAAAATCCATACTAACAAAATCCCATGGCTTCAATGGAATGGGTAAGGGTGTGTAAAGGCCAGCATTAAAAGTATGACCTTTAGATTTTTGACAAATCAAACATGTTTCAACAAACTTTCTTACATCTGTTTGCAACCTAGGCCAATAGTAAAACCTCTTAACTGATTCTAAAGTTTTATCCAAGCCAAAATGCCCTGCCAAACTACCACAATGCTTTTCTTTAATGATATTTTCCCTCATAGACCCTCTTGGAATACAAAGCAATCCACCCTTGAATAAAAGTCCATTTTGTATCAAAAAATCAGAAAATTCAGTATGATACCTTTGTTAGCCGTCAAGTTGTGTCACCATCGGATGTTAGCTACCGACGGAGGTAAAATTGTGTTACCGTCGGGTGTTAACCGCCGACGGAGGTAAGTTGAGTTACCGTCGGATGTTAGTCGCTGATGGAGGTTAGTTAGTTGCTGACGGTTGAGAAGGGTGACAACGTTTGGTTGCACCACTTCGGATTGTATATGTATATTGTACTTGCTCATTGGAAGGATCACTGTTATTGTCACCTTTGCGAATGATTAATGAAAGTCTGATATTATCTGGTCTAATTCTATCTTGCTAGTTACATTCTGTATCATGTCTGTGTATCTGTAAACGAGTACTTATTAGGCAAAACATCTGGCGCCGTTGCCTAGATACACCCGGATGGCGAGTAGGCATAATGGGCTTACCCGTTAGTGCCATAAACCCAGAAGCCGAGGAAGCCCGTACGGAGTTGTACGACAGAGAGGACTATCAAGCACATGAATTCCGAATTTTGTTTCAAGTAGCTCTTGAAACTCACGTCCGAAGGGAGGCAACGAACGGAGACGTCCCTACAAGCGTAGTGTGGGACACGACTGGGGCGAACCCTGTAGCGAATCGGTTGTTGAACCAACTTCCGCGGTTGCTGGCACAAGCAACACTCGCACGACATTTTCGGCAAGAGGAAATTGATCGAGAGGAACGCCGCCAGGAGATCCTCCGTGAATTCCATGCCCGAGAGCATCTGCGTCGCCGTCAAGAAGAGAGTGATGGCAATCGGAGGAATCCTTGAAGCATGACTGAAGAGGGTAGAAGAACACAAATAATTGTAATATGGCTGTAATGCAATTACAAATATTGTAAAAGCAACATGAATGAATAAAGAATAAGTGTTCTTGTGTTGAAGGCAACGTTATTTGTTCAGTTTGGATGCCAAATAATTTAAATAAAGATAGAAATAGAAAAGTGAGAAATGATGACGAAGAGGCCGCACACGCAACTCTAATCTCCGCACAGCAGCGTGAACATCGCTATAGGCTAAGGCAACTTGCCAAAGACCAGCTTGCCGGAGGGTTGCCCGAAGGGGACCTTGGAAGTGGTACGGAGGGTGCAGAAGCCGAAGAGGAGTTCACTTCTCCGGAACGGAGAGTGCGGAGTCGGGAAGAGTTACTTGAGGAGACACGGGCGAGAAGAGCCTTTCTCCAAGAGGAGAGTACAGTTTGAGGTGGGTCTCCGTACACTAGGCACGGAGAACCAAACCAGCGGAGAGGGTGATACTGCAAAGGGTGACACGAGCGCACCAGCAAACCCTCCGTTGGAACCGAGAACCCCGCACGGTACGGTGCCAGGACAAGGGCAAGCACCACCAGCCCAACAACTACCGCAAGGACAAGTACCACAAGTCCAGACTACCCACAGCACTCAAGGAGGTGCGGGTACAAGTGGTATCGGCGCGCCGCCTCCACCACGGCCAACCATGGCGGTGAATAAGCAGAAACTACCCAAGTTCACAGGCCAAGTGAAGGAGGATCCCGTTCGGCATTGCCGGACCTGTGAGAGTATATGGGCTACCAATGGAGTCAAAGACCAGGATGAATGGATCCACCAATTCCCTGCAACATTGAGGGAGGGAGCCATTGACTAGTACTCTGATGTAGACAAGACAAGCCTAACAACGTGGA
This sequence comes from Chamaecyparis obtusa, assembly GCA_027943335.1. Classification (NCBI taxonomy): domain Eukaryota; kingdom Viridiplantae; phylum Streptophyta; class Pinopsida; order Cupressales; family Cupressaceae; genus Chamaecyparis; species Chamaecyparis obtusa. The sequence continues at coordinate 2,839,048 of BSBK01001913.1, forward strand.
ATGATGTGAAAAAGGCCTTCCAGACGGAATTTCAGTTGTTAAGGGATGACAATGAGATTCTGGAGGAGATTTACAATACCAAGAAAACGAAGAGCGAGTCTGTTCGTGCCTACGGACGGCGACTGAAGGAACTTATCGGGAAGATAGAGTCCGCCCCAGCAGACGAACTCAAGAAGAGGTGGTTCGTAGAGGACCTAAAAGCTTCCCTTCGGAAGAAAATGAAAATTGTCCCGCCTACGTCATACAGTAATGCGTACAACCGTGCAATGGACTTGGAAAGCAAGTGTAAGACCTCCAGAAAGACTAAGTTTTCGGATGATGAATCGGAGACGGAAAGCAACGAGGGTGGATCTAGTAAGAAAGTGTTGGCCCTACAAAAAGATCTGGAACGAATGATGAAAGAATTGAACGCCACCAAGGGGAGCTCAAGTAAGACAGAGGAAGACACCGTGTGGTGCACGGACTGCAAAGAAGCGGGCCACACAAAAGGTTCTTGCCCCAAGAAAGCCTTTTGCGATATCTGCCAAATTGCGGGACATTCCACTAAAGAATGTCCCTAAACCTAAGGGCAAGAAATCAACAAGTGCTCTACACTCAAGAGCAACCCTCCACGTCCGGAACCGGCGGACAACAAAACAATGCATCATCCGGCGGGTACAAAAACAACCGTCGGGGAGGTCGAGGCAACAATGAGAACAAGCCACGGGTCCAGTATGATGCGAAAGGGAGACCCATGATACAGTGCAGAAGCTGTAATCAATGGGGACATTATGCCCGTGACTGTCAAAACGAGGCCACAACTCCACAGAAGCTGTGTCGGTGGTGCGGACCGGGAGACCATGAAGACACTAACTGCCCGAAGCCCGACTGCAATATCCTAGACATGGAACGCAGGGGCACCGAGAAGGTCCTAGTAGTTACTCGAGCACAGACCAGAAAGGCCACGTACCCACATCCTCCGATGGAGAAGCAGAGGGTACTTGAAGCAAAAGCCGAGATTGAGAAAGGTATGCAGGACCGAAGGGAGCCTACGGACACCGGCACTTCTCACCGAGCATTGGCCGAACAAAATATCTTATGGCAGATAATGCAACTAGAGGTACCAGCAAAGGTCAAGGACCTATTGGAAACAATGCCGCATCTCAAAACGGCCCTATTTCTAGGCCATAACGTTCCAGCAAGCACGGTTGAACGAACGGAGATCCCCGGCGGCTCTGTAGCCGACTCCATGACACTATCAATCAATAATGGGCGGAACCCTATAGTAGTGGAGATGGGTATCTTGGGTACCATCCTCACGAACACAATTGTTGATGGTGGGTCTGGGGTGAATGTCCTACCAGAAGAAACCTGGAAGAGCTTGGGGAAACCAACGCTGTGGCCGCCGACCTTCAATCTACTAGGGGCTGACCAGCACGGCATCAAGCCCCTTGGCACGCTGATGGCACAACAGGTAACTATCGGAACCCAACCATTCATCCTCGACTTCGTTGTAATTCCTCTCAAGCAAAAGGGGTATGACGCCATCTTAGGAAGGGGGTGGCTCGTGACTGCCAAAGCCAATCACAATTGGAAAAGAAACACCCTGGCATTTGAAAAGGGGGGAAGGAAGTTTGTGGTGGACCTCACCACGCAGATGGTCGGGGAGGAAATGGCATCCGATTCGGAGTCAGACGACAGGATAGACGAAGAGGAAGGAAACATGGAACCTAATGCCGAAGGGATACTAGAAATAGAGGATGATACAAGTTCGATGGATGGTTTATTCCACTGGCAAATGCGCGATTATGAATTATTTCCACCATCCTGCAACATACTCGAGATCGAAGAAAATCGGAATGAGTTCCCTCCAGAATACACAAAATACAGAGGAGGGGAAGCCCCGATGAGAGAAATCCCCACCCACGAGTTTTCGAAGGACGAACCAATCCAGTATAAGGAAGCAAAGTTGAAGACAATAAACCTCGGGGATGAACAAAATCCCAAAACCATCCTCATGGGAGACGACTGGAGCCCCGTATTGAAAACGGCAGCTTTCAAAATTTTTACAGAATATAAGGATGTGTTTGCTTGGACCTACAAAGACCTGAAGGGCGTACCTCCGGAGCTATGCGTGCACCACATTCCTCTGGTTCCTAGAGCCCAACCTATGCGGAAGAGGCCGTACAGGATGAACAAAAATTATGCTGCACAAGTAAAGACCGAAATCGAGCGGATGTTGGAAGCAGGGATCATCTTCCAGGTGGGCACAAGTGAGTGGGTGTCACCAATTGTGATCTCCCAGAAGAAGGAAGCCAACCAGATCCGCATCTGCGTAGACTTCAGGTGCCTCAATGTAGTAACGATCAAGGACCCCTTTCCGATTCCTTTCACAGATAGCATACTGGAAGAGGTGGCGGGCCATGAAATTTATTCCTTTATGGACGGGTTCTCCGGATACAACCAGATATCTATTGCAGAGGAAGATAAGTTAAAAACAACCTTTGTAGTGGAGGATGGTGTGTATGCGTACAATCGGATGCCCTTCGGTCTGTGCAATGCACCCGCGACTTTCCAGAGGATTATCCTTCATATTTTTGATAAAATGTCCAAGGGGAATTTTAAAGCATTTTTGGATGACTGGTCCATCTTCAATGGCCAAGACAAACACATTACGACGTTGGGAGAATGCATGGAGCGGTGTCGAAAAGCTCGTCTGGCACTCAACCCAAAGAAGTGTCGATTTATGGTGCCACAAGGGAGGCTTCTTGGGCACATAGTCTGCAAAGAAGGGTTAAAGACGGACCCCGACAAGGTCCGGGTGATAGTTGAAATGGAGGCCCCCAATGACGTAACTAGCATCAAGTCATTCCTCGGCCATATCGGGTACTACCGACGGTTTATAAAGAATTTTTCCAAGGTGTCATACCCGATGGATAAACTCATGAGGAAAGGAGAGTCGTTCATCTGGGCGAAGGAGCAAGGGGAGGCCTTCGATGACTTAAAAACACGATTGTTGGCGGCTCCCATTCTGGCATTTCCAGACTGGGACAGAGAATTCCACGTCCAAGTGGATGCATCGAACTATGCCATCGGAGCCACCCTAGCACAGGAAGGCGCACATGAACTTGATCACCCGATCTATTTTGCTAGCCGGTTACTCTCAAGTGCAGAGAAGAACTATAGTACCACGGAACGAGAGGCTCTAGGAATGATTTACTCAGTCCAGAAGTTCAGACACTATCTATTGGCAACGCCGTTCACCTTCTTTGTGGACCACCAAGCCTTGATGTACCTCGTCAACAAACCCATTATCCAAGGGAGGGTGAGCAGGTGGCTTCTCCTACTTCAAGAATTCACCTTCAAAATTATAGTACGACCAAGGCGCAGCCATGTGATCGCTGATCAACTATCTCGAATCACGTCAGGTGAGCCACCTGTGGGAGTAAATGACGATTTTCCAGATGCACACTTGTTCCATATAGCCGTACTTTCGAAGTGGTATACGAGTATTGGAGAGTATCTGTCCACGGCAAGATTCCCGGAAGGTATGCCTCCAGGAGAACATAGGAAGTTGGTTCTAAGGAGCAGGACCTTTCAACTCATCAATGGACTACTGTACAAAATGGGTCCAGACCAAGTGCTGAGGCGATGTGTGATGGAAGAAGTGTCCAGAGTTTTGCGGGAAGCTCACGAAGGACCTACCGAAGGCCACATGGGTCCGGACACCACAGCCAGGAAAGTGTTGTTGGCAAGCTTATGGTGGCCCACGCTGTATAATGACACGAGAGAGTGGGTAGTCGGTTGTGACACTTGCCAGCACGCTGGGAGACCCCTCAAACGGGATTTCATGCCACTCAACCCCTCCCACCCACAGGAATTATTTGAAAGGTGGGGATTGGATTTTGTCGGGCCTCTCAAGGCTAGTCGTGCCCGATGCTGCCGATACATTGTCGTAGCGATAGAATACTTAACCAAATGGGTGGAGGCACGAGCACTGAATGATAACTTCGCTTTAAGCACGGCGAAGTTCATTTATGAACAAATAATAACCAAATATGGCATCCCACTATAGTTGACGAGTGATAGGGGTGGCCATTTTGTCAACCATGTGATCAAGCTCCTAACCACAAAGTTCAAGATCTTTCACATGCTCTCGAGTCCTTACTATCCTCGAGCGAATGGCCAGGCGGAGGCAACTAACAAAATTCTGGTCGGAGTTATTTATAAGTCCTGCGGTGTCGAGGCTGAAGATTGGGAGGAAAGGCTGCCTTCAGTGTTATGGGCCTACCGAACATCTTACAAAGTGACCACTGGCCAGACACCGTTTCAGCTCATGTACGGGCAAGAGGCCATAGTACCAGTGGAGTTTATGGTTCCCAGCCTCCGGATTGCAATTGAGAACAAACTCGGAGATATGGAAAGTCTGAGGGAATGATTGTACTTGTTGAATAGGTTGGATGAAAAAAGGGCATTGGCACAGTGGGCCACAAAAGCGACACAACGGAGGAAGCTATGGCACGACAAGCACCTCCGACGAATGCAGTTTACACCAAGCCAGTTAGTCTTAAAGTATAACGGGCAAAACGAAATCAAGCCGGGAAAGTTCAAAGTAAAATGGATAGATCCTTACAAGGTCCGGGAGGTGGCCGCAAATGGGTCCGTGAAGCTGTGGACCCTCAACGGACGGGAAATACCTGACGCAGTGAACAGCTCGAAATTAAAGGTGTATCATGAGAAGCTGACGACGTCGCGTGGATTAGGTACTGAGAAAATTTAAAAAAATAAAAATTAAAAATTAAAAATTAAAAAAATTAAAATTAAAATTAAAATTAAAAAAAATGATGCAAACGTTTCATAGGTGGCACCACCGAACGGTGGCACCACCGTCTTATAACCTCCGCAGCCGTTAAAGAAACATAATACGCAAACACAATACGCAGCGCGGGAGAAAGAACAATTCCCACGGGTGAGTGGCGACAGGGAAGTTGGAAGAGGCCGAACGGGAGAAGCAAGATTTGACGTGGTGTTGGAGGTGAGGTGGAGGTAATAACAGGACTCTGTTTTGATTAACCGCGAGGTGATGTAAAGAATAGCGAGTACACTCAGACATTCCGCAAAGGATATCTCAACAACCGGACATAGTGCATTCTCGGTTGGTGGGTTTAGCATACCGTCGGTGATGTAATTCATTTGGAAGGGAAGATTAACGCGGGTGAAGAAGAGCAGCCGACGGTGGATTATTGGATCGCAACGGAAGGGAAGATCACCGTACGGGAACTACAAGCACATAGCCGCCAAAGGAAGAGGAAAATTAGTACAGTAAAGTATATAACCGTTTCTTGAATTTCAAAAACCGTTAAAAGATGCATTCAGCGGGGAAGCGGAATAACTGGAAAAAGCAATTACAGTCAGGGAGTTTAGGCAAAATGGCAATGAACAGACAGGCTACCATCCTACCATCAGGAGTGAAGGTTGCAGTGCAACATGCGAGTGGGAGCAGTGGAAAGAAGCCCAAGTTTGTACAGGAGGAAAAGGAGAAAGGGGGTGTCACCTATCAGACGGTAGCATTTGAAGGACTTAACGGATTGGAATGCAGAAAATGGTGGAAGGAGACTCCAGAGGATGATGAGGTAAAGAAATTTTTACGACAGGCGGGTGTTCATTGGGCTATTCAAATGCCCTTGTTTCCTATGCGTAATCTGGAGAACACCTTGAGGATAATGATTCAGTGTTTCGACAGACAGACGAGGACAAGTACATTCATGTATCAAAAACACAGGCTCACAGTTTCTTATGGCCCGGAGGACTTCACACGAGTCTTTGGCATCCCAGGATGTAATGGACAGAAGGTGGATACCACAAAGCAAAAAATGTCCACAGAGAGGAAAGAATTTTGGATAAAGCATGTTTGTCGTCGGCTCACTCCAGCAGAATTGGAAACAGTGGTGAACGCGCCAAGGCACGAGGACTGAGGAGGGAGTACGTAGCAGAGGGTGCTTGGCGTTGCATTCTTGATGTCCTCAAGAGCAAGCTGACCGGTTCGAGCCGTGCATCTGACATTGCTCTCCCACAGATAGTCTACATGCAGGGGTTGATGAATGGGGTGGTCTATGACTAGGCTTCAGTGTTGGCGGAAAGGATGTGGGAATTCATGACGCTGCAACACCGCACTTTCTACATGCCCCATTACGCTATTGGACTATTCCTCGAGGCTGCACTTAGATAGATGCCCGCGGACGAGTTGGAGCTCAAGCCGCAAGGCAAGCTCACAGGAGGAGCTCCATCTGTGTTCTATTGGCGGTATTTGGATACGGGAGGGGGAGGTGTAGTCAGCGGACAGAAACGAAGGCAGCAAATGGTGGTAGTCTGACCAAGACGACAATGATAGTGGTCAGGAAGCCAGTGAAGAATCTTCCGATGCAGACTCAGAGGAGGAAGGTGACACCACAGGTAGCATAGAGGCAGTAGCACCTACCGAGGCAACCACTGTACAATTTGCACCACCAGTATTATCTCCCTCGGCCCACCTAGCTTCGGCACCATTGGTGAGCTCTACAGTTCCTCTCGTTGAGTTACCACCTAAGGAAACAGCCACAGCCACGGACATTCAAGGGGAAGGAGACCCTGAACCTCCGATGGAGGTAGCAGTACCAGTGGAAGAGGAAGCACGCGGAGGCACCCATGACATTGGAGAGGGTCAGGTCCGGATGGAAGTGATAGGGTCGGATGCTGTAGTGACTGTGGATGCGACACTCTTGCAGGACCCCTTACCACCTCAGGACCCTGTGCAAGTGGGAGCTATGCGTTCTTGGATTAGCCGACGGTTTCAGTTGGTTCCGACTCCACCACCAGCAGTAGTTCTCTCTCCTCGACGGGAGGACAGGAGATTATTGGAGTAGAGTCTGCAGATGTCAAAGTGGCAACAGATGATCTCTCTCCTTTCTCTGAGGAGAACGGGGTTGTGGCAGGGGGTGAGGTGGCCAAGGAGGTACCTTGTGGAATTGAATTGGCGCGCCCAACAGTCCTTACTGGTCCTAGGGCATTGGAAGGAGAAGATGTGGAGACCTTTTTAGCCGACATGGTCACTAGAGGCCGTCGGTTGGTGGCTGTAGCAGAGTCCCGAGCTGTGGCGGCTATCGTTGAGGATTTGAGACGTCTCCTAACCTTTGCCCGAGTAGGCTGTGGTGCAGCATTTGCCGCTTGTTTTGAGCAGAGGTTATGGCTTGATGGAGAGACTGCTGAGATGTTGGCTGCCTGGGCGGTTCCTACGCCAGTCATTGAGAGTGAGGCAGCATCTCTGGTTCGAGAGTTGGAGCAAACATTCAGGGAGGGGTACTACGCATTGAGACGATCTGAGTATGTCTCGTCTGATCGTGAGACTGCATTGGTGACCGCACAGAGAGCTCAGGAGGAGCTAGGCACCAAGTTGGAGGCAGTAGAGAGAGACTTACTCCAACGTACCCAGGAGTTGATGGCTGAACAGGTAGCACGGGCGGCTCTGTAGCAACGGTTGGTAGCAGCACAGGCAGAGAATGAGGCAAAGGAGAAGGAACTGTTGGAGGCTGCCATGATGATTAAGTCTGCCTTGGAGTTACAGATGGTAGCTGAAGCACAGTTGCAGACTCAGACCACACAGGTCTATGAGCTTCGGGCTCAATTGGGATCGTCCACCACACCAGTTCCTCCAACAGAGCAGCATGCTTCCTCATTAGGGACGCTTCCTCTGCCCCACTTTACTTCTCAGTCTTAGCATTAGTAGTTCATCATTCCTATTTTGTTGTTCTGTCCCGGACATTTTGTTGTCGTCTGGAGACGACTTTTCTTAAGGGGGTGATGATGTTAGCCATCAAGTTGTGTCACCGTCGGATGTTAGCTACCGACGGAGGTAAAATTGTGTTACCGTCGGGTGTTAACTGCCGACGGAGGTAAGTTGAGTTACCGTCGAATGTTAGTCGCCGACAGAGGTTAGTTAGTTGCTGACCGTTGAGAAGGGTGACAACGTTTGGTTGCACCGCTTCGGATTGTATATGTATACTGTACTTGCTCATTGGAAGGATCACTGTTATTGTCACCTTTGCGAATGATTAATGAAAGTCTGATATTATCTGGTCTAATTCTATCTTGCTAGTTACATTCTGTATCATGTCTGTGTATCTGTAAATGAGTACTTATTAGGCAAAACAACCTTGTTGTCATGTCTAAGCAAACCTTATAGATGTCTTTGAAATCTTCATCCGTAGCATACATGTTTGCCATAGCCTCTAGACCTGCACTTTCCAACTACATAGACTAAATGGTGAGTGTCCTACTCAAAGCATCTTCTACTTTATTAGCAACCCCTTTCTTGTGTTTGATGCTGAAAGTGTAAGCCTGCAAGAACTCCATCCATTTGACATGCCTATGATTAAGTTTTTCCTGCCTATTCAGAAAACTGAGAGCATGATTATTAGTGAAAACAATGAATTCTTTTGGCAAAAGATAATGCCTCCATTTCCTTAGGGACTGAATCATAGCATAAAGCTCAAGATCATAGGTAAAGTACTTTTGTTTTGCTTCATTTAGTTTTTCACTAAAGAAGGCTACGGGTCTCCCTTCTTGACTAAGGACCCCGCCAATAGCCTTATTACTAGCATCACACTCAACCACAAAAACTTTATGAAAATCCGGTAACACAAGTACTGGCTGTTCTAATATCTTCCTTTTCAACAATTCAAAGGATTCATTTGCCTCTTTAGTCCACTCAAAAACACATTTTCTACCACCCTTAATAGTATTGATGATAGGAGTACAAATGCCACTAAAGTTTCTGATAAACTTCCTATAGAAACTGCATAATCCATGAAAAATTTTTACCTTAATGGCTGAAGTAGGTGGTGGCCAATTTAGGATGGCTTCTACCTTAGTAGGATCCATTTTTAGACTTCCTTTTGAAATCACAAAACCCAAGAAGATAAGCTCCTCCTGCAAGAATGAACACTTCTCCAAGTTTACCTTCAAACCTTCCTCATGGAGTCTTCGCAAGACCTGGTCTATATGCTGTAAATGCTCCTCCTTGCTGCCACTGAAAATCAGAATGTCATCCAAATAAACAACTACAAACTTATGAAGAAAAGGCTTTAACACTTCATTCATTAGGCACATAAAAGTACTAGGAGCATTGGATAAGCCAAATGGCATAACTATCCACTCAAACAACCCTTCATTAGTTTTGAAGGTGGTCTTCCACTCATCCCCTTCTCGGATCCGGATTTGATGGTCGCCACCCTTGAGATCAATCTTGGAATAAAACTTTGCCCCACCTAAACAATCCATGAGGTCTTCCATTCTAGGCATTGGAAACTGGTAGCGGATTTTGATTCTATTAATGGCTCTAGAATCCGTGCATAACCTCCAAGTACCTTCCTTTTTAGGGGCAAGGACTGCAGGTACAGCACATGGGCTGATGCTTTTCCTTATGTAACCCTTCTCTAACAACCCTTGAATCTGCCTTGCTACCTCAGCATTTTGTTCGGGAGTGAGTTTATAGGCTGCCTTGTTTGGTAGAGTAGCCCCTGGGATTAGATCAATGCAATGACTGATTTCCCTCTTAGGTGGAAGGGAATCATTAGTGCTGTCAGCCACAACCCCATTGTATTTATCCAGCAAATCTGCCACTACTCTTGGACAAGTACTTTCCTTGACTTCTAGATTCAATCCCCTGCCCTCATGGTGACTTTCCTTAGGTCTGATTACAACAGCAAAGCATGGAGTATTCTCTTCCTTAAGAACTTCTAAGAACTCTTTTTCTTTGACCAACATAACACCACTAGACAAGGCTAACTCATTAGCAACATCAGGTAAAGGAGTCATTGTGAAAGCTTCCCCATTTTTGGTTATGGTAAACACAATGGATTTCCCATCATGCTGGGCATTAGTGTCATATTGCCATGGTCTTCCTAAAAGAAGATGGCAAGCATCCATTTCAACTACTTCACACATGACTTTATCTTTATAATCTCCTATTTGGAAATCTACTAAGCATTGCTCATTTACAATAGTTTGTTGATCCTTACTCAACCAAGATACTTTATATAGATTAGGATGTGGAATCCGTTTCAGATTAAGCTTAGTAACCATTTCCAAATAAACCAAATTTTCAGTAGAACCAGAGTCAACAATTACCTTGCATACTTTACCCTTCGCCTTGCAAGTAGTTCGGAATAGAGATTTCCTTTGGGCTGGCTCCTTGTTGATTGGTACCAACAGCGACCTATTGAACATGAGAGTCTCTCCTTTCTCAAGGTCAGCATGTTTGGATGTGGCTGTATGGAAAGATGAAGTGCTTTGGCAATCATCCTCTTCATGAATTAATTGCACTCTCCTATCTCCTTGACTGCTGCTGCCATTCTTCTCAGGACATCTGAAAGATTGATGGCCAACTTGGTTGCATGAGAAGCACCTTCCCGTGAATACATTAGGGTCTCTTCCTCTTGATCTGCCCCTGCCATTGTTTGATCCTCTTCCTCTGAATGAACCTCTGCCACTAGTATCTTGATCAGCACTTTGATTGCTGCTTTCTCCTTGGCTTCTAGGAAAAGTTCCTCTACCATTAAATCTGCCTCTACCTCTGAATGAGTTCCCTCTTCCTTTATTTTGTTCCCCCCTTCTTCTTTGTTTCTCTTCAATCTTGAGAGCAAGTTGAAAGCACTTATGGACTGATTCCCAAGTGACCAAGGTTAACTCATCTTGTATACTATACTTCAACCCATTGATATACCTCGCTAGTTTTTGTTTCTCTGTTTCATACATCTTGGCTTTTAGGGACAGATTGTGGACCTCTTGAGTGTAGGTACTTGCATCAAGGTCCTTTTGTTTCAGATTCTGGAGTTTCTTATGAAGAGTCACTTCATAATCTTCCGGTACAAATTGTCTTTTCAATTCAGCCTTCATTCTGGTCCAAGTGTATATGATGGACTTTCTTTCTTCCACCCTTTCATTTTGAAGAAAGTTCCACCAACTAAGGGCTGGTCCCTTTAACTTAAACTTGGCTATCTTCACCTTTTGGCTAGGGGGTACTTCATCGCATTCGAAAAAGTTCTCGAATACTTCTAGCCAATCCATACATTCATCCGGTTCCAACTTACCATGGAACATAGGTAGTTCGTTTTTGTCTTTCTTGCCCACTCTCTCTAGTCCTGCAAGCATTGCCCTTTGATCCTCCGGAAGATTGTCTTGACCGGATGGATCTCGCTCTGCCTCTTCTTCCTCCTCTGACTCCTCATTGTCTCCTCTCCTCACTTGGCCTTTCAACTTATCTAACTCCCTCTTCATTGCTCTATTCTCTTATCTGACAGCCCTACTCTCTGCCATCTGCTCCTTGACTATCTTAGCCAACTCTACATTTGTTATCCTTACCGGAATATCATCCTGATCTGCCATCTTTCTCCCAAATAGAACCTTAGTGGCTTTGATACCACTTGATGCAGAGCGCTTACAACTTAAGCTTGGTTAAGCCCAAACACAGCAGAATGACAATGTCTTAACCAATGGTCTTCACCAAGTCTGCCAATAACCAATTACTTTCAGACACAAAATGGCTTCTCTAAACATCAACTTCCCTAAATGGAATTTCAAAAAAACATCAAAGAACACTCCTTATTTTCCAGGTATCAACAGGTTAACTTATAGCAATCTTTGACTATAGTTTCGATCAACACCTCCAGATTATTACAATTAGTTACTACACTTTTGATTATACTTCCTACTACCCGAGCACTCAACAAATTTCAGAGTACTACTATCCCCTGTCACTGCATTGCAACATTCAATTGGTATTAAATTTAGTGTATAGATAGTTTTCTCACTTGGGATCCAGATTAACTTCCATTGATCAGCAGGTGACCGTAATTTCTACCCTTTCCTTGTTTGACTGCAACAGTGTGCCTTCCACAATCTAGACAATGGACTGGTATTTTAAGGAATTCCTTGCATGAAATAGAATATCCTCCGATGTATTATCTAAACTCCTCTGCGCAGCTGCCTTCACTCTGTTCCAGCACCTTCACTTGCCACCGAGACTCACTAGACTAAGTGATCAGGTTAGCTAGGTCAATCGGGTGGGTTTGAAGATGGGTATCTACAGTGAGGCAACTGTTTGGAGGAATTCAAATGCCCTTCGAAGTCTTCAACATCTTCCAACAAGTTTCAAAACTCCTTCGATTCCAATTTCCACCTAGGGCACAGTTACAGGTATTCTCTTATTCCGCTGATTAAATACGCTTATGCATAATCAATTTTAGGGCTTCGGCCTTGAAGCATTAAACCCGTCTCCCCACATTCTGAGCTTTCAAATTCTTTCCACACATTACCTTAACTTGCTCCCCATCCAACAGCATTGGATTCCCGTGGAGGAGACACAAGTTAAGGGTCGGATTCCATAACAGAGCCAATGGAAACACTTTCCAATATGGTCTGTCAGGAAATTGGAATCCGCGTAGTCTTTAACAAATGCTAAACAAAATGAACTTTAAAATGTGAATGCATAGGCATGAACTTGCCGTAAAATGTTAACCTATCCAACGACTTCGTAGCAGACTAGTATAATGGAACACATGAACTGATCAAACGGAATGCCGACACCGCGGGCACTTTCAAAGAAACTTCAATACCGAAGTTGTATAAAATGAATCTTCTTAAACAGACAAAACTGCACATTCATTTCCGATCGACTGTGCCAGTCAAAACAACAGAAACAAATGAATACTAAAACCAGGAAAACATGAAGTTGCAGCGGTATAAGATCTAGTGATTCACTTCGCCATTTTCAATACATAATAGAGTAAACAAAACCAAAAGGTAATGTTCTCAGAATATGGTTTCTCTTTTTATTGAAATTTTGCTTCTAAGGTCTCTGTTGCAATCCTCACCAATTGGACATACATAAAAGATGCAGAAAATTGCCAAACGGCCCCAACTGATAACTGTTGGAAAAAACCCATTTTACAATGATTACCGAGAATGTTTGTTTTTACCCCCAGGGCGGTAACAAAACAGTATAACTAAACAATGTGACCTCAAAAGATCAGAAACCAAAAGTGTTAAAGAGGAAAACATAAAGAACTAAGAAAACTTAAAACAACAAAACTTAAAACAAACAAACCTTAAAGATCCGTGTGGACTAAGGTTCCAAAGCTTATAAACATGCTGATGGAATCCATGACCACACAAAAGGATCATACGCAAAAATGAGAAAATGGAGTCTACAGATCCATTGCTCTTATTACAACCAAAACTTGACACAACACAAACAAAACTAAAATCCATTCGGCAGCCTGGGGTGCCCTGCACCAGTGAGTGTGTGTGTGTGTGTGTGTGTGTGTGTGTGAGAGAGAGAGAGAGAGAGAGAGAGAGAATGAACACAATATTCAACCTTATTCTTCTCTTATAGTAACATCTGAGGTTTTACCAAAATGCAATCTGGAATTTGTTAACAAAAAACTTTCAACTTCTCGTCCACTTTACTAATCTTTAAACAACGTGACATAGGTCCCAATGTCTCTCCCTAGAATTTCTCTCCTCTTTTACATGTTAACCTTCTGTTTGAAGCTATGCAACAAACTTATTTGGTTTTTCATATGTTACTTGGTGATAGATTGGTTTTACTTATAGTGATAAAATTGTGAATGGTTAAAAGTTATTTAAGATCATTCATTGTTTCAAGGATGTTGCATTTGCCATTTGTCTGTTGATTGTATTCAAAAGGGAAAATCAGGGTAGGGCTTTGCAATGCCCTTTACAGGTCTGCAGAATTCAGACCGTTAGTAGTCCAACAATTCGTGACCAGAAATTTTAAACAGTTGGTATTCCAAGTTTGCCCCACTCACGGGATACAGACACAGGATAAATGGCTCAATCTTTCCATTAACATCATATTGCAGAGAAAAGGAACTCTCAAAAATCACATAAGTAAGGAAAGAGAACACGTGGTATATTTCTCATGGTTGTAAAGTTTCATAAACCTCTCAGAAAATAGAAACCAAATGTCCCCATTCCGAGCATGCCCAGTTTAGGTGATTCTTTAGCAAGAAGACAATTCAAGAAATCAGAAAAGAGCATAGAGAGCCTGTGAAAGGTAATACATCTTGATCAATGTGTGATTGCTTTAAAGACGAGTATTACAACTAAAAATTGGTCTTAGTTCCACTACCTATGAAGAAAACAGACCACACACCATTATGAAAATGAGGAATAAGAGAACTACACACAGCAAATTTGCCAAAAGAAACGAAGAATAATGGACAAACAAAGATTAATTGAAAAAAAAAGTTCATTTTTTCTACAAGTCCGTAATATAGAAAGTAGAAACAAAAAAGATTTTGGTAAACCAAATGCTTTTACCGCGACCTATCCTCCTGTAATGAAAAATGATTATTTGTAGAAGGTAACCAATATGAATGTTGGGCAGTATCCAGAAAAGATCTAAAAACATCCTAAACAAGATTGCCTGTACAAAAGAGTGAGCTGGTTGTTTCATCTCGATAATCACCGCAGTAGAATTTAGTAACACACACTTACATATGTGTCTGAAACGGTCTCTTGTGAGTTATCCATAGGCTAATATTCTCGAATTAACATTCTTACTGCAATTAAAGCTTTCCACGACTTAGCTGGAAACAGGAATCACCATCTTTCTCTGGGTTTATCATCAGATGTTACAGTTGAAAGCTCCTTCTTTACAACAGGTAATGTAATTCTTCTGTACGTTTCTCGTTGTGCAGCCTTCAGAAGGACTTTTGCCTTATCCTGAGGAGAGGAACGTCTCCTAAATGCTGTGGATTTCCTCTCTTCATCATTGTCTAAGTCACTCCATTCATCGTCGCCATCACCTTCTGCATCAGACCAGTCCTCATCTTCATCGTCCTCTGAGAATTCACCATTTTCTTTCTCACCTCCCTCATCAAATTGCCCTTCAGTTCTCAATTGCTTTTGAAAACGGCCAACTGAAACAAGGGACTGAAGCCTTTCCCTAGTAATCACTAGAGAGTCCTTCTCAATCAACTCTGAGTCACGGTAAGCTTCTCTAAGAAAGACAGAATCGCGCGTTCCCTTTAAAGACACATAGAACATATCTGGATGCCTGATTAGCATTGCCCTTGCCCTCTGAGAGAATTTGTAGTAATCTCTGAAATGCGTAAGATGGTCTACGAGTGTTCTCTTTTCAATTGTCAGGCTAAGAAGCTCATGTACCACAGCACAAGCATGTTTCTCTGCCTCCTTTGAAGCTGGGTCCAAGTCTTTAATATCAGCATAAGGCGAAAAGAAAGGCATTCCCTTGAAGGCGCTTAGCCTCTCGCGGTCTCTCCTTTTGAGGCTAAGCCCTTTTGGCAATAGCACCCTGTTGAACTTGGGTTTCCTATCAACGATCAAATTTCTCTCGGCAATCTCTCTCTCCCGTAACTCTTCCTCGGCCAATTCCGCAGCAGAGACAGCTAGAGCAGGATCCCAGCTAGTCAGTTCTAATGCAGGACCATCGGGAGAAGTAACAACCTTAAAATACTGTGGATACTTAGTGCAAATGGTGGTCCTGAAATCATCAGGAAGCCCGAGATCGTGCTTAAGGTGATTTATTCGCTCCAAGGAGACCCTTCTATCAATAGACATCATCACAATTTTCCTCAACTTGGTAACCAAACGCTCCTCCATCTCCTGCCTTATACCCACTTCCTCCATATATATCTTATCGGCTGATGGGGTCAATCTAAAATAAAGCGAATAAACACCTTCTTCCATAATTTCAAAAACTGCAGGATATTTCTTAAGCAATTGAATGACCCTTCGCTTCCGAGTGAGACCAAGTTCTCTCTTGTACTTGCCAAGCTCCCTAAGAGACATCATCCTGTTGGGCTGCTTCACAAGAATATCCCTTAACTTGGAAACCAATTTTAGCCTTTTCTGCCGCTGTATCACATTGTCCAATGGCATTTCCTTCCTTCTTTTAATCACTGCAACTATTACATTACCACCATAACTTTTCATGCCGGATCCCATTTTATATTGAAGTGGATTCAACTCCAATCTCCCATCATTTCCGAAAAAGGAACTCCTGGCTTGTTCCAAAGCTCTACATCTAGAAGAACAAGAAGGTCTTATCCTTGAAGAAATGCAAGAAGAGGGTGAAGAGTTAGAAGTAAGAATGGGCATGGGCGTACTCACCCAACATGTCTTTAACTCCATTGGCATCTATAAGAATGGTGTTAACAACCAAGCACTCATAGTTGCGCTCGATTTTACTGAACAGCCTCACGACATCAAAATATATATGTGAATATCGGTTTAGATAGAAGAATAAATAGATGCATTTCTCACCTGGCAGTAGTGCACTTGGAAATACGGCCAAATCCAGAGCAAACTCGACGAGTGTATGAAGATATTTTGCCTTCCCTTCACCAGATCCTTTGAAAGGAATCCAAAGGGATAATGTTTTCCCGAGAGCTGGAAAGAGACTAGACTAAATATTTTCCTATCCCTGATTTCTTTTTCTTTCCATTTATCTGAGCAAATTTTATTTCATCTCAAACTTCAAACAGAATTGAATCCCATTTTTGGATGCATTTTGGTTTTCATTCTTTTAAAGTTAGGGCAGCTGTAGGAATATATATACCTTCATTTGATTCTCATTTTTTACATTTTAGTCAATTAGGCAGGTATACTACTGCATTCATTTAATTCAATTTTTCAATTAAATTAATCAATCATATCATAGAATTTAAAAAATTAAATGCAACTTCTATTGTTTATGTTTATTTTCTATTTCTCATGATTAAATAAATCTTAATTTTCTTTAATTTGATTGATTTATACTAATTTCTGTAGGCATAAAATTCAATTTTCTCCTACAAAAATTACATATTTTTCACACACAATAAAAAGCCTAGCCTGTCATTGTCATTTATTCTAAGTATACCACACTTAAACTCTCATTTAACAATGTAAATATTTGTTGCCATCCAAGAATTGCGAGTATGTACTGGGCATTCAATGCTACTGTCCGTGATTTGACTGTATTTGAAAATAGGGGAGTTGGCGTTGTTTTACGGCACCGGCTATGGATGCATCTAATTGCTATGCATGTTGGCCACCGTACCGCTGCAGAATCGTAAAAACTATGTCAGTATTGTTGGTGAAAACGGAATATACCATACATTTTTAAGAAAAGAAATACAATTTTAATACTTTTAATTTCAAACTTCTAACGCCAGCGCTGGTAATTTCTTCATTTTTAGGAACTTATAAATTATGTTTTTACTTCTAAGTAAAATATATTTTAATTCTTCTTTTAGATTTTTATCATGTTTTTAAAGGTTAAATTAATAAAATAATAGGTATAGTATATATTAATAGTGTATAATTAATTTTTTATTAATATTTTTTATTTTAAAATTTTTTTAATAATAATTATATTTATAATATGTAAATTAGTGATTGTAAAATATATCAATAAATATTTTATTTTTGAAATAATATATTTAAATAATTTTAACAATAAATTATATATTTAGCCTTTTAAAAAATATTTCATTATTAAAAAATTTCATATAATATATATTATATTATATTTGCTATAATATATAGGTTATAATATAATAATTATTAAAATATATATATATATATATATATATATATATATATATATATATATATATATATATATATATATATATATATATATATATATATATATATATATATATATATATATATATCACTTGTTCAAAATGAGATAATTAAGTTAAGTGATCTTTAGGAAGGACTAGTGGTATTACATAATGTCATTATTAAAATTTCCATATAATATATTTATTAAAATCACTAGATTACATATTATATATTTAATATAATAATTATTAAAATAATTAAAATTTGAAAAACTAAACATAAAAATATTATAAAAAATTAAAAATTACTAATATATTAATTTGTTGTTTTACTAATATAACTGTAAAATCAAATTTAAAATAAATTTAAATTAATTTTTTTTAAAAACTTAAAAAATCTTTTCATTCTTTGCCAATTCATCCAACCTCACGGTTAAAAAGTTAAAATATAAAAAAATTATTAAAATATAAAAAAATAAATAAATTGTTTTTGCTTAATTTAAATTTCAATATCTTTTATATGTATATCAGTGCGGTGTCAGTGCTATGTATAGTGCCTTATTTTACTAGTCCTTAATTTTTGTTTGCAGCTTATTATTAAACTTCAAAATTTTAATTTAAATATCAAGGTTCTATTCTACAATATGTCCTAGGATAATTTATCTACTATAGGACATTACATTCAAGTCACATGCTAATTGGGTATTGAATACCTAATTCTTATTAGAATGAATGGTCCACTCAACGCACATTGCATCTAGGTAATGTTAGTGCTATTTATCTTTTTGATTGGATCAAATTACTCTGGTCACAAATGAGAAAAATGTAATGATTCAAAAGTTGTATTTGTTATTTAAATATTTTCTAAACTAGCATAAATATTAATAATTTTTAGAAGCTCAATAGTTTTAATTTTTCATTCTCTCCAACTCTCACTATCATGTGTCTATATAAATCACTTCCTTACCCCCCTCTATCTCTCCATATCTCTTCTCATTCTTTAAAACACATAATATTTTTTGAAGGTAAAATATTATTATTGTAATCAATATATCTTGTATAACATTCAATCTATTATTATTAAAAATATTAAAATGTATAATTGCAATGATAATATTTAATAAAAAATTACTACGTATCTTTAAAATTTAAATAATCTTATTGTCAATACCTTTTAGTTAGAGGAGAGGATCTATTGGTTGAGCACCCTAGTTTTGTGCTAAAATTTCAAATGACTCCCTTTGTTTTACTACATATTACTTGACAAGTCTCTTCTTATAACTAATGTTTTACACGATTTGTTATTTTTTTAAGTATCTTTCTATTTATTTCTTCCTTTCTTTCCTCTCTAACTATTGGCAGGAACTATGACGCATTGCGTCTCTTATTATATAAATTGGAAAAGTTGAATAAAATTTTTATAGATTATATTTATTCTATTTTTAATAGAACAATAAATATATCATTTTTCTTATTTCTATTGGTTCATTTTGAAATCAGCCATGTAAAATTTCTTTGTAAAAATTTAAATTAGGCTTTCAATGCAATAGATAAAATGTCAAATTATATTACATATTTGAATGACAAGTGCACTAGTACATCTGTCATAGATTTGTACATATGAATTAGTCCTCTTTTAGTAGACTAGACTGTAGTCTACATTCTATTAAAGTGTATAGATTGAGATCCCAAATCTTATAATAAAAAAGATATATTTATATTTATATGTTTTATCTTAATATCACATAAGGGATAAGGTATGTACGCCTAGTTTATAGCACAGTTAGATGTTTCTCGCAAGAAGTACAAGGTAGTATCACATTATTGTAACCATGTGTAGACCCAAAAATAGATCGTTGGTATCATGGAACATTGATATTAATATATTTTATATTTATTATTTATATTTAAAATCTAATTTTTATACTTCACCCATTGATTCAGCAATTTAAGTTGAACCGGTGAGAAAGAAAATTGATCGCCAATAATAGATGCAGAGGGGCAACTATTGCCGATGAACTGGACTTCATATATGTTTCTTATTTGAATAATTTTAGTAATATTTATTTCTCATATTGTAAATATATGAAATGTGTTAAAACTAAGATCAGATATTTATATAAGTTTTACAACTCAATATATGAATATTGCTATTGAATGAATATCACACTAAACTCAGTGATAATATCTTCAAGTTTATATATTTAATCAAAATGTTGTGAATGGCTTAATGTCTAATTTAAGTGATTCAAGAATACCATGTATATATCATTGAATATACCAATGTTTTGTGTTGCAGACAATATACATGGGACTATGATACTTATGTCATTGTTATGTTGTCTTTAGCACTGCAGGATAGTGTATAAGTATGAGGAGAGCCTTCCATTGTGGAGGCATCTCCATGATGGTCCTGACTCCTTATGGAGTCACGCCCATTGTGGAGGTGCCTCCACATTGGTCGGTCCTCCACTTTGTGGTAGCAATAGCCTTTGCATATGTTAATAAACAAAGTTTATTAATATGTGTGTGTGTGTGTGTGTGTAATCTTATTTTTATCTGACAAAAGCTATAATCATTAACACCCCCCCTTAGCTATGGAGGATAAAAAATATTACCTCAAAGTAATATGTGAGTATATATAATCATTTAAAGCTTATATCATTTTATTGATATTACGAGCAATGGTCTCCAAGTATCAAGTACATGATACTCACCAAGTACACAGAGCAATGGTCTCCAAATATCAACTCACAAGATATTCACCAATTTCTCAAAATGATTATCATGAGTAATGGTCTCCAAATATCAAATCCATGATACTCACCCAAGTACTCAAAGTAATGGTCTCCAAATATCAAGTATTCAATGTGAGTATAGATAATCATTTTATATTTATATCATTTTACTGATATTACGAGTAATGGCCCTCAAGTATCAAGTCCATGATACTTACCAAGTACTTAGAGAAATGGTCTCCAAATATCAATTCACAAGATATTCACCTAATTGCTCAAAATGATTATCATGAGTAATGGTCTCCAAGTATCAAATCCATGATACTCACCCAAGTACTCAAAATGTCTTGTATGGTATGTGCACTAGTATCACATGTGTGATACTTACCATATAGACATGATATATTCATACAATAGATGAATAAGTTATTATGAGATCCTCACCTTATAACAACTTTTGCAACAAGTGGAAATCATTTGGAAGTCATCACTTCTTAATGATATACACAAGGAACACATGATTATGAAATAACACTCATAACAAAGAATATTTTAAATTAGTACAATAAAAGTTACTGAGATAAGTTCTCAGAAATTACAATCATACCAAGTTTACCTCTAAAGTTCTCTACCTTTCTCTTTGCTAGAGCCTCAGTGAGAATGTCAGCTTATTGTTCCTCTATACTGATATACTTCAACTTAATAACATTCTTTTCCACTATATCTCTAATATAGTGATAAGGTATCTCAATATGCTTGGACCTGTTGTGAAATACTGGGTTTAAGGAGAGCTTTATATAACTCTGATTATTGCAATGAATAATGGTAGGTTTTAGAGATTCTCCAAACAAACCAAAAATAAGTTTTCTCAACCAAACTGCTTCACGTGCTCCCATAGATGCAGCAATGTACTCTGCTTTAGTGGAACTTTGAGCAACTGAGGATTGTTTCCTACTAAACCAGGATATCATTGTAGAACCCAAACTAAAACAACACCCAGAGGTACTTTTTCAATCCATAGTGCTTCTGGCCCAATCTGAATCAGTAAAACCATGTAGTTGTAAATCTACATCTTTGTACCTTAGTCCAAGACTTATTGTTCTTCGAAGATACCTTAGTATGTTCTTAGCTGCTACCATATGAATTTGTTTGGGTTCACACATGAACTGACTAAGAGCATTAACTACATAACAAATGTCCAGTTTGGTATTTACTAAGTACATCAGAGACCCAATAATCTGCCTGCAAAGAGTGGAATCTGCAGGTTCTGAACTTGATGCTTCTTCTTTTAGTTTAAGTATATTTGCTTCCATGGGAGTGGACATAGTCTTACAATCCATCATTCCAAATCTTTTTAGAATGTCTAAAGTGTATTTTCCTTGATTTAGAAGAATCTCATTAGCATGTTGCCAAACTTCTAAGCCTAGGAAGTAATGTAGTAGCCCTAAATCTTTCATCTCAAATTCAGCTGCAAGATCTTCTTTGCACTTACTAATTAGATAATCTTCACCTATTATTAACAAATCATCTACATAAAGTATTAAAATCAACATATCTCCTTTTACCACTTTAAAGTAGAGGTTCAGGTCTGCATCATTTTTAGAGAAGCCAAGTTTAGATAGATAGTGATCCATTCTTTCATACCATGCTCGAGGTGCTTGCTTAAGTCCATATAATGCCTTCTTTAGTTTGCAGACATGAGTTTGTTGATTGTGTACTATAAATCCTTCTGGTTGATCTAGATATACTTCCTCCTTAATCACACCATTTAGAAAGGTCGACTTTACATCCATCTGATGGATCTTCCAACTTTTGGCAGCAGCAATGGCAATAATTGTTCTTACCGAGGTATATCTTGCAACTAGAGAAAAGGTATCTTCATAGTCAATGCCTTCCTTTTGAGAGAAACCTCTTGCAACAAATCTTGCCTTGTATTTATCAATACTTCCATCTACAACATGTTTAATTTTGAATAACCACTTGGAGAAGACAACTGATTTGTTTTTAGGTCTAGGTACAATATCCCATACATAATTTTGTAAGATAGAATTGTATTCTTCTTTCATGGCATCCTTCCAAGTTTGATGTTAAAGATCTTCTTTTGCATTAGAGGGTTCTGATTTTAGAAGCTTACTCATAAGTGCAACATAATTGGAGAATTTATGAGGTCTTTTGTTTTCCCTGATAGTCTTGTATGGAGCAACATATTTCTCACCTTCTTCAATAACTTTTCTAGCCCAAAGAGGTCTCTTCTTTCCTACCAAAGGTTCATTATCTTCAACTTCTTGATTATCCCTCTGAGTCTCAGGATTATGATCTTCTAGAGAATCATTATTGTCTTCCTTGGACCTTTTGAGTGCAGTGTCCTCTTCAAATATTACATGTCTACTTAGCTCAATATTTCTCTGTCCTAGAATGTAAATTATGTAGGCTTTGGAATTTTCACTATATCCTACAAAGATTCATTTATTTCCTGAAGGTTCTAATTTATTTCTTTTCTCTTTAGGAATGTGAATGTAGACAAGACACCCAAAAGTTCTCAAGTGACTGATAGGTTTATTACCAGTGAATGCTTCTTCAGGGGTTTTATTTTCAAGATAGGAGTGAGGACATCTATTTTGAACATATACAACAATATTAGAGGCTTCAGCCCAAAGATGGGTTTCTAAGTTTTGATCATGCATCATTGCTTTAACAAATTCTACTATTATCCTATTCTTTCTCTCTGCAACCCCATTCTGTTGTGGGTTGTATGGAACAGTGAACTCCCTCTTGATCCCAACATGTTTACAAAAACTTTGAAATATTTTTGAAGTGTATTTTTTACCATTGTCTATTCTTAATATTTTAATACTCTTACCTGATAGATTTTCCACTAGAGCCTTGAAATATTTGAATTTCAAGAGGATTTCTTCTAACTCTTTACATTTTAGAAAATATATACAGGTCTTCCTAGAGTAATCATCTACAAAGATAATATAATACAAATATCCTCCAATAGAGAGAACAAACATAGGGCCACATAGATCAGAGTGAAAAAGTTCTAGATTATTCTTGGTTTTACTTTCACTGTGATGAAAAGTACTGTTAGTATTCTTTCCTAGTGCACAACCTTTAAAAGCTCTAATATGATCAGATCTTAATTTAGGTAGTCTTGTAACCATCTTCTCTAAAGAGGTTAAACCACATAATTGAAAGTGTCCTAGTAGCCTATGTCATAGTTCACTTTTATTTGATGTATGAATAAAGGCTTGATGAGAAAGAGTACATAATTTATAGAGGGTTCCATCTCTAACTCCAATAGTGTGAGCATTATTTATGTTTGAGTTCTTAGGAAAAGCTAAGATCTTCCCATCCATGAAGGTGATTATGTGTCCCTTGTCTTCTAGTGCTGAAATGGAAACTAAGTTTCTTCTTATGCCAGGTACAAATAGAACAACAATGAGTTGTAGAGATATCTTGGATTCAAGATATATGGTGCAGGTCCCAATACCCATAACTAGATAGACAATATCATCTCCAATCATAAATTCTTGTTTAGAACATTCTTCTATAGAGTCTAGATGCTCTTTGAATCCAGTGATATGTCGAGAGGCCCCACTATCAACAATCGAGGTGTTGTGATTGTTTGGAACTTGACTTGATAAGGCAGAGTAGAAAACAAGTTTCTCTGAATTCATATTCTCCTTTGTATCACTGACTTGGGAAAAGGAGGATTGTACCTTATTTCTTTCAAGAAACTTTTGAGCAAGGTGACCAAATTTATCACATCTGTAACATTGTACTTTTGATAGGTCCCTATGTCTGAATATTTGTTTCTTATTTGATTCATTTCCTCTTTTCCTTTTAAATCTAGTCTTCTTTTTCCTTTTGTGTGATTTTGTATTAAGTACTTGGGAGACTTCTTTTGAAGTATTTGTATTGATCCCTCTGATTGATAATAGAGACTCTTCTTGAATGCAATCTGATTTCAATCGATCAAATTTGGGAATTTTGGTTCAAGCACTTATTCCTTGAATGGAAGATTCCCATGAAAAGGGTAGTCCATTAAGTGCAATCATTGTTAATTCCTCACTATCAAAAGAGTGACCAATAGTGGAGAGTTGATTTCTCAAATCTGTAATTCTCATGAAGTAGGATGTGATGGTTTCTCCTTGTTTCATCTTTATCTGATGAAGTTGACTCTTAAGGGTAAGCGTTCTACTTGTGTTGTTAATTTCATACATATCTTTTAGTGTATTAAACATCTCATATGTGGTTTCTAATTTTATGATTATAGGCACTATATGATCGTTAACTCCATCTACTAGCAATTTCATTGCCTTGGTATTGTCCTTATCCCATTTAATTTGTTCATCTTTTTCACTATGTTCAGTCTTGAGTTTTTCCACTATGGGTGTTAGATCACGCTCTTTTAATGTGAGCATCATTCATAATTTCCATGCCACATAGTTTGATTCTCCTTCAAGACAATCTTCTAATCTCATTCCATTCACCATTATGTGGTATTCAAAATAAAAAAAAATATATATATATATATATATATATATATATATATATATATATATATATATATATATATATATATATATATATATAAGAAGTCTTTATATATAAATCCAATCTGGATATTTTATTTTATGCCTGCTTTGATACAATGTTAAAACTAAGATCAGATATTTATATAATTTTTACAACTCAATATATGAATATTGCTATTGAATGAATATCACACTAAAATCAGTGATAATATCTTCAAGTTTATATATTTAATCAAAATGTTGTGAATGGCTTAATGTCTAATTTAAATGATTCAAGGATACTGTGTATATATCACTAAATATACCATTATTTTGTGTTGCAGACAATATACATGGGACTATGATACTTATGTCATTGTTATGTTGTCTTTAGCACTACACGACAATGTATAAGTATGAGGAGAGCCTTCCATTGTGGAGGCATCTCCACGATGGTTGTGACTCCTTATGGAGTCATGCCCATCATGGAGGTACCTCCACAATGGTCGACCCTCCACTTTGTGGTAGCGAAGACCTTTGCATATGTTAATAAATAAAGTTTATATCACCACCTTATATTAGCTTTCAGTCGCTTTATAAATATGTGTGTGTGTGTGTGTGTGTGTGTGTGTGTAATCTCATTTTTATCTGACAGAAGCTATAATCATTAACAAAATGTAATGATGTAAAATCTACTATTATACCACTAAATAATATCTAGATTTAGCTATTCACAAAAATCCCAATGAATTATGAAGAAACAATTTGAGAATATGAAACTATACATTTCCTATACCTTATTCCTTTAGCTTGACTCCATTATTATTCTCCTCCTTAAGATTTTAGGAAGAAAATGTGCTCTCACAACTAATCACCTTCCAAAATGACTTCAAATATTTGAATAGTGGTTTATAAATGCAACTAGAATCACTCCTAAGATGTTAAGTGCTTATGATGATGTAACAATGATGATTGTTTCTAGATTGTGCAAACTACATGATGAAAAAGCTATTGAACATGATTGCTAACATTGATTGATATGAAGCTAAAATAATTAAATTACTAAGCCAAAGGAACACTTTTATTAAAATACTCTAAATACTCTCAAGAATGTTAAAGATCTTCAAAATACAAGATGGCTAATTAGCTCAAAATGGAGGAATAAGAGCTCCTTTTATAGAATTTTCCTCACCTTGATCTCATGTGGAATAATCCAAGGGCTAGGATTGAATCTTAGAAGAAGTAGGGATTGGTTGGGACATGAGAGAGAAAGCAGGAGAGATGCTCCTCCTACATTGACAACTTAGAGGTTTATTTGGGTGGGAGAGTGTCTCTCCATGACCAAAGAAAGAAGGGTGGAAGAAGGATTGAAGGTGTAGGACTCTTGGGAAAAGTTTCCTTTGAGTCACCTTTGACCAAGTGAGGTGGAGGGATAATGGTATAGATGATAAGAAAGGTGGCAAAGACTTGATCCCATCACGAGGACACAAAGTCATGAGACTCTGTCTTATAAGGTCACATAACCTTTTCCTTCCCTTATGAATAGGGACACCTTGTTGAGGATAAATAGGCTTATTTAAAATTAAATAAATAAATTCATTAGCCACAGGTGAGGTGGATGATGAGTTGGGATAGGAGACCTAGTCATATGTTGACAAGGTGATTAAATAGTTTTAGAAAACCATTTAATAGTGGAATTTAGAAGTCTTAGGCTTAGAGGAATAAGATAAAGTGAATTAACTAAATAAATTAAATAATTTGCTTTGTAATAGTAGAAGGACTATTAATTAAATAATTTATATTTAATTAATTTTCTCAAGTCATTTTTAGGTATATACATATATAATATGCTATTTAGACAATTATTTGTATAGAATTTCAAACTTATATAGCTCTTTTCATTCATTTTTAAAGCTTTCAGTCTATGACTATATCTTTTTATCTTCAAAAAAAACTCTAAAACTAATCTAAACTATTTTCTATTAAATATTTAAACTAATTATATCATTATAATAATAGAAGTAACTTGACACAAATGTGTCTCTTGTCATTATTCTAAATTGAGGAAATAAACGACCTCTACAAAAATATCATAGTGGAAATTAAGAAGTTGAGCTTTCAAGGATGGATGAATGAATGAATAATGGAATTTTTATGACATTCAAGAAACCAAGTAGCCTATTCAAGAAACCAAGTAGCCTAAGGGACCAAAAGCCACAACATTAACAAATTCTTATATTTATTTCTTGTATTTTCTTCTATTATGAATCTTGATCAATAAGTTTGCTAACTTGTGAATTGTTGTATCCTCAAAGAGATTATTTATATTGTCCACCTTCAAAGTATTTTTGAATTGCTTATAAGTATCCTCATATGTTGCACACTATATGATGAAGTGTCACTTGGTTTCAACCATGTCTTTTCTATAAAAGACACAAGTTCTTTCTTCCCACTTTTCTTTGGGGGTATCCATCTACACGTTTCACATCTAATATGATGAACATCAATCCTTAGTTGTACTATTAAAATTTTAGCCTTCCCATTATTTTAGATGTTTGTGGAGTTAAATGTAATTAGCGATTAGTTATATTAATTGATAACTACATTTTTTCTATATAAATTGACCTCAATACATCAATAATATGCATCAAGTTTCATCATTTCATTTTCACTTAGTATCAAAGAAAAAATCAATTATCTACCTATGACCCATGAATTAGGTTAAATTCCTCCTAGAATGTTTGTTTGTAATTTGGAGTTTAAATAATGATTATGTAGTCAAGTAGGATAGTGATATGATGATATGTATGATAAGAATTGGTTCATAAGAATCACGGTATGAAATGCATTCCTGTTACAAGATTGAGGCCATGTGACTCATTCAAGGCCATTCAATATCTCACATCACATGATTGAATGAATGATTTCAATAACGTATGCGAGGCCAAAGAAGCCTATGGGACCCCCTAAAATAGAATGCACCCTAGAATGGGGTTTCAAAACCTTAAAAAATTTGGAACTTCTTCTTTAAATCTACTCTTTAACAATGATTTTGATCACTAGACCTGTTGCCATGTCTAGATGTGTTCTTCAAATAAGGTACTTAAATTGTTTGCTTCTAAAATATCCTCATATCTAGACTGGATGTCATTGTATGTTAGGCACTCCATGATAAAATGTTTCTCTATCTCCACCATTCTCATGTTGCAAAATAGAGATATTATCTCTTCCCATTCTTCCTTAGGTATCATCCATGTGCCTATTTCACATCTCAAATGGTGGGAACTAGTTCTAAGTTGTGCTATAAGAATTTTCTTTCTCCATTTAATATTTTCTCCTATGTATGCTTTCTCCTCATGATCTCTCATGGGATTTAATTATTTGATATAGTAGGCTTTTTTATGCCCATTTTGTTTTTGACCATATAATAGTCTTGAATTTTTCCCTTACATTTTTAAATTTCTTCATTATTATCCAGATATTCATTTATATTAACATTGCATTTTTTCACTTATTTGACATTTTACTTCTGTTAGTAAACATATTTTCCTTTCATTAAATCTTTCTTACAAAATCACTCTATCACCCGCTTGAAAGACAACCAATCACTAACAGTTGGGTAAGTTTTCTTTTAATCACTTCTCTTTGAATTTTATCTTAGGTATAACTCCCTAGGATTGATTTTCAACAAATCTCAAATACTAATTTTTAGTTCAGCTTTTAACCAGAAAGCTTCAAAAGAAGGTTGCTATATCATTCTTAGATGACTAGCTCTTTCAACATTATTTAAGAAAAAGAACATAAGATAAGGATAGTAGAAAATGCATAGTTTTCTACTACTAGGAACACTTCAAGAATAAAATGTAAAGGTTTTTCTAAAACCGTAATCAAGATAAAGATTTGAAAATAATTCAAGTTATTGTTGGAACTTTCATAGTACAATACATAATGAATTAAAATATCAGCACATAACATTCATCCATTCATTTCAAACAGCACAAATTTGAAATATAAATGTATATCGATCCATCATCATTGCAGCACAGGCAAAAAATGTATATATCTATTTCAACAATGAACCGGATTTATCAAAATTTTCTAATTGAAAACAAAAATCTTAACTAATTCCTTCCAAACTTTTCGACCCTTTCGAAGTCTTTTACTATCCTACTTATAGTTTTAGCAAACCGAGAGGTCTCCCTAAAAACCCGACCTCTCGGACACACAATTATTCAGATAAACCAAAGTAAAAAGGACACATGTCCTTAAGAGTTTGCATGCAACAAAGGAAAGAAACCAAATCTCCAAATCAGGCTCCTTATCAATAGCACGTTCCTTGCTTCCAATGGGGCTTTATCCTTCACCTGCAATAGAATGGGTTGACTCCCATTGTTTATATGATTGGACAAGCCCCTTTGCAAGAGGAAAATGTGGGATTTTCATGTTCAAAATCCTAGTCATTGAGGCCTCTTTAGTCCATCTCAACTTTTTAACTTTCTCAATTGTTCCAGGAAGTTGATCAATGCATAGATATAACAGGGACTCAATTCTATCCATTTGTGTGAAATCTGAATCTTTTGGGTTAATCTTCTCCTCAATTTTATTCATAGTAGCTTCAAACACTTCTAGGGCTTCTTTTAGTTCCTGATCACCATAACTTGTTGAATATGTATAAGCGAAGTTAATAACTTTCAACTCATTCAACATGGTCTTTTGTATCTATTTAATTTCATTCTCACAGTCCTTAGTTTTAGCTATGGTACTCCTGATAGTAGTAATGTGCTAGCTAATGTTCCTTCTTAAGATGAAGAAACTAGACTCCTCAGAGGGTTTCAAAGATTTCTTAGTACAAAACTTAGTGAATCCATACCTCTCAATTTCTAGGAACTTTCTCATGGCAGAAACCCTTTTTTCTTCTTCCATGTCCCATACTTATCATTGTGCCTGCAAGTCTCCCACCGGGGCTTTAGCGTCATGGAGAATGACCTGAGAATCTTTGACATATTTGAGACCACTGCTGATCACTTCGTTCATCAATTCATCCACTATGGAAACCATGGCTTGGTCGCGTTGAACTTGGTTCAATAGATTTTTGCTCTCTGTTGAATTTGGATCAAATATCTGTGGAGATTGTATAAGGGGAGTAGCTTCAAAGTTGCATGAGGTGTTTATGAATTGGGAGACTATCACTATTGTCTTCTTAAATTCTTTCTTTTTTTAACTATCTTTCCAGGAGGTCAATAGTATTTGTTGAGTTATTTCTTTGAACAAGTGATTCTTCCCCACATGATCCATGGTTCCCAACTCAACCTTAGTGACCTCAAAATATTCAGCCTTAATTTCATGGTCTAAGTGGCTACTTCAATAGTCCACTTCCATGTTTTGGCATCTGCAAACATTCAAGCCATACTCTTCACCTTTTTTGCCTTGGGGGTTTTCTGAACATATTTACTGACAATATCTTGAACAAGAACTAAAACAGGAACCAAACTACATTTATTATTCATAGAAGAGGTCAAACATTTAGGTGTTGTATCTGACATAGTTTATTGTTGAGGATTTTTCATTAGTGTGTTGATGACTTCAAGTGTCACATCATCAAGATCAAAAAGATCTTTGTCCACCTGCTCTTCTTCACCTATTTGGTAGTTTATATCTTCAAGTTTGTCATCATCTAAGTTGATAGTTTGCACATTTTCTTGAGCCATCTCTTTCTTTATTCTAGATCTGTTCCTTGATAGTGTTAGCCTTTTAGAAGGAACTACTGATGGGAAATTTGTTGTAACTTTCTTCTGAGTATTTTTAACTTTTTTCTTTCCTGAAGATCCTACATTATCAATTGGTGTATAAATATTAGAAACAAAAGCTGGAGAAGGCAATGAAGTAACTGTAACTTCATCTGATTTAGATTTAGACTGCTTTTGTTTTCTCTTTGTTAACAGGAATTCTTTGGTCAGGTGAATCACATGTTGAGTTCTTTGTTCAAGGTTATCTTCTTCCTCTTCAGCCCAGTTGATGACAAACTCATCTTGTTCCATTGATTTCTTGAACTTAGGCTTAATTAAACTAGAACCATCATCAGTTACTCCTACATTTATTTGTAGTCTCATGGACAAAATTTGGATATATAGAGCATACCTTTCCCTCTTTCTTTCACCTGAGATTCATCAAAATAATCTTCCCAAAAATCTTCTAAATGAGGAACAGGGAACATATGCGACCTAAGCCCTAAGCTTCCACTCGCATAGTTCTTGTTATCGAATCCAGTTATCTCAGTATAGTATTTGAAGTCAAAGTGTCGAAGGTCACTTCCTATACTTACTACATCCGCCATGGATCCACATGAAAATTTACCTAATGAAATAGGGAAGGCCTTTTCCCATTCTTCATCATGGAGAAATCTCTTTAAAACTATGGCAAGCTGTCTACAAACCTTGGCTTGAATAAAGAAGTTAAAAGCATATCTAGGTAATCTCATGGGTGAGTCTTCAAAACACCCGATACTGATACAGGTAAATTTAGGGAACTAGATATAAAAGCTTCCATATTTGGTCACAAATTCTTGGGCTTTTGGGCTGATCCCCTTGGCAGAGATTCTAGCTAGCTCAAAATAGAGTTTCCCCATGAATGTATCATGTACCCTTCTATAATTTTCTATTATATTATCTTTCTGTAAAATAGGGTAATACTCATAGACACACATGTCAGTGACCTAGGGTTCATGTGGCATTCCACACCATTGTCTACTACAAGCCAGACAATACATAAGGTAGGAGGACATAAAAAAACCACTACCAGTCAACTTGGACATATTAAGTTGTTCCCTTAAAGAACTAGCAATCAGTTCAGCCGAGTCTAGGAGTTGTTTCCCCTCTAGGATAATTTGAACATAAAAATACATCCAATCAGAGAAGAGATAGTCTACTTGTGATCCTCTTATTATGTGTAACATAACCATGATATCACTAATATACGAGTGTACATAACTCATGTTGAACTTTTTGGGTCATCATGAACCTCCTCTTTGTGGGTAGTAACCAACTTTTAGCCATATAAGTTCAATTCCCATCAGGATGCTACTATCTCTCTTTCTAATGGATTCAGTCCATGAATCATAATTTTTAATACATTCTAGAATTAGCTTTGGACATATGACAGCATGAGGGAAAATTGCAACTAAACACAACCCACTGTGTAAAATTTTAGAAGTAGGGTAACCTCAAGGGAATTTAGGAGGTGGTCTGGTAAACCTTCTAGACTGTAATTTTCTAAATCAATGTCTATTACTATAGGACCATCACATGCTAGACTTGATACATTTCCAAATAGATGAAAAGTAGACTTCATAGCTTCAATCACTTATATTCTCTATTCAGATAATTGTTCTGGTATTAAATTTGAAAATACCATGAAAAGGTAGCCAAACTCACCTTGCTCTGCAAATTTCACTAATCACAGGAGCTCCAATGTCCTTACCTCTGCCCGCTAGTTTCTCAATAACAATAATATTTAAGACTTTGAGCGTTGGGATCAACTTAAATAGTAGAGGCATGAGAACTTAATTATTAATTGAAAATCTTTACAAAGGTGACAATAAAAGATTTGATTTGACAACTTATGCATACAATCCATAATTATGTTTACACAAGTCCCTATGTTAGAAAAATTAATGATTATTTGGACCTCTTAGACGTGCCAACTTTCCCTGCTATTATTAGCATTAAATGCACAACTTCTCATGGGACTTGTGTGCTAAAATGTTGACACACTTCTATGAGTCATTAAATCCAAGATTTCTCAAGAATGAGGTCTCAAATGGTGACTCATAGCTCTCTATTCATGGAGTGCAAGGGGTTTATGATGAAGGCCCTCAGATTAGACCTAGTCTGTGCCCATGCAAGTACACCATAAAATGAGAGATTCAAAGAGGAAAAATAAGAATGCTAGTCTCCATGATCATCAAGTATGCATGCAAATAAAAATGGAAGCTATTCTAAATGATAACAATGCATGAAAGCAAACTAATCTATGAAAGGAAATGCTTATGCAAGATTATTCTATGAAAGAAAATATGAATCTAATCTAATATGAAAGTGCAATATTAATCTAAATGGATTGTCATGGAGGCATGAGAGAAGAAGACAAGAAAAGAGAATTTTCAATATTCAAGCTCAAGTGCTCCAAACTCTTCTCCAAAATCGCTCTCCAAACCTGCATAACAATAACATAAAATCTTGATCTCTAAAATCTCCATGCATAAAATGAGAAGGAGAGGGCTTCTTATAAAAGATTTTAGAAATGAATGGACAGTCAAGATTAAGAGGCAAAAAGAAATGAGCAATGGTGGAGATGAAATCTTGGTTGATCCATGTGCTCAAGATTCTCAAGAGGCAAAATCAATGGACATGGTTAAGAGGCAAAAAGATGTGTGGAAGAGATTAAGAGGCAAAAGGAGATTCCACTCATCTTGGAAAGTGTGCATTCAATGTGTAGACAAAAAGTTTTTTTATTTTTATTTTTATTTTATTATTTATTTATTATTTTTAGCAAAGTGGTTTCCATTATTTAATTTTTTTTTTTAAATTTATTTAAAAGAGATTTTTTCTTTTAATTAAATGTGGCTTAGGTTAAAGTGATTTTATTATTTAATTAAAAGATTTTTTTATTTAATTAAAAAGGAGCATGTTCTCTTAATTAAATAAAACTTAGGATAAAATGATCAAACCTTAGGAAATATTAAAATAATTGAATTAATTATGATTTGATCAAGGGAATTGATTTGAATTGAAAAAATTGCAAAGCATTGATTCAGGAAATTGATAAATTGGTGAATGGGGGCCCAAAGTCTAGGCGACCATTTTAGGGTGCATACATTTGCCCCTCTTTGACCAACATGTGATCTTCATGGGAACACATGTAGTCAAAGAATGAAGTTGAAATGTGAGATCGATTTGGGATCACAAAACAACCCAGACATGTGATCGATGAATGGGAACACATCAGGACAAAGATAAGCTGATTAAAAAAGACAAGGCCAACACCCTTGTAAATATGTAATTGTCAAGTCTCAAGCAAGGTTTAATTGATAGGTTTGATAAAGTTGAATCAAGGATTGAAGTTTGATAGGTACTGCCCCCTTGTGATCGAAATCAAAATGAGATAGAGGAGAAACAGTAAATTGATAAATTTGATCGAATCAAACTAAAGATAAGGTTCTTGATGTAAGATGAAAGATATAAGGATCACAGAACCAAGGTAGATCATCAAGAAAGATTATGCCCCAAGGTTGAATTAGAAGAAAAGAAGTGGGGTGAAAGCGAATGGAAGATAGAAGTTTGGAAGAGGTGGAAAGAAATAGAGAGAAGAAAGAGAATTTTCCTCAAGAAAAAGAATGCCTCAAAATCAATCAATTGTTTAAGATAGAAAATTTTGATTGAGATAACAAAAGAAGATAAGGAAATGAAGATCAAAACGTGATCACAGTTGATTAAAAGTCTAAAAGAAAGATGAAGGAAAACCCTCTCAAACTCATAATGCAACCTAAAAATGCAAATTAACATGAAGTCTAACAATGCAAGCTACTTGAAAATGCAAAGGTGTACTTGCAATAGAGCAACTGTAACATAGGATTTTGTGTTCATCATTCATTAGAGAATGTTAAGGAGCTCATTTTCATCATTGGGCCATTATTAACGAACATCAAAAAATCACACAATCATCACTAGTCATAAGCACAACTATGAAGATATGAATGTGATTTATATTGGATTGAAATGTGGAAAGATTCTAACATAAGCATCAAAGACATAAAGGTCAAGATGACTTCAATGTTAGCTTACCCAATTTAATGTAGCAAAACCATGCTCGCATCAAGGCATAGATGTCGAGATGACCATAAGAGCGGTTGCAAAAAAATAATCAAGAATGATGCCTCAAATCTCCTAAGTGTTTCAAGGTGACAATAAGAGACACTCAAGAGTTTCAAGACCATGCCCATAAGAAGAAAGCAAATAAAAACATGCCCCATGCCCCAAGTCCTCTAGCTATGCATCCCGGAGAGACTTATTAGACAAGGACACTCAATGAAAATCAATAACAGTCAGCACACAAAGAAAAGATCATGATAGAGATCAAGCATTAAGTGTTTGCATTTAAAAAATTAAGTGTGTTCACTAATACTAAGTTCTGAAGATAAGGATCGAATGCTTGCAAGTAGGTATGATCATATGACAAAAATGGGTAAGAATAAGTGTTGAAAAACACTCGATGTTAGGGGTTGTGTTGAAAAACATAGTTGGGGTGGTGTTGAAAAACACCGTTTGCAAGGTGTCCTAAAGACTAACGCATCCAAGAGACCAAAGATAACACAATTATGCCCCCTAGACAAAGACAAACACCAATTCCAAACCAAGGCAACAAGGACAAGACATGATGGAGAAAGGCTAAGTGTCGAGGATGAGTGCTAAGAAACAGGGGTGCAAAAGCCTCAAGTAGCACCCATTTCCAAGTTTTCACCACTTGGATTTTATTGCAAAAAAAAAAATTTCAGGACTTTTTATAATTTTTTTGTATTTTTGCTACCAAGGGGCCTATTTCCAAGTTTTCACCAAGGCATTTTTTCTAATTTTTTTTGAATTTTTTGAATTTTTTTGAATTTTTTTGGTATTTTTGGAATATATAATTTTTTTGAGATACATCAAAGCACCTATTGCTAGGTTTTCACTAAGATGATCTTTTTTTAGGACATTTTTAGATTTTTAAAATTTTTGACAATATATCATTTTTTGGGATTTTTTTAGGATCAATAAGTATGTACAAAGGATGCCCTCAGACAGAATAGGCATCAAACTCCCAAGCAAGATCACATCGTGTAGTCCCAAAGTCTAGCAAGGTGGATGACAAGAGGGATTAGCAAGTTGGTGGAAGAGATGGAAGACAAGAGAATGAAAGAGAATGAAGGGAAGAAATCCTCAAGGGAAAACTCCTCAAGAGTACCCAAGCTAGGGAAAAATTGTCATGTAAAGCATATTTGGACAAGCAATGAAATACCAGCTTAGGATAAGTCACAAAAGCGTAATGTAAAAGAAGGAAAGGATGCAGTCCAAAGGAGGAGACATGTCAAGAGGCTTCATAGCATCATGTTTTACTCTTTTTTATTAGATCAAGACCAAAGAGGAAAAGGATAGCGAAAGGCTAGAATGAATGGAGGAAAATAAATATGAACGCTAAACATGAATGGAATGAAATCAAGATCATCGTAAGATAGATCACAAGATAGCCAAATGTTCATGTATAGGACAACATTGTCAAGATAAAAAAGAGAAGACAAAATGGATGAAATATGTAGAAGAACTACACATGATGCCTGATTGTCAGGTTTTCATCATGATACTTATTCGAAGTGCCACAAGAGAGTGGTTTTCACCATAGGATGAATTTATTTCTCTTTACTTTTTCTACCAAGGCGCCTATTTCTAGGTTTCCACCAAGGCACATTTTCAAATTTTTCATTTTTATTTTTTTTTGTTTTCTTTTTGAATTTTTCTATTTTTTGATTTTTTTTTTTGGAAGAAGGCAAGCTTTTTAGATAATGCTCCTTGAAAGGATAAACCATGATATGCTAAGGATTCAAAATGATATGCTCAAAGATGCTGATAGGGAAAGGAAGATGGAAGAGAGAAAATGGATGATAAGGTTTTATGCAAAGCAAGTGAGGTTGGAAGATATGAGGAATAGGCAAATGAAGAAAAAAGATAGAAGGTAGAAGGATTGTGAAAGGGTAGATGGAAAGGAAGACAAGATCAACATCAACACACACCTTGAAGGGTGGTGAGAGGATGGAGGAAACATGAATGAAGGAATATGTGAAGGAATATGGTGAATGGATAGCAGAGGTTGCGGTTTAGGTGTATGGAATGGAAGAATGTTTTTAGAAGAAGATGAAGTGGAAGCTTTTGGAAGCTTGAATGTCAACTTCACTTTTTGCTCAACATCAGACTCTTTCAAGAGAGACTTTGGAATCTATATAGTCGTAGGATTTTCATTTCTTTTTGATGATTTAGAGAGAATATCTTCAATGATGGATTTTGGAACCCATACTTATCTTGTAGTTTTCTTCTTAGATATCTTTTTTGGCTTTATGCCTCCATGTCGATTAGAGGAGACATGGTGATCTCTTTTTTTTATGGATTCTTGTATTGCTTCTTTTTCTTGTATTGAACTTTCAAGTTACTTCCAAAAGACTTGTACTTGTGGAAGAAGTAGGAGGATATGACTGGTTTAGATGGGTGGGTGGATGAAAAGGATTCAAGGGTATGCATCTATGTTGATCTTGAGAAAAGATAGGAGATGGAGGGACATAAGGACCCAAGATGGATGATGAATTAGAAGATTTAGGAGGGAAAAGTGAAGGTACATAAGGGCCCAAGATGGAAGGAAGATGTGAAACCCTTAGTATTGGTGGAGGAGGTCCAACGATGGATGTGGAAGATACAAAAGGATAATCAATAAGTTCATCAACATCTATATGACAACCAAGGATATCAGCATCTTTAGAGTGAGCATTAGGATTTCCAATAGGATCATGAACATCTTGAATAGGAGAAACTTCTTTGATAGGATTGTTTGGAGCTTGAAAAGACTTAGGAAGAGTAGAAAGTGGAAGCGAACATGGAGTGGTAGAAAAAGAAGATGGAAGACTTTGATCTTGATAAGGAGCTTTGGAAAGCATAAGCGTATAATTTTTCTCTTGATTTTCAATAGGCTTAGCATTGGAAGTAACAATGCTATTTTTAATAACCTTAATGGAAGTATCATCTTTGGAAAGCGCAAGTGTAGTAAGGTTATTTTGATTGTCAATAAGCTCAACGGTGTAAGTAGTAGCTTGATCTTGCTTAGGAGAAGACTTAAGACATGGTGGAATGAATGAGAAAGGGCATAAAGGATCAAAAGAACCATGAAACAGATAAGAGACATCATGAAAAGGATTAGATGACATGGAGGGTTCTTGATCTTGATCTTTCTTTATGTTATTTTCTTTATCATTTTTAGAGTCCTCTTGACATGGAGCCACTTCTAAGGACAAGGAAGCATGTTAGAATTGTATGGAAGACTTTGGAAGAGATGGTGAAGGACTCGCTAAAGTAGGCATTATAACGTATAAAGGCTTAGGCTATTTAGGTTTAGCATTATTGAAAGTATTTTCAGCCAAGTGAAGGTTAGCTTGAGTTTCTTTAAGAGGTAGCCCTTGAGGATAACTATAGGGAACCACATGAAAAGTATTAGGACCTTTGTTGGATGAAGAATTTGTGAAAGATTTGAAAGACTTGGAAGCTTTAGGAAATGTATGGGTATTGGAGGAAGTAGGGGATGGAAGGGAACCATCAGAAGACAAAGGTCCATCATTAACATAATCTTTCTTGAGAGTGTAATCTTTATTTTTAGCATGAGAGTTCTTAGAGGAGAGATTATTATAGTATTTACCTTTATAATCAGCGTGGAAATCTTTCTTTTCCTCAATAGAAGTGGATGTATCATTTATGTATTGTTCACAAAAATCATCAAAGTCTCTTTCAAAATCAGAATCATATGGATCACCATCATGATCTATCCAATGTGACGACCCATTTCCAGTAAGCACAAGCACACGACTAGTTGGACTCTTAGGAATAGAGGTGTCATAGGTATCACTACATTGTCCATCATCATAGTCATCAAATATGGGTGTGTCACTCTTCGTGGAAGAGGTATCACAAGGTTTGTCACATTGCTCATTATGGTATGTCTTGAGAAGAGAAGTAAGAATCTTGGGAGAAGTAGAAGAGGAACAAGATTGTGAAGAAGAGGAAAGTGAAGACCTAGTGGAGGAAGAAGACTTGGATAATGAGGAATGTGAATAATTTCTAGAAGAGTTATGGTAAGATTTGGAAGATGAGGAAGGATGAGAAGACTTAGAAGATGAAAGATGTTTGGAAGAAGGAGGTCATGACATGATCACGTCTATGATCCTAGCAAAGGCATATGATTCATTCAACTTTTATTTTATTTTTGTCTTCAGTTTATCACCCGTGCAATATCTAGAAGGACTATTGGAGGAATAAAACTCTTCGAATTGAGCAATGAGTTTGAGATCATTTATTTTCAAGAGAGGTTCCATAACAAGATATTTGAAATTCATGGTTCTAGAAGAGGAGGAATCAAGCATGGAAGTGATAGAAGATATGAATAGAAGAAGGTAGACTAGATAATAAGAGGAAAAGAATCAAGAAGACGTGAAGAGTTTAGGAAGAAGAGGAAGAAGCGTGAAGGAAGAAGAGAAAGGATGGAAACATGAGACTAGGAAGACATGGGAGATGTGGAAGAAAGAAGACCAAGAGTCATTTTTTGCAACTTGATACCATTTAAGTTCATTTGGATGTTGAGCAACATGTCATAGCACTTTTGGGGAGATCTTTGAAGTTTTTATCACTCGGGAACTCAGATTTGTTCATTTTAAAAGATCAAGTAAACACATCAACCAATTTTTATCATTGATCAAGCACATAAGACTGTAATGAAGGAGTTCAAGCAAACAAATGTCTTCAAACAATGAGCAAGGGACAAAGAAACCTTGCACATGAACAATAATAGTGACTTAATATGCTACTCCTTAAAGATTCTACTTGTGTATGTTCTCAAAATGTTTTTCAACCACGCACATAGTCCTAAAAAATACAAAGTTGGTTGCACTATGGTTCTTAGTAATGGTTTGACTCTGCAACTTTTGCAATCTCAAGAGGGCGAACTCCAATCCAGGTGCACCGGGGTTTTGACACATTCTGAGAATTTAATCAATCAGAGATGCTGAGGAGATCTGACAGCCCAACAAGAAACTAAACCCATGGAGATTTCTTCCACAAAGACATTTGTATAGCGGTTGTTACTACCATGGAAAAAATAGCTATTACTGCTTGAGGTTTCATCCATGTGGTTGACCCAATAAAGGTAATGTCCACTACGGTCCCTCTCTAACAAGGGCACTCACAAAAAGGACCACATGGGGACTTGGTTTAGATTCAAGGATCTAAGTTTATGGTACTACCCAAAAAGGGAGTAGAGCATAATCCTCTAGCCTCTTCACCCAAACATAGAAAACAAGTTCATTGACATGCTAAGATTGAAACCACCTCACCAAGGTTCATGATGTCAACAACAATGTCTACCGAGCTCTCTAAGTGGGTCCAAGAGAGAATGTACAGATCAATGTTGAAGACTAAACCAAGTACTACCGTGAGATAGTAAGAATATCCTCCCTACCTACAAGGGGTTCTATCGTCAAGAAGAACTTCACAAGAAGCCCACTCTCTCAAGAATGCCAAAAATATTGTTCATAGGGCCTAATTACTATGTGGAACAAATATGCAAGAAAGTGAATCTATGTTCTTTTTAGAGCCCAAAATTGAAGTGTGATATATGAAAGCAATAAACACTCAAGCTAGACACATGAGAGATTCATTTCATTTTCAAAATCCAAATGTTATAGATATTTTAACAAAATACCTCAAGTCCAAAGCAATGTGCTTAGTAGATTTTTGTTGAGCTTTTTTGTGCAAGCAAGTCATGAACTCTCCAACAAGCAAACAAGCAAACATGATATGCAATGTATATCCAACTTATGTAAACCTTAGGGTTAGATCTGAAAATCAATTGTTAGGAGCAATAATAGCCAGCAAATAATCCAAATGAAAACTCATATTATGCATTGAATCATGAAAAATAAGTGCATACTCATCACAAAATTTTATTTTTTTTGTATTTGACCTAGTCAACAAGATCTAATTTTTTGGATATGATTTCGACCACAAAAATAGAAATGCAAAATAGAGACCCCTAATAAAAAATAAAGAGCTTTCCAAAAATGTAAAAATTTCAGAAAAATCTCTTCATTTGTGCCCTAGAGACCTATTTTACCAAAATAGACAAGTTTTTGTAAATTGACTATTTGAGCTATGATATTGCATCCAAATTTAAAACACAAAGAATGGACCCCCTATAGAATTTAAAGAGCTTTCTAAAAATGTAAAAATTTCTAAAAAATCTCTTATAAATAAATGTGTGTGCTAAAATGTTGACACACTTCTATGAGTCATTAAATCTAAGATTGCTCAAGAATGAGGTCTCAAATAGCGACTCATAGCTCTCTATTCATGGAGTGCAAGGGTTTATAATGAAGGCCCTCAAATTAGACCTGGTTTGTGCCCATGCAAGTACACCATAAAATGAGAGATTCAAAGAGGAAAAATAAGAATGCTAGTCTCCATGATCATCAAGTATGCATGCAAATGAAAATGGAAGCTATTCTAAATGATAACAATGCATGAAAGAAAACTAATCTATGAAAGGAAATGCTTATGCAAGATTATTCTATGAAAGGAAATATGACTCTAATCTAATATGCAAGTGCAATATTAATCTAAATGGATTTCCATGGAGGCATGAGAGAAGAAGACAAGAAAAAAGAAGTTTCAATATTCAAGCTCAAGTGCTCCAAACTCTTCTCCAAAATCGCTCTCCAAACCTGCATAACAATAACATAAAATCTTGATCTCTAAAATCTCCA
Organism: Chamaecyparis obtusa; assembly: GCA_027943335.1. Taxonomy (NCBI): domain Eukaryota; kingdom Viridiplantae; phylum Streptophyta; class Pinopsida; order Cupressales; family Cupressaceae; genus Chamaecyparis; species Chamaecyparis obtusa. Next base: position 2,880,518 of record BSBK01001913.1, read on the forward strand.
TGCATAAAATGAGAAGGAGAGAGCTTCTTATAAAGGATTTTAGAAATGAATGGACAATCAAGATTAAGAGGCAAAAAGAAATGAGCAATGGTGGAGATGAAATCTTGGTTGATCCATGTGCTCAAGATTCTCAAGAGGCAAAATCAATGGACATGGTTAAGAGGCAAAAAGATGTGTGGAAGAGATTAAGAGGCAAAAGGAGATTCCACTCATCTTGGAAAGTGTGCATTCAATGTGTAGACAAAAAGTCTTTTTTAAAATTTTTTTTATTTTATTATTTATTTATTATTTTTAGCAAAGTGGTTTCCATTATTTAATTAAAAGATTTTTTTATTTATTTAAAAGAGATTTTTTCTTTTAATTAAATGTGGCTTAGGATAAAGTGATTTTATTATTTAATTAAAAGATTTTTTTTATTTAATTAAAAGGGAGCATGTTCTCTTAATTAAATAAAACTTAGGATAAAATGATCAAACCTTAGGAAATATTAAAATAATTGAATTAATTATGATTTGATCAAGGGAATTGATTTGAATTGAAAAAATTGCAAAGCATTGATTCGGGAAATTGATAAATTGATGAATGGGGGCCCAAAGTCTAGGTGACCATTTTAGGGTGCATACAGGACCCACCGCTGAGCTGTTAAAAGATTTACCTTTTTAACCTCTTGTTTCCTTTTGAGTACCCCTGAACATGGAAGAAAAAAGTTCATGATGAATCAAGAGTGTTCAATGTAGTTCAGGAACTTTGACCTCCAAGTTTACCATTTGGTATTTCAACTACGCTAATGTGTCATAATTCCATGATTGATGCATCAACGCTCCTCATGACTTATTGGCTTGTTGATCATCTCCATTGTCCTCATAAACTTGTAAGGTTTTTGAAAAGTAATGAATCCAACTTGAATGACCTTGAACTGGCTTGAAAAAAGTTCAAGCCTATTCAAAGGTGCTCAAGTGTGTTCAAGAAAACTTGTTAACAAGGACTTACACCTCTTAAAATCAAATTAAGACCCAAAGGACTAACTACTTTTATAAACAACTAGGCTATAGGGAAAAAAAAACAACAAAGGTGAAATAAGGTGTCTAGCTGATGCATGAATGACTTGAAAAAGAATAAGGAACAAGTACCGAACTTAGGCTAACATCGGCTCCAACTGGGGCCTACTTTTTGGCAAAAAAAGGCAGAGAACTCACAACTCTGGTTACACAAAAACCGAAAGGGTGAAACCAACACAACAAAAATAGGAACTGGAAAAACAAGCTACAGGAAAACAAACTAGACCTAATATGTACAAAGATTTACACATTGAGAATCTCAAAGCTTTAAAAGCTTTAAATCTTTCCCATTTTAGGAAAATGACAAGACTGTTCCATTTGGATATGCCAGTTTAAAAGCATTAGCTCCTAGTTCTTCTTCAATAAGGAAAGGTCCTTTTTATAATGATTCAAACTTTCTATGAGCTCCTTTTGGTTCTTTCCTTTTATCCCAAAGTAACACTTCATCTCCTTTCATGGATTTTGTAGGTCTTTCTTTTCTATTGAAGATATTCTTGACCCTAACTTGATGTTCTATGATTTTATCCACTAGTGCTTCTCTTTATACTTCAAGTTTATTTAAGTAAATAATTATTTTTTCTAAAGAGTCTCTGAAGGTTTGGTCCTCGATAGCCATTTGCAGCTTTGTTGCCGACAATTCCAGAGGAAGTGATACCTGAGCACCCACCCTGTACACTAGTTCAAAAGGCACCATGCCAATAGCTCTTTTTGGGGTTATCCTATCAGCCTAGAGAGCTTCAAAAACCTTTTTATGCCAATTTTTACCATTGTCATCCACCAATTTCTTCATGATAGCCACCAGATTTTTATTGCTTGATTCTGCTTGTCTGTTTCCTTGTGGAAAATAATATGAGGAATTTGACAAGGAAATACTATGATCATAATAGAAAAGAGTTATCTCTTGTGATGAGAAATATGTGGAATTATCTACTACAATCTTTTGAGGAACTCCAAAGCGCACCAGGATATTGTTTTTCAGGAAATCACACACTACTTGAGAATTTACCTTTTTGGTTGGAATAGCCTCTACCCATTTGGTGAAATAGTTTGTTGCTGTCAAAATGTAGATATCACCAGCACTTGATTGAGGGTTAACCAGGCCAACAAAATCAAGTCCCCATTGTTTGAAGGGTTCATCCACAACAACAGGTTTCAAAGGTAGAGCTTCTAATTGAGGTCTTCTGGAAAATAGTTGACACTTCTCTCACTTTCTAACATATGCATAAGTATCTTTAAACATGCTCAACCAATAAAAATAGTTGCAAAGGATTTTAAAAGTTGTGACAGTTGAAGAAAAATTCCCTCCACAGGCCTCTTCATGAAAAGTTCTCAATAATTACAACTATTGTTCTTTATCCACGCATCTGAGGAAAGTTCCATCTACACCCTTTTTAAATAATGTGCCCTACCATATCACATATTTGGCTGCTTGGAGTCTCAAATTATGTCTTTCTTTGGGTGTTAACCATGCAGGACATTCTCCATAGGTTAGATAATATGTTATGTCACAAAACCAAGGGTCAGTTAAGCTAACTAGTAACGCCTGAGATGCCTCATTCCCTAGTTCTTCTGCTTCTTTTGAATTTTTAGCTATAAATTTACATAAACCCCTTCCTCTAACCAGCTCAATGGGTCTTATCATCAAATCATACTCATGTATCTTAGTTACCCATGCTGCCCTCTTCTTCATCGCTACTTCCTATTGAGTGAGCAAACTTTTCACAGCAGAATCAAGAACATACACCACAGAATGTGAATGAAGAATATAAAACCTGAATTGTTTGACAACTTTAACTAAAACAAAAGCTTGTTTCTCAATAGAGGAATATTTAAGCTCATGCTTTTTCAGTAGGATACTCATAAAAGCGGTTGGTGCTTCATTTTTAGAATTAACCTTTTGAGTTAATATTCCCGATAATGAATGATTAGAGGCATAACAATAAATGATAAAATATTTTTTATAATCTAGATAAACTAAAGCAAGAGCAGTTGCCATAACATTTTTAATTTCATTGAATGCCTTTTTACCAGCTTCTGTCCATTTGAAAGGTTTCTTTTCTCTCATCATGCCTATAATATGTCTAATCAGCTGAGAAAAATCTGGCACAAAAGATCTCAAAAAATTAATTTGTTCAAAAAAAGATTTAACCCCTTTCCTAGTTGATGGAAGACCAATCTACTAAATACCCTTCACTCTCTCAGGATCAATCTTGATTCCTTCCTTAGAGACAATATGACCTAAAATCTTACCTTCTGTTACACAAAGAGATAGACTTTTTAGGGTTGAGAGATATACCATAGCTTCAACACCTTTCAAGAAATGACTAAAGGTCTCTGAGGTGATGCTTTCTCCTCCTGGAATAAAATGTTAAATCATTAAGATAAATCACAATGATTCTATTTTTCATGTCACCAAAAGAAGAATCCATAGCCCTCTAAAAAGTTTCTCTTGCATTGATCAAACCAAAGGGCATCCTGTTATATGCAAATGTTCCCCAAGGTGTAGTGAAAGCAATTTTGTGTTTATCATCTTCTTCCATACTAACCTGATTGTATCCTGAGAATTCATCAAGCATGGACATCATTTCAGACCCGACTACAGTTTGCAGAACATGTTCCATTTTTGGCAAGGCATAATTGTCTTTCAGGCTGGCTTGATTCAGATTACGGAAATCAATGCAAATCCTTATTTCTTTGTTTTTCTTCCTCACTAGAACAATGTTTGCAATCCATGTTGAGTGGTGAATATGATATATGATTCTTGCTTTCAACATTTTATCTACCTCATGTAATATGGGCTCTAATACCTTGGGGTTATAACTAAAAAGCTTTTGCGAGAAAGGTTTAGATTCTAATTTAAGAGGTATATGATGACTAAAACTCCCATTCCTGAAATCCTTTAAGTCATTATAATTCCAAGTGAATATATCTGTATAGGCATTCAATAACACCTGCATTCTTTCCTTTTCTTGTGTGGATAAAGTCTTACCTACAGATATCCATTTTGGTTCTACCCCATTTCTAATATTGTTTTTATCATATTCTTTCAATACCTCAGAATGTAGACCTCCTTTTGAGATGTGACTATCATCTTTCCTAGAGAACAAATTTTTGAGAGAAATCAATCCTTTAGGGATCTTGTTTCCTTTTAACTGAACTACCTCTTCTAGTGGTGGTAACTCAAAACTATATGCTTCACATGCTTCACTCATCCCCTCAAAATAAGTGGATGAAAAAACCTCTACACATGTCATGAAGTCATTAATACTAGAATCATCTTCAAATACTTGTAAATATTCAGCATTATCAGGAATGACACGTCTATATATCATCTCTATTCTATAGGTGTCCATTTTAAAATCTAGATGGGGAAGAAATAAGGAAGCAAAAACTTCTAGAGAATCAACATGTGAATTCAAACTTCTTGGGATGACTTCTATAGAAAAAGCATCGAAAGCTTCAATTTCATTCCAAACTAAATCTCTATAATTCCTCAAGTGTTCATTCTTAACAGTGAGCTAGCCTTTTACTTGTTTAACTATCAATTCAACGTCACCTCTTACCACAAGAATTTTAATTCCATGAGCCTTTGCTTCTTGTAGTCCTAATAATAGGGCTTCATACTCAATAGTGTTATTAGTATTCTTAAAATCCATCTTGAAGGAAAAAGGAAGATACTCTCCATCAGGACCCTTAAGCACCACTCCTTCTCCAGATCTGGCATTAGCACAACTGCCATCAAATTTCATTGACCAAATATGATAAATTTCATCATAAACCACTGGAACTGGAGGAACCTCATCTGGAAAGATTAAATCATTCCTGAATTCACACTCATGATACAAGATCTGAGCCTTCGGATTATTAGATGGGAAGATTGTATATTTGTTCTTTGCTTCTGGTTCCAGTTTAACCTTCTTCTTTCCTATAGGGATGACTACTTCCCACCAATCCATTTTAATTTCTCCACCCATATCCCTACAAAAGGTCCTACTTAAGAGCATTCCATAACTAGCTAGGATATCGGCAACAAGTATTGTCATTTTTTATCTTTTATTTGGATAAGAAGCTAAGACAACCTAGGCATCTTTTACCTTACCTATTAAGGGCACCTATTTACCATCCATTGAATAACACCTTCCAAAAGTTTTTGTCATAGTCAAGCCTAAGGATTTAGCAACATAAGATGACATGATGTTATCTGATGCGTTAGAATCTATGATACAATTGCTTAATTTAAGGCCATTAAGGATCAAAGAAATATAGAAGGGTTCAGGCTTTCTTATTTCATCTATGTCACAATTCATTCCTGAGGTAGAGGCATTAGATGAATTATTTTGGTCTACAATAGAAGGTGAAATAATTGCAGGAGACTGAACAAGACTATCAGTTTGATTAGTTGTACATTGATTAGATTGGGATGAGTATGAAGATTCACCCTTGACATATTTAATTAACATGTCAAGTTCCTTAGGATTCAATCTTAAATAATTTGCATGTGAGATTTGAATAGCAGAAGATTTACAAAGTTCAACTATATCAAATGAAGGAACTCCAACATCTCTTTGTAAAATTTTGAAATCAGTGACTTTTGAACTAGGAGAAGGTACATTTATTACAAGTTCTTTATTCTTGTGAGTTGTACTTGACATTTTTGGAGTGTTTTTAGAAGACTTTTGGTTGTGAGTAAGCATGGCATATGTTGGGTTTCAAGAGTGACTAAAATATCTCCTCTTTCAAAGTCTGATTCATATTCTAGGTAAAATGAGCCGAAGTCACCAAGTCACTCTTAAGCCATCTCCTCTACCTTTACTTCTCCCAATACATCTTTTATTGCTTCCATTTGTACGTGTCTCAACATATCTGGACATGTATTACCATCACGATCTGTTGTCAAGTGAAAACAACACATTACTCCCTCTCTAGATGGAGATTCAAGAGCTAACCTTGTTTGAGTTGAGGATAAAAGAGGAGTTTTACCATGCCACTGACCAGGTTGTTTCCTATTAGCATCTTGGTATGCAGGAGAATAGGATGATCCTTGTTTTAGAAATTTCCTTTTCAAGGCAATCATATCATTCATTAACCTTTGAACAACTAGGTCTAAGGAAGAGGTGGAGGTTTGAGAGTGCGGAGTTTGCAAGTCTTTCTTCCACTTTCCTGATGTAATTAAATCATCTTCTAGTTCAGTTGCCTTACTTTGAGCAGTGGCTAGATCTCTTGGTCTATTTCTTCTCAGGTGAAAACCAATATCTGGAGGCATGGATTTTATGAAAAAGCACAGTTGGTTTTTAGGAGTTGGTCTTTTAGCGGTAGGGATCTTATGAATAACTTTATTATATCTGGCCACATAATCCCTCATTAGCTCATGACTTTATTTTTTCATTTGTGTGAGTTGTTCCAACAAATAATGTTCATCATTAGCACTTTTGAAATTATTTTCAAAGGTAGCTTTCATGGTCTACCAATCTGTTATGGACTCAGCTAGAAGATGACCGAACCATTCTGTTTCTCCTTCTAAGAGAGTTTGGACAAAAATCCTAATAGCAACATCTTCGTGTTGCACTGCCAATATATGAGTGGCTACATTAAATGAATTAAAATGTTCTTCAACATAAACCTTACCATCTCCAAAGAATTTAGGAATGACATCCCTAGCACCCTTTGGAAGAGTGTGATGACCAGCAAGGACAAGAGGGCCAATTGTAGCACCCCATGGTTGTGTCATAATAGCTGATGGAAAGATTGTTAAGAGGGGAGGGGCTTGAATTCCAGATAGAGTTAAAACTTTCCAAATACTATTAGATGGAGAGGTGTTAGATGTGACTTTAGATGGAGAAGGAGGCCTAATCTTTGCTTTTGGCTTAGCGGTGTAGGTAGTTTAAAACTGAAGATTTTGCAATTCTTCATAGAAAGTGTCATGAATTCCCTCCCTTCTTTGCGATGTGGTATATGGTTAGGGATCTAGTTATTTTGATTCTTAGGGTCTTTGGACATCTCTATTCACAATCTCAGCCTCTTGAGCAATTGAGAGACCTCTCAACCATTCACCTATAGCTTCTTCTTCTTCCAAAACCAAGAGAACTTATTGATATTGTTGATTGTCGATTCTTTCTTTCTAAGCAAGGGCATTCAATTCTGCAATGATATCTTCTTGTGTGTCTTGGAAGTTCAAGTTTGGTTGAATAACGGGGGGAATTTCTTGTTGATTAGGTAGTACAACTATAGGTAGAACCATGATTATTCATAAATAAATAAAATACACATTGATCTACATTGTTTGTGCTCCCCAGTAGAGTCACCAAAAATATGTTAGTAAATAGATTTGTCTTTCATTAAATCTTTCTTACAAAATCACTCTATCACCCATTTGAAAGACAACCAATCACTAATAGTTGGGTAAGTGTTCTTCTAATCACTTCCCTCTAAATTTTATCTTAGGTGTAGCTCCCTAGGATTAATTTTCAACAAATCTCAAATACTAATTTTTTAGTTCAACTTTTAACCAAAAAGCTTCAAAAAAGGTTTCTATATCATTCCTAGATGACTAGCTCTTTCAAAATTATTTAAGAAAAAGAACATAAGATAAAGATAGTAGAAAATGCACAGTTTTCTACTGCTAGGAACACTTTTAGAATAAAATGTAAAGGTTCTTCTAAAACTGTAATCAAGATAAAGACTTGCAAATGATCCAAGTTACTGTTGGAACTTTCATAGCACAATACAAAATGAATTAAAATGTTAGCACAAAAGATTCACCCATTCATTTCAAACAACATAGATTTGAAATATAAACGTATATCTATCCATCATCATTGCAACATAGGCAAACAATTTATATAGCTATTTCAACAGTGAACTAGATTCATCAAATATTTATAACTAAAAATAGAAAAATTAACTAATTGCTTCCAAAATTTTCAACCCTTTCAAAGTCTTTTACTATCCTACTTATATTTTTAGCAAATCGAGAGGTCTCCCTAAAAACCCGACCTCTTGAACAGATAGTTATTCAGATGAACCAAAGTAAAAAGGACACATGTCCTTAAGAGTTTGCATGCAACAAAGGAAAGAAACTAAATCTCCAAATTAGGCTCCTTATCGATGAAACATTCCTCGCTTCTAGCGAGGCTTTCTCCTTCACTTGCAATAGAATGGGTTGACTCACATTTTTTATACGCTTGGATGAGCTCCTTTTCAAGCAGAAAATGTGGGATTTTCATGTTCAAAATCCTAGTCATTGAGGCCTCTTTAGTCCATCTCAACTTTTTAACTTTCTCCATTATTCCAGGAAGTTGATCAATGCACAGATACAATAGGGACTGAATTCTAGCCATTTGTGTGAAATTTGAAGATTTTGGGTTAATCTTCTCCTTGATTTTATTCATAGTCACTTCAAACACTTCTAGGGCTTCTTTTAGTTCCTGATCACCATAGCTTGTTGAATATGTATAAGCGAAGTTAATAACTTTCAACTCATTCAACATGGTCTTCTGTATCTATTTAATTTCATTCTCACAGTCCTTAGTTTCAGTTATGGTACTCCTGATAGTAGTAATGTGCTAGCTAATGTTCCTTCTTAAGATGAAGAAAGTGGACTCCTCAGAGGGTTTCAAATATTTCTTAGTACAAAACTTAGTGAATCCATGCCTCTCAATTTCTAGGAATTTTGTCATGGCAGAAACCCATTTTTCTTCTTCCATGTCCCATACTTGTCACTGTGCCTGCAATTGTCCCACCAGGGCTTCAACATCATGGAGAATGACCTAAGAATCTTTAACATATTTGAGACCAAAGCTGATCACTTCATTCATCCATTCATCCACTATGGAAACCATGGCTCAGCCGCGTTGAACTTGGTTCAACAGACTTTTTCTCTCTATTGAATTTGGATCAAATATCTATGGAGATTGTATAAGGGGAGAAACATCAAAGTTGCAGAAGGTATTTATGAATTGGGAGAGTGTCACTATTGTCTACTTAAATTCTTTCTTTTCTTTACTATCTTTCCAGGAGGTCAATAGCAATTATTGAGTTGTTTCTTTGAACAAATGATTCTTCCTGGCACGATCCATGGTTCCCAACTCAACCTTAGTGACCTCAAAATCTTCAGCCTTAGGTTCATGATTTCCCTCCTTTCGTTTGTAAGTGGCTACTTCAGAAGTCCACTTCCCTATTTTTACATCTACAAACATTCGAGCCGTACTCTTCACCTTTTTTTGCCTTGGGGGTTTTCTAAACATATTTACTAACAATATCTTAAACAAGAACTGGAATAGGAACCAAACTGTGTTTCTTATTCATAGAAGAGGTCAACCATTTAGGTGTTGTTTCTGACACAATTGATTGTTTAGGAGTTTTCATTGGTGTGATGATGACTTCAAGTATCACATCATCAAGATCAAAAAAATCTTTGTCCACTTGCTCTTCTTCACCTATTTGGTAGTTTATATCTTCAAGTTTGCCATCATCTAAGTTGATAGTTTGCACATTTTCTTGAGCCATCTCTTTCTTTATTCTAGATCTAGTCCTTGATCTTGTCAGCCTTTGAGAAGGAACTAATGGTGGGCAATTTGTTGTAACTTTCTTCTGAGTATTTTTAACTTGTTGCTTTCCTAAAGATCCCGCATTATCAATTGGTGTAGAAATATTAGAAATAGAAGCCAGAGAAGGCAAACAAGTAACTCTAACTTCATTTGATTTAGATTTATATTTCTTTTGTTTTCTCTTTGTTAACAACCATTCTTTGGTCAGGTGAATCACATGTTGAGTTCTTTGTTCAAGGTTATCTTCTTCCTCTTCAGCCCAGTTGATGAAAAACTCAACTTGTTCTATTGATTTCTTGAACTTAGGTTCAATTAAACTAGAACAATCATCAGTTTCTCCTTCTACATTTATTTGTAGTCTCATGGACAAGATTTGTGATATACACAACCTATTGTGCCCCCTTTCTTTGACCTGAGATTCATCAGAACAATCTTCCTAGAAATCTTCTAAATGAGGAACATGGAACATATGCGACCTAAGACCTAAGCTTCCACTGGCATAGTTCTTGTTATCAAATCTAGCTCTCTTAGTATAATATTTGAAGTCAAAGTGCCGAAGGTCACTTCCTATACTTACTGCATCCACCATGGATCCACATGAAAATTTACCTAATAAAATAGGGAAGGCATTTTCCCATTCTTCTTCAGGGATAAATCTCTTTAAAACTATGGCAAACTGTCTACAAACCTCGGCTAGAATAAAGAAGTCAAAAACATATCTAGGTAATCTCATGGGTGATTCTTCAAAACTCTCGACCCTGATATAGGTAAATTTAGGGAACTAGATATAAAAGATTCCATATTTGGTCACAAATTCTTGTACTTCTGGGCTAATCCTCTTGGTAGAGATTTTGGCTAGCTCAAAATAGAGTTTCCCCATGAATGTATTATGTACCCTTCTATAATTTTCTATTATATTATCTTTCTGTAAAATAGGGTAATACTGATAGACACACATGTCGGTGACCTAGGGTTCATGTGGCATTCCACACCATTATCTACTACAAGCCAGACAATACATAAGGTAGGAGGACATAAAGAAACCACTACCAGTCAACTTGGACATATTGAATTGTTCCCTTAAAGAACATGCAATTAGTTCAGCCCAATTTAAGAGTTGTTTCCCCTCTAAGATAATATAAACATAAAAATACATCCAATCAAAGAAGAGATAGGTCACTTTTGATCCTCTTACTCTATGTAACATAACCATGATATCACTTATATACGAGTGTACATGACTCCTGTTGAACTTTTTGGGTGATCATGAACCTCCTCTCTGTGAGTTTAGTAACTAGATTTTAGCCATAGAAGTTTGATTCCCATCCCTATTTTCATTAAACTTAACAATAGATTGTGCAGAAGAAAAGGTGGAAAAGGTCTTTTCTGGGATTTGCAGAGCTAAAGACACGATTTCCTTGTTGATGGACATTAGGATGCTACCATCTCTCTTTCTAATGGATTCAGTGCATGCACCATAATTTTTAATATATTCTAGAATTAGCTTTGGACATATGATAACGGGAGGGAAAATTACAGTTGAACACAACCCATTGTGTAAAATTTCTGAAGCTGGGGTACCCTCAAGGGAATTTAGGAGGCGGTCTGGTAAACCTTCTAGACTATCATTTTCTAAATCAGTGTTTGTTACTACATGATCATCACATGCAAGACTTGATACATTTCCAAATAGATGAAAAGAGGACTTCATAGCTATTGTCACTAGGGATTACACCCGTGATGGCTAAGTATAAAACCTAGCAATCCCATGAAACATGGGAATAATCTCAGGATGTGGGATTGCTTCACTGAGAATAACCCTCTGGATTAAGGGCCGGCTTCCCCATTTGTATCACCTAAACTGAACTAAACTTGAAGGGAAAGGGAGAGAGATTGCATGAAAATGAAATAACTAAAATTTAAACTTAGGTGATTCACCAAACTGGATAGATCCACAAACTAAAGATAGACTCACAATGTAATCAGGCATATAACCTGAATACCACAACTCTTCTCAAATCTGATTCTTCCCTTAGAAAATAATTAGGTGCTGGTTGTAAATGAGAAGGGAAAATGGATTCCACAACTCAAACACATATAAACATACACAGATTGAAACCTCAAGAAAAACTAGTGCTTGCAAACATCAAAATGAACAAAATATCAAGTAAAGGATCAAGTTTCAATCACAGTACATGACATCAAATTCATCAAATCAACTCACAAAGCTGTAGAAAAGAAGGACAATTGCTATTACTTGGAATAAAAGGAGTCAAAGTATCAGATTGCTTCTCCAAGAGCTACAACATTCACCTCGTAGAAATGAGGGAAGGAAGAACCAGCCTCCAATCACCAAAGGTGAGAGGCATATATAGAAAATTTGTAGAATCTGCATTGAAGTCCACTACTTCACCAAGAATAAAAAAAAAACTGCCACTAGGACCATGATCACATCACTCTGAAATTCAGATGCCCAATTCCCGAGAATCTAGGGGGATGGAAAAAGTGGGGGCCCTAAAATAGATAGTCAAAAGGGAGACCCAAAACCCACTAAGTCATGCTGTAACTGATATTCTGACAATGGTTTATAAGAACACCACATGTCAAAAATCATACAATAATAGGAGCAATGACTTATAACAATAAAAACATAAGCCCACTCACTAAAAATGTGGATCCTAAATATATATTTTAAGATAATCTCAACTCAATAATGAGGAGAAAATCTAAAATATTTACATTATGGTCAAATCCACATTACACATAAATGTTCTGAAAAATAATAGCCCCCCCCACCATACATTAAAAAATGTGATTTTGATAACATCTATCATCTAAGTCAAACATGACTAGAAATGGGAACCTAGGGCATCTAACATAATTAATATAATTACCTCAAGAGAGATAATTATATTAATATCTTTACAAAATATTACTCATGTCCGTGAAATATTATCAAAGGGAAGTCAAATGATTTTCTCAACCCTGAAAGGGGAGACAAAAGAAAACATGCTATAATGAAACCCTCATTCGAAATGAGTACCCTCTGTGAACATAGCTTTCAATCTTGGCAACTGGCACATCTGCAGTCTTGATCGACAACTTCTATTCTGATTTGGGAAACAACAACATATGCAACCGGCAATATGATTGAGGTAGGTGTCAATTTCTTTCATCATTCATTGCATTTTGATAGCACTGTGTGTTTGCTTTGTGCTTGAAGTTGTATTTCTGTAATTTTAAAACAAAACTAGGGCACATGTTTTATGTTTCTCTGTATATAGCCCAGTGACCTGCGGGTAGGGCACTTGAGTTTGGATGTATCACTGTAACATGGCATCGAGCCTCCTTAACTAGGGCACAACATGTGCGTTATGACTGTATTTACTGTTCCATTGCTTTGGCACTGTATAGATTCTTTGCATTTACTGGTTATTGTTCTCTATGCATTTGTTTGTATTCATGACACTGTGAATCTAGGGCACCATTGAAACTGCTTATGCCGTGAGTAATGCCAATTACGACACTGTTCTAATTTGTTTTTTCTTCCATTGTTAAGGTTCTTGGGCTAGCATCATGGCACACTGGTTGCTCTGTTCATGAAAACTCTATGCTTGATTGTTCTATATACCTTGGCATTGCATATGATTGCCATGCATCAGTTTATGGCTTCACTACTCATATATATTGAGTATTGTTATTGCATTCAAGCTTGGCCCGAGAGCATGCTAGGGCATCATTATATTAGTTCATTGTTGATGTTTAAGGGCTCATGAAATTGAAATGAATTACATGCCCACTGTTATATATATAGCTCCCTGTGTTGCTACCACCATTGAATTGACATGAGAGCAAACTGCCATTACATTGTTCGCTGTTGCATACCGTCGAGCCTGAACACACATAAGGGCAATGTATTTGTTATAGCCCATGAATCATATGCTTGGGCATGGCATTGTATACATTCTCATGTTTCTAGTTTTGTAATTATCATGTGACCCCATGAGCTATGGCACCATGCTCATACACAACCGTAGGTTGGTAGAGCATCAGCTTTTGTAATTGTTGTTCTTCATTGATGCTTACCATTGATGTTCACTGAAGACCCATGAACAACCTGGGCACTTTGGTCTCTGTCATTTGCTATTGTTGATGTTGAGGCATAGTCCTCATGGTAGCCTTTGATTGTAGCCATATGTTTTTGAAGCTCTACATATATGCAATGCCCTTTTGCCATCATTACATGCTCAGCCTGTGAGCCTAGAACAGGGCATTCACTTCTTGTTTCCTCACCACGCCATGCCTATTATGAACATTTGCCACTTGATTGGCATTGCTGCTTAAGGTTGATGCCACCTCCACTGTATGCTTACATATTTGATCCATAGCAATGATGATATTATGCAGAATGTGCATCCTCTATGTGAAGTCTAGTGTACTATCATGTATCAAATGTTTATCACTTGGGATATTATGACATATTGAGTCCCTTTCTATTGGCTCATAATGTAGATCTATCATATTCATATCATAGCATCATGTATAGAATGCAGATTGAAGTGCATATATTCCATAATGTTAATGCATTGATTTTTATCTTTGAAGCATCATGTGTTGTACCTTCTTTGAACATGTTGATTGTGTACCTTAATATGCTGATGAATGAATGCCTCTTGGATCTGCCAGTGCTCTGTTTTGACCATGCTCACATTTGATTTGGCCTTATGGTTCTTTAGTGCCCCACTAATATTGTAATATCCATTGAATGCTTCATCTGCACATGGAACAAACACATTAGTAAAAATAATGGCATTTCTTTTATGTCCAGAGGCTCCTTGATGCACATGCCCTGAGCATAGCCCGTGCCAAAGGTGTATGACTTAGTGCACATATGCATGCTCATAGATATTGTGGCACCACTCATTGCTTAGATCCATTGGATCTAACCCATTCTTCTTCTCTCTTTGTAGGTTCAAGATCACTGGAGCACACCGGGCACACAGAAGATCAACTCACTACCAGGCAATGTCTAGTACCCCTACATCTAGCTCCTTATATTCATGTATATTTGTACTCATTTATGCAACTCTTTCATTTTCTATGCTCATGACATGTGTGAGCTCATATGAATGTTTTCTTTTCAGTTCTCTCTTTTCTGTACAACATATTCAGGATATGACATGTAATCTCAGATGCAGTTATTTATCTTTCCTTTTCATGTACTTGCAATAAATGAACACAAATCTTAATCAAGACCACATAATAATGCAAACTAGGGTACATAGCACATCTAGTAACTAGGTTTCCAAAATGTGCAAAAATATGACAACATTCTGGCAACCTCTATGGAGTGCTTGCCTACTAAGAAATTGACCAGCTACTTGATAGATCCATTAGGCAATAGAGTCCATAAGCATGTAACTGAACCTAGCTCCCGACCAAAACAACCTCCTTCTCTCCCAAAACTGAACCAACCACTTGGAAACTACTCAGGCTTTATTGCTAACTGAAACTCAACTAACTGAAAAAAACTGTGCTAAGGCACTTAGGGGAAATAGGAAACAAAACTTCTACTCTACCCTGCTCTAACCAGTCAGAAAACTGGTCAAACAAATCCATTAACTGGATTGTTAAAATAACTTCCCATTCTTCTCAAAACATTATACTTTTCACACTTAATGCCAATAGGGAGAATATGAAATACAAAAATGTACTGAACTACCTGGCATATCAACTCTTGAAACTTGTAGTCCAGACAACTCACCTCAACCAAATCATAGGTACTGCCTTTCTAGGGAGACTGATAAGGCTGAATAAGCTCCTGGTCACTAGTGAGTGGACTCTTGACATCACCCTCCATTAAATCATTAAGTATAGATGCCTTTCCTACCCCCATCTGAGCCAGATATCTAATAGTACAACCCCTAGTGAGCATAAAACTAGGCCTCTCTTGCAGCTCAGTACGCTTCCTACAAACCCTTTGATCAGAATTATGCTCCTCCATGATCATCTACCACAATACTTCTTCTTCTACAGTTAGAGGATTATCCTCTTCATCAGTTGGAAAATCCAATAGCTCATCCAAGCTATCACATTGCATCAGGTCCTTAACCAAAACTAGCCCCTCCTCATGGTCCAAGAAACAAGACTCTTGAGATTCATCTACCACTTTACTGTAGCTAAGTTTAGATTCTACAACCGAGACACCAATGCCCTCCTGAAATAGAGACTCTTCTTCAAGCACATGCAAGCCGTTATCCTTTTTAGGAACATCAACAAGAGTGGAACAAAAAATATCAATTATCAAATCAAAATAATCTTGTTGTTCTAAGTTAGCAGCAGCTGTATCATCTTTCTTACCATAAACAGAGAGCTCAACTAGTAAATCTTGTACTACTTCATCTTGCTCAATATAAGAAGGCATCTCCTCAAATAAATCAGTTAGTGTCTCATCTTCTCCACTTATTCCCTGACTCCTTATCTGGCTGCTCTAATCCATCATTATGCAACAAATCTACCTGTTCCTCATGATTATCATGAAAAGGTACATCTAGGAGACAAGAATCATTCTCTTCCTGGTTTCTTGAAATGCTATGAGGTGTAGGGGACTCTTCAGGAATGGGATCATAAGGCTTTATCTGCTGCAGGACGGGCTCACTGTCATATAGGAAGTCAAACCCTCTAGGTGTCTCATCTATAGGAATAGAATGGAGTGACCAGAATTCTGAGATAGGGTCATGAATAGGCTCAAAAAATGCATGGAGATCAAGGTCCTGTTGACTAAGATTCTGAACTGAGGGAGAAATCCTAAAGCTTGGAATTTTGATAGGAGTGCTAGTGGACTTACCAGGTAAGAAACTTGGGATTTGTACCTTGTGAGTCTCCTATCTGGTCTGCAAAGCTTCTAGGTTCTCTTCAGCAGCACGAGGCATCTCTTTCTGGATCTCCTTCTTAAAAAGAGCTGGCATCTCGTAACCCAGATACATAGTCCATGAGGGTCTCCAAGACTGCATTATGTCTACATTGCTCTTAGATGGATCTGGTGAGTTTTCTTATATTGGGGCAACAATGACCTCATGATTTCCTTGCCTCTAGTCGTAACTTTGAGTTTGTTGTCTTTGAGCCCATGCCCATGATCCTTCTTGTTGGAGAGCTTGCTCATAGGCCTGTACAAGAGCATATTGACTAGGGGCATACTAAATATATTGATATCCTCCTGAAGTGTGGTAGCTTGGACTGAAAATAGGCTTAGGATAATTTTCATATGGCGGTTGATAGGAATGCTACCAGGATGCTTGATGCTGGGTGGGAGGGTATGGTAGTGCATGCTGGTAACTTGCTGCTATTGGGCTATTTTGACTATATGCTACTGCTTGGCCAGCTTGATATGGATTGAATGCCTGCACATGGGTGGCCTTTTCATGATATCGGTGGTGATAGGGAGAATATGCATTAGGAATTGATATGCTTGCTCATCAAATGAGCTGGTAAAGGTATATTTTGAAACTTTTCAGCACTTGAACTGCTAAAACTAGTAAATTGCTCATAGAGTTGCCATGGTGCTAGAAACAAACCACCTCCTGAAGGCTGATTGCACTGAGGATCACACCAAAATTCTAATGAATGATGGGAAACAAAGTTGTCTCACCGGGCGTGCCAAAAACTGTTGTCACTAGGGATTGCACCCATGATGGCTAAGTATAAAACCTAGCAATCCCGTGAAACATGGGAATACTCTCAGGATGTGGGATTGCTTCACTGACAATAAACCTTTGAATTAAGGGCTGACTTCCCTGTTTGTATCACCTGAACTAAACTAAACTTGAAGGGAAAGGGAGAGAGATTGCATGAAAATGAAATAACTAAAATTTAAACTTAGGTGATTCACCAAACTGGATAGATCCACAAACTAAAGATAGACTCACAATGTAATCCAGCATATAACCTGAATACCACAACTCTTCTCAAATTTGATTCTTCCCTTAGAAAATAATTAGGTGCTGGTTGTAAATGAGAAGGGAAAATGGATTCCACAACTCAAACACATATAAACACACATAGATTGAAACCTCAAGAAAAACCAGTGCTTGCAAACATCAAAATGAACAAAATATCAAGTAAAGGATCAAGTTTCAATCATAGTACATGACATCAAATTCATCAAATCAACTCACAAAGTTGTAGAAAAGGATAGTTGCTATTAACTGGAATAAAAGGAGTCAAAGTATCAGATTGCTTCTCCAAGAGCTACAACATTCACCTCGTAGAAATGAGGGAAGGAAGAACTAGCCTCCAATCACCAAAGGTGAGAGACATATATAGAAAATTTGTAGAATTTGCATTAAAGTCCACTACTTCACCAAGAATTTAAAAAAAATTTCCACTAGGACCATGATCACATCACTCTGAAATTTGGATGCCCAATTCCCAAGAATCTAGGGGGATGGAAAAAGTGGGGGCCCTAAAATAGAGAGTCAAAAGGGAGACCCAAAACCCACTAAGTCATGCTGTAACTGATATTCTGACAATGGTTTATAAGAACACCACATGTCAAAAATCATACAATAATAGGAGCAATGACTTACAACAATAAAAACATAAGCCCACTCACTAAAAATGTGGATCCTAAATATATATTTTAAGATAATCTCAACTCAATAATGAGGAGAAAATCTAAAATATTTACATTATGGTCAAATCCACATTACACATAAATGTTCTGAAAAATAATAGCCCCCCCCACCATACATTAAAAAATGTGATTTTGATAACATCTATCATCTAAGTCAAACATGACTAGAAATGGGAACCTAGGGCATCTAATATAATTAATATAATTACCTCAAGAGAGAGAATTATATTAATATCTTTACAAAATATGACTCATGTCCGTGAAATATTATCAAAGGGAAGTCAAATGATTTTCTCAACCCTAAAAGGGGAGACAAAAGAAAACATGCTATAATGAAACCCTCATTCGAAATGAGTACCCTCTGTGAACATAGCTTTCAATCTTGGCAACTGGCACATCTGCAGTCTCGATCGACAACTTCTACTCTGATTTGGGAAACAACATATGAAATCGGCAATATGATTGAGGTAGGTGTCAATTTCTTTCATCATTCATTGCATTTTGATAGCATTGTGTGTTTGCTCTGTGCTTGAAGTTGTATCTCTGTAATTTTAAAACAAAACTAGGGCACATATATTATGTTTCTTTGTATATAGCTCGATGACCTGCGGGTAGGGCACTTGAGTTTGGATGTATCACTGTAACATGGCATCAAGCCTCCTCAACTAGGGCACGACACGTGCATTATGACTGTATTTACTGTTCCATCACTCTGGCACTGTATAGATTCTTTTCATTTACTGGTTATTGTTCTCTCTGCATTTGTTTGTATTCATGACACTGTGAATCTAGGGCACCATTGAAACTGCTTATGCCATGAGTAATGCCGACTAGGGCACTATTCTAATTTGTTGTTTCTTCCATTGTTAAGGTTCTTGGGCTAGCATCATGGCACACTGGTTGTTCTGTTCATGAAAACTCTATGCTTGATTGTTCTATATACCTTGGCATTACACATGATTGCCATGCATCCATTTATGGCTTCACTACTCATATATATTGAGTATTGTTATTGCATTCAAGCTTGGCCTGAGAGCATGCTAGGGCATCATTGTATTAGTCTGCTGTTGATGTTTAAGGGCTTGTGAAATTGAAATGAATTACGTGCCCAATGTTATATATATAGCTCCCTGTGTTGCTACCACCATTGAATTGACCCGAGAGAAAACCACCATTACATTGTTTGCTGTTGCATACCGCTGGGCCCGAGCACACATAAGGGAAATGTATTTGGTATAGCCCATGAATCATATGCTTGGGAATGGCATTGTATACATTCTCATGTTGTTGATTTTGTAATTATCATGTGACCCCATGAGCTATGGCACCATGCTCATACACAACCGCAGGTTGGTAGAGCATCAACTTTTGTAATTGTTGTTCTTCATTGATGCTTGCCGTTGATGTTCACTGAAGACCCGTGAACAACCTGGGCACTTTGGTCTCTGTCATTTGCTGTTGTTGATATTGAGGCACAATCCTCATGGTAGCCTTTGATTGTAGCCATATGGTTTTGAAGCTCTACATATATGCAATACCCTTTTGCCATCATTACATGCTCAGCCCGTGAGCCTGGAATAGGGCATTCACTTCTTGTTTCCTCACCACGCCATGCCTATTATGAACATTTACCACTTGATTGGCATTGCTGCTTAAGATTGATGCCACCTCCACTATATGCTTACGTATTTGATCCACAACAATGATGATATTATGCATAATGTGCATCCTCTATGTGAAGTCTAGTGTACTATCATGTATCAAATGTTTATCACTTGGGATATTATGACATATTGAGTCCCTTTCTATTGGCTCATAATGCAGATCTATCATATTCATATCATAGCATCATGTATAGAATGCAGATTGAAGCGCATATTGTGTGTGTGAATTTTGTACCTGATTTGTAGATAGAACACTTCAGTAAAACATTAGAGGTTAGCAAAAATCAAAATCGTGCAATGAATTGAAAGCTAAACTAACCAGGTGATTTACTGCCTTCTAATAGGTGCGAGTATGATGTTCTCAGATTGTTATCGAGATCAATGACCTTGACGACACCTAAATGAAGGATTTTAATGCAAAACTGATATGAAATATGAATGTAATTAATCTATTTTTTTAATTTTCTATACAATGATATGATGAAAATTGATATGAATCTATGATATGTAAAAACTAATATGCTATGATATGCTAAATGATCTAACAAATGAAAACTAATATGATATGAAAAACTACGCAATATTGATCTCACAAAGCTTGGATTCGCAAAGATGATTCTTCAGTCTCCAATTCGACAGCGTGATTATACAATTCTTGTGGATTTGAGAGATGATTTGTGAAGAGCTAAAGCCTTAATTTATAGAAATCTAGGGCTTTGAGGATGCATGAAAGAAAGCCATAAATTGCTCAAATAAGTTAGGTTGATTTTTGAGTTATTTTTAAATAAAGATAATTTAATTCACAAAAATATGCAAATCATGCAAAAATAGCTTTTTAACTCAAATTAGAAGTTTAGATCAACTTTAAAACTCAAAAATGATGTTGAGTTCCAAAAAGTCAATAACTTGCATTGATTTTCTGATTTGGAGTTTAACTACTCTTTGATTGTGCACATGGGTAATTATGAATTAATAAATAAATAAAGTGATTTATCTTCAACTTAATTGATTTTGAAATAAACAATTGATTTTTGGGTTAATCAATCATTTAATCAAACTTTTATTCAAAAATAATATCATCAAATATGACAACTTGCTTTAATTAATTAAATAAGAATTTAATCAATTATTCATAGGATTTTGGATTTATTGTCAAAATTAAATAGTACAATCTAGGAATAAATGGAATTAACTTTAATTAAACAATTAAGTGGCAGAATTAAATTTAATTAATTAAATATCAAGAATATTCAATTAATCAAACTTTAGGATAAATAGGATTTATCACCAAATAATCATTAAATTAAAGATAATTATGATGATTAGGAATATTACTAGGAATATTCCCTGATACAGAATTTGAGATAATCAATTAGGATTCGATGATGTGCAGATGTGCCTTAGGTTAGGACTTCGATGTCGATTTTGTTTGATATGTTGATATAGGAGGTTAATGAACCTATAGCCCATTTTTGGGGTATTACATTTTGCCCCTCTTTGAATTGTTGTGCAAAGCGTAGTGGTTGAAAGATAGTCTGTGTATTGATGTTTGAAATTGATATTTGATATTGAAATGGATATGAAGCAGAAACTATGATATGAGATAGAAGCTGATTGAAAAGATTTGATATGAAGATAATAGGTCCTGAATGACCAAAGATAATGTTCACTATAGCAACGATGAACCAATGAAACAAAAGTGTCAAAATGCCTGATTCTAAACCTTATGATTGCGAAGAAGTGAGTGACTGATTCCAGACTTGATTATCTTTAGAAGAATCACGTAGGTATCACATCTGAACCCTTCAGTTACCAAAGAACCAAGGAAATAACACATTTGAACCAATAGTTGCGAAAACTGATACAATTTATAAGATTAGGAGAATACCAGATTGATATGGATCTTGATGAATCTGATATGCCCTGAGCGATGATTGATTTTCCCCAAGCGATGAGGACTTTTGATGAATCATTAACTAGGCGTGGTTGTTATCTTGATTATTGAGGAAAGATATGATATCAATAAAGATATGATTACAGACTTTGAATGATATGCAATACCATGCCCCCTTCGGGATTAAAATCAAAATTTGCCAAGAGAAGTCAGCGTTAATAGTTCAGAAGCATGTTAATGGATTTGAGAAGTGGTTATATACATTCGAAAATGCATTCTGCATTATTTGGAGGTCTTGGAGACCAAGTTTGACTAGGTGAAACCATGAGAAAATTTTAAATCATGATTTTGACATAGTAAATGATCTTAGATTTGAATTTTGATCTTGAAAATGGATTCAGAACATCGAAATTAGCTAGGGGTGCAATTTTCATGGAAAACAGAGCACTTTTGAAAATTAGGTCAAAAGCTATATAAAGGCTGGAAGGGTCATTTTCAAATCATTTCAACCTTTTGACTTTGGAGATCTTGTGGAGCCCTCTGAGCAAGAAAATGGTAGAACAATGAGAACCAAAGGTACCTGTGAGTTTGCATCGATTTGAGTGCAGTCAGAGACATGATAGACCTTGAAAGTATGGACATCCGGTATGTGGACCTCGGCGCCTCTCTGAAAATTCAAAATTTTCATGTTTTATAGAATTTTAGAATTTTTTTGTACGCGTTTTGCTTTTTGAATTTCGCATGTATGAAAACTCATATGAGTCCCAACACAAACTTGTACGACATTCAAATTTTATTTGCTTTGTCATTTCATGACCCACCCAATGTCATATGAAGGGGACCCATGAGTCGTACGACATTTCATCGGGTCCCTTGAAACTCGTATGACAAAGTGCCCAGTGTCGTATGACCATGGATTGTCTTATGGGCTATTGTGGAGTGTCGTATGACTTTCGGTGCCAGTTTGGACTGTCGTATAAAAAATAGTGAGCGAAAAACTGATATTTAGGTCAAAATTTTGACTTTTCTGGTTTTTGATGCTGATAGCTGACCTCTTAACCTACCTTTTGAAGTACCCAACTGTCCAATTTCTGTACTATTAGCCTATTATTGAACCCAATTTCTGATAGAATTCCATGTTTTTGTATGATATAGGTCACATATCCAGATGTTCATGTCCGACATTCATACCCGGCAACCTAGAGATTATGTGTCTCACTTCCTGACCCTATGAGGGTTCATCTTGCTGCATGTGGGTTTGAGTATTTGATCCATTTACCTAATATTAGGGTAAACCATGGCCTGTTGACTGCACTTATCAAGAGATTCCACTCTGAGACACAGATGTTTCATTTACCAACTGGAGAGATGACTGTGACTCCAGAGGATATTTATAAGATACTACGCATTCCATTCCATAGCAGTCAGCGTCCTGAGTATGTGAGTTCCAGCTAGACTAGTCTTCATGCCTTTAGGTGTCTATTTGGGGATGATACACAATTGATGGGGTCCATTTCCTGGGAGACCCTTGTATAGAGATATGGTCAGATGCACCGTTTAGAGTGCATTATTGCTGGGATGATCGGGGAGCTCATCATGCCAGGCCGTCAGTAGAATGGTTTCTTGATGGGATGGGCCCCGATGGTAGCACTTCTTATGGCCACTCCTACTAAGCTTGCCTAGGGTCAGTGCCTGTTGGCCCACATGTTTTCAAAGATGCACGAGGTCGTGTATCAAGATTGCAAGAGCTTCGCTTCTGGAGCTCTTGTATTACAAATATGGGCATGGGAGCATATCCCAGTGTTGAGACTGGTTTTTCAAACACAGCGGCAGCCACAGGAGCCAGTGATATATACGTATGCTAGTTATGTCACATAGGTCTGCATGGGTCATACTGAGTACTTTTGATGATTCTTAGATGATATGCCATTTGTGCATTGGAGACCCTTCTTGCAGATAGAGGCATGGCCCACGATGAGGGAGTAGTATAGCTTTCTTTTTTAGAGTCGGGTACTCATTGGTCATTCTCCCACCATTTTGGAGAGATTCCTCATTACTAGAGTGTGGTGTCAGTATGGATGTAGACAGGATGTCCCATAGGAGTATACTGCATATGCTCGCATTGTTCGTGAGATTGGGCTCGAATGGACACAGAGGCTCACTTATTCTCTATGTTCAGAGGATTACAGTAGGATCATTGGTAGAGATTGGGACTACTGTCCACAGGTAGTTGATGTAGGGGTCACAGATGGATACATCGCTTGGCTTGCAGACCACCCCATTCATAGATTCTCGGATCCCACTGAGTTGATACCCTCCATGGAGGAGTCAATGGATGTTACAGGTGCTCCCATGAAATAGGGTCTGAGATGTCAAACAGTGCATCCTACACCACCCAGACAGAGAGTGACAACTCCACTTCAAAGACCATCAGGACATATGAGGCCCCCTCATCCTTCTACTTCTTCAGCAGGTACATCCATAGGTGCACAAAGATGGACTAGGGGTGAGAGTGGTACCTTGGGCGATGTTGGTTCTACAGATGATGTCATAGCAGCTGAGCAATTTGTAGGTGGTGATGTAGATCCCTTACAGGTAGATACCATGTTTGATCTAGGAGCTGAGATTAGATGCCGTAAGGTGCATAGAGTAGATACCACTAAGTAGCAGCCAGAGCAGATAGCACAGGATACAGAGATGCCAGCAACTGAGGTAGATCCTACTATTCCTCTCACTTCATCAGAGACTATCAGACATCTTAGAGCTCAGGTCTGGGACCTGAAGGTACAGAGTGCTAGGTGGGAGGAGAGGTATCTAGAGGCAACGCACAGAGCTTCGTGCATAGTTTTGCTTAGAGGTTCAAAGATTACAGATAGAGGTGACCCATCAGACCTCATGGGCTTCATACTATGTGTTTGCATACTATGCTATTGTCCCTGCTGCGTAGAGAGTACCTACTTATTCAGATTACATGGCAGCCTCAAAGGGAGCTAGGGTACCAAGAGTAGAGGTGATACTAGATGCACCACCCCCTCCTCCACTAGATGTGGAGGAGCATGCCGATAGTTGACTCCTATTCTTATGTTATGTTTTGATATACTCTATTCTTTTTGACCACTGATATAATTTTCTGACTCTGATAGCTCTCAGGAGCTCATTCTTTTGTACACTGTGCTAGTAGTGCACCCCTGACACATTTCGAGTTTATGATATATATGAGATCAATGTTTTTGGTTGTGACTTCATTTGTACTTGTCATGTTTGGATTTATGATGATATCATGTGATGTTTATGCTATGAGTAGTGTAGAATGTGTGTATGGATCAATGTAATGCAATGATTTCTTTCATATGTATGGATGTTATGCAAATGTAATGGATTATGAAAAGATGTATGTATGATTTATGCTTATGCATTGGATGTAATGTAATGCAACAAATGGGATGTAAATGCAGTGATACACATGAGATGGTTTTACAGGTTGATGAAGACAAGTACTCAGTCTTATGTCAAAAGGATGTTTAACCCAGGAGGGTTACTGCTTGTGGTTCGGTGAAGAGACCTTCGAGTGAGACTCAGCTCTCATTAGATGTGAAGAAATGATATGAAGATTTGTTTAAGCTTTGAAGTGTTTCCAAACATTTGTGAGATCATGCAGACATGCAAAAATGCAAAGAGACATGTAGAATGAAATGCAACCTAAGACCTAGGACCTAGTCACTAATCATGTGTCGATTTGTTACCATCATTGAACTTTTACGTAACCACATAAATCAATATAATGCCCACTAGCTATGAAACCATAGACATATGAATATCGATTTGTATGCGCAAGAATCAATACAAAATCCACTAGTCAATCAACCATAGATATATGAATATTGATTTGATTTTCAAAATGTCGGATTAGATATAAACACCAAGGCACAAATGCTAGGATGACCTGAATATCATGTCCATTTTGATATAGAAATTTGTATAAGCATCAAAACATAAATGTCATGATGACCTGAATACGCCTTGCAGACAAACACATCAAACATTCAAGAGATTATTCTTAATCCAATGTGAATTTCCCGTAGTGACCCTTTATCGTTCACATCCTTAGGTAATATTGCAGTTCACAATAGAAGAAAGAAATCACTCAAAAAGATAATAGTTAGATCAAAATTCCTTGAATTTTTTTGGTATCAATGGTCTAGGTACGCATGGCCATCCAATTTGAGATAGAGGCTCTTACAGTCAGACACCATTTCAATCCAAAATTTCCAAAGTTGTTAGATTTTCACATACAAGCAAAAAACAAAGAAAAGATTATGCCCCCAGTCATCACTCTCTAAATCCTGTAAAGGACATCATCGAAGAGCTCGAAGGAACACAATATGCAAAAATCTCAATGCAAATCAGTAAGCATACAAGCAGATAAAAGCATGTAAAAAGAACAGATTGTTTTCAGTTTGATGTTTGATTGCATTGTTGTAGATGCAAAATCCTTTCTGGAGACAAGACTGACTGACTGACTCAAATGAAGCTTCAAAGGACTCTAACTGGATATGATACATCTAAGATACATTAGAGGCCACAGGATATGACTTTGATTGCCCCCAAGTTTTAAGCATTGATAGGATACAGATGCTTGAGCTGATTGTTGTACAAATCAACTTATTAAAAACTGGAAATGCAGAAACAAACCGGGAGATATGTACAAACTAAAGCAAGACTAAAAGCTGGGAAAGACCAAGATTATGCTGATAGATGGAGCATTTTGGAACAAGTGGCACCCATTTGCTAGGTTTTCACCATCTTGGCAGAGATTCTATTTTTGCTACCAAGGCGCCTGTTTCCAGGTTTTCACCAAGGCACTTTTTCTTTTTCTCATTTTTTTTGTATTTTTCATTTTTTAGTTTTTTTGAATTTTTGATATTTTTCAATTTTTTTTGTGAATCATCAAGGCGCCTATTGCTAGGTTTTCACCAAGATGTTCATTTTTTTCAGGACTTTTTCCAATTTTAAAGATTTTTTTAGGACATTTTACCATAGACTGAATGCCTTAGGCATAGAATTTCTTCAGATGGAGAATGTTGATTGGTTCTCGAAGTTGTTCTCCTTCAGTCATTGAGAGTTGATAGGCACCAGAGCCAAAAGTAGTAGTGATAAGAAAGGGGCCCAGCCAATTGGGTTTAAACTTCCCCTTGCATTCTCGATGTGATTGATTTTTAGGATTCTCTCTCAAGACTAGATCACCAACCTAAAATTCTCTGTGTCTGACTTTCTTGTTGTAGCCTCTAGACATTATCTTCTAATATAATTTGAGATGATCATATGCTACTTGTCTGTGCTCATCTAGTAGTTCAAGTTCTTGCAACCTAGACACTCTGTAGTCATCATCAGTTACAAGACCATGCATTCTGATTCTTAGTGATGGGATTTCAACCTCAATAGGCAGTACCGCTTCAGACCCATAAACTAAAGTGAAAGGTGTAGCCCCAGTAGGTGTTCGGATACTTGTTCTATAGGCCCAGAGAGATGGATTGATCATGAGATGCCAGTCTCTTCCTATCTTATTAACAGTTCGATGCAAGATTTTCAATAGATTTTTGTTAGAAGTCTCTGCTTGTCCATTCCCTTGAGGATAGTAGATAGAAGACCAATGTTGTGTGATCTTGAATTTGGCACATAGATCATCTAGGTCTTTGTTCTTGAATTGTCCACCATTATCTGTGATTATGGAATGAGGTATCCCATATCTGCATATGATATAGTTCAATATGAACATAGATATTTGCTTTCCAGTTGCTTGTGTCAAAGGGACTGCTTCTACCCATTTTGTAAAATAATTTGTAGCTGTGATTATATGGGCATGTCCATTAGAAGAATGAGGATGAATCATCCTGATAAGATCAAATGCCCATTGATGGAAAGGCCATTGTGTTGTAAAGGGGATTAGATCTCTCCCTGGAGCATGAATTAAGTTGCCATGTACTTGACACTTTTGACAATTCTTAGCAAATTTGATAGCCTCTTTCTCCATCTCAGGCCAATAGTACCCAGCCCTAATTAGTTTTCGAGCTAGTGTTAAACCGTTCAAGTGTGATCCAAAAATACTATCATGGACTTCCTCTAATGCACGTTAAGACTCTTCTTGTTCTAAACATCTAAGTAGCATACCATCTAGACCTTGTTTGTACACATCATGACCAATGATGACATATCGGGAGGCATTATGGATAAGGTATCTCTTTTCATGGCAGTTGAAGGTATCGGGAATGATTTGGTCTTGGAGATAGGAAAATAGGGTTTTGTATCTGGATGAATCATGACCTACAATAGTGCAAATCATGCAGGTTTTAGGGGAATCGTATGCAGGATAGGATAGGGCTTCCACCAGGAACTTGTAGCGTAGCTCATGTTCAGGCTACTGTAAGAGAGTAGATAATGTTGTCATTGCATCGGCAACCTTGTTCTTTGTTCTAGGAATTTTCTCAAATGTGATAGATAGAAAATACTTCTTTAGATCATCTACCATTCTTTTGTAAGGAATGAGCTTTTCATCTTTAGTTTGGTACACATCATTAACTTGATGAATAACAAGTTGAGAGTCTCCATGAATGTGTAGCTCTGTCACTCTCCACTCAATTGCTAGTTTCATACCATTCAAAAGGGCTTCATATTCAACAATATTGTTTGTGCAAGGAAACTTTAATCTGAATGCTTTTGGGATTGAGTATCCTTGAGGAGTTATGAACAATATGCCTACTCCAGATCCATTCTGTGTATAGGAGCCATCAAAGAATAATTGCCATTCTCTAGAAGAAAGATGCATGATAGAGGAATCTGGAAATTCCATTTGTAGTGGTGTGCCATCAAACAATGGGGATTCAGCCAATTGATCAGCAATGACCTATCCTTTTATATCTTTTCTCTCAACATACTCAATGTCAAATTCACTCAATAGCATGACCCATTTAGCTAATCTACCCGTGAGGGCAGCTTTGCTTAGTAGGTACTTTAGTGGATCAATCTTGGCTACAAATTGAGTGGTATGAGCTAACATGTAGTGTCTCAATTTCTATGATGCAAAGATCACAACTAGACAAGCTTTCTCAATCATTGAATAGTTCTTTTCATATGCCACTAATGTTCTACTGATGTAGTATATAGCTCTTTCCTTTTTATCTTCATAATGCTGTGAGAGCAATGCCCCCAATGATGTATCTGTAGCAGACACATATAAGATCAATGGCTTCCCATGAATAGGAGGCATCAAGATAGGAGGATTGGATAGATACTTCTTGATATGATTGAAGTTATGTTCACATTCTTTGTTCCATGCAAAGGTCACACCTTTATGTAATGTTTTTGTAAATGACTGTGATATGTTCGCTAGCTGTGATATGAATCTTCTGATAGATTAAACTCTTCCTTGCAATGTCCTCATGTGACTGATATTCTTAGGGGATAGCATATCCATTATAGCCTTTACTTTAGCTAGATCAACTTCAATGTCTTTCTTTGAAACTATGTATCCTAAGAGTTTTCCAGAAGTGACACCAAAAGCACACTTCTTAGGATTTAGTCTAAGACTAAATTTTTCCATTCTGTCTAGAATCTTGCTTAGGTCCTTTAGATGTTTAGTTCTGATCATAGATTTTGCTAATGTGTCATCAACATAATCTTCCATGGTTTGATGCATCATGTCATGGAAAATAGATGTCATGGCTCTTTGATATGTAGCACCAGCATTTTTAAGCCCAAATGGCATGACATTCCAACAGAAGGTACCCCATGCACATGTGAAAGTAGTTTTCTCTTGATCCTCTAGAGCAATTTTTATTTGATTATATCCAAAGAAACCATCCATTAAGGAATACATCTCGAAACCCGCAGTCATGTCCACTATCATATCAATGTTAGGTAGTGGAAAATCATCCTTAGGGCATGCTCTATTCACATCTCTAAAGTCTGTGCACACTCTAATTGAACCATCTGGTTTAGAAATAGGTACAATATTACAGATCCACTCTGCATAGTCAATAACTTGGATGAATCTAGCTTTTAGGAGCTTCTCTAATTCAGCTTTTACCAAGAGTGCAACATGAGGATGCATCTTTCACAATTTTTGCTTGATAGTTTTTACATTAGGAGCTATAGATAAATGGTGCATGATAAGATTAGGATCCAACCCTGGCATATCTGAGTATTTCCATGCAAAGTTGATCTTCTTCTCTATTAGGAATGTTGTAAATTTTTGCTTCTCTTCTTCTGATAATGATTGTGCTACATGTACCAATTGTGGTTCCTCTGTTGTACCCAAATTGATAGATTGAGTGGGCTCAATTAGAACTGGAGATCTGTCCTGTAAATGACTCAGAAGGACATCAAATATCTCATCCTTAGGCACCTCAAAGAGGTTTTCACCTTCAGATACATCTTTTATTTTAACTTTTGTAGGTTTTGAGACTGCCACAAAGTGGTTTTCACCCTCAGAACTCTTTTTCTTTTTATTCTTATTCTTATTTTTCTGACTAAGATATTTGATGTCCGACTCAGTCATGCTGATGCTCAGTTCACTGATGGAAGTCCTCATAGGCTCAACTGCATTTAGGTAGCAAGCAAGGTCATAGTCATTTAGGAAGGTATAAATACCATGGCTCAGATTTGTGGAGGTTTGATCAATAAGGTCTAGATATTGGATAGTCAAAGTGGGGAAAGATTAGGAGATAGTGTTTACAGCTATGGATCTATCATCATTGGTCCTAACCTGATGCTCAAGTTCAAAGGTGATATTACAACTTAAGATATTCAATTCATGAATAGGCTCAATGTTATTGTGGGAATGCAATTCAGCCATAGGTGGATCAGACTCGATAGGTTCATCATTTTGCTCTATACTTACATTGGGATTAGGTGCATATAGGTGAATAACATCAACATGTTTCTCGGTGATAAGCTCATCTAGTTCTGGAATGACTCCCCATTCATAGTCATTAGATTCATCTTCTGATTTAGGATCTCTAGGAAATCTTAGAACATGAGTAAAGTTAGGGTGAATACCCCAGGAAGGGTTACCCTCAGATTTTGATTTGAATTCATACTCATGGGAATCTATCTCAGAATCACTACCACCTCCCTCTTCTTGATTGTTTTTGAGATTAGCTGGTCCTTGTGTTGCAACTATCTCTTGATTGATAGCAGGTTCTTATGTTTCTACCACATTAATTCTTTTGATTGGATCATCTTTATCATCAAGAAGGTCTTTGATCTCCTTAGTCAATTTTTCATAGGGGATGAGTTTTGAGCTATCTGAATCACTATCTGATGGTTTTGTTTCTTCTTTCTTAAGAAGAGGTTCTCCTAGTGTGATATTCTCTATGACATGAGAATAATTACCTTTGAGGTGATAGGGTTTCTTCTTAAAGCCTAGACCAACATTATTTTTATTTTCTCTACCAGTATGTGGGAGAGGTACCTCAAGACCTTTTCCTCTGACTCCTAGAGGTCCTTGACCTGGATATCCCATCTTAGCTATCAATTTATTTCCTAGACCGTATGAATTAGAAGGGATCTGTGATGCTGTAGAGTTGCTAGTTTGAACATTGTGGATTCAGGTTCATCTTTGTATAGCCATGATAACACAACTTCATCCTCTTCAAACTCTTGCTTGGATAGTTGTTCTGCCACAAAATTCTTTTTATATGCTTCAAGAGGTTCCTTAGGTTTGGGCTTGGACTGTTTCAAAGATTGTCCATAAGACTTAGGTGAGATAGGGAGAGATGTCAAAGATAAGACTGGCTCCATAGTATATTCTCCCATACTATTTTCTTTGATATTAACCTCTTTTGCAAGAGCTTCCATTTTAGATGTGGATGCCTCTTTAGTTGATTCAATGGAAGATTCTCTGTTATTAGGCACAAGCTTATCTGCACTTTCCTTCAAGGTATTGCAAGTTGTATTCAGATCTGCGGGGATAGTAACCTCTACTCCTTCATAAGGAAACTTCAAACATTGATGGTATGTAGAAGGAATAGCTTGCATTTCATGTATCCATGGTCTCCCTAGGAGGATGTTGTAGGCCAAAGGTAGATCAAGCACTTGACAGATGGTATCTTTGATAACTGGACCCACTTGGATGGGTAAGACAATGGTGCCTTTAGAAGATCTTTCTTGTTCATGATAGGCTTTTATGTTTATCCTCTTTCGAGGATCAATAGCCAATTCTGAAAATCCCAATTGTGTGATCAAGCTGTAAGAACAAATTTTTAGGCCAGCGCCCCCATCTATCAACACACATTTGACTCTATGGTTCTGGATCAAGACTTCTATATGCAAAGGTTGATTATTTGGGTGACTCAAGGAGTTGTCATCTTCCTCTGAAAAGGAGATATATTGCAGAGATGTAAGATGTCCAACCATAGTCTAGAACCTATCTAAATCAAGGTCATCAAGAACATTGGAACCGAGCAAAGCTTTGTCTAGTATGGCTATGTGAGCTGGAGATATTTGAAGCAACTCAAACATGGAGATTTTGGTATTAGTGTGCTGGAGTTGTTGAACGATGTTATAAGATGTAGGCCTTGTATCCTTTGGATTGGAAGATTTGGAAGCAACCTTCTATTTAGAAGTAGATGAAAGATTGAAGGGCGCCTTAGGGACATTTGATGAATCTAGGATTTGTCCTTTCAGATGTGCTTGGGCTTGTGATCAAGTAACTACATTGGTGGATTGATTTTGTCTATCTCTTCTTACAATTATGATGACATTACAACTTTCAGAGAGACATGGTTCAACCATATTGATGACATCATTATTTCCAGGGTAGGCATAGTTGACTTTTGCCCCCATATTAGGCTGAGAAGTTGAAACTCCTTGACCATGTTGTAGAAATGCTTCCATAAATTCCATATGATCATTATTACTCTTAGGATTGTCAATTGTGATGTCTCCACTATCGATCAGATCTTGAATGGTGTGTTTCAACCGAAAACAATTATTCATTTTGTGACCTTTACTTCGATGGAAATCATAGAATTCATTTTCTCTCCACCATTTTGGCTTAGGCTCAAAATCAAGTGGTTAGATTGTTGGAAAAGAGATGATGTTATCAGCCAGTAGAGTTTTCATAGCTGATTCTAAAGATTCTCCAAGAGGAGTGAACTTTCAATGTTTATCTCAAGATTTGTATTCTGGCTTCTTTTGAAATGGTTTGGATGACTTTTGTTCTAAAGCTTTAATGGCTTGGGAACCAAGAGTTAGGTTGTAGGCTGGTGCCTTTGATGGGGCATGGATAGTGTCAACAACACCATCTATGACGATGCCTTTATTCTTGTTCCAATTTTTGGTCTTGTCTTTAGAACTAGATCCTAATTCGTACTTGTCTTTTTGAAGTGTGATTTCTCCTTTTTTCACAAGCACTTTTTCAATTTTGATAGCATTGTCCACCATCTTGTCAAAAGATGTATGATCTTGCATTTGTAGAGGATAATTAATTTCTGGAACAAGGTTATTGATGAAGATTTCCAATTTTTCTATTTTTGGAATAGGTCTGGCATATAGAGAGAACTTCTTCCTCCATCTCTTGAGAAATGTTAGGAATGGTTCCCCTGGATATTGTTTGAGATTATAGATATCAATCATGGTGACTGGATGTTGAATATTGTAGAAGTATTTCTGATAAAACAATTTGATCAACTCCTCAAAAGTTTTGATAGTAGAAGGCAATCTAGAGAACCAGTGGATGGTTGCTCCCCCTAGAGATCTAGGGAAGAGACGCATCAGATAGGTTGGTTCATGCATGAACTCCATTGATTGTGTACAAAATTCTCTGACATGATCTTGAGGATTTGAGTGTCCATCATACTTATCATACTTTGGCATCTCCACTCTTTTTGGAAATGGTGGCATGTACAAGCCTTTGTCAAATGGAAAAGGACATAGAGCCTCTATGGAGAACTCTTTGGGTTCCTTCTCTTTTTCGAGTTGATTCAGTTTGACTTGTAAAGCATGTATCTATTTCATCATGGTCATTATCAGAGTTTCTTCCTCATGTGTGATGATAGCTTCGACATTAAAATTAGGAGGAAGCTTAGCTCCTTGATGAGCTAATTGTAAAAAGTATGCCTCTCTATCTTTCAAGAAATGCTTCATCATTCGTTTGAAGTTATCATCATTTTGATATTGAGCAATTTCTTCAGGCATGGG
Organism: Chamaecyparis obtusa; assembly: GCA_027943335.1. Taxonomy (NCBI): domain Eukaryota; kingdom Viridiplantae; phylum Streptophyta; class Pinopsida; order Cupressales; family Cupressaceae; genus Chamaecyparis; species Chamaecyparis obtusa. The sequence continues at coordinate 2,914,510 of BSBK01001913.1, forward strand.
TTCCTGATCCACACCATGTTGAGATTGAGTTCTTTGAGAGCCAAAGTTTGTCCCTACTTGAGACATGGTAGGAGTTTGTGGACTCCCTAGAATAGATTGATGTGGGGTTTGTTGAGTACCTCCGTGAGTTGATGGAGGAGGAGTACAACTAGCTTTTAATTGAAATTTACCAAGACCATCATCCAAAGACCAGAATTGATGAGTTACTCAAGAGTTGGACACCTGGTAGTGGTTAAAAGTAAGGTCTGGGATGCTTCTCCAGATTTCTTGTGTGAGGAAGCTCTAGTTTCCACCATCAACTTTGAGTGAAACAAAGAAATAAGATTCAGATAACTAAAGAATGAATTGAATCAAGATGATCAGATGATGCAACCTTGTCAAGGTTTGATTGATTGAAGATTCAATATGACTTAGATGAGGGATACTGTGCCCTGGATGTATGGGTAGGTTCCCAAAAGATAGTAGACAAGATATCACAACACTTAGTCAATTTTGATGATTTGATAGAAGATTGATAGTTATGACAAGGTTTTGACACAAGATGATAAAGACTCAAATTGATTAAATAGAAGGCTAAATCAAATTCAAAAGGCCACTCTTGGAAAATGATAGGGTTCTCAATAGCTACTACTCTATTCCTGACATAGTGATTTGTTTGACGGATTCTAGAAATAGGCTGAAAAGCTAAATATCTGGCAATTCTGACAATTTTCTGACAACTTTCAAAATTTTCCCAAATGACACTCTGCAGACTCGTACGACAGTGGGTATGCTATAAAGTGATAGTCAAAAAACTTGTATGACAGTTGCAAAACTCACATGATAGTGGGTATGCTATGAAATGACAGTTGAAAAGCTCGTACGACAGTTGCTAGCAGGATTTGACTTTTAGAATTTGACTGGTAGAAAGACTCGTACGACACTGGGTTCTCTACCATACGACAGATGGGCAGCAATGAAATGACACTTGATAGAAACTCATATGACTTTCTAACCTCCTGAGATGACTTTTGACTCCAGAAAAGAATTTTACTTCAGATTTGCAAATTTTGAGTTTTTAGATTCAAATTGTTTGCAAATTTCAATGTCTAGATTTGAGGATTGTAACAAATTTGTTCATTTTCAGTAACTAGATAGATAAAAAAGCATGCAAAATAGCAAGCAAGTGATTTCAAGCATGTCTAAAAATAATGATTAAGGGCAAAAGCAACTTTGTGCATGAACAATCAAGTGACTTATTTGTTCTAATCGTCAGAAGCGCTAATTGTGTATGTTCCAAAAATGTTTTGCAATAACACACATATACCCTAGAAAATGAAAATTTGGCCTTGCTAGGGTTTTTAGTAATGGTTTGACTCTACAAATTTTATGATCCAAAGGGGTGAACTCCAATCCCGGTGCACCAGGGTTTTGACACAGTCCGAGAACTTAATCAATCAAGAGCTGCTAGGGAGATCTAACAACCCAACAATGAACCACACCTATGAAGATTTCTTCCACAAGGACATTTATATAGTGGCTGTCACTACCATGGTGAAAATGTCTATTACCGCTTGAGGTTTCGTCAATGCAGTTTGCCTTGTGAAGGGAGTGTCCACTACGGTTAACCCTCTCTAAAGGTGACTCACAATAGTATACCACAAGGGGACTTGGCTCCAAATCCAAGGGTTTGACGCCTTTTCACTTTTAACCTAGACAAAGCAGGCAGATAAATTTGACACGCTAAGATGAAGATTATCTCACCAAGGTCTATGATATCAACCCCACGTGATCTATAAACCTCTCCAGAGAGAGAATGTATCAATCAATAAGGGAAGATGCACATACCAAGTAGAATGTGAGACGCACTAAGTATCCTCCCTACCTACAAGGATTCCATCATCAAGAAGGATTTCACTGGGAATCCAATCTCTCAAGAACCACAAATAGTGTTCATAGGGCCTAATTACTATGTTTTCACAGATATATCAAAAAACAAATCTATCCAAAAGCATTCAAAAGCACAAAAGGTGGTACACTTAATGCTCCAAGTAAATGTGAGGTGAGTCCACAAAGTGGTGCATTTAACTCCTCACATAAATTTAAAAGCAAGTCCACACCCTAGAATACTAATGAGATTCGAAAAGCACAAAATGGGAAAGAACTGGTGGAACAATTAACACTCTTTCTAAGTAGACCCCTCCCCTGAATATGGCACTGACCTTGCAACGACGGGGTGAAATGAGGAGCGATTAAGAATAAGCGAGTCCAATATCCCAATTTTGCTAATAAGATCAATCAAAAATATCCTAAGACTGCCTATCAATACTTAAGGTGTTACAACCTAGTATTCAATTATGCAATTTTGAAGAAAAGCATGCAAAGAAAACACCCAAGCCAAACACATGAGAGATTCATTTTAGGATCCAAATTGAAATGTTATCAGATTGAGGAGAATACTTGGAATCCTTGCAATGCGCTTAGTAGATGTTTACCTGCTTTTAGCAATTCTTGCACTTTTTCCAATCAAAACCAGCAGGAGTCAATAAAAAATAGAGAATTTCAATTGTTAAGATTAGCCGTTAGTCAAAATCTGAAAACCAAATATGAAAAACTACCCTGAAAAATGAAACGATAGTTGAAATCTGATGCCAAAACTCATACGACAGTGGGTCTATTGCCAGATGACAGTATGAAACTCGTACGACAATGGGTGTGCTCGCAGATGACAGTCCAAAAACTTGTACGACACTGGGTGTTCTGTGAAATGATAGTGTGTATAGCACAAAATGATCCTCAATCTGATAGACTATCGTATGACAGTGGGTATAGTATGAAATGACTTTTGTTAGAAACTTGTACGAAGATTGTACGAACATAAATTATAAATCATAGCTTTGCACAGAAACCAAGGAGAAAAAGATAGAAATTGATAGAATTGAATTGGAAACCCATTTTAGGGACCCACAGTGGGTGCTAGAAATGTGTGTGTGAATTTTGTACCTGATTTGTAGACACAACACTTTAGTAAAATATTAGAGGTTAGCAAAAATTGAAATCGTGCAATGAATTGAAAGCTATACTAACCAGATGATTTACTGCCTTCTAATAGGTGCGAGTATGATGTTCTTAGATTGTTATCGAGATCAGTGACCTTGACAACACCTAAATGAAGGATTTTAATGCAAAACTGATATGAAATATGAATGCAATTAATCTATTTTTTTAATTTTCTATGCAATGATATGATGAAAATTGATATGAATCTATGATATGTAAAAACTGATATGCTACGATATGCTAAATGATCTAACAAATGAAAACTAATATGATATGAAAAACTATGCAATATTGATCTCATAAAGCTTGGATTCGCAAAGATGATTCTTCAGTCTCCAATTCGACAGCGTGATTATGCAATTCTTATGGATTTGAGAGATGATTTGTGAAGAGCTAAAGCCTTAATTTATAGAAATCCAGGGCTTTGAGGATGCATGAAAGAAAGCCATAAATCACTCAAATAACTCAGGTTGATTTTTGAGTTATTTTAAAATAAAGATAATTTAATTCACAAAAAACATGCAAATCATGCAAAAATAGCTTTTTAACTCAAATTAGAAGTTTAGATCAACTTTAAAACTCAAAAATGATGTTGAGTTCCAAAAAGTCAATAACTTGCATTGATTTTCTGGTTTGGAGTTTAACTGCTCTTTGATTGTGCACATGGATAATTATGAATTAATAATTAAATAAAGTGATTTATCTTCAACTTAACTGATTTTGAAATAAACAATTGATTTTTGGGTTAATCAATCATTTAATCAAACTTTTATTCAAAAATAATATCATCAAATATGACAACTTGCTTTAATTAATTAAATAAGAATTTAATCAATTATTCATAGGATTTTGGATTTATTGTCAAAATTAAATAATACAATCTAGGAATAAATGGAATTAACTTTAATTAAACAATTAAGTGGCAGAATTAAATTTAATTAATTAAATATCAAGAATATTCAATTAATCAAACTTTAGGATAAATAGGATTTATCGCCAAATAATCATTAAATTAAAGATAATTATGATGATTAGGAATATTACTAGGAATATTCCCCGATGTAGAATTTGAGATAATCAATTAGGATTTGATGATGTGCAGATGTGCCTTAGGTTAGGACTTCGATGTCAATTTTGTTCGATATGTTGATATAGGAGGTTAATGGACCTATAGCCCATTTTTGGGGTATTAATGCATTGAGTTTTATCTTTGAAGCATCATGTGTTGTACCTTCTCTGAATATGTGGATTGTGTACCTTAATATGCTGATGAATGAATGCCTCCTGGATCTGCCAGTGCTCTATTTTGACCATGCTCACATTTGATTTGGCCTTATGGTTCTTTAGTGCCCCACTGATACTATACTATCCACTGAATGCTTCATCTACACATGGAACAAACACATTAGTAAAAATAATGGCATTTCTTTTATTTCTAGAGGCTCCTTGATGCACATGCCTTGAGCACAGCCCATGCCAGAGGTGAATGAATGAGTGCACATATGCATGCTCATATATATTGTGGCACCATTCATTGCTTAGATCCATTGGATCTAACCCCTTCTTCTTCTCTCTCTACAGGTTCAGGATCACCGGAGCACACCAAGCACATAGAAGATCAACTCACTACCAGAAAATGTATGGTACCCCTGCATCTAGCTCCTTATATTCATGTATATTTGTACTCATTTATGCAACTCTTTCATTTTCTATGCTCACGGCATGTGTGAGCTCATATGAATGTTTTCTTTTTAGTTCTCTCTTTTCTGTACAACATATTCAGGATATGACATGTAATCTCAGATGCAATTATTTATCTTTCCTTTTCATGTACTTGCAATAAATGAACACAAATCTTAATCAAGACCACATAATAATGCAAACTAGGGTATAGAGAACATCTAGTAACTAGGTTTCCAAAATGTGCAGAAATATGACAACAATAGCTTCAACCACTTATATTCTCTATTCAGATCACTGTCCTGCCATTAAATTTTAAAATACCATGAAAAGGTAGCCAAACTCACCTTGCTCTGTAATTTTCACTAATCATAGGAGCTCCAATGCCCTTACCTCTACCCACCATTTTCTCAATAACAATAATATTTAAGACTTTGAGTGTTGGGATCAACTTAAATAGGAGAGGCATGAGAACTTAATTATTAATTGCAAATCTTTATGGAGGTGACGATAAAAGATTTGATTTGAAAACTTATGCATGCAATCCATAATTATTGTTTATGCAAGTCCCCATGTCAGAAAAATTAATGATTATTTCAACCTCTCGAACGTGACATCTTTCCCCACTATTATTAGCATTAAATGCACAACTTCCTGTGGGACCCGTCACTGAGCTGTTAAAAGATTTACCTTTTTAACCTCTTGTTTCCTTTTGAGTACCTCTGAATATGGAAGAAGAAAGTTCATGATGGTTCAAGAGTGTTCAATGTAATTCATGAACTTTGACCTCCAAGTTTACCATTTGGTATTTCAACTTCGCTAATGTGTCATAATTCCAAGATTGATGGGTCAGCATTCCTCATGACTTATCGACTTGTTGATCATCTCCATTTTCCTCATAAACCTGTCAAAATTTTCAAAAGAAATGAATCCAACTTGAATGACCTTGAACTAGCTTGAACAAAGTTCAAGCCTATTCAAAGGTGTTCAAGGGTGTAAAAGAAAACTTGTTAAAAAAGACTTACACCTCTTAAAATAAAATAAAGACCCAAGGGACTAACGACTTTTATAAACAGCTGGGCTATAGGGAAAAACAAAATAAAAAAGGTGAAATAAGGTGTCCATTTGATGCATGACCGACTCAAAAAAGAATAAGGAACAAGTACCGAACTTGGGCTAACAACTTCATCCACATGTTCTTTCTTCTATCTATTCTTTCCTCCATGATCAATTTAGGCAAGCAATGTTTTTCCATACTTTGAGTTTTCTTTAGATAGATTACCCAATAAACCATTGGGTGGTCCCACAATAGTGTGTCCCACTTTTTGGCCAACTTTGACATGGAGATCAACATTCTAAGAAAAAACTTCACTTTCGAACACTATTGTGGCAAAACTATTAGTAATTTGAAGATGATATAAACTAGAGTTTTTTAGAATTTTCTTTCTAGTTTCTAAATATATATATTTAAAAAAAATTAAAATTCATTAAAATTCATTTTTCCTTCTCCTTCGAAAAGTGGTTTGCGTGAAAAAATTGTATTTTTAAGGAGTTACTGTCACTTGGATCAACATAACGTTTAAAAAAAATATGATAACGATGTAATTCTTTCAAGATTATATTTGTAACTTCAATATCTAAAGGATGCAATTGGGGGTCAATATTTCATAGTTTATTAAGTTCTAAAGTGACAGTACCTGTAATTTAGACATAAGGTCACTTGGATCACTCTAACTTGATCTCTGTATATTGAAATTCATTTGTTTTCATATGAAGGTAACACAAATATGCTTTTCCTACATATTTTTCATTATTTTTTTTTGTAATTTACTATTTTTCCTGAAATCTTGAAGAGATAGGTTGTTGAATGACCAAAAAAACTATGTTTAGGTAAAGTAATATTTAAAAGTGATAATTAACTCAATATGTATTAAAATTATATTTATTAGAAAGCTTGTTCCGAATAACATCATTTGACATCGTATGTTTGAAAAAACCATCTTGTTTGTTCCTTATCCTAGGCCTGGAAAGACAATTTTTTTTGTAGTTCACCTTTTTTCTGAGGGTAAAATTTCAGTTTAGGGTCTTTGCATGAAGACCCCCTTCATGTGAACACTTGAGGGGCTTCATGCGAAGGATCTTCACGCAAAGACCCCCAAGTGAAAAGTCCGATGAAGAAACACCCCACCAAAATTTTCCCTAGGGTACTTCGTGCGAAGTCAGTTAGCTAGTGATGATTTTGTTTTGTAAAAAATTTAGAATGGTATAAAACTAAAACATTTTATTTCTATTTTATACCGAATTGCAATAAATTAATTCACTTTTTCTAATTTTTTCTATTATTGATCAATTTTTACAAAGGCATTTTTTGGAGGAGGATTGCTATTTCTATTTTTTCAAAGGCAAAATTTTGGAGAGGAGAAATATTAGATCAAAGTATTTTTTGAAGAAGATAATTTTTATTGGGGATCTTGTGGAAGATATTTTTTGGAGAGAAGAAATGGGGAACAAGAAAGGAAGACAAAGTAAATCTGCTAGAAAAAGGTCACCCGGTACTAAACAAAGAAATCGTGAAGCTGGATTGACATATTATCATAAAAGTAAAGAAGGTGAAAGACAAGTTGAAGTAGGAGGGTCAAGTCAAGTTTAAGAATTGCACATTGAAGAAGGGTCAGGATCACTCCCTACGAAAGCTCAAGCAATTTATGTTGGAGAAGGGTGAAGATCACATGCTCCTACTAGTATGGATGAACTTTTAAATTTAGGTCAAACTGTAAAGAGAAATATTAATTATAGAAACTTAGATCATTTACTTACAATGGATGTGGAGAATTTGAGATCACTTGGTAATGGTCAACCCTTAAGTCTTGCTAAGAAGAGATCAATGAATATGATAGCAAGAGAAATATTGGCTAAATTTGATAATTTTGAAACACTTGAACAAACTCAATTTATTTCAGTTGTACTTATAAACAAAAACTTGGAAGGGGCATTAAAATTATTGGGTATAGACACAACATCAAAGAAGAGAAAAGTTGTTGACATGCAAATTGATATGATTGAAAATCTTAGGAAAGGTTTGAACTAGGTAGGGAAGCGATCTCAAACTAAAGATAAGACCATTACAAGAAAAGTTATGTTGACATCCATTGTAGGTAACACTATGCTCTGAAAAAGACAGATATCTTCAGTTTCATCTAAGTTTGGTTTTAATAGGAAAACAATATCACAATATGTTAATAGGAGAATAATTTTGGAAGGAAATTAGGTAATCATGTGTAGAGCTCCTCATTCTGATAGGATTGATGAAGGAATGAAGAATTTGGTCACATTATTTTGGAATGATAATACACGTCCTTCATCAAATAGTAGAGATGTTAGATCAGACATATAATTTCAGCTAATCAATATGAATATCATACGAAACATTGGTTGGACACAATGCAACATGAAAGTTTGAAACTTGTTGTTATCATTATCATATTGAATTTGATCTCCACTATCAAGTTTTTTGAAAGTTTGTAGAAGAAACTTATGGTTTTGAAAATGCTCCTCCTACTAGACGAAGTGAGTTTATCTCATCCATTTTATGTGACAAAAGAGATGATGTAGCTGGACAAATAAATTTCATAAAAGGAATACATCAAACGTGTGTTGATTTGTCTATTTTTCCTTTGAAAAATGAAAATATTGATGTAACAAAGATGGTAAATTGCAAGAGTTACAAATATGTAAAGAGTGAAACAAAATTTGTGAAAGAATCCAAAAGGTTAGAATATGTTGAAGAGGAGATAAATGTTGGAGTATTTATGGAAAAATTTAAAAAATTGATTCAACCCTACATTCATCATGATTTTTTTGCAAAGTGGCATGCACAACAATTCCAAACACTAAGAGACAATTTTCCACTTGGAACTATTGTATCAGTTGTTGATTTTGTAGAAAATTATTCTTTTGTTCATTAAAAGGCAATTCAGTCAGAATACTATTTTTGAGAGCAAATTACTATTATGGTACATGTGTGTTATTGACATGCACAATTAGATTTGGATGGTATTCAGAGAACATTCGAAGCACGGGTCATCAAGAAGGAATATCATTTTTATATAAGTGATGATAGAGAGCATGACATTCATTATGTAGAACACTGCTTCAAGATGTTTTTTCCAAATTTGAAAGAAAGAGGTATAAAAATTGATAAACATTATGTTTAGTCAGATGGATGTGCTGCACAATTCAAATCATCAAGACCATTTTACGCACTATGTAGATATCATCGTAATGAAAACATACCACATGTCTGGAGTTTCTTTGAGAGTGGACATGGAAAAGGTGAACATGATGGTGCTAGAGCTTGCATCAAACGTGCTATATGAAAGTATCAAATGAATTATAAGGGAGTTCATATAAAAAATGAACATGATGTGGTTGAATGGTGCAAGACACATTTCACACCAAATGAGAATGGCTCGTCATCAGGATTGACTCAAGCGGTTCCACATAGAAAATTTTGGGAGATAAAAGGTATGCACACATTTTTAAATTATTTGAAAGTGTTTAAATTTTTTACGTATTCTTTATTCAAATTATATTTATAGAATGAATTATGTATGCATTTTTTAGGCATGGATAGAGAAATTATGCATGGTTGCAATAGGATAGAAAAGAGGCGATCTTTGCATTCAATTATGAGTACGAATTGTCACAATTGGACATTGAACACTAGGGACTACTCATGCTTTTGTTGTCACTGCATTGCTGGTAATTATGAGGAATGCATCAATCAAGACCATGGATATGTAGGTGCATGGAACCTAGTGCCACTAGTTGTTACTGATACATTTGATAGAGATGAAGATGAAAACTTCGATGATGTCCCTTTGATTTCTACTGATTGCGGTCATATCTTAGGATTGGTCAAAATTGGTAAGTATATATATATTTCACATTATATGGTCCATTGAGATACATGTATAGATAGATAAATAGATCTATAGATTGAACTAAGTAAATTTTAAGATCTCACACATGTATATATAAATTTACTGTGCAGGAGATGTCTTTGCAGTGATTGCTGAGCATGGAAATGTAGGAGTTGGTTATTATCTACTGTGTTGTACTACAGAGAGGATGAAGTTACTTGAAACTGAATAAAGTGATGGAATGTTGTTCCCCATAGGTTTTTATATGCTTTACATCAATATATTGAACTCAATTTGTAAATTTTAAATTTCAACCTTTTAACAAATTTTAAATTTAGTTTGTTTAAATTTATATTGTTAAAATTTGTGACCTACAGGTTCAGTTGTTTTAGAAGGAACATATTTCAAGAAAATCAAAGTAATTCAACATGGTATTCACTTTTTTGATTACCATCCAGACAATAAGGTGTTTCAATATAGTCACCTAGTAGTTTCCACATCCATTTGTCTCCATCCAGTTAAATTTCAATGTGGACGTCGTAAGTGGAGACTAGATAGTAAGGATCATGAGAGAATATTACATGTTCTCCATGAAAGGTCTGAACCAATTGATTTGGTCTAAAAATTATGTGTATACCTATTTCATGTGTTAGGACCTACTTAATATCTCTAGATTAAATTGAATATATATTTTGTTTATATATTTAAACATATGATGGACTATAATTTTTTGATATATGATGGACCTATTTGATGGTTCAATGGTTTTAACATATAGAATTTTATGTATGCTTTTATATATATATGCTTGTATATATGTATGGTTTTATATGTATACTTTGATTATTCAATGATTTTTATAGATTGCATATTAGTTAAAGATTTTATGTATGCTTTGATTACATGTATTAACATGTCCATTAGTTAGATTACTTATGACATGTGTTAGTTCTAGAATGAGTTAGAATAGTTATTGTCCATTAGTTACATGTATTAAAACTAGTTATTTTTTATAATATTAATTCTAGATCCCCTTAAGACTTCCCCTTAAGACCTCCCTTTAAGATTCCTTATTAGTTAAAGATCCCCTTAAGACACTAAAAAATGATGAAATTAGTTAGATTACTTATGACATGTGTTAGTTCTAGAATGAGTTAGAATAGTTATTGTCCATTACTTACATGTATTAAAACTAATTAGTTTTTATGATATTAATTCTAGATCCCCTTAAGACCTCCCCTTAAGATTGCTTATTAGTTAAAGATTCCCTTAAGACACTAAAAAATGATGAAACTAGTTAGATTACTTATGACATGTGTTAGTCCTAGAATGAGTTAGAATAGTTATTGTCCATTAGTTACATGTATTAACTAGTTATTTTTTATGATATTAATAAAATCTAATCAACTGAAACCATCTAATCAACTCATCTAATCAAATCATACTATCTAATCAAATGAAACTATCTAATCTAATCAAATGAAACCATCAAATCAAATCATATCATTTAATCAAATAAAACCATCTAATCAAATGAAATCATCTAATCAAATCATACCATCTAATAAAATGAAACCATCTAATCTAATCAAATGAAACCATCTAATCAAATCATATTATCATCTAATCAAATGAAATTATCTAATCAAATCATATAATCTAAATAAATGAAACCATCATAAATCTATATAATGTCAAATCATAAATCATCTATGTCTAGAGGTCTAGATAGCATATAAATATTTGTCTCGAATCATAAACTGAAAATATCAAACATATAATAATGACATAGATAATGAGTCTCAAATCAAAGATCTGTGCAACATGTCCTAAACTAGGGAGTCATCTAGGTGCATGCGAACAGAGTGACCCTCTGACTGACTGCCACAAGAATCCTCTGGCTATGAGGCAACAACTGATCCCTGTGAATATAAATGCATCTATATAACAATAATGTAAAATACTTAAAATATATTATAAATGCATGTTTAAACTTACATATTCTTAAAACTTTCCTGACCACTACTAGGTGTCACATCTGTTGAATCTCTCCTATGAAGAGCGTCCTCTGGATATGAAACAACAATTGACCCCTACAAATTTAGTACAACAGTTGGTTATATACATGTGCATAGTATATATTATGTAAAGTACTTGAAATATATAAATACATGTATACAAGTGTACACATGCATGCTTAAACCTACATATATCTAAAACTCACCTAACCACTAATAGGTGTCACATATACTGGATCTCTCATATGAAGATGCTCCGAGCCCACACTAGAGGTAACGTGCTTTTCTAACTATGCTTGCAAAATATTATACATTGAACAAACTTCAATACACACATCTACAATTAATTGTTCACTAAAACTCCTAAGAAAGGAGAAAAGAAAACTTTATATACCCGGGTCTCAGGAGCAGGAGGATCATTAGCATGCTACACCATCATATCATCAATTGAAACTACATCATCTACACCACCTTCAGTCTTGAACCTCTCTAGTAATGATGAGTGTAGGGGTGACACTAGCCAGGAGGGGAGTGATGTAGAGCCTGAACCATCAGGATGCAATAACATATCCATAAATGATCTAACATCAGTGCCAACGTCCAACTGACCCAACTCGCGCAATTGATCATAAAATGTGTCTGGGCCCTTAGTGGTGATGTGTACATCTCCAACTTGGATACATAGCTCTACAGTTGTAGACTGATTTGTGGGTGTAGAGTGCTCTGCACTATGTTGTACCTGACCAGATGGTGCAAAGTGTTCTACACTATGTTGTACCTGACCAGATGGTGCAGAGTGCTCTGTAATATGTTGTGCCTGACCCTGTGGAAGTTTGATGACATTCTTGACCGAATGTATTGGGATCCTTTGCATGTCAGCAATATAACAATAGGACTACCAGAGATCCTCCAAAAATTAAAGTGCCACATCTAAATGACTATGATGACCCGAAAGTTCTCATATCTCTCCAAGTGTAGGAAGACCCGCAGCTCTATACACCTCATCACTGACACCTCCAACAGTACTAGATGAAGCCTCAAAAGATGATCTGGCTCTACTTGGTCTAGTCAAAATGTATTTGCCTAGTGAATTTGAAGTGATAGAGGTGGCTACAGAAGCAATCTTCCCTATCATGTCAACTACTCCCCTCTGAGAAGCAATGATCACTCTATCTGCAGTAGTAGCCATCTCTGATGCCACTATAGGAGTCCTTTTCCCAACCAACTATCTATGAGGTTGTACAACATGATCAGGCCTATGATACTGAACATGATTTGCAACCCTCCCATGTCCCTTACCATAATATGTATGAAGATCTAAATAGTTGACCCTAAGTCCCAAACGGAACTCAGCGTACAACTGCTATACAAAATATAGAGGAATCTGATCATTATTAGGATAACAACCATGTGCTAGAAGAAATTGAGGGCATATCATGCATGTGATCTGAGGAATCACACACCATGTGACCTGATATTCCCTCACCTTGGCCTTCCCCTCATAATATGGAAAAACCTCTCATTTGATGATATCCTTGGGGACACGTCTCTAAACCGTCTCCAAGGAAACATCACTCGAGACCTCGACTCTCAACTCTCAAAAAATAGTATCAACTACCTGAGGCGTGAAGGAGGAGTGAGATCTCAATCTAGCAATCATCTCCTCCAAACTGGTCAATACATTGACACAAGTATCTCTATATATGCTATATGTTCAAGATGTACGGATGGACTCTCTAAGTCAAGCCATCTCTGTGTCAACAATATGAAAAATGATCTGTATATCAAGAGTGCGAGGTGCATCCTATGTGGCCATCTAGATACATAACATGTGAAAGCTAAGTGTTAACAATTAAGTACTTGATTACATGTTATAACAGCATGTAAAATGGAAACAAATATATGAATATATAAAATTATACTTAAATTTACAATACTAGAGTGTACTAATAGTCGTAAAGGGTCCTAGGATGTACTAATTGGTATTCATAGGTCCTATTAGGTCAAGTAAGTGGTCTTATTAGGTCTTAAGGGTCCTAGGATGTACTAATTGGTATTAATAGGTCCTATTAGGTCAAGTAAGTGGTCTTATTAGGTCTTAAGGGTCTTAGGATGTACTAATTGGTATTAATAGGTCCTATTAGGTCAAGTAAGTGGTCTTATTAGGTCTTAAGGGTGCTAGGATGTACTAATTGGTATTAATAGGTCCTATTACGTCAAGTAAGTGGTCTTATTAGGTATTAAGGGTCTTTGGATGTACTAATTGGTATTAATAGGTCTTATTAGGTCAAGTAAGTGGTCTTATTAGGTTTTAAGGGTCCTAAGATGTACTAATTTGTGTTAATAGGTCATATTAGGTCAAGCAAGTGGTCTTATTAGGTCTTAAGGGTCCTAGGATGTACTAATTGGTATTAATAGGTCCTATTAGGTCAAGTAAGTGGTCTTATTAGGTCTTAAAGGTCCTAGGATGTACTAATTGGTGTTAATAGGTCCTATTAGGTCAAGTAAGTGGTCTTATTAAGTGTAGACACCTAAAAATCCTTTAGAAAATAAAGTATTTTTATTTTCTGAAAAATCTCTGATGACATCATCATTTATTAATTAATTAATTATTTAATTAATTAATTTATTTTTATGTTATTAAATCCCTTTTTCTTAATTAAAAATATTTAATTAAGAAATCCCTCCCAAAAATGTTTAAATCTTATTTAAACATTAATCCCCTATTTATTAATTATTTTAATTAATAAATTGACCAAAAATCCCCCAAAAAATAATTAATTTATTTTTTGACCAAAACTTGGCCAATTTCCTCTAGACCACTAACCTCTTCCAAAATCTTCTAATCCCTTCTTAATTTCGATTAAAAGGCTAATCCCATCTTTTCTAACCCTAATCCCAAGGTTAAATATTTAATTAAGGTTAAATATTTAATTTTCATATTTATTGAAAATATTTTAATAAATATTCCTAAGACTTAAGCTTTTGGAATGAATAACTTTTTATTCCATGAAACTAAGGAGAAATCTAGACTCTTCTAGAATCTTCTCAACCCAACCTCTTCACCCATCCTAATCCTAAAATCCCCTAATCCTAATCCTAATCCCCTTAACAAGACCCAAAGGACAAAATTCCAAGATCAAAATGATAACTCCAAAAAGACATCCTTTGCCAAGGAGAGAGATTAGGTTTGATTGATGGTGGGAAGATTGGTCGGACAGGAGGAACGATATATCAAGGACCAGGATGGAAGATTAGGTCAGACAGGAGGAACGATATATCCTCAAGGACCCATGAGTTGGTGAGAGAATAAGTGTAGTTGTTCGCTGGCAAAAGCTGAAGTTCAAGGAATAGTCAGGATAAGCAAGGATAAGTCGACAATTGATGTTGCTGAAGCACAAGGCCCGAGTGGGACTACAAATTTTCTGAGGCTGGGGATGGGACAAGATATTTGATCAAATGCTGCTGCAGGATGGACAAAGGTTATGTACAACAAGGAGGAACGATATGCACAAGGGATATGTACAGAAGCTCAGGATTGGGGATAGGAAGATCACACTCAGCGGGACTCTCACTAGGACGGAGACAAGAAGGATAAATACAGAGAGGAATGCGTTGTACAGGAAAGGGAAAAGGATATGGTACAAGATATGGTACAAAGCTTGGGAACAAAATATGGATTGCAGATGGGTTGGAGGAAGATGGGAGCTGAATGCGTGGAAGATAGGGGAGATGGAACTGCTGGGAGATCTGTTATGGATGGAGGAGGAGGACGGTAACTGAAAGGACTACTGTATAGATAAATAGCTCAGTTTACTATGTTGGCGCCTGTTTGCCAGGTTTTCACCAACATACTTGTCCAAGGCGCTTGAGTCCCGCTGAGTGTGATCTTCCTATCCCCAATCCTGAGCTTCTGTACATATCCCTTGTGCATATCGTTCCTCCTTGTTGTACATAACCTTTGTCCATCCTGCAGCAGCCTTTGATCAAATATCTTGTCCCATCCCCAGCCTCAGAAAATTTGTAGTCCCACCGGGCGTGCCAGAATGTAGACTAGGATTTGAGAGTGCACCTAAACCTGTTTTGAAGGCCAAAGACAAACAAATGTCATAGCATATAATCAAATCAAATTCAAAGGTTAGCAAACTAAAATCAAAGCCACCTCAGTTTAAGCTTAAAACGGATGCGCCCATGCACCGTTTGATATGCTTAGATATAGAGGGATGTGGGTGTGCAAACTCAAGCACTTGGAGCATGCAAGATAAATGATTTGAGGATCAAGAAGACCCAAAATGACACAAAATAGGTATGAGGAACCTATTTTGCCTCAAAGGCCTCAAGAACACACAAATATGCAAAAGCTAAATGAAAGAACTAAGATTAAAACAAGAAATGAATCTATGTTAATCCATTTAAGCTAATTTAGATGTGATTTAAGCTTGAAAATAATCTAAAAAGATGAGTTTATGCTTATGCTAGAATGAAAATGACATTATAACTTTGCTATTGAGTTTGAGAGTTGAGAGATGATTTGCCTTAGGAAGTGAGGGTATTTATAGGATTTCTAAGGCTTGGGGTTAAAAGGATGAGTCAGAGTTAGGGCTAAGGTTAGGGTTGAGTCAAGGACAAGTGTCAAGGGAGGATTGAGTTGAAAGTTTGAGGGCATGTGCACAAT
This sequence comes from Chamaecyparis obtusa, assembly GCA_027943335.1. NCBI lineage: Eukaryota > Viridiplantae > Streptophyta > Pinopsida > Cupressales > Cupressaceae > Chamaecyparis > Chamaecyparis obtusa. The sequence goes on from BSBK01001913.1 coordinate 2,930,844, forward strand.
TTGGTAAATGTGCCCAAGGCCAAGAGGTGGCAAGGAAGGGATAAGAAGGTCTTAAATGCATAATGAATGCATGTAAGAAAGATAAGGAAGACTTAAATGCATCCTTAAATGCATTTGCAAGAGGTGGCCAAGAGGTGGCCATCTTTGTTGACTAAGGAGGATGACTAAGAGGAGGTTAGCATAAGTTTTGGTAAACCTTTTGCTAATGGAATGTGACAAGATTAGAAAGGGGATTAGGATTAGGATTAGGGGATTTTAGGATTAGGATGGGTGAAGAGGTTGGGTTGAGAAGATTCTAGAAGAGTCTAGATTTCTCCTTAGTTTCATGGAATAAAAAGTTATTCATTCCAAAAGCTTAAGTCTTAGGAATATTTAATTTAGCTTTTGCATATTTGTGTGTTCTTGAGGCCTTTGAGGCAAAATAGGTTCCTCATACCTATTTTGTGTCATTTTGGGTCTTCTTGATCCTCAAATCATTTATCTTGCATGCTCCAAGTGCTTGAGTTTGCACACCCACATCCCTCTATATCTAAGCATATCAAACGGTGCATGGGCGCATCCGTTTTAAGCTTAAACTGAGGTGGCTTTGATTTTAGTTTGCTAACCTTTGAATTTGATTTGATTATATGCTATGACATTTGTTTGTCTTTGGCCTTCAAAACAGGTTTAGGTGCACTCTCAAATCCTAGTCTACATTAAGTCTTAAAGGTCCTAGGATGTACTAATTGGTGTTAATAGGTCCTATTAGGTCAAGTAAGTGGTCTTATTAGGTCTTAAGGATCCTAAGATGTACTAATTGGTGTTAATAGGTCCTATTAGGTCAAGTAAGTGATCTTATTAGGTCTTAATGGTCCTAGGATGTACTAATTGGTGTTAATAGGGCCTATTAGGCCAAGTAAGTGGTCTTATTAGGTCTTAAGGATCCTAGGATGTACTAATTGGTGTTAATAGGTCCTATTAGGTCAAGTAAGTGGTCTTATTAGGTCTTAAGGGTCCTAGGATGTACTAATTGGTGTTAATAGGTCCTATTAGGTCAAGTAAGTGGTCTTATTAGGTCTTAAGGGTCCTAGGATGTACTAATTGGTATTCATAGGTCCTATCAAGTAAGTGGTCTTATTAGGTCTTAAGGGTCCTAGGATGTACTAATTGGTATTAATAGGTCCTATTAGGTCAAGTAAGTGGTCTTATTAGGTCTTAAGGGTCCTAGGATGTACTAATTGGTATTAATATGTCCTATTAGGTCAAGTAAGTGGTCTTATTAAATCTTAAGGGTCCTAGGATGTACTAATTGGTATTAATAGGTCCTATTAGGTCAAGTAAGTGGTCTTATTAGGTCTTAAGGGTCCTAGGATGTACTAATTGGTATTAATAGGTCCTATTAGGTCAAGTAAGTGGTCTTATTAGGTCTGAAGGGTCCTAGGATGTACTAATTGGTGTTAATAGGTCCTATTAGGTCAAGTAAGTGGTCTTATTAGGTCTTAAGGGTCCTAGGATGTACTAATTGGTGTTAATAGGTCCTATTAGGTCAAGTAAGTGGTCTTATTAGGTCTTAAGGGTCCTAGGATGTACTAATTGGTATTAATAGGTCCTATTAGGTCAAGTAAGTGGTCGTATTAGGTTTTAAGGGTCCTAGGATGTACTTATTGGTGTTAATAGGTCCTATTAGGCCAAGTAAGTGGTCTTATTAGGTCTTAAGGGTCCTAGGATGTACTAATTGGTGTTAATAGGTCCTATTAGGTCAAGTATGTGGTCTTATTAATAATTTCTATAAGATTAGTGAAACCTAAGATACATGAATGGGTCCTACGACATACTAAGATACATTAATGGGTCTTTGGGGTCCTAAATGTGTATTAAGACATCATAAGAGATGGATAAGTTTCCTAGAATGTATTAAGGGGTCACATGTATTATAAGTGGTCCTAAGGGATCTTAGGTTATAGTAATTGATTCTAGTATACATATTAAGGGTTGTTCAGGGTGACAATGGGTCCTCATATCAATTAATAGAACCTAAGATACATGAATGGGTCCTAGGGAATCCTAACATACATTAATCGATCTTGGAGGTCTAATGGGGTCATATGTGTCTTTTAATGTCATGAGGTACATGGATAAGGTTCCTAGAATGTCTTAAGGTTTCGTAGGTGTCATAAATGCTTCTAAGGGATTATAAGTTAAATTAATTGATCCTAATATATATCTTAAGGGGCCTGGAGGCAAACAAATGGGTCCTCTTATGTATTAATGGATGTAAGATGCATGGATGGGTCTCAGGACATCCTAAGATACATTAATGTGTCTTGGGGGTCCTAATGCATCCTAGGTATCTTAAGATATTGTAAGGGGTGGATAAAGGTCCTAGAATGTCTTAAGGGGTAGTATGTGTTATAAGAGGTCCTTAGGGATCCTAATATTTCTTAAGGGGTATTCATGGTGACAATGGGTCCTTGTATGTATTAATGGAACATAAGATACATCAATGGGTCCTGACATTTCATATTTGTTTTAAGATTTCATAAGGGATCCAGATAAGGGTCCTAGAATGTTAATGGGTCATAGGTGCAATAAGTGGTCCTAAGGGATCCTACATTACATTAATTGATCCTAGTATGTCTTAAGGTTTCTTGAGGGAAACAATGGGTCCTATGTGTCTTAAGATAGTGTAAGGGATGGATAAGGGTCCTAGAGTGTCTTAAGGGGTCATGGGTAACATAAGAGGTCCTAAGGGGTCCTAGGTTACATTAGTGGATCCTCGTATGTATTAATTGAATCTAAGATACATAAATGTGTCCTAGGACAACCTAAGATATGTTAATGGGTCTTGAGGATCTGAAGGGGTCATATGTGTCTTAAAATGTCATAAGGGATGTATAATGGTCCAATAATGTTAAAGGGTCATAGGTGTGATAAGTGGTCTAAAGGATCTTAGGTTACATTAATTGATAGTAGTATGCCTTAAGGGTTTTGGTGAGCAATGATGGGTTCGCATATGTATTAACAAAAGCTAAGATAGATGAATGGGTCCTAGAACATTTTAAGATATAATAATGGGTCATATGGGTCCTAAGTGGTCCTATGTGTCTTAAGATGTCATAATCGATGCGTAAGGGTCCTAGAATGTCTTAAGAGGTTGTAGGTGTCATAATACCTATCCTAAGGGATCATGGGTTACATTAATTCATCATAATATGTCTTAAGGAGCCTTGAGGGAAACAATGAGTCCTTGTATGTATTAATGGAGCCTAACATACATTAATGGGTCCTATGACATCCTAATATGTATTATAAGGTCTTGAGATTCCTAAGGGATCCTATGTGTCTTAATATCTTGTAAGGGAGGGATAAGGGTCCTAGAAAATTACTACTATAATTTTATAACATATTTTAACATACAACTAGATCATTTTGTAAAATTTAACTATGATTTTTTTAAAGATTTCTACAAACTAAAAATTATTTAAAACAAATTTAACTAACTAATTATTTAATAACTTTACTAAAAATGCATGTACTTGAGAGAGAGAGATTCCTAATATTTACTAACTTTAAAAGAAATTTAAAAACAAATATTTTTAATAATTTCTATAAGATATTAATGTTTTCTAACATTTTCTAACATTTCTACTACGGTTTCTAATGTTTTGTAAATATTTTCTAACAAACTACTATGATTTTCTATAATTTTGTAACATATTTTGTAAAAGTGGGACACACTATTGTGTTTCAACCCCGTTATCGAAACCTCTAAAGGGAAGACGTCTATTTTTGCCAATATATCTCATAAGGGTAAAGTTTAAATTTTGAGGTTGTTGATGATTAAATATTTTTGGATTCTAACTACTTGCCTCTATTTTTAATCTAATATGCTACTGCCTTGAATCTCACACCCATAACTTGCATCACCAGGATAACCAACAATCCAAAAAGCATGTTCTCAATTTTCCAATCCCATAGATTTGAATTCCTATATCTATTTTGTAATGAATATAGTGCTTTCTAACCTCCCTAAATTATTTTTTGTCTAAACATTTCCCAACTGAGTTTGTTGTGAAATTAATCCCAAGATACTTGTACTCATTTACTATCTCTAAGGATTTCCTTTGAAAAGAAAAGTGATTTGTTTACTCCTATTTCTTTTCAAAGAGAAGATCATCATTTTGGTTTTTCTAGAGTTCACTTGCATCCCAACCTCATGGAAAAGGTATCAAGTGTCATCAACTATTCCCTCAACCCATCAGTCATTTTAGCAATTAAAATAAGATCTTCTACATATAGAAGTAGTTTTATCATGTATTTAGCTAGTTGAACCCCATCACCATTAGCCTTGTTTAGCCATTCTTCTAACTTATTAATATATAAACCCAATAAAGTTGGTGGGAGGGGGCACCCTTATTTGTTGGGGTGAGTGATAGAAAGAACTCATTTAGAGACTTGTATTATTAGCATCAAGGACTTTGTCTTAGATCATACCAAAAATTGAAAGGTTACTCATAAATAGAGTTATTGAACAAAATAAAAATATAATACAACACAATAATTCATGGGAATCATACGTTTGATTTTGAAGTAGTTGTAGATTTCAACATACCTATGCTTAATGAATAGAGGATGATGTATAACCTATAAGGTGATGGTGAGAGGTGTGATGCTAGTGAGTTTGTTTAGACATATGGCCTTTATATATGATGTGATGTAAATGAGCCAAGGAGCATGGAAAATGGAGTTAAAAAATGATGCAAAAACTAGAGAAAATGGCATAATGTTGTGCACTTTTAGGAATTAATGAGACATTGGATGGATGTGTGAAAAAAATATAAAGTTTCATTCATTTTGTGTTTATGGGTGTTATCCATTAGATAAAAGTAGGTTAGCTAATTTTTTGGCATTTCAATTTTCTCTATTGAACATAAGTCCGATTGCTAAAATTTTAATTACATTTCCTAGAAAATGTGTTCAAAGCCTTGTTATTGTTGTCATTACAATCGAGCAAAGGCATTGTTGCAATATTACAAGGTATCAAAGATGTACGCAATGATGATTCAAGATTACCAATAAAAGAGAGTTGGTTATTTATATTGATTTGTAGATTGAAAGGGCTCTTGTATAGCTATAAATAAACTGTTAAGGTTTTAGGATTTTAGGATCATTGCAAATGTAATAGCACTATCTGATTGTATGTTTTTTCCATATGCAACAATCTCTTGCATTTATATTGAGAATGAGCCAAGAAGAGACATGTCCCTTCATGAGACATGTCTATTCATTAATATGTAATTAATATAATGATATATATATATATATATATATATATATATATATATATATATATATATATATATATATATATATAATATCTCTTGAGTATTATATTAATTTCTCTAATATTTACATAATAATAATATTTATATATATATATTTAAGTATATATATACATCTCATATATACTAAATATATATTTACATATCTTCACTAGTATTGACTCATAGTGTTTATTCGACTAAAGCTACAAAACATCAACACTCCCTCTTAGCTAGGGAGGAGAAATCAATCCAATGTCAACACTTAAGACACTTGAAAACATCAATCATATGATGTATGAAATAAAGGCATTATCCTCAAGATGTAATCAATAGAAACATAGTCTCAATCTGTGGATTGCCTCCATCGATGATTCTATCCACAAGTTCTCAGGTGGATTGCCTCCATCGATGATTCTATCCACAAGCTCTTGAGTATTGGCCTATCAGAATGTCAACACATGACATTCACCAAATACTCTGAGTATTGGCCTATCAGAACATCAACATATGATATTCACCAAGTACTCAATAAGGTATTGGCCTGCAGAATATCAACACATGATATTCACCAAATACCTATCATATATCTATACAAACAACTCATAGACCGTCAATGACATCTAACACTTAGTTGTTGATTTACAAGATATATCTATGCAAACAACTTATAGATCATCAATTTAATGGCATCTAACGCTTAGTTGTTGCTTTACAAGATGTATCTATACAAGCAACTTATAGACCACCAATTTAATGACATCTAACACTTAGTTGTTTCCTTTCAAGATATATTTATGCAAACAACTCATAGACCGTCAACTTAATGACATCTAACACTTAGTTGTTGCATTAATTCATCATGATCTATTTCAACATTATAAATAATGTATATCATGATTTAAGTTATTGTAAGATTGTCACCTTCCAATAACTTCTGCAAATACAAGTGATAATCATTTGGAAGTCATCACTTCCTCATGATTTACATAGGGGGTAGGCCCATTAAAAATATTCATGATTCATTAGTATAATAATCAATTATATCAAGTTTACCTCATAAGTGTTTCACCTTCAATAGTGACCTCCCTCTCAATCAACATGATCAAGATTGTCACAAGTTGACTGAACCATCTGCTCCCTCTGAAGCTCAAGTTTATGAACTTCTTACCTCTTTTGAAATGTTAGACTCCCTTTGCATATAGTATCAATCATCAATTCATTTGCAAGCATCAAGTCCTTTCTCCCTTGAATGCAATTATCTTGTACTTCTATCCTAAAGGTATGTCAGAACCGGAAATACCAATGATAGAAGCATACAAGATTTTACTAACCTATAGTATATCATGAATTACAAACTCAAAAATTATGTGCATTAATAAAACATGAAATACTTATCTTTTATAAATTTCAAGTATTTCATTCTGTAACATGAGCCCATATAGAAAATATCATGCAAATTCATAGAATGATGTCATCATTCTCAAATAACATTACTATAATTCTTCACATGACCTTTCTTGAATATCCAAAGGTTCTATACACTATGACAACCTTCAATATGATTGGATCTCCCTTCAAGCGGTTAGGCTTTTAAAGAAGGAACCTCACTCTTTTATAGATTTTTTTTTCATAGACCCGTACATAGTTGGTCATAACTTTTGAGCCTAATATTTTCTCTCCAATCGCTCTAGTGAGATTTTTCTAAATTTTTTTATCACCAACATATCCAAAATTTAGAAAAATCCAATGGTTCATTTGTGAGATATGGTCCTCGCACTGAGACTATATTTTCTGAGACAGTCACACATTCACCATCAACAAACTACTCTCTTACATTTGCAACTTGGCTCTGATACCATGTTAAGGTTTTAGGATTTTAGGATCATTGCAAATGTAATAGCGCTATCTGATTGTATGCTTTTTCCAAATGCAACAATCTCTTGCATTTATATTGAGAATGAGCCAAGAAGAGACATGTCCCTTCATGATACATGTCTATTCATTAATATGTAATTAATATAATGATAATTATATATATATATATATACATATATATATAATATCTCTTGAGTATTATATTAATTTCTCTCATATTTACATATATATATATATATATATATATATATATATATATATATATATATATATATATATATATATATATATATATATATATATATACACACACACACACACACATCTCATATATACTAAATATATATTTACATATCTTCACTAGTATTGACTCATAGTGTTTATTCTATTAAAGCTACAAAACATCAACATAAACAAAGAAAAGTGTTGAAAAACAAGAGAAGGAAAACAAGGTATATTAAGTTTTATTTCCCTTTTATTTGATTTGATTACAAACCTTGTTACATAAAAAAAGGCTCATTGAGTGGAAGAAGCAAGCTATATAATAGAGATGGTTTTGTTCATGTGGTGATCAGAAAAGGGCTTCATATATTGAGATGTTGATTAAAGAGCCACAAATTTTTCGTAGAATTAATGAATTGTAGTTTATTTTGACATCCTATTGTATGCATATGAATACATGGGTGTAGTAGTTATTGTGGCCACTATGGAAAATCCAACCAAAAGATACTATGATCTTTAATATCATCTCAGGGTGGAAACCTTTCATGATCAATGGTTCCTTCCTCTAATTTTGGTCAATTTAGACAAAAGTAATTGAGTTAGTTTCAAATTTGGAGTGATAAGTTTTTATTTTATTTTGGCAATCATATCACAAATGGTGATATAAGGAAGTTATTGTTTGATCTATGCATTGAAAGTATTATATCATCCTAAAAAGTAAGAACCATTAATTTGGTGCTCATTTTAGCCCCATTTTAGTATGTATGGGTTCCCACATTGATTTTACGGTCTCCTAATGCTCATTGGACCTTCAAATTAATATTATAAACTTTTCTATTGATTCAATTTCTTCAAAAATCAAGGTTAGCCCTTATTTTTAAGTGTGCTCATATATTTTTTCTCCAATAAAATAATTCATTTAATCTCCTAGGCCCTATCTTACCATTTATGTCCTTTACTTTCTCTCTTGACCTTGAAATTTGTTGTCAAATCAAATCCCGCACCCCTCACTTTTTGGCACCCAAAATCCAAATTTGGGCCCTGATTGGAGGGTATAGAACAACTTTTGAATTTTGTACTGGGGTAAAAAATAGTTTTGTCATTCTATACCCTGACTTTTGTACCCAAACTCAAATTGGGTCCCCATCTTGGTGTTTTAGCAAAGTATTTTAATTTACAATCGACCTACTTGAGTTTTAACACCTGAAATGAAGGATAGAGTATATAAACACCCTATCTCTCCTCATTTTAGTGAACATTCATGATCTAAAACTTTTCAATCAAGTTTCATATAGTATCCAAGTGTTCTCAAGGTCTTCAAGGCTATCTTCTTCTTCTTATTCAAGAATTGGGGAAAAACTACAACATCCATCATCCAAGGCTTATCTTTCATGATTTCCTTTTGGGTTCTTATGGAGATAAAGCTATTGCATTAACAATTTTTTGTCACATCCAAAGAAGAATTATATCTTCACGGTATGAGGTAATTTATAATTTATATTTAGCTTCTATTTCATCTTTCCTTATACAATTTCATTACATTTTCAAGGCTGATTCCTAAATAGGGGTTTGACTAAGGAAAACCCCTTTATCCAACCTTCCCTATTTTTTTGTGTGTAGGAACAAGTTACTAAGTTTTTGGAAACAATCCAGGAAGATTGGGACTAGACCAAAACCCAGGGTATAGAACAGGGTTGGCTATTTATACCAAGGTACAAAACAAGTTTGGTGATATGTATGTTGGTTCCTCAAACTGGACTTTATGCTTTCAAAAGAAACCAACACATCTATAGGGTTTTAGGATGGGTTAGATCCAAATATGGAATTCTATGATGATTGGACCAACTATAGGGACAAGACTTCCCTCTGCACTTTTGGCTCTACAAAACCAAGGAGGGTACTCCTAATCTAGTAACAACTAGCCTTACTTCAACAATAACAAACTAGATTCATTAAAAATAGATACATGATAAGAAAATACTAAATGATGACCACTCATTTATTGATTCTCCATTATCATTAGGTGGAATAGTACTTACTTTAATTTATTTGACATATTTATATCAAATTGTTAGGAATACAAGTAAAACCATTTAAACACTGATCTTTTATAAAATAACTCCACTGCTAACCAGTACCTTATCCATTGGGCAACACCCTCACTACAAAATTGTGACACATGAACAAAATATATTGAACTTTGATTATTTTTATCCCCTGAAAATACTAATCACCCTGTGGTGGATTTTATCAAAGGACTCCTAAATTCACACTGCTTATTTATATCCTTATGCAAGACCTAAAGAATTTATGTCATATCAAAAGCTTATTTAATCTGATACTGGATCAGAGCTAAAGAATATTAACATATACATAGAATTTATCCATGTAATGAACTTCATCAATTCATAAGTCAAGAAGAAATACATAATGGAGAGATGTAAACTTTGGATTTTATTCAAATGTTATACCAATATCATGTATACAAAATGCTTTAAAATGCAACTTTCTGGATATTTAACTAAACCAGCAATATTGCTCCTTACAAAAAAAACTTGCCTAATACAGTCTACTGTATCCTAGACTCAAAACTTGTTAGTAAGTATGTTCAAGTTTCGGTCCCTACAAAATGATCCTGGTAATCCTTTTATAGAAAGAAGGATTGCATAAAAGCTTTGGATCCTTCTTACAAAAGACAAAAAGAGTTTACCATATAAGACAAAAAAGGAAAATATAACACCTTCTTGTTACAATTTTACAAAATGACTTGTAGAGATGAGCGCAAAAATTTGCAACAAGTCCCAAGGTTAGTTCAACTTCTACCAGGTGTAGCATCTGTGCTTTCTTAACCGTTTGAGGCTCCCAACATTGCTTGCTTTTCTTTTAAGGAGTTGGGGGACTGCCACTTGTCCCTTCTTTAGTGGATGTTTCTTCTTCTTTGGCACCTTCCACAGGATATGCTGTTTCCCAAGATGCATAGGTTTCTTCACTTGGTCAATGAAAATCCATAACTTCATTCCTCTTTGGAAGCAATTTGTCCCAATCATCAACCACTTGGTAAAACTCATTTCTCACATTAGTGAAGTGTATTCTGATATCTTGCAATATTTCAATTAGTTGTACAAAAGGGGTATTATCCTCTGTATTCAAAACAATGTCTATTCTATTTGACACTTCCCCATCAATTTGTTCTAGCCACTGATCCCTATCTTTTATAACTCCATCTGCTTTGATAAGACCCAAGAACATTTGAAAGCTATCCTGGAAGTACCTAGCCTTTAAGATTTCTACTTTTCTTTTTAGACTGCCTCTATTTACCTCAAACTCAAAAAGGTTCTTAATAAATTTATAAGTATTTGTTAGCTGGATATCAACAATACATTGATCTACAATTAAATCAGAGAAAGATCTCAACTTATTCTTTCTAGCAACCCATTTTTCCAAAATTTGGTCTATAGTAGCTATCTCTTTCTTAAAAGAAATTAAAATGTCAGATAATTGCTTAGCAACTTTGTAAACCTCTCTTGGTTTTATATTTGCAAAAAAATGTAGGATTGTGTCCTTTATTCTCTTTTCATACCTCTATTTTTCCCTTTGCTCTATGTCTTCATCACCTATAGAAGGGGGAAGAGGGGAAAGGGGGTATTCAATGATAGGGCTTGAAGAAGAGGGCCCAACAGGGGAAGAAGAAATTTTCAACTGCTCTGATGCTTGAATTGGGCCATGTTCACCTAACCTCTTCTTCAAGTCTGCAATTAATGTGTCTTTTTCATATATGCCCTGTCTTAGTTACCCATAAGCTTTCAACACTGTTTCCAATCTTAGTGTGAGCTCTTCCTTCTCCTTAGCTTCCCTCTCTTACACTCTTGCTGTTACTTGAGCTGTAGCCACTACCATGCTTGATGCTTCAACTATAGAAGTGTCAGCAACCCTTTTGACTATTAGGCTTCTAGTGAGATCACCCCTAGTAATCTTCTTTCCTTTATTATCTCCATTATTTTTTAGGGACCACATGACCAAGGCCTAATGGTCATTGCTGAAAGTGACTCCCTTAATGGTCTATTCTGCCTTGTCCTTGGTTTTATGAATAGGAGTGGTCTACTTTTTGACTCCATCCAGAACCACTACATCAACTATATCCCACTCTGGGAGGATAAGCACTCCTGAGTTCCTCACCAAGTCTCTCCCCTATTCTGGAGTGACCTTTTCAAATCTATCTATCATTTCTTTCCTTACCTCATCCTCAATGATCTTGAGGTCCTTGTTTGGATTCTCCTCATGCCTTTTGTCACATGTTTCTTCAAATTGACTAATGTGCAATTTCCATAAGAATTGCATGAATGCTCTAGCCTTTACAATGGCATCATCAACTAAAAATTAATCACATGATTGTTTGATTATAGGGTCCAATTCAGTGCCTACCATTTTTCCCACTGTCAGATCTAGTTCAGGTTATTTTGGTGGCTTTGGTACTCCCTAATTTATTTCCTCATAGGTCATCAAAAATTGACCTAGAGATCCTAATTGTTGGACCTCCTCTGTGACCTCTTGATCATCCATGATATTCAGAGGTGATTGGGAAGGAGAGTAAACTTCCTCAACATGTTGAGGCCTCTCTTCTAGGTTTTGTCTCTTGGTAGGTGGTGGGGAATCAGTGACATTTTTAGTAGGTTGATCTTGAGGTGAATCAGGAATTTCCACAACCTCCTTGTGTTTTTCTACCTATTGTGATGTGGAAAGGATATCCTCCTTCTTCTTTGTTTGTTTATGCTTGTCAGGCTTTGGTACTATCACATTGTAACCAGTTCTCTTCTCCACCATGTATCAACCCAGGGGTAAAACCTTTGCAAATGCAGGCTTGCTCTATATTGATTTAGGCTTCTCTGAGTTATCCCTCATGAATTTCTCCTTTTTCTCATTGAGGGTTTGATAAATCTCCTGAAAATGATCCATGAGAGTGTCTACCTTCTTACCAATGGGATTTATACTCTTCAAAGGATCATATCCCTAGTCAAACTACTGGATAAACTCCAAGGTCTTTTTGTATACCAACCATTTTTCTTTTCTGATTTCCTATTCTTGTATATCAAGGATATTTCTGATAATATCCTCAAGGAAGTTAAAAATATGATTTATCAACAAGCATCTGACCTTTTTTTTAAACATTTCATTGTAAAACCCATCTGGGTCTGCTATCCTAATAACTGAAGTGGCCATATGATATGGTGCCTAGAATTGATTCATATGGAACTAGCCTCCTTTTGTGATTATAAACTAATATGCAATTGTAACATTTGGGAACAAAGTTCCTCTACCTTTTCTTGAGAGAGTGTTCTCTTCAATGTCTCCCAGTTGTCTAATGAATTCTACAATACCAATCTTGAGGGGGACTTGATATGGTAAAATGAATGGAGCCCCCCTGAAACCATACAATCTGATAATAGTAGAAACAGGGTAAAAAATGACATCCCCCCAATTATGCACAATTTTGAGGCCCTGGAAAAATTGTTTAGGCCTGATAAGTTCAGGTAAGGCAGCTAGGATTCTTGGGCTTTCAAGGACAAATAATTTCCTTAATTTGGATGCACAACATCTATCAAAATTAATGAGACTATAATCCTCCCTATCCCATGTCATGGTGAGGCTCCATAATTGGACTAACATGTCTTCACCATCCTTTTGTTTCAATAAATCCATCTCCTTCTCAAAGTAATCTACACCCTTAAATAAGAACATATACATCATAAAAGAATACCAACATAAAGGCTTATCAACTTTATTTTTTTGGATTCCTACTAATCCATTATGAATTAGATCAGCTATGTAAGGGACATAGTCAAAAGTAACTGACAAGTATGGATGTAAAATTTGGACCATCATGTACATAAAATGTACTGGCATTCTTTCCTCCACATCTTCTCCAAAGACTTGACATAATGACTAGTATGCACCTCTTGCGCTCAAATTAAAATAATCTATCTTGAAAGGCTCCTATGTACTTGGTCCCACAGTAATTATTTTCCCAATTTTGTCACAAAATTCCTTTAAAGGACCACTTCTGAGATAATACCTTTGTGCATTATATACTTGCCTCAACTCTTCAAAATCAATTTTTTCTAGGTCATTGGAGGGCCCACTTAACTTAAAAACCCTCTTGATTTCTTCAGCAAAGATGTTTATTAACAGGTTTCCTTTGATATCCCTAATAACCCTAGTAATTGGGTCATAATTCCTTGCAACTTGCATCATTAGATCTACATCTAGGAAAATGCCAAGTACCACAAGCTTGCCTAGGTCAAACTGCCATATATTTTTGTTAGGAGGAGGGGCATTTCTTTGGCTAAAACCTTCTTTGAACAATGCTAAACCAATGGTATCAGAAGCGCCACTAGCATTGAGTGTGCCAATCTTAGCATCCCTTATGTAATTCCCTATGTCATACAAGCCATCTGCTACTTTTACCCTAGGTTCCTTCAACGTCAATTGCTTGGCCTTTACTGTATTAGTTGTTGAACTAGGTAATAGTTGTAATAAATCCTCATGTAAAGCCCTCTTACTGTAATCAGTTTTACCAGATAATTCCTTTCAGGGTGACATTTTAGGGTTTTGCAAATTTTATATAGTTTGTGCAAAAGAAACACAGTAGAATTACAATGTTATTAATAGGAAAAGAATGCGTAGATATTTACCAACCTTTTCTTCAAATTTCTCAAGAAATAACAACTAGTCTCTGCAAATCTTCTCACCCAATTCTCTACAAACTTTTATCTTCTTGTGGTTTCTAAGAAAGTGTAAATCTTCATTATATTAGCTATCAAAACTAGTTCTTTCAGTAGTTTACTCTACATGATCAAGCTATTACTTCTCTGAGAAATTGAATTGTCATTGCTTAACGAGAAAATTGAATTTTGTACCAACTGTGCTTCAAGTTTGAATTTGGACTATTGATCATTTTTAAAAGATAATATAATGGCTGTCGCATGATCGCAAGGCTTGAAAGAAATTTATGCGAACATGTGACAACCATTCGATCAATCTGCATTGAAGATAATCTATTAATCACATTATTCAGGACCCACTTGATAGCTTGGATCCATCTCCATCGTCAGATCCTTCATCGGACAGTCACCGTTATTTCCCCTTTTTGACTCGACATAAAGTAAGGCACCGTGGCCTTGATACCAAATCAATGGCTATTGCATGATCACACGACTTGAAAAGATTCCATGCGAATACATGATAACCGTTAGATCTTCCCTTCGCTGTTGAGAGCTTAAGAAACTGGCCCCACTTTGCTTCAACCAACCAAGAATGTCCACACTGCAATATCCAGCAAGCGAACATGTAAAATTTTCCTACCAAGTGCCAGTGTTATTGACATCTTCCACATCGGCAAATTCCTTCGACCAATCAACATCAACCATGTGTGTACACCTAGCAACAGACACCCTTTTCTTACACCTAGGAATAAAGTGAAATCGACGGTTGTCGCATGATCACATGGCTTGAAAAGATTCCATGTGAACATGTGACAACCATTAGATCTTCTGCAAACTGTCAGTCCTACAGATCCTTCTAAAAATGCCCCCACTTTACTTAACCAATGAGAAGCTTCCATGTCACAAAATCCGGCAAGCAAACATAGAAATTTTTCTTTCTGAGTGGTAGTTTTAATAACGGTTTCCATGTCAGCAAATATTACAACCAATCAGAAATGCCCATATGGAAACACCTAGCAGTGGGCCCACCTTCTGAAAGTGCTTAGGAATAAAGTAAGATCACTAGTTGTCGCATGATCGCATGGCTTGAAAAGATTCTTTGTGGTTATGTGATAACCATTCAATCAAGATTTCAGATTCAAAGCTGAACATAGCATCGAAACTTTAGGAAATAAAGCGTTTAGGACTTAGGAGTATTTAAAAACATCATCAGGCTTATACTTAGGAAAAATTAAAAGGGGCTAAGCCTAGGTAGTGTAAAGTGTGAATAACATGACCCCGCTTGATGATATTTAAAACATGTGCATTTAGAGAACTTAAGTAACTTGGTAGAAAGTGACACTTGAATAGATCAAACAAAGAGTGACCTAGGGTTTTTCATGAAAGAAAATATAGTTAGGGTTTTTATTTATGCTTGGCTTACAATTTTAGGGCTTGCTGGATTTAAAAGAAAACTCTGAGAATTTTAGTAAGGTTTTCTGGGTTTTTGGCATTGAATTTTCTCAATCTTAGGATAGCACACAAATGTTTCAATTTTGTAAGGAAATGCAAGATTTTATATTGTTGAAAAATGAAGTTCCAACAGTGGCCCTGTGCTCTATCTGGTTATGTATGCCTCTTGTAGGCATGACAAGAATTGAAAATCTCTACGATAAGTGGACCATCTAATGAAATAAAACAACTAACCTAATCACACAACCTGAAACAAACACACAATTAGAAGGGAAAACTAACTATTGTTCATGGATAATGAGAGTACCTTAAGAAAAGTACAACTTGAGGAATTGTCCATGAACTGGCAATTCCATTTCATTTCCAATCAGGTCCTTTAGGATATATGAATCAGGTCCCCATTCTTCACTAATTATATATTGTCCCAACCATATAGTATCAAACTTGTTGTGCTTGCCTTTATCTTCAAGCCTAGCATTCCACATCAAGACCAAATCATTAGCTTTAAAATCTCTGATTGTGGTTTTCTTGTCATACAAATTTTTATATTTCAGCTAAGATTTCAAATTTGTATCATGAGCTTCCCTTCTTGATTCATCCAACTGTATCAAGTCTTCTAATCTGACCTTCATCTCATCATCTTGATCATCATCATATAGCTAGATGAATTTGTACATTTTCAACAAGTTATTCAGTGGTAACCTAGCATGAATACCATATACTAAATCAAAAGGAGCACAACCAATAGCCTTCTTGACTATTACTCTATCAGTCCATAGAGCTAGCTTTAGCTTGGAATCCCATGCCCTCTTATTTGTATCAAGGATTCTCTTCAAAATTTTAATCAGGCTTTTGTTGCTTGATTTAGCTTGGCCATTACCTTGAGGATGATAGGGAGCAGCATATGAAATTTTGATCCCATATTGCAAATATAAACTAACAAACTCTTCAGATCTAAAACACATAGCATTGTCTACAATCATAACCTTAGGGCATCCAAACCTTATCAGTAGATTTTGCATCAAGAAGTTAGTAACCACCTTACTAGTGGCTCTTTTAGTGGGAATCACTTCCACCCACTTTGTGAAATAATCAGTTGCAACAAGGATCCATGAGTGTCCTCCACTTCTTTTATTGGGGATTTACCCTATGAAGTCCATGCCCCATTTCTAAAAAGGGGCCTCAACTGTTACAGGGCTTAAAGGCAAATTTCCACTAAATTTTAGCTTTCCTAAAAACCTTTGGCAAGCATCACATTTTTTGACAAAAGAATGTGCATCTTTGAAGATACTAGGCCACCAAAATCCAGACCTTAGTATCTTATGTGCAGTAGTCTCTAGCATGTAATGGCCACCACACACACCTTCATGCATTGCTTGCAATAAATCTTCAGCCTTGTGAGGGTCAACACACTTCAACAAGACACCTTCATTACTTCTCCACCATAGCTCACCTTTAATAATCACATACTTCAAAGCATGTAATTTCACAGTTCTCTTTTTGTGGTCATCCATGTTAGAGGGAAGTAACAATTTTTGTAAATATCCAATGATATCCTTATACCATTCACAACAATCCAAGTCACAGATGAAAGACCTCTATTCTTCTTCAAGAACATTGATGTAGTTAACATCTAGATTGCTTTAAGCCATAAGTTTTTCTAACCCTAGTCCTCTCACTAGATTTGTGATCTAGATGTCAATATTGAACTCTTGGATTCTATTTATCCATCTACACCTTCTCCCTGAGACCTCTTGTTGAACCAAGATGTCCTTCACAGTAGCACTAGACACATATGCAACTACAATTTCCCCAACCAAATAGAACTTGAAGTTTTTTATAGCCTTGACTAATGCATAGGCCTGTTTCTCATTTATGTCATACTTTAACTCAGCTACTTGTAATGATTTGCTAAAAAAGGATATGGGCTGTTCAAAACCCTTTGAGTTCTTTTGCAACAAGACTACAACAATAGTATGATAAGAAGAAAATGAAAAAAATTGGATAGGCTTGCTGAAGTCTAGTAATCTTAGTACCAGAGCACTTTTAATGGCTTGCTTGATGTCATAAAAGGCTTTCTAGGCCTCCTCACTCCATTCAATTTTTGCATTTTTCTTAAGCATTTTGGAGATAGGGACATTGATTTCAGCAAAGTTTGTGACAAACCTTCTGACAAAATTTATCTACCCAAAGAAAGATTGGATACCTTTTACATTCTTTGGTAGTGGTACCTTATCAATTACTGCTACCCTTTCAGGATCAATCTTGATTCCATCCTTAGAGACAATGTGGCCCAAAAGTTTACCCTCAGTCACCCCAAAAGCACACTTCCTTGGATTAAGGGAAACCCCATACTCTAAAGCTCTTACAATTTTTTTTTTCGAGTGGCCACAATGTTGATCCCTCCTCTTTGAGTAAGCTATCAAATCATCCTAATAAACAACAAGGAACTTGTTTATAAAATCTGTAGATGCCACATCCATAGCCCTTTGAAAAGTAGCCCCAAAATTGGTTAAACCAAAAGGCATTCTAACATATACATAAGTTCCCCATGGAGTAGTGAATGCAGTTTTGAACTATTCTATTTCTTTGACAACAACTTGATTATAACCTGAAAAACCATCCATCATGGACATCAATTTAGATCTAGTAACTCTTTGCAACATGGCTTCCATGTTTGGTAGACCATAATTATCCTTCAAAGAATTTATGTTCAGATTTCTAAAGTCCACATAGAGTCTGATGTCTCCATTCTTCTTTCTCACTGGGACAAGGTTAGAGACCCATGTTGAGTGTCTAATAGGCTGAATGATGCCTACATCACTCATCTTTTTTAACTCATTCTGCATCTTGGGTACCAACATAGGGTTGACAAGTCTCAGCTTTTGTCTAAAAGGTTTGGTATTCTCCTTCAAAGGGATTTCATGCCAAAATAAATCTTCTCTATATGCTTTTAAATCATCATAAGACCAAGCAAAGACATGCCTATATTTCCTAAGACTTATCAATGAATTTCTTATTTCAAGAGTTAGACGTCCCCCAATATATACATTTTTTGGGGCTTCCCCTCTCCCTAAGTTTATTTCCTCCACACCTTCAGGCTTACTTAAAGGCTTTGTTTGAAAAGTGCTATCATGATTATCAAATGCTCTTTCTAGCACTACCAAACCCTTTGGGACCCTATTTGATTTAAGTTGCAAGACTTCTTTTCCAAGGAAAGTATCCTCATTGTCTACTATTTTAACATACTCAGCAAAATTTATTTCCCTGTCACCAAAATTTGCATTATAATGCAAAAATCTTAAAATTTCTAAGTCATCATCGAAAACCTGCCAGTTTTCAAAGTTTTCTGGAATGGATGGCCTAGTTTGAACCTCAATCTTAGATATCCCTTCAAAAGTGATATCATCTGGCCTTAAAGAAATGTTAGCTAGAAAGTCAGCCATCCTATTATGGCCTCTATCCATCCAATCAATACAGAAAGCATCAAAGTGTTCTATCTCATCCCAAACAACATTGCTATATTGTCTTAGTGTCTTGTTTCTTGATGCATATTTGGATCTTACCCGAGACACAACTGATTCTGAATCTCCAATAACTTTGAGATTTTTGATTTTATGTTTTGAGGCTAACCTCAAACCTATCAAGAAAGCCTCATACTTTGCAATGTTATTGGTATAAGTAAATAGCAGGGTAAAGGAAAACTTAAAAGTTTTTTCAGTAGGGGAAATCAATAACACACCTGCACCAGACCCTTCTTTAGAACTTGCACCATCAAAATACATGGTCCAAAGGTCATTTTGACTTGTAATATTACTTTCTTCCTGAGCCAAGATAGGAGACTCATCCTTATTTTCATTTTCTCTTCTCTGTACTTGAAAGGAGTTTATATCAGTAACCAAGAAACAATTCATATTATTATCATTAGTTTCTTCCTCAATCATATGAGGGGTTCTAATCTCCCTGAATACTTTAATGCTCTCACCAGTGATGTTAAATGTATCATAAGATAAATCACATTGGATGCTACCTCCCATTGCTGCACTCCATTTTCTTGATAGCAGCATCCCATACTGGGGAGGTATGTCAACAACTAAAACACTCATGGTTAGTTGTTTTCTTGGATAAGCAGCAAGCCTGTAAGGCAGGACCTTGATTGTTCCAATTACTGGTACTTCTCTGGAGTCCATAGCTTGGCATCTCCCATGGGGGGTGTCAACTTGCAATCCCATTTACCTCATGATTTTAGTAGGCATGACAGTATTTGAAGCTCCTGAGTCAATCATGCAATTTTTTAACATCTTATCATTTATGACTAATGTCAAGAAGAAAGGGTCAATAATTCCCATAGAAGTGTTCACAAAATTAGTATCTAAGTAGATCTGAGGTATTTTTGAAACAATCTCCTCTATGTCTTTCCTTTTAATTGGAATTTGACCCTTCATCTTAGTGCTTACTGGTTCTTGGACATTTGTGGCTTGAACACCACTTATCCATGTGAGGGCCTTCTCTTTGTGTTCACTTATCCTCATCATTTCCATAAAAGGCACTTTAACTGTGATCTGGGATAATAACTGGTTCATGTCAATAGGTGCATAATTTAGAATAGAGAAGTCTAACTTGCCTTGTGGGACATCATTGTTCTCAAACTGTGTTGTTGCTCCTAACTTGTTCTCCCCTTTTGATTTACTTTCATGTTAGGGAATTGGGATATTTGCCATTGGGGTTTTGGCCTTTATTTTAAGCGTACTACTTGGCTCATTTTTTTTTCACTTCCTTTTAACTTAAACTTTCTAGCATCATCAGAAACTTTATTCTTTACAACAAACTACTTTGTATCTTCCTTGCCCCTTTTAATAAATACACCTGCTGGCTTGCCATTAGCATTACCAATAGTTCTATTTATAAGGACATAATTAATTCTAGCCTATGTCACCATATCAATAGTTATTTAGGCTATCTCTTCATCAGAAGGTCTTCTTAATGTAACATGTTCTTCAACCCTTTTTGTGTTACTATTTATATCATCAATTTCTTCCTCATCTTCATCAGAAAAGACTTGCTGATGGTAGGCTTCTCCTCTGCTCTGAGAATTATTCACATCTTGATTTTCATTTTCCTCCTTAGAGTCAACTTCTTCAACAAATTTGGAAAAAGTCATTCCACAGCCTCTATCATCATATGATTCATCTTCTTCCTCCCTTTGTTCATCATTTTCAGACATATTTTGAGAGATCACACAATAATTTGAATCATGAGGGGACTGGCATGCTGTGCACCATGGATCCTCCTCAGTCATATTGACTAAATGATTTTGAAAAGGATTAGTAGTTTTATCATTAGGCTTTAGGTCCTTTCTCTCTGGAACAGTAGGTTTCCCATCCTTCCATTGTGTATGGTAGGGAAGATTTTGTAACCTAGGCTATCTATTAAAAGTATTGGGAGGAGGCCTATCATTTCCCTAAAACTTATTTTTGTTTCATTCAGCTTTAGATATTTTAAGGAATTTAAGATCTGCTTGAGGTTATCATCCTCCCTAGGCTTTACATTGGTAGGTTTATCAACTTCTTTCTTGCCAAACCTAGGGGGCTTAGGATCTTCTCTTCTCCCTAACTTTCTAGAAACTCTCCTATTACTTTCAATATTTATAGCAAATCTTTGAGCTTCTCTGATAGTTCTAGGGATCTTATCCCTAGGTAGATATCCCATCTAGGCATCAAAAGCATTTAGATATGTTGCCAAACACACCTTCTCATCTAATCTCATGACTTGGAAAAGCTTGTGCATTGCCTTCTGAAATCTCACATTGTATTCAAGGACTTCTTCATTTTTTTTTTTCTTTATATTGTTGAACTCATTCAACATGAAAACCTCATTGGTCTTATTGTTAGGAATAACAATCCATAATACAACTAAGAGGGGGGGTGAATCAGTTGTATGACAAAATATTAAACTTTAAGCTCATCAATATTAGATCCAATGAACACAATGAATGCCAACACAATAACACAATATAGTAATCCTTGTTAGAAGATATAGCCCTATTAGGAGCTTATTGAAACATTACAGTACATAGTCCTTGTTAGAGGACAGACCCTGTTAGGAGTCAAGAACAATAGAGGGCTCACTGCCCAAAGAAGGTTAAATCCACCTTCAAAACTCACTAGTTCGAAATAGGTGTATATGAAGAAATATACAATCTTTGAACTATTTACCAGCAACTATCTTTGCTTGATTAGTTCCAATGAAGTCCACCAGTAATCCTCTACTCTACATACAATAGACACAAGTTCACAACCTTCAAAACCTCCTTATTTCACATATATTCCATCCATGTCTTTTCCAAAGAAAAGACCTTGCATTTATACCTTATTATAATTTACCAAGATCAGGTCGGTCCATAAGGCTTTCCTAATTAAAAATAATTACATAAACCCTTGATAAGATACACATGAAATCTATAAAAATTGTACAATGATTACATTACAACAATTAGGGACCGACATCCTTAATTTATGCTTGCCAAACAAAACACACACTTCATTCCTTGAGTCAGCTTCAAAATAATTCATTGCTAGAGTACATACCATAGATGACATCACCAATCACTCTGTACCTTGAACTTCCCAATGAGAATATGTCAGTACCTCTTACATCATCCTTCAAGTTTGCATACCTTGAATCCAATCCCTCTGAAAGATATATCAAAATCTCAAAGACTAACTCTCTCAATTCTCACTGTCATAGTCTAGTGACCAGTCTTTACCAGAACAATTGTAACTCTCTTAATATGCACAACTTAATGATGCGATCTTAGATATAAGATCACAACATCCTCTTGAGCTCTCATCTAGCTTCGCAGCATCTGAAACATTCATACACCATCCTTACACTGTGATTACCAATCTAGTTCCTTCATAGAAGCATATGTTGACATTAGTGACAAAACACAAATGACAATAGTATGAGTATCCATTCAGTAACATGGTGATTAAACATATTAAATGTCTCAATCACCACCCATGCATTAGCAATATCCAACACTTATCACCATATTGGTCTTTGAAACAATTAATAAAATCATCCCAAGTACCAATACAATCATAAGGAAGCCCTCTAATCCAATCCCTTGCATCCTCAGTCAAAGATTGAACAAAAAATTTCATGATTACATCTTCATGTTCTATTTCATAGTCATCAATCATATCAATGAATTTCTTTAAATGCTCTTCACAAGTGACAATATTATTACCAGTGAATTTAGGCAACTTTTCTCTGATTTTTGTAGGAATCAAATTAGAATAACAAATAATATTGTTAAAGAGAAGTTGTTTGTACCTTTCAACATGAACTGGTCCCCTTTGCAGTGATCCACATCCCTGAGAAGTAGAAGCTTTATTACTTGCCATGTTAGCAACATTTGCAGTAATTACTGGTTTAATAATAGTAGTCTGGGTGGAAGAATTTCCAATGTTAGCAATAGATATTACTACAGGAGTATTTGTACTTGAAGGTCCTCAAGATTGTATAAGAAAGTCAATATTCTTCTCATTTCTAATGTTGTAGCCTCAATTTCTACCTTCTCAAGTTCTTTAGCCAAAATTTCTTGTTCTCTTTTAGCTCTTTCCAACTCACTATCTAATTTAGATAATGGTTCCAATGGGACTTGGTTATTGATAGGCTCATTTATTGTGATCCCTATTGAGATCTTCTTGCCCTTATCCTTAGGTCTCCTAACTTCGGTAGTGAGTTGGATAATAGGTTGTTCAATAATTTTCTTAGGAGCCCTTACAATATTTATGGCCTCTAAAGACAACAACTATCTCCTCAATTGGTCTGACCTAATTTGGGCTTGCCTTATTTTAGCTTCCTTTTCCTTTTCCCTCTCCTTCCTGATAGAAATTTGTTCCTGGATTCTTTTCTCTAAATTAGACACTTCTTCAAAGATGTCTTCAAAATCTAGGAGTGGTTTCAAATTTTAAATTTTCCACCAAGAACTCTTGTTGATCACCTCTAGGATTATGAGGGATTCCAAAAAGGGAGATCCCCTAGGTTGGAGGATCACCTCTTCCTTCTAAGCCTCTAGTTCTTCTTCTTGACCTCCTATTTTCTCCTTGAGGTTCTACATTTAGGGACATTCCTTTCCTATGATGTGTCTCACCATCCTCTTTAGAATGATGTGAATAATAATCATCATATGCTCCTAAACCTAGATCTACTACCTCTTCATATTCAAAAGCATTTCCTTCCTAGTCATGATGAAAGGTATTAGTCTTGTTTGTATTCTTCTTCTGTCTCCATGCCTGAGACATGTCTCTATCACCTTGATTTTTCCTAGGCTAACGGGGTCTAGAAGTACTTGGAAGTTCACCTTCTAACCTATTTTTAGGGTGATCCTTCATCCAAGCCCTAGTATTCCTCTGACTCATACTTGAAAGTGTGTGAAATGATCCTTATTCTTATTACTTTTTACTTAGCACTGCTGGAGAGACCTCAGAGTATCCTCCCACACAAGTTGGGAATTATTTTCAAAAACTTAGTAAATCAGAGTATTCAATGCCTAGAAATAAATTAATGAAAGAGCTTATAACAAATAGCTACAAAGCCTGCTAAAATTTTCAAGATTATGCAAAATCCAAAGCTTGCAAATAATTCTTTGTTCTTCAATGGTACTTACTGGATCTGACAAATAAGAAGGCTAGGAGTCTAGCTCAACTTGTACCTACATTATTTGATATCAAATTTATAACACCAGAGATCTACAATCCAGATTTATCATAGTTATTTCATCTATATTCCCTAGCAGAGTCACCATTTTGTTGGTTCCTCAAACTGGACTTTATGCTTTCAAAAGAAACTAATACATCTATAGGGTTTTAGGATGGGTTAGATCCAAATATGGAATTCTATGATGATTGGACCAACTATAGGGACAAGACTACCCTCTACACTTCCAGCTTTGAAAAACCAAGGAGGGTACTCCTAATCTAGTAAAAACTAGCCTTACTTCAACAATAACAGGCTGGATTCATTAACAATAGATAAATGATAAGAAAATACTAAATGATGACCATTCATTTATTGATTCTCCATTATCATTAGGTGGAATAGTACTTTGCAAGTCACTGTACTTACAAAATTTTGACAGATTTATATCAAATTGTTAGGAATACAAGTAAAACCCTTTAAACACTAATCTCTTATAAAATAAATCCATTGTTGACTAGTACCTTATCCATTGGCAAATAGCCTCACTACAAAATTGTGACACATGAACAAAATATATTAAACTTTGATTATTTTTATCCCCTGAAAATACTAATCACCCTCTGGTGGATTTTATCAAAGGACTCTGAAATTCACACTACTTATTTATATCCTTATGCAAGACCTAAAGAATTTATGTCATATCAAAAACTTCTTTAATTTGATCCTGGATCAGAGCTAAAGAATATTAACATATACATAGAATTTATCCATGTAATGAACTTCATCAATTCATAAGTCAAGAAGAAATACACAATGGAGAGATGTAACCTTTCGATTTTATTCAAATGTTATACCAATATCATGTATACAAAATGCTTTAAAATGCAACTTTCTGGATATTTAACTGAACCAACAATATTTCTCCTTACAAAAAAAAACTTTCCTAATACAGTCTACTGTATCCTAGACTCAAAACTTTTCAGTAAGTATGTTCAAGTTTCGGTCCCTACAAAATGATCCTGGTAATCCTTTTACAAAAAAAAGGATTGCATCCAAGCTTCAGATCCTTCTTACAAAAGACAAAAAGAGTTTACCATATAAGACAAAAAAGGAAAATATAATATCTTCTTGTTACAATTTTACAAAATGACTTGTAGAGATGAGTGCCAAAATTTGCAACAAGTCCCAAGGTTAGTTCAACTTCTACTAGGTGTAGCATCCATGCTTTCTTAACCGTTTGAGGCTCCCAACATTACTTGCTTTTCTTTTAAGGAGTTGGGACACTACCACTTGTCCCCTCTTTAGTGGATGTTTCTTCTTCTTTGGCACCTTCCACAGGATATGTTGTTTCCCAAGATGCATAGGTTTCTTCACTTGGCCAATGAAAAGCCATAACTTCATTCCTCTTTGGTAGCAATTTTTCCCACTCAGCAACCACTTGGTAAACCTCACTTCTCACATTAGTGAAGTGTATTATGATATCCTACAATATTTCAATTAGTTGTACAAAAGGGGTATTATCCTCTGTATTCAAAACAATGTCTATTCTATTTGACACTTCCCCATCAATTTTCTCTAGCCACTGATCCCTGTCTTTTATATCTCCATCTACTTTGATAAGACCCAGGAACATTTGAAAACTATCCTAGAAGTACCTAGCCCTTAAGGTTTCTGCTTTTCTTTTTAGACTTTCTCTATTTACCTCAAACTCAAAAAGGTTCTTAACAAATTTATAAGTATTTGTTAGTTGGATATCAACAATACATTGATCTACAATTAAATCAGAGAAAGATCTCAACTTATTCTTTCTAGTAGCCCATTTTTCCAAAATTGGGTCTATAGTAGCTATCTCTTTCTTAAAAGAAATCAAAATGTCAGATAATTGCTTAGCAACTCTGTAAACCTCTCTTGGTTTTATATTTGCAACAAAATGTAGGATTGTGTCCTTTATTTTCTTTTCATACCTCTATTTTTCCCTTTGCTCTATGTCTTCATCACCTACAGAAGGGAGAAGAGGGGAAAGGGGGTATTCAATGATAGGGCTTGAAGAAGAGGGCCCAATAAGGGAAGAAGAAATTTTCAACTGCTCTGATGCTTGAATTGGGCCATGTTAACCTAACCTCTTCTTCAAGTCTGTAATTAATGTGTCTTTTTCATATATGCCCTATCTTAGTTCCCCATAAGCTTTCAACACTATTTACAATCTTAGTGTGAGGTCTTCCTTCTCCTTGGCTTCCCTCTCTACCACTCTTGCCATTAGTTGAGTTGTAGCCACCACCATGCCTAATGCCTCAACTATAGAAGTGTCAATAACCCTTTTGACTATTAGGCTTCTAGTGAGATCACCCCTAGTAATCCACTTTCCTTTATTATCTCCATTCTTTTTTAGGAACCACATGACCAAGGCCTAATGGTCATTATTGAAATTGACTCCCTTAATGGCCTGTTCTACCACCTCCTTAGTTTTATGAATATGAGTGATCTTCTTTCTGACAACATCTAGAACCACTGCATCAGCTATATCCCACTCTGGGAGGATAAGCACTCCTGAGTTCCTCACCAAGTCTCTCCCCTGTTCTGGAGTGACCTTCTCAAATATATCTATCATTTCTTTCCTTACCTCATCCTCAATGATCTTGAGGTCCTTGTTTGGATTCTCCTCATGCCTTTTCTCATATGTTTCTTCAAATTGACTGATGTTCAATTTCCATAAGAATTGCATGAATGCTCTAGCCTTTACAATGACATCATCAGCTAAAAATTAATCACAGGATTGTTTGATTATAGGGTCCAATTCAATGCCTTCCATCTCTCCCACTGTTAGATCTAGTTCAGGTTCTTTAGGTGGCTTTGACACTCCCTCATTTATTTCCTCATAGGTCATAAAAATTTGACCTAGAGATCCCAATTGTTGGACTTTCTCTGTGAACTCTTGATCATCCATGATATTCAGAGGTGATTGGGAAGGAGAGTAAACTTCCTCAACATGTTGAGGCCTCTCTTCTAGGTTTTGTCTCTTGGTAGGTGGTGGGGAATCAGGGACATTTTCAGTAGGTTGATCTTGAGGTGAATTAGGAATTTCCACAACCTCCTTGTGTTTCTCTACCTGCTGTGATGTGGAAGGGATATCCTTCTTCTTCTTCTTTGTTTATTTCTACTTGTCAGGCTTTGGTAATATCACATTGTAACCAGTTCTCTTCTCCACCATGTATCTGCCTAGGGGTAAAACCTTTGCAAATACAGGCTTGCTCAATAATGATTTAGCCTTCTATAAGTTATCCCTCATGGCTTTCTCCTTTTTCTCATTAAGGGTTTGATAAATATCCTGAAAATGATCCATTAGAGTGTCTATCTTCTTACCAATGGGATTTATACTCTTCAAAGGATCATATCCTTGGTCAAACTGCTGGACAAACTCCAAGGTCTTTTTGTATACCATCCATTTTTCTTTTTTGATTTCCTATTCTTGTATATCAGGGATATTTCTGATAATATCCTTAGGGAAGTAAAAAATATGATTTATCAATTAGCACCTAACCTTTATTTTAAACATTTCATTATAAAACCCCTCTCGGTCTATTGTTCTAACAACTGAAGTGGCCATATGATACGGTGCCAAGAATTGATTCATATGGAGCCAACCTCCTTTTGTGATTATAAACTAATGTGCAATTGTAACATTTGGGAATGGAGTTTCTCTACCTTTTCCTGAGAGAGTGTTCTCTTCAATGTATCCTAGTTGTCTAATGAATTTGCCAATACCAATCTTGAGGGGGACTTGATATGGTAAAATGAATGGAGCCCCCCTGAAACCATAAAATTTGATAACAGTAGAAATAGGGTAAAAAATGACATCCCCTCAATTATGCACAATTTTGAGGCCCTGGGAAAACTGTTTAGACTTGATAAGTTCAACCAAGGCAACTAGGATTCTTGGGCTTTCAAGGACAAATAATTTCCTTAATCTGGATGCAAAGCATCTATCAAAATTAATGAGACTATGATCCTCCCTATCCAATGTCATGGTGAGGCTCCACAATTGGAATGGCATGTCTTCACCATCCTTTTGTTTCAATAAATCCATCTCCTTCTCAAAGTAATCTGCACCCCTAAATAAGAACATATACATCATAAAAGAACACCACCAGAAAGGCTTATCAACTTTGTTTTTCTGGATTCCTACTAATCCATTATGAATTAGATTAGCAATGTAAGGGGCATAGTCAAAAGTAAGTGACAAGTATGGGTGTAAAATTTGGACCATCATGTACATAAAATGTACTGGCATTCTTTCCTCCATATCTTCTCCAAAGACTTGACATAATGACCAATATGCACCACTTGCCCTCAAATTAAAATAATCTATCTTGAAAGGATCCTATGTACTTGGTCCCACAGTAATCATTTTCCCAAATTTTTCACAAAATTCCTTTAAAGGACCACTTCTAAGATAATCCCTTTGTGCATTATATACTTTCCTCAACTCTTCAAAATCAATTTTTTCTAGGTTATTGGAGGGCTCACTTAACTTAAAAACCCTCCTGATTTCTTCAGTACAGATGTTTATTAACAGGTTTCCTTTGATATCCCTAATAACCCTAGTAACTGTGTCATAATTCCTTGCAACTTGCATCATTAGATCTACATCTAGGAAAATGTCAGGTACCACAAGCATGCCTAGGTCAAACTACCATATATTTTTGTTAGGAGGAGGGGCATTTCTCTGGCTAAAACCTTCTTTGAACAATGCTAAACCATGGGTATCAGAAGTGCCACTAGTATTGAGTGTGCCAATCTTAGCATCCCTTATGTAATTCCCTATGTCATACAAGCCATCTGCTACTTTTACCCTAGGTTCCTTTGATGTCAATTGCTTAGCCTTTATTGTATTAGTCATTGAACTGGGTAATAGTTGTAATAAATCCTCATGTAAACCCTTCTTACTGTAATCAGTTTCACTAGATAATTCCTTTCTGGGCGGCATTTTAGGGTTTTGCAAATTTTATATAGTTTGTGCAAAGGAAACACAACAAAGTTACAATGATTTTAATAGGAAAAGAACACATAGATATTTACCAACCTTTTCTTCAAATTTCTCAGGAAATAACAACCAATCTCTGCAAATCTTCTTGCCCAATTCTCTACAAACTTTTATCTTCTTGTGGTTTCTAAGAAAGCGTAAATCTTTGTTATATTAGCTATCAAAATTGGTTCTTTCAATAGTTTACTCCACATGATCAAGCCATTACTTCTCTAAGAAATCGAACTGTCATCACTTAACGTGAAAATTGAATTTTGCACCAACTGTGCTTCAAGTTTGAATTTGGACCGTTGATCATTTTTAAAAGATAATCTAACAGCTGTTGCATGATCGCAAGGCTTGAAAGAAATTTATGCAAACATGTGATAACCGTTCGATCAGTATGCATCGATGAAAATCCATTAATCACATCATTCAGGACCCACTTAATAGCTTGGATCCATCTCCATTGTCAGATCCTTCATCAGGCGGTCACCGTTATTCCCCTTTATGACTAGACATAAAGTAAGGCACCGTGGCCTTGATACCAAATCGACGGCTATTGCATGAGCACATGGCTTGAAAAGATTCCATGCAAACATGTGAAAACCATTAGATCTTCCCTTCACTATTGAGACCTTAAGAAACCGACCCCACTTTGCTTCAACCAACTAGGAATGTCCACATTGCAATATCTGGCAAGTGGACATGTAAAATTTTCCTACCAAGCACAATGTTACTGACATCTTCCACATCAGCAAATTCCCTCGACCAATCAACAATAGCCATGTGTGTACACTTGGCAGTGGACCCACCCTTTTCCTACGCCTGGGAATAAAGTGAAATTGATGGTTGTCACATGATCACATGGCTTGAAAAGGTTCCATGCAAAAATGCGACAACCGTTAGATCTTCTGCAAACTGTCAGTCCTGCAGATCCTTCTGAAAATGGCCCCACTTTACTTAACCAATGAGAAGCTACCACGTCACAATCTGGGAAGTGGACATACAAATTTTTCTTGTTGAGAGATAGTTTTAATAACAGTTTCCATGTCAGCAAATATTAAAGCCAATCATAAATGCCCATATGGAAACACCTGGCAGCGAACCCACCTTCTAAAAGTGCTTAGGAATAAAGTAAGATCAATGATTGTTGCATGATCACATGGCTTGAAAAGATTATTTGAGGCTATGCAAAAGCTGTTCGATCAAGATTTCAGATACAAAGCTGAACATAGTGTCGAAACATTAGGAAATAAAGAGTTTAGGACTTAGGAGTATTTAAAAACCTCACCGGGCTTAGAATTAGGAAAAATTAAAAGGGGCCAAGCCTAGGTAGTGTAAAGTGCAAATAACATGACCCCGCTTGGTGATATTTAAAACACGTGCATTTAGAGAACTTAAGTGACTTGGTAGAAAGTAACGCTTGAATAGATCAAAAAAAGAGTGACCTAGGGTTTTTCATGAAAGAAAATGCACTTAGGGTTTTTATTTATGCCTAGCTTCCAATTTTAGGGCTTGCTGGATTTAAAAGAAAACTCTGAGAATTTTAGTAAGGTTTTTTGGGTTTTTGGCAATGAATTTTCTCAATCTTAGGATAGCACACAAATGTTTCAATTTTGTAAGGAAATGCAAGATTTTATATTTTTGAAAAATGTTGTGCCAACAATGTACCCTCGATATCTAGCTCATATCTAGTAGGGAGTCAAGTTACAATCTTAAGGTCTTAGATTTGGAATCATAAGTGCCTACAGGATCCTAAATGTCTAGTATTCATATCTGAAATAATATACCTCCTCTTTTGATTCTAGGTGCACTCAAATCCTCTCTAATTTCTCTCTACATTTACTTTTCAATTTAGTCAATTCAGTTCCTAGTTTGATTAATTGTCTTGTCTATCTCCTTCTCAATTATAAGCAACAAAGAAATAGAAACCACAAAAGCATTGATATTGTGTTGGCATCCTTCTTACTAAGTGGTGTCAATCATATTTATCTTGGGTGGTTTTGTATTCCAATGTGCCTTATGAACTGGGAAAATTAGACCTTTTACATGATCCCCTTTTCATATTATACATTTTGGTGAACCCGACTCATAAAATTTCCACTTCTAATTTAGTATGTAGATCTCCTTTGTATGCATTTCATTGTCACATTTTATGCATTTAGTTTTGATTTTTACTTTTATTTGTGCATTCATTAATAAAAAAGACTTAAAAATTGCATATTAGAGTTCAAATATTAATTCTTGCATTTACATGTTAAAAACAATAAAAATCCAAAAATATTTTCTTTTCATGCATTTTTATGTGCCTTAAGATTAATTCCTTTTGTGCTTTGTTTCATAACATTAACTTATTTCATTACAAAATGTCTAATTTCCTGGTCCAAAGATTTACTTCTTTTGATGATCCATTTAGTAGTAAAGATTGTCAAAGATGGATGAAGTCCTTGATGACTTCATCTCTACTAAGTCTTTCTCTACACCTCCTAAACCCTCCTTTTATAAAATTTAATTAATGTGATAGAAGGATTTAGGGTTTACAACAACCCCCTTCATGAACATCTTAATGATTCCTCTCCCAAATATTATCTCCCTCATTAGGATATATTGATTCAAGAACATAATTTTAAAACTCCTCTCAATGGCCTCCCGCTTTGGGATGAATCGTTGGACAATGATGTTGATTGTTCTCTTGATGTAAATCAACCCTATGAGAGTACCTTTGTGCAAGAGGATATTTTTTGGGTGGAAGAGGCTGATATGATTGATAATTACCTTAATGAAACTTCCCCTCCTATATATTCTACCCATCTTCTCTCTAGAGATGAAGCACTAATGAATTATGATTTTCAGGATTTTCCTTCTCCTAAAAGTACCTTAGAAGTATAGGATGATATCCTTCATTCTCTCTCTTTTTTGAATGAAAATTTTAAAATTGAAGAACGTAATCAATTCAATACCATTCAAGATACCCCTCAAAATAAACTAGTGATTGTTTTAAAAGATTCTATGCAACCTAATTATCATGCAATACCATACACATATAACAAAAATCCTCAAGAGGATAATATCCTTAATCTCCTCTGTTCTACAAAGCAAAATTTAGCACATAAGGATCCTAATAAATTTAACACTGTCATATGCAATTTCCAAATCTTTTTCAATTATCTCTCCAATACAAACAAACCATCAACTCCTCAAGATGATGATTGTGGAACTTTAGATTTCACACCAACCTTCCATAGTAAAGACAAAATCTTTGAATTTGAGAAGAAACACCTTATTTTGATACATGTATAGATATTGATTGGGCCTCTTAAAACTTCAACCCAAATTCACCTAAAAGAGCTCTTTATCTTTTTATTCCAAACCTTGGTGATGGATGTGGTATAGGATGTGTGCAACAAAGTGTTGAACATGCCAAATAACTGAGAGGGGGGTGAATTATTTATGATAAAATAATTTCCTTCACTTATGTTAATCCAATAAATACTTAAAGAAATTAGAAACTTATAATAGATATGAACATGAAAGCAGAAAACTATCAACACAATGAACACCAAAATTTATGTGGAAACCCAAATTATGAAAAATATGAAGAAGCTAATTCTCATGAAATGAACATTGGTTTTAAGGTCACACCAACTAAGGTGATTTTTAAAGAGGACGCATTATTGGTTTTTTCACTGGTAGTTAGCTCACTATCAATTGGGTAAAGTACCTATAAATAAGAAAGACTAATTTTTGATACAAATAGGCTCACTGCCAGAATATAAGAAATGAGAATTGAATCCACCACTAAAGTCATTGTCATCAATAGTCTACAATATAGAAATGATATAACAATATTTTATCGATTGCATGAAATCACATAAAAATAAATTACACAAATCTTCCCTTGTCAGATTCACATTCACTTTTCATCTACTCAAATATAAGAATACAACAACAAATAAATTCATCGCTCTCTTATACCATCTCATGCCAACAATAAGGTTAGCCTAAACCAATTTGAAATAGGTCACACCAAAGCATTCTTATCATGGTAAGGAATGAAATTTGGACCACCTCGCTCAATACAACACACCTCACACATAACAACACACTACACCATCACCAAGATCTTTGGTGCCAATAAATAAGATCTATATGTTACAATACAAATGCATTAAATGAACCACAACAAACACATCCAAGATAGGATCACATCCAAACAAACAATCCACAATATGTTGCACGATAAATGAGACTAGCCTTGACATGGATAAGGATAAATATTTAAAGCATATAATCAAGTGCATTCTTCTATTGAAGCACTAAAAGAAAATCTACTTCTATGCATAGGATATGTTAACATCAATGACAACCATTAATCACAACAACAATGATAACATCAACCGCACATTCTATCAATCTCCCCCTTTGTCATTGATGATAACATTTATCAATATTAAAGAAAACAACTCATTGTCAAAAGATATTAGCATCAAAGTTCTATGTTCAACTCCACTGTTCTTCTCCCCCTTTGACAACAATGAAAAAGGGCCAAACTCCCCCTTACAAACTCACTCTACTCCCTTGAGAGGAAGCTGCCAAGAATTGATCCATAAAATAATAAGCGTGAAATGCACTAGACCAATGCACACACAAGTGCATTACTAAACACTAGGAAAGGGAAGAACACCTAACTTCCCCCTAAGATATTCAAAACTATCCTTGTATAATGGTTTTGTAAAGATATATGCAATCTGCTCCTTTGTAGGTACATTATCAAGTTTAACTTCCTTTTAGAATACTTTATCTCTCAATAAATGATACTTGATAGATATATGTTTTGTCCTAGAATGTTGTGCTACAATCTTTGAAATGTTTATAGTATTGGTATTATCACACATAATTAGAATTAGCTCATCAAAAGTTATACCTATATCCTTAAAAAATTGTTTCATCCCTAATACCTGAATATAACATGAGGATGTTGCAATATATTCTAATTTAGTAGTTGATAATGTTACAAAATCTTGCTTCTTGCTTGACCAAACAACCAACCAGGAGCCAAGAAAATAAGCTCTACCATTAGTAATCTTCCAGTTATCCAAACATTTGACCCAATCAACATCGTTATAAGTTAATGAAGTAAAATTTGAACCTTTTGGATACTATAATCCAAACTCTTCCGCACCCTCCAAATATCTGAAAATTCTCTTTACTTCCATAACATGTGACTCTTTTGGTTCTTGCTAAAATATGGCTGTTAAGCATACCACATACATGATATCTAGTCTAGTAGTAGTCAAATACAATAGTCCCCCTATCATTCATTTGTACTTACTTTCATTAGCCTTCAATGAATCATCTTCCTTCTAGTCAACTTACATCTGGTAACAATAGGAGTACATGCTGGCTTATAATTCTCCAAACCAAACTTCAACAATTCTTTAACATACATGGACCGAGAAATGAAAATTCATTTCTTGTTCTAATTTACCTGTAATCCAAGAAATAAATTCAACTCACCAATCATAGACATCTCAAATTCCTTATATATCTCCTGCACAAACCAAAACAATCAAAATTTGATCTAAATAAATTCTTTGATACAAATTACTATTAGCTTATCCTTTTTGAAATCCTTGTCCAATCAAATATCTATCCAATATTCCATACCATGCCCTAGGTTCTTGGTTCAATCCATACAATGCCTTATTCAATTTTCACCCAACATTTGGATCCTTTTCAAACTTTAAAACTTCTGGTTGCTCAATGTATACTTCTTCCTTCAATTCTCTATTCAAGAATTTGACTTAACAACCATCTAATAAACCTTGAAATCTTAAAATGTTGTAAATGCTAAGAATATGTGGATCACCTCCATCTAGGAAACTGAGACATAAGTTTCATCAAAGTCAATACCTTCAATCTGAGTATAACCCTTGCAACCCAATCTTTCCTTGTTCTTTATCAGTTTTCCATTTTCATCTAGCATGTTCTAAAAAACCTATTTTGTACCAATCACATTCTTGTTAGCCAGTTTGCAAACAAGTTCCCAAGTATGATTCTTCTCTATCTAATCAAGTTCTTCTTTCATTTCTCTTACCTAGTTTTGATCATTACATGCTTCTTCCACAAATTTAGGCTCAATTTATGAAAGTAAACACAACAAAACTATCTCTTGTGCTACTCTACTTCTTGTAACAACACCTCTATTCTTATCATGACCAATAATATGATTCTCAAAATAATTTCTCTGTACATACCTTGGTGTCCTAGTTGTAGATGTTATATACTTCCTTGTCTCTTCCTCTTCTTTCTTGTCTTATTTTCCTTTGTCTTCTATATTAGATGTATATTCAATGTGTTTCTCAAGGGTTTTCTGAAAAATATTCATCAAACTTCACATTTGCACTTCAACAATCTTATTCAGTCTCTTGTTGTAACATTGGTATGATTTGTTCTTTGTATGATATCCTATAAATATACGTTCATCATCTCTACTAACAAACATTCCAAGATTCTTCCCATCTCTATGAATGTAGCATATGATTCCAAAAATCTTTAAATATTTCACTACAGGTGCTCTCCCATGCCGTAGTTTGTATGATGTCTTACCATACTTCTTCTAGTAAAGAACTCTATTAAGTGTATACATATGTGTATGAACTACTTCTCTCCAATAAACCTTCAATAAAATTTCTTCCTTAATCATTGTCCTTGTTGCTTCTTGTATTGTTTGATTAATCCTTTTCTACTACACTATTCTATTGTAGTGTTCTAGCCATTGAAAAATATCTTTTAATGGCATGCTCCTCACACAAATTCTCAAATTCATCAAAAGTAAACTCTCCTTCTTTATCAAATATCGAACATTTAATCTTTATACCATATTCATTCTCAACTCTTGATTTAAAAATCTTGACTTTTTCAAATACTTCTAATTTCTCTCTTAGAAATATAACCCAATATAATATGGAATAATCATCAATGAAAAGTATGAAATATCTCTCACCTTGTAAGCTTCTTGTTCTGGTAGAACCACATAGGTCAGTGTGTCCTATTGACACCTGAAATTACTCCTAGGTGAACAACCTTATGGGAAGCTCAGGGAGTGTGGGACCTTGTGCTATTTCACTAAGCGACCTCTAAGATTTTAGAAGTTGGCGCTTCATATTTCTGGTTGAGGGAAAAGGGGAAGAAGAATTAACCTAAAATAAGATGAAATGCCAAGATTTTGGAACACTTTAAAACCAAATTGCATAGGCTATTCCAAGAAATGGGATTGTCAATGCAACCTTTATACATGGCACAAATAGGAAATATCATAGATCTATGAAAATATTTAAGCATTACACATAAAGTGAAAAATATATGAGATAATCACGGAAAAGAAGAGAAGCTCATAACATAATCTACCTATAAAATCTCAATATGCATTCAATAAAGTCAAAACTAAACACAAAATATTCATGGAAAACAACAGATCCTAAATACGTCAAAGGGCCAAAATGCATGATTAATATATTTATGATTCAAAAGCATCTATTACAATTTTAAGGCCCACAAAAATATTACATCATTTCTCCATTTTCATTCTCTAAAATTCCCTCCTCTGCTAACTCCTCTCACTCTGCATTTATACAAATCCCATTCTCTCTTTCTTTAGACAAAACAATGCATGACGACTCCAACAGAAATAAGTTTTGAAAAGGTGTCAGGTGTCTCATTCTACAACGCTTAGAAGGTATGAGTGTAATCCCTAGCTCCTAGCATCGATAACTAATCTCTCATCTATGAAAGAAATAGATCACCATCATTTTGTTCAATAAGAACCTCCTCTACAATCATTGCGATAGTTTCATCAAAACATGAGTTTGAACTAAAAATTGGAAATCGTAACTAGAAAGATAAAAAACAAGCTTGTGAATGCAATAAGCGTGGAAGTCTCATTTTATGGGCTCTCTTCCTACTTGAAGATGACATGTGGAAAGCAGACGTGAAACCTCTTTTGAGAAGGGAAAATTATTCTACCAAAGATCTGTGAAATGACCACGTGTAATCCTATGCAATAATATGTATGTGTATGCAATTCTTAGGCCCACCAACGAAGAGGTGTGCATATATATGCTTTGACTGATACATGGCATTTATGCATGGTATTTAGCAAAGAGAAGAGAGGGCCTAACTCAAACATGTGTCTTGATGACACATGGCGCACACTCATAGCTACAAAGACTTTAATGAGGCAGAAGGAAAGTTGAAACAAAAATACACACCATACCAACATATGGAAAAACACATTACTATAAAACAAACTACCGTGAAAAGGGAAAATGGAGTGCTAACATAATGTTCTAACCCACAACATTATAGAATTTTGATTCACAATTATGGAAAGTCTTGGGGTAGTCCTGTCTATAGGATGTGAACTTTAGGAAATCTAGTCTCAAATCATAATTGATTATCTTAAATTCTGCATCGAGGAATATTCTTAGCAATATTCCTAATTATCTTAATTATCTTTAATTTTATAATTATTTGGCAATAAATCACATTTATCCTAAAGTTTGATTAATTGAATATTTTCATATTTAATTAATTAGATTTAATATTTGCCACTTAATTGTGTAATTAAATTTAATTATATCTATTATTAATTGTATTATTTAATTTTAACAATAAATCCAAATATCCTATGAATAATTGATTAAATTTTTATTTAATTAATTAAAGCATGTTGTCATTATTTAATAATATAGTTTTTAATAAAAGTTTGATTAAATAATTGATTAACCCATAAATCAATTGTTTTATTTTTAAAAGCAGTTAAGTTGAGCATAAATCACTTTATTATTAAATTAATTCATAAAAAAAAACATGCACAATCATAAAAGCAGACAACTATCAATTATCAATTAAAGCTAAACTCTATTTTGAGTTAAAACTTAGCTTTTGCATGTTTTTGTGACTTAATTATCTGTTATTTAAAAATAACTCAAAAATCAACCTGAGTTATTTGAGTGATTTATGGCTTTTATCCATGCACCTCCAAAGCCTTGGATTTCTATAAAAACAAGGCTCAGATCTTCATAATTCATCTCTTAATCATCTCTCAAATTTGCATCCAATCATCTCATATTTTGCACAATCACGCTGGAGAATTGGAGCTTGAAAGAATCAACTTGCGGATTCAAAGCTTTGTGAGATCAATTTCAATTGCATATTTTTTATATCTTAGCATAGAATTTCATAGTTTTCATATCATTGTTAGAATCTTCATTGTTAGATCATTTAGCATCCATAGCATATCAGTTTATCATTCTTATTGCATAGAAAATATCAAAAATATAGATTAATTGCATTCAATTTCATATCCATCTTTTGCATTCAAATCCTTCATTTAGGTGTCATCTAGGTCACTGATCTCGATTACAATCTGAGAACATCAATCTTGCACCTACTAGAAGGCAGTAAATCACTTGGTTAGATAGCTTTCAATTTTGCACAATTTTGATTATAGCTAACCTCTAATGTTTTACTGAAGTGTTGTGTTTACAGATCAGGTACAAAATTCATACACACATGTGCATATGAGTTAATTTTTTCCTTTACCAAGAGGAAGAAATGGTTTTCACTCGCTTGCTAGACTATGTAGGTGAGGCATTGTCCCATAGCTGATTGGATAGATCCTTGCTGCCAATTAGGCATCCATAGCCCCAATGAGGTTATCACCTTAACAACCATTAACATCTCTCTAGTGCCAGTCAAGCATCCATAGCTCTGATACAGTTGCCAACGTGACCTAAAAATTACATTTTCCTTTTATCTTTTATCTTATTCTTTGAACTTGGCTCTTGCCTTTCT
Source organism: Chamaecyparis obtusa (assembly GCA_027943335.1). Classification (NCBI taxonomy): domain Eukaryota; kingdom Viridiplantae; phylum Streptophyta; class Pinopsida; order Cupressales; family Cupressaceae; genus Chamaecyparis; species Chamaecyparis obtusa. The sequence continues at coordinate 2,970,005 of BSBK01001913.1, forward strand.
AGCTTCAATATGTACGGAGGATTATGACATCATCCCTCCAGGTTGGCTATCAAGGTGATAGTAGGACACCTTTGATTTTTTACCTAGTGTGTGATGAAAAGGCATCTCATCCTAATTAGTGTAGGCATTTAATATTTAAGCATGCAAATTCTAGACTGGAACTCACCATTTTTCATGAAGTGACTAGAATTAAATGCATAAATGCTACAAAGAAAATGTTTGCACATATCAGATATCAAATGTAATCTTTCATTTTAAGTAAAAATTAAATGCGGTTAACCTTTTGAAGTTCAATAAGTATGAAATTCCTCTGATGACATCAACAACAACAAAACTTGGCTCGTCATCCACAAAAAAAGCAAGTGGAAATCTTTGGAAAATGGGTAAAAGTACCATTGCAAAATTTGAAAAGATTATCTTTCAGAGGGATTAAATGCAACAATGTCTACAAAAATTAAATTTGTGCTCTATAAAAGAGTAATCATTCTTAGAAGATGGTATGACATTTGCAAGTCTTTAAGAGAAAATCAAATCTTAGATTAGCTTAGCCTAAAACATGGATACCCTTGTGAGATTGACAAGCCCACTACATCAAGATCCTTTCCTAGGGTTGATAGATGATGACATGCTCGCCACATTGATCATAATTAATAACAAGTTGGTTCTTGCAGCCATGAAATGGATCCTCAGGAAGAATTTCTTATAAAGTGAAGATCGGTTAGGCTTAATACTGATATTTTGTCTCACTTTGTGGTCTCTCTGCTGGATTTGGGAGACTATAGGGACACAATTACCTTCCTGCTAGAGGCTATATTTGGAAAAGATTATTGTGAGGGGCTAGAAGACATGCTTACAGTTGAATGAGAGGGCATGGGGTTACTACTAGCAACAATCCTTAGGATTCATCTAGACATGGGAGTGGAGGTTCCACTTGTGTCATTTGTGATGAATTTTTTCTACTTTCCCCTTGACATTCACCATTTCTATGCGAGGCATGGGGCTAAATTCCTCAAAAAGTAGCTTGACCCCAGGATGCAAATGTTAGAAGCGACAATAGAGGAATTCCATCTATGATTATCTTTGATAAAGAATGGGACAGACCAACAGATTCAAACGGAGGAGTCTCTTCTAACACGAAAGAGAACGAGTTAGGGAGAAAAGAGGACTTTGGAGATGATAGCCCTGGGTTTGGAGTAGTTTGACCGACACAGTAAAAAAAGTATTTTGCTTTGTTTTTCTTAAAAATCAACTATGATATATGTATGCAAATGACAAAAGAATTTTGACAATTTTTGAAATTTTTGTAGTGTGTATAGCCATTATCATTAATATAATATGCAAATTGGTTACATACATTATTCTTATCATTATTTCTCTTTGAAGTGCTTTAATTATTTATGTCGTAGCATTTTCTTTCTTTTAAAATTTGATCATAAAGAATTAAAAATATCATATCATAGCGTAGGACTTTACTACTGCATCCAGAATAATAATAAAGTAGAGAGTACATTTCCAAGAATGCGCTACAGAAGAGAAAACCTATAAGGGCATGCACAATCTTAATAGATCAAAAAGGGGTTAGCACAGTAACAAAATAAATCACCATTAAAAAAAAAAGGAAATTATAATTGATGATAATAATCATGAAAACCAACTGTGACTAAAAAGGAACTTTGTAGAGGATGTCAGAGAATACATCTTGTGAGCAATAGTGCTTATTAAAATCAAACACACAACACACAAAATAAAAACCTAACTATTTGTACACTAATTGAGATTAACTTTCCTTTTTTAAGAGAAGCTATTATCTGGGTTAGGGAAATAATCAACCTTGCGCTCCAATTTTTTCTTCCTCTTTAACTGCTCTGACAATTTACCAAAAAAGAAGGGAAGCAAGGGCATTTATCTTCTTGGAAATTATGTGTCTAAGGTAACAAAAAAATAACTTACCTTAGAAATTTCTGTAGATTCCATGGGAAACGACACTTCAGCCCCCTTGATGATATCTTCTCCATGCTTTAGAATGAGCATGATCCAAATAGTTATATCACTCTCCTTAGGCCCGCCCTACTATTCTAAAGGCCCCCCCCTATATTATAAAGGGGTGCCCAATCGGCTACCGCTCCAGTGCCCGTTTCCTCCTTGTAAAGCTAGATCCCTTATGGGGCACCCTCTTTATAGCACCAGGTGAAAGAGGTCATCTTGGACCATATCCTTGTGTGCTACAATGACAATACTTTGTTGGATTTAAAGCCAACTCTACCTCTTTAGGGGGAGGTGTAAACACTTGCACTTCTTCATCTCACTCATGAGCCCTTTGTGGTGCATCTAGAATGTTTTGAGCTCCCTGGGAGTAATGCCCACCCATTTACTTCAATTTATTTTTATGATGCCAACCCATTTAGACCACTTTTTATGAATATTAGATCTTTCTATGATACTTTAAATCATTTGATTTATATCATGTTAGTTAGATGATGATGCTTATTTACATATGATTATGTTACTTATGTTATCTCTTTTACTAACCCCATACTTGCATGTGTATGGTTGGCATGTATGTTCTATATTTTTGTTTGATGTTCCTAATGTTGTTGAGAGATGAAGTCATAGTTACTTGCTTGGGAGATCCACACGATTAGTTGATCCCCGCCATTATCTATTATATATTTATATATACATATTTGTACATGCTCATCTTTTAGGAAGGAATCAGGTACCAGGCATCGACTTCCTTGAATTGTTAGGATGAGTGTGCCCTATCACAATATCTTAATGGTAAGAGAGGGGAGATATCATCCAGGTCTATATCCCAACCTAAGCCAATTATTCTCCTTAAATAGTGGACAAGTATCTTTTTTGCTACCCTCTGAATTCATCAAGGTGACATTTTCTTGAACCCTTTCTTTGAGCTTGATTATTACTTTATCAGTTTGGTCAGTTTTTCTTTCACGTTTGTTTATCAAGTGTCTTGATGTGAATTTTGTGTTATTGATGCATTAAAGATTTAATTAATATTAATTATGAGATTAAAATAATTATATCATATGAATATAAAAATATTAAATATATAGATATTTAATTAATAAAAATTAATTAAATATCATTGATTATTTAAAAGACTTAATTAGAAGTCTAATTATGAAAATAAAGATTTAATTAAATATTAAATCAAAATCAAAATTAAATGTTCAAATAATATAAATTGATATTAATTATCAAATTGCTTCTTAAGTGGTGCTAAATATATTAATTATAATTAAAATATAATGATACGATTATAAGCACACCAGCTAAAAGGAATTGATTTATTAGTTCTAAATTAAAAGGTTCAGTTAATAAACTTAACTGAAGGATTAGTTATAATTCTTTTAAATAAATTAATGAATTGGTATTTAATTATTAATTTATATATTATTAATATGCTAAAAATATTAATTGATTAATTAAATATTATTATGCAATAAAATTAGTACATTCAGTTAATAAAATTAAAATATAAATTTAAGTTTAGAAGTTGAGTGATTTGCATGAATTAGAATTATTAATTAAATAAATAATTCTTTTAAATAAAGGATTGATATAAACGAGGTTGGAGTTGATTTTTTATTTTTGTGATTTTGAGTTATCTATTTTTATTGTTTTTAATAGTTGAACTCTAATTCTTGATTGTGAGTTGCATGTTTAAAGTTCATTTTGCTGGGTTTTCTATATGAGAGTCCTTTTTGTTCATTTTAGATACACAGGTTTTAGGAATTACAGGTTATGCATTTGAAGTTTGAAGTTAAAGAATCATTTCAAAGCTTGGGATTGAAGTCTGTATTTGGGTTTTCTTCTTCTTCTTCTTCTTCTTCTCAACAAATCAACTTGGTATTTCAAGGTAGGGATTTTTGAATATTTTTTGTTCATTTTTTGTTAGAAAGATTGTTTTCTTTGTGCTTGCTTGATTGTGAATTTGCCTCTGAGTTTGAATGAGGTTCTTTTGATTTTCTGAGAGTGTAAAGACTAGTAGGGTTTTCTTGTAAGTTGTGTTTATGGCATAATTGATATTCTGAGAAAGTTTACATGAAAACCCTAGGAGAGAAGATTTAAAATAAATCATGTGTGTTAGTATTTATAATTGTGGATAAATACCAATTTATTCAAATTTAGTTAAAATATATAGCTGCTTTCTTGATTACGAACCTATGTGTTTACAATTACTTGCATGTTGGGTTCAGGGTTTAAAAATATATGATTTTACTACAAATTTCATTGTAGATGTCTCCTTCAAAATTTAAAGACACTTTCAGACACCCATTTGGATTTTATTTAACATGTATAAAAATATTATAGGGTTATTTTGTATGGACAAGGTCAAATATTGACTGTTACAGTGAGACTAGGCCTACTTAAGCTTGATTTTTCAATTAGAGATAGGCAAATAGTCATCTATAATTTTTTAAAAATATATAACTAGGAAAATTGCTTTAGTGAGATTGTAAATAATTCTATTATAGATTTTGTTTACAATTTTTGTGAAGATCCAACTATTCAAAACAAATTTATGATCTTTTTACCAAATTGGTAACCTTCATTCATGAACGTAGTTATTAGGGAGATTTTCTTTTTACACCATTTAAATGACCTTATCTTTAGGATTGGAAATAATGAAAAATATGTGGAATTAAATTATCTTTCCATATATATATAATTTTCAGACCTTTATAATTCCATATGAGATTGTACCATTTAAATTATTGACTGATTTGCATAGAGGGAATACACAAAAACTCATTGTTATAAAGTTTAAAATTATTTTCCCTTATTATTAATGATTATTAATAAAAAAACAATAATTAATTTTATAATTATTAGAATTAAAATATAATTTATCCACTCAAACTTTATTATTTTAAATTATAATTAATTGAGATTATAGGGATTTGAGAGTAAAATTTTGTATTAATATTATGTACTAATGAAAGTACCTTCATAGAGTTAGCTTGATAATAAATGATTAAATAAACTAAATTACCACGATTAATGAGCTATTTAATGCAAATAAAACTAATAAACACCCTATGGATCTCTATTTAAGTATGCTAATGATAAGCTCTTAGCAAGGCTCCATTAGTGACAACCTTAAAATGAGAAAGAAGCTAAATGATAAAAAAAAATTCAAGCCTATTTCAAAGAAACTATGCTCAAATTATACTAAAATGCCTTTTCTACCTTAAAAACTCAAGAGGTTTGATGCAATTCTCAAATGTGTCGATCCATTCTACTGATTTTAGCCTTTCTTTTATAGATTTTTGCAAGCATAGGGGGTGGAGTTGAGTTAATCATGGTTGAGTTAAGGTTAAGTCCATGGTTTCACCTTTAGGGACAATTTAAATGTTTTATCTTCAAAGCTTGGGACAAAGAGACAAAGTCAGTGGTCAAGATGCTCTCACCTTATGAGTGATTGAGATTCAATCTTGGATTGATCCATGTGAGCCCAATCCTTATTTCCTATTGGTTGTTGTTATTTTCCTCCCATGTGGTCGGTGAGGGAAAATAGGAATTAATTAATTGAATTTAATTGATTTTTTTAGCCATGTGTACCCCTTGAATGAGTTAATTTGATTTAAATTGAACTATACAATTAGTTAGATTAATTGCACAATTTAATTGATTTATTGGCTTTTGATTTTTAATTATTATTGGATTTTGGCTTGATTGCAATTAATGCCTTGATTTTGCCTTAGTTGCTCACTTGATTTGATCTTGACTAGTTTTAGGTGATTACAAATGCCCCTCTTTGAATCAATGTGTGAAATGCATTGGTTCAAAGATTATCTGATGTCCTAATGCAGTCCTCGATTAACTGATGTCTGATTTCAATCTCAATGATTGATTTTGATACTAATGATAGATTCCTAATGAAGTCTTAATTGATTAATGTCCTTAATGATCATTTTGATGATGGATCACTGATATGATGCCCAATTTGATCTAATTTGATGTTTTTGATGCCCCACTCGATAAATGCAATGATTTGATTAAGTTGATGATGTCTCTAATGATCCAAGTGTATGCCCCCTCAGAAATGAAATGAAATTTTTTTCTAGTGAGAAATGTTGCATTTTTTATCATTTTCATTGAATATTTTCAATAAAGTGTTAATTTTGATTTCATTTCCAATATTGTTTGTATGATGTTCTGATGAAAAATGCCCCTAATTTGGCTGATTGGGTGTTCAATCTGGGTCCTGGGTCATTTTTTGCCAAAAAGTGCCCCTTTTAGGTAAAAAAGGCTATATATAGGGCTAAAAAGTCATTTTCACTATTCATTTTCAGCTTTCATTTTAACTTTTGTCCTCTGACCCCTCTGAGACTTTTACGATGGTGGTTTCCTATCACGAGCATAGATTCGAGCATAGTCATTGATATCAGTGGCCAACTGACTATGGACCTCCGGTATGTACCCCTGAAAAACCTCTTTTGTCCATTTAATGTATTTAGATTAAAAAAAATCAGATTTTTCTAGGAAAAATCCTATTTTTAAGAAAGGCGTGTGTTTAAGCATTTCTGCAATGCATATACCCCCTTTTTAGTGCATCCACAGTTTTCCGCAACGCATCCAACCTTTCTTGTTGTGCTTTCAAATACATGCCCTAGGTCAAGATTTTGCCTTCACCAATTCCTCTAGTGTGTAAAAATTTATTTGTGCATTTAAACCTTTTAGCAGCGCGTACATGTAATTCTTGTAGGGAGTTTAATATCCCACTACGTGTACACATTATTATTGAGCATTTGATAGTTTTTGCTGCGCTTTCAAACTTTTAAATGACACATTTATGTTTTAGCATGTATAATCATTTGAATAGTGTGTACACCCCTTTCTACAAATTTTTAAATTTTTAAGTCAGTTTTCCTGCTTATTTGATTTCGTCGATTGATCGATCGGCTTGGTTGATGAGTCCTATTTGAAACAAGTCATTTGATGTCAATTCTAGTCATCTAATGTTGAATTTTGATTGTCAATCCTGATTGGTTGGTTGATTGTGATGATGAATTTTCTGTCCTCTCGGAATAGAATTAGAAAAAAATGATAGTGGTATGATATGTTTTAGGATGTTGATTGACTTGTGATGATTCAATATTTAGTGATTTTGATTACTGATATAATTTAACTTGCTTCCGTAGGCTCACCTTTAAAAGTTATCCATCTAAGGGTTGTTTCCATCGCCATTCGAGATGATAGATTATCTCAACGGGCATGAGTGCTGATTGATTGGTCAATGTAGTCTCTCTTTTCTTCTTTCCCTACCTTGATTCTGAGTGAATCAAGGGCTTCTTACAACTATGGAAGAGAGGTGGCACTTTGACCATAACACCTTTCATTTTCTGATGGGTGAGATGAGGACCACCCTTGAGGATGTTTACAGATTACTGCAAATCCTGACACATGGGGAGATTGTGTATTATGATCAGGTGTATGATGGCACTATCTACAGGTGATTGTTTGGTGGCCCTACTATTAGTGACGATAGTATTCTCTGGGTGCAGTTCCCTTCATTTCTTGTTCTTCTCATAGTACTTGGAGTACTCGTCAGTGACTTCTTAGTTCCTGATCGATGTGGTCATGGGTTTGCAATTGGATGGGGTTGTATCTTGGAGGATATGATAGGTCACCCCCGTAGATTTGATTGGGGTTCATGTGTCTTGGTGTAGCTTTACCATGAGTTGCACGATGTTCTGTACAGACATGAAGCTAATCTATCTATACGAGTAGTCCTTTTACAGCTTTGGACCTAAGGGCATCTCCCTATTACACATCCGATTATAGTGCGGTGGTGAGATCATGGATGACCATTTTCTTTTATATATGAGGGTATGGTTGTCCAGGCTCACCTAGTCAAACTTGGTTATTGGCGGCACATTATTGATGATATTGATTAGGTGGTATGGAGGTCATATCTAGGATGTGAGCCATGGGTAGAAGATGCATCAGAGCTCTCATTTATGTGTATTCCCCGATGGATGATATGGTGTACACCATTGATTATAGAGAGATTATTATTTTTAGGGTTCTTCGAAAGTTTGGCCATCCATAGGGTACGCCATAGGGATTGAAATTATATGCTAGAGTATAGTTGGAGAGATCCCTTTGGGGTCCTCAGATTGATTATATGAAAATGCATGATGAGCTATTGGCCCTCTCTCATTTGGCCTAGGATATGAGGGAGTATATCGTTGATGCTGGGATGATGGATGATTATGCACAGTGGTTCCTTTAGAACCCATTCTCAAGATTTATTGATCCTACTGAGCCCGTGCCTGGTATTGATGATAGGTTTGATGATGATGATGATGGTGGCAGTGGCAACAGTTGTTGTCATGGCAGATGAGCTGGTAGGGCCAGGAGGGGTGACAAAGTAATGATTCCTATTGCTATTGCCCCTGCTCCTGTCAAAGGTGGTATTGGAATGAGGGGTGGTTGAGTGCCAGTTCAAGGTGGAACCTTCTGAGCTTTACATTAGGTTCACTAGGATAGACTTGTTAGATGGGGTCAACATAGGGTTCAAGTTTTCAGATAGATTGCCCCTTAGGTTGTAGTGAACATTGACACATAGGTTACACAGATTTTGGTTGATCAGGCTGCACAGGCACATGCTTCCCAGGCTCCTCCTCCTTCACATGCTCCATCTTTTTCCCAGGTTCCGTCTTCTTCTTAGATATCTCCTTCCTCTCAAGAACCTCCTTCTTCTTCACAGGCACCAACAAAGACATCTGATGTTCAGCCCTTACAGGCTGAGGTATCAGAGATTCAAGAATAGATCACCCAGTTGAGTACAATGATGCAAACCTTTATGGCTAATATGAATCATCATGGGTTACAAGATAGTTCTAGCTGAGTTCCCGATATAGGCCCAAGCACAGATGGTGCTGGAGGTAGCGTAGGCACTGGCAGTTGATATATTTGATGAGTCTTATTGTATATTATGATTCATGTGATCGAGACATTGTACATTATATTGTTTTATCAGATGATGTTCGTTATCGATTGATACTTTTATGCTCTGGACTTTGATTTGTAGACTTTGATGATACCATGGACTTTGATTGCATTAATAGTTTGTACTTTATATGATGTCATCATGTGTTGGTTTTTTTTCTTCTGATGATTTATGATATGCAGTTCTATATGCTCTATCTTTATATGCTATGTTTTTATGCTTTTTCAGATGCAGTTTATGATATGAATGCACATGCTATGCTTAGTTTATACAGATGGATGTCTTATTTATGACATATATTTGATGGATGCATTGATTACATGGTTTAATGCTTAATGACAGCTAATGATGATATTTAATGCTTTAATGATATGTGATGATGTGGATGGATGCATTGTATGTTTTATGAATAATGCAATGCAATGTAAAATAGATGAGTAATGAAATGTAACTGCAATGAATAGATTTTAATGCACTTATATGATTTAATGAATTTAATGATTAATGTATGCACCTAATGATAGATAGATGTAATTAACCTACTGGAGGCAAGGTTCTTTAATGATTAATGAAATCACCTAATGATATGAGCTTAACTAATGATGAATAATGTACTTAATGCAATTAATGACCTAATGCATTTTAAGATTTATGATATGATGAACCTTAAATGAATACAACTTAATGAATAATGACCTAATGATATGAAGTTAATGAACAAATTAATTAATTTGATGCAATTTAACTACATGAAAAATTAATAATGCAATGAAAATGTGGTAATAAATGTAATGAATGCAACTAAAATGATGAAATATATAATGAATGCAATTTAAAATGAATGCACTTTTAAGAATGACCTAAAAATGAATGCAAATTACATGATGAATGTAACTAAAATGCAATGTGAGTTAATAATGCAATTAATCTAATGCAATGCACCTTAATCTAGGTTTGATTTTTGATTTTTTCAATTTCCAACACATTCTATCACATAAGGTATTGATGAAATTTTTTAATTTTAGCTGAACTCCACCCCCTCTTTTATTTTTTTCAAACCTGTTTTCAAGATTTGAATCCATACAACTTAAATGCATTTAATCTATTATGGATGCAGCTAGCTATCACTATTCAGAAATTAGGATCTTATTTTCATCATCGAGCAATTTTGAGACCTGAAATTGGCACAATCATCATTGGTTAAACCATGATGATATGAATACCTTTTTCTTTCCATGTTGCGTGCCTAATGTCTTGGTACATGTGTCACTGGTTGGATTCAACCATGAAATTTTGAATACCGCTTTCATCAGATTCAATGTTGCAAGTGGATTTTGGTATTATGATATTGAACATCAAAATATCCAAGGTATCCTATTGCATAAACAAATAGAGATATTGATTTTTCCATATATACATGTCCTCGATGATTCTTTGATGATCACATCATTAGACAAATGATACATATTTTAAAACCTTGATCTTAAGACACTCATGTAGAAATCAATAAAATATCATACTTTCATCATTGCTTATCTAGTCCAAGACTTCATCGATTTGATAGAAAGACATGATTTCATCAATCAAGTAATCACATAGAAATTTTTTTTTGCCATGTTTTTCAAATCCATATTTCAAGTATAGTTCCATCCATTTCATATTTGATTATTCATTTTAATCCTGATAAAGGTAAGGTCATTATGAGATCATGGATCAAAATTTTGCATTGTTGAATCATCATTTGAATTAGGATTTGGGTCTAAATCTTTCACTTGTGATTTGATGTATGGATTTGTGTCAATTGACATCTCTTTGATGAATCCTTCTTGCTTCTAGGATAGATTTGCCCCTAGTTTGATGTTATTGCATTATTAGACTTGGACACTTTTCAGATCTATGACAAAAGCTTTAGGTATTTGCAAATACAACTATGGGGTTTTATTATGCAATATGTACAAATGTTGGCGAATGCAAAATCTACAAGGATGATGACTGCTAGGCATGTGACTTAACTTGAATTTCAATGGTGCTTGTTTACCAGGTTTTCACCAATTGAACTTATTGCTCTTTTTCTCTTTTTATGCTTTTCTTTTTCTACCAAGGTGCCTATTTGCTAGGTTTTCACCAAGGCACTTTTCTTCTTTTTTCACCTTTTTTTTTTGTATTTTTCTCTTTTTTCAATTTTTTGTGTATCTATCATCAAGATGCTTATTTGCTAGGTTTTCACCAAGGAAAAATCTTGTTGGAGGATCATTTTTGAATATTTTTGGATTTCTTCATGCTCAATTTTCCACTGTTTTTGAACAATTATGTATTTTTGATATTTTTCTTCTTTTCTATTTTTTAATATTTTTGAATTTTTCACGATCCCTTTTGACTATGTATGATAAATAGGATGCTTTCTTATTTGATTTTCTGATACTCTTTTTCTTTATACCATTTCATCTTCTTCAAGTCTAAAACCTTTTCAGGTGTATTTTGTTGATGGGTTCTTGTAGCTCATCTCTATCACAATCAGCTAGCTTGTATGTGCCCATTCCAAAAGAAGAAGTAATAAAAAAAGGACCTAACCAGTTTGCTTCCCATTTCCCTTTCTTCTCTCTTTCTGCTTGATTTTTAGGGTTTTCTCTCAACACTAGATCACCTATTTGGAATGTCCTTGGTTTGATGTGTTTATTATAATTCCTTGACATTCGATTCTGATACACTTTGAGATGTTTGAAGGCTTGTTGTTATCTTTCATCTAGGAACTCCAATTATTGTAGTCTAGGAACCCTATAGTCTTCTTTAATTATAAATCCATGTAGTGAAACTCTTAAGGATGAGATTTCCACCTCTAAAGGAAATACTGCTTCAGCTCCATAAACCAATGAGAATGGTGTAGTCCCCGTTGGCATTCTCACACTTATCCTATATGCCCATAGAGTAGGATTTATCTGAATGTGCCAGTCTCTACTTGAATTGTCCATTGTCATCTTCAATATTTCCAAGATTTTCTTATTAGTGGCCTCCGCTTGTCCATTACCTTGCAGGTAATATATTGAAGATGAATGGTGTATCATATGGAATTTTGCACATACTTTTTTCAAGTCTTTATTCTTGAAATGTTTAGCATTATCAGTTATGATGGCTTGAGGGACACCATACCTAAAAATTATGTGGTTCAATATAAACATAGAGATTTGTTTTCCCGTGGTAGTGGATAGTGGCATAGCTTCAACCCATTTGGTGAAGTATTTAGTTATAGTAATAATGAAATTATGACTATTAGATGAAGGTGGGTAAATCATCCCTATTAAATCCAACCCCCATTGATAAAAGGGCCAAGGTGTAGTCATTGGATGCAGTTTTTGAGCTGGCACATGAATCAGGTTTCCATGGTATTGACATTTTTGACAAGTCTTCACAAAGTGACATGCATCTTTCTCCATAGAAGGCCAATAATATCCTATCCTAAGAAGTTTCTTCACTAAGGTTAACCCATTTGAATGTGACCCACAAATTCCTTCATGGATTTCTTGTAAGGCTAAAATTGATTCCTCCTTCTCTAAAAACCTTTAAAGCATTTTGTCTAGAATTTTGTGATACAATGTGTTAGATACAAGGGTGTAGCGAGAGGCTTGCTTTATGAAGTTTCTTTTTATAGTTTTGAGTTTGGTCCATATGTTAGGTTTGGTCTTTTAGGTATGTATAAATGGATCCATACCAGGATGAGTCATGTACCACTAATAAGAAAATGGTGTGGGGATTGGAAGGGTCAAATGCGAGTTGTCCCACTTCTTCTACCAATAATTCATATCTTGCGCTTTGGTCCAACATTTGGAGGAGTGAAGCCAATGTAGCCATGGCGTCTATTGCTTTGTTCTTATCTCTCAATACTCGCCCAAATGTGATCAATGTGAAGTAATTCTTGAGATATTAAATCATGCTTTTTTAAGTTATCAATTTGTCATCTTTGGTTTGATATTCATCATTTATCTGATTGATGACTAATTGAGAATCCCCATATATCTGCAATTCTGTTACCTTCCATTCCAAGGCCAATTTGATGCCAATGACTAATGCCTCATACTCAGCTATAATTTTTGTACATGGGAATAGTAGCTTGTATGATTTAGAGATTGTTGATCCTTGGGGAATAATCAATAATATTCCCACTCCTCATCCATGTTGAGTATAAGAGCCATCAAAGTATAATTTCCATGTTTTTGCTCCAACATTGATTATCTTTGAATTTGGAAATTCTACTTGCATAGGATGTTCATCTTCTAATGGTGCCTCTACTAGTTGGTCTGCTATCACTTTGCCTTTGATTTCCTTTCTATCCACATACTCTATATCAAACTCACTCAACACCATGACCCATTTGGCCAATCTTCCCGTCAAAGCTATTTTTCTTAAGAGGTACTTTAGTGGATCAATTTTTTCTATGAGTCTAATTTTATGAGATAACATATAATGTTGTAGTTTTTGTGAAGCAAAAACTACCACAAAACATGATCTTTCTATAAAATTTTAATTCAAATCATATTTTACCAAGGTTTTACTTATGTAGTAAATGACCTTTTCTTTTCCATTTTCATCCTCTTGAGCCAAGAGTCCCCCTAAAGCATGTTCTATCGTTGGAATGTACAAAATCAAGGGATTTCCTTTGATTGGTGGAATCAAAGTAGGTGGATTAATTAGGTACTTTTTAAGTAATGTGAAAGCTTCTTCACACTTATCATCCCATCTAAATACTGTGTCCTTGTGGAGGAGTTGAGTAAAAGAATGACACTTTTATGTTAGTTGTGATATGAACCTTCTAATTGATTGGATTCTCCCTTGGAGTGATCTCATTTGGATTATATTTATAGGTGCCCCCATTTACATTATGGCTTTGAATTTTTTAGGGTCTACCTCTATTCCTTTAGCTGAAACTATGTACCCTAGCAACTTTCCAGATTGTACTCCAAAGGAACATTTCTTTGGATTGAGTCATACTTTGAACTGCTCCAACCTTGTGAATATCTTCTCTAGAATAGGTAAATGTTCTCCCCTTGAGTGGGATTTTTCAAGTATGTCATCCACATAATCTTCTATAAATTTATGCATCATATCATGAAATATGGTAGTCATAGTTCATTGATAAGTCTCTCCTAAATTCTTAAGACCAAAGGGCATAACATTCCAACAAAATGTCCCCCATGCACATGTGAAAGATGTCTTATCTTGATCTTTAGGTGTGATTTTATTCTGGTTGTAGCCACTAAATCCATCCATGAGAGAGAAAATTGAATGACCTACTATCAAATCTACTATGGTATCTATACTTGGTAAAGGAAAGTCATCCTTCAGACATACGATTGAGATCTGAAAAATCTATGCAAATTCTAATGGACTAGTCTGATTTTGAAATAGGCACAATGTTCAATATCCACTTGGCATAGTTGATTGCTCTTATGAATCCCACTTTTAACAATTTTTCTAATTCCACTTTGACAATAAGTGCTATGTGTGTGTGCATTTTTCTCAACTTCTGCTTGACTGGTTTTACTCCTTCTTTGATATTCAAGTGATGCATTATAAATTTTGGATCTAATCCTAACATATCATCATAGGACCACAAAAAATTTACTTTCCTTTCCTTGAAGAATTTTATGAACTCCTCTTTTTCTTCACTTGATAAGGATTCTTCTAGATGTATAATGTTTGGCTCTGATTCTGGTCCAATGTTGACATTTTTCATTGGTTCTATCAAAATAGGTGAACTCTCCTCGTAATGTTTGGGTAAAGTATCCAACCTCTCTTCCTTAAGTACCTCAATTGGGTTTTCACCTTCAAAAACATTCTTTATTTCTTTCTCTTTTTGATCTAATGCTGCCACCTTGTGGTTTTCACCATTAGACTCTTTCAATTTTTTAATTTTTTTCATTTTTTCCTCTTATTTCTGAACTGAGAGATTGATACTTCCTTTCATCATTTTTTCATGATATTCACTAGTAGAAGAAGGTTCGACCACATTTAGGTATTGGGTCACAAATTTTTCATTTAGGAATGTGGGAAGGGTAGTTGGTTCTAGGGAATCCCATTCAAGAGTTCCAGATATACAAGGGATAAGGGATGAATGTTTTGGTTTGGCTCGACAGGATTTAGGGACATGACCTCATTGGAAGGTTCGAACATTGTATCACTTAAATCTATAACATGCACTTCTTGTAAGTGTTCTAGAGAACTCGGGTCAAAATCCTCCTCACTTGAATCCTCTTGGGTTTCTAGTGGGAAAAATCTCTTGGATTAAACCTAGTGCTAGATCCTTCTATAGTAGGTATCCATGATGGTACGTAGGGTTCTTCTACCCATTGATTTTTTTTGACTTCTTGATTTGGTACATTTTCTCAAACCTCTTGATTAGAGCTCGAAGCTTGGTTAGAACTTGATCCTGAAGCTATTTCTTGTAATTTTCCTTTGTTAGGAGCATAAGTGTGAACTACATCCACTTCTTATCTTGGCAAGATTCACTTGACAATGAATCCCAATCCCACTTATTTGAATCTTCATCACTTTGTGAGTCTAATTGTATAATTTGGTCATATACCATGGGGTGTCTCCTTTGAGTGTATCCTTGCTCAAGATACCCTAATCTTGACTTCTCCTTGCTATCACTCCTACAAATTTTGATGGGCTCAATTAAACCTTCATTTCTTGTACCCAAAGGTCCTTGTCCTTTATAACCCATATTTTTCATAATTTGGAAACCTTTTCCATATTGATGAGTAGGGTTGCTAATGTTTTGGATTCGTTTCTCATGAGCACTTGACTCATCAGATTTACATAGCCATTTCAAAATTTCATTATCCTCTTCATCCATAGATGAAGAAGTACTAGCCCTTACAAAATGGTTATTGTATTTATGAGGTGGATGTAGGCTAGAAGGTTTCCCATGAGACTTTGGAGATAATGACAGATCCATCATAGATAAAGAATATTCTCCCCACACCCTTTTGTTTGATTTTGCATTGTTTCTCAAAATTCTTCATCATGGTATCCATTTTTTGGTAATGAGCCTCCTTGGTATGTATTTGAGTAGGATTTTCTTGATTTTATTCTTCTTTATTAGCACTTTCCTCACTAAATTTCTCTTTTCCCTTAGTCGATGTAGCTAAGTTAGTGGAAATTTGATGGTTTTCCACAACAACATCTCCTTCCTCTATCTTTTCTTTTCCTTTTAAGGATGGAAAGTCTTTTAAAATTTATCCTTGTTCCATCCTTATGAATCATTTATGGGTTTAATGTTATTACAATATTGGAATGGATTTAGATCTCCATTCACCATGACGTCTTTCCCCATATATGGAAATTTTAAGCATTGATGGTATGTAGAGGGTACCGCTTTCATTTCATGTATCCATGGCCTTCCTAGTAGGATGTTATAGGTAAATTTTAGATCTAGGACTTGAAAAATGGTCTCTTTTTGCATAGGATCTACTCAAATAGGGAGTACTATTATTCCTTTAGAAGCCCTTTCTTCATCATCGTAAGCTTTGATGGTTGTTTTTTTCTTTGGGTCTATAACTTCCTCAGAATATCCTAAGGATTTAACAAGGTTTAAAGTGCAGATGTTTAGGCCATCTCCTCCATCAATGAGGACTCTCTTAGCCCCATGCTTATGGATTAATACCTCGATATGTAATGGAAATTTTTTAGGATGATTTAAGGACATATCATCTTGCTCAGATAGGATAAACAATGAGGTGCGACTAGGTGTCCTACCATATTTTGGAATTTGTCCACATCCAAATTCAAGGGCACATTGGTTTCAACAAGGGCTTTTCCCAATATCTCTTTATGAGTAGGTGAAAGTTTGATCAACTCCAAAATAGAGATTTGCGTAGGGGTTTGTTGGAGTTGATATACCAAATTGTATTGTTTTGATGAAGGGGATGTTTAATTAGGTAAGATGATTCTAGGGGCATCTCTTGCTAGAGTAATTTTAGATGCTTTCCCCCTAGTCACAACATTATATGTTTCTTCCTTTTGTTTTTCCTTCTCCACAATTACATTGATTGTATTTTCACAACCACTTAAGGAATTTATGGTGTCGTCATAAGTGTGGGCAAAATTTACTTTTTCATTACCCCTCTTGTTATTTTGGTTGGGATTTTATGTTTCCCCCTTTTCATGATTCAAGAAAGGGTTCTTAAAAGCTCTGTGATCTTCATTATTTTGAGGTCCTTCCACTTTAATGTTACCATCATCGATTAAGTCTTGGACTAAATGCTTAAGCTTCATGCATTCATTAGTTTTATGTCCCTTGTTATGATGATATTCACAATGATGCACATCATTCCACCATGTGGGTTTTACTTGGGGTTCATTTGGCCTTGATTTGGGTAAAATAATGATTTTGTTGGCCACAAGTGTTCTCAAAGCATTTTCTAAAGGTTCACCTAGGAATGTGAATCTCCTCCATTGAAATGAAGGGAAGAAAGATTTAGGCTTGTTTACATTTGAATTATTGAAAGGATTCTTGTTGTTGTTGTTAAAAGGAGCTTTGGTCATTTGATTGACATTATGTGTTTGATTTGACCCACTTGATAAGTTAAAAGGAGTAGCCTTTAGGTTGTGTGATTCTACAACCCCGTCGTTCATAAGGTTATTATTGGTGTTTTTCAACTATAACCTTGGTTTATCATTTTTGTTATTGGCTCCCTTATTATTATAATCATTTAAATTAAATTATTGTTATTATTGGTGTAGGTATAGCCTTTGTTTTCTTTAAATAATTTAATTTTGTCTCTTTTTACCAACACTTCTTCAAATTTTATCCTGTTTTCAATGATTTTTTCAAATGTGGGGGGACATTGAAGTTGGAGTCTATAGTTCATCTCCATGTTTAGGTTGTTCATAAAGATATCCATCTTTTCTTTTTTAGGTATACTTTGTGGGTATCATGCAAAAATTGTTCTCTATCTTTGGAGAAATCCTAGAAAAGACTCACCGTCTCTTTGTTTTGTGTTGCATAGGTTGAGCATGGTGATTTCATGCTCTATGTTATAGGAATAGCGAGCCACAAATTTGGAGGCTATCTCTTCAAATGTTTTAATTCTTTGTGGTAACTTGGAAAACCACTCCATGGCTTGGCCTCCTAGGCTCCTTAAGAAATAGCCTCATTAAATAAGTAGTATGGTGCATGAATTCTATACTTAAAGCACAAAATTCTCTTAGATGGTCTTGTTGGTCTGATTTACCCATGTATTTTATCATATCTAGGAAAGACCACGTTGGGTGGTAAAGGTACCATAACCAAATTTTGATCAAATGGAAATGGGCATAAAGCCTTAATGGAAAAGGGCTTTGGTTCGACTACTTTCTGTTAGGAATGGGAACACTGAGGGGGGGGGGGGGGGTGAATTAGTGTTCACTGTATATTTATCTTTTCACTTTACTCTTGAAACTTAACTTGAATGCTTAAGTATTGAAATGAACATTAACATAAAAAAGATACATGAAATCAACACATGACACCAATATGGTTACGGGGAAACCCAAATAGGTAAAAACCTCGGTGGGAATTGACACCCACTAATAATCTGTACTAGTGTTTTATGATCCTTGTTAGAAGATCCTTAACCCTGTTAGGAGTTGTCTTTACAATGCTTTTAGTATAGTGACCTTGTCAAAGGTTGGACCCTATTAGGATTCTTTTACAATAACCCTATTAGGGGTGTGGACACACTTTCCTAGAGATCACTGCTCAAGTGGTGAAGGCTCCAACCTTCTGATCTCAAATACACACTATATCTAGTGGATGAACTGGTGCTATGACACTTCTTGTCAGATCAGTTCATTTGATGCAATGATGCTTTGACCTCTTGAAAAGCTCTAATACATCTTATCAATTATTCACACACTTTTTCTCTTCTTATCTCAACTCTTTAACAACTTCCATCCTTATTACAAAGGGTGCATCTCATATTTATATGCGCTACCAAAACAATTAACTAGCTCGGCCTATAACCGATTACATACAATGCTTCCAAGTGAATTGACTCAAGAATGTTTACAAACAAAGTTAATTACATGTCTACAACCTAATTACAATAGGCACATAGCCTTTACAAAATAATATTATAGTCGCTAATCAAATTACCAACAGTCGGCTGCATATACTATTTTGTTTTGGTATTCACTGGCTGTACCTCTTCAACTGTCTGTATCTTTCTCATACTATCTCATCTGATCATGTGTTCTTATAATTAGCATGAATACATACATACAAGATTAAATTCAAGGGAACATACCATAAATCGGTCATACACATATGCACTGATGCTCTGAACTACTGGTGCTCTGCTAACTGTCCAGTCTTCTGTACTTAGCCAATTTCTGATCTTCTGATGATGTGCGCTGACTCCAAAAAACTATATGACTTTGTTTCCATAATGACAACACTATATTAAGTCATATACAATAGTATAGTCAACTTTCCAACAATCTCCCCCTTTGTCATTGATGGCAACAAAGGAATATGACAAAGTTACTATCTGTCCTCTTATACGAAAACTCTAACTTATATCTCCCTTAGTCTTATTACTATACATCTTCTTTACATATCTATAACTCCATGTTTTATACATACTCTCCCTTTGACATTAATGACAAAGGTTCTAAAAACTAAATCTCTACAAGTACTTACAGGGAAAGTACATTTGGATATGCTATCTACAAATTGTGGATCTCTTGCTTCTAGAATGCAATAAGTGTATTAACTATTTGGAGATGGGTGCATAATGCATAAATCATCTTCTCCATCTTCTCCAAATCTAAGCTAGGACCTTGATCATATGTCACCATGGTGGAATCAATATCCTTGATGTTCTGATTTAGTACATCTAAAGAGGGTGCAAGACCATTCCTTAGCTGTGTTTGCCTTGCCCTTATCTTAGACATCCCCTTTTTCTGCTCTTTCAATCTTTTCAATCTACCTTTGATATACATTATTACACATATTTATATCAGTGGAGGGATCTTCCATAGATTTCCTTACATTCTCTATCATAGCCTCTACCTCTTGGATCTTCTGGTATGGATGAGTTGTTAACTTGTCTTGGTTCATGCAGTTAGCAATAATCTTCCTGCCCTTTCCTGCAAACTCTTTTAAGGATGCTTGACCAACCTTGAGTGAACTTAGGTCAAGTGAAAAGTTATTGACCAATTCACTGAGCCTCTTCTTTATATACTTCTCTTTTGCAACTAGGGATGTAGATTCTTCCAAGCTAGAAAAGTTTGTCTTAAAATTTGAAAAAATTGTGCTCACATCATCCACTGAATGAACCTTAGATACTTTCTTATTTGAAGGTAGTAGGTTGTTCAAGATGTTCATTGAATCAAAAAATAAGGGATTCCTCATCACTTGTTTCTCTTTGGCCTTTTCCATATCTAAGACACTGATCTTGATTAGGTCTTCTTCTCCCCAAGAATCCAGACTAGTGGTGTCTGGTGTCAATCTTGACATCAATGATATAGAAGGAGTGATAGGAGTGCTATCCACTACTTCTTGCTTTACTCTAATTGTCATTTCAACAGATGGCTCATCTATTGGTTCATTTCCTTTTACCTTTTCTTCTTCTTTTTTTGTCTCTTTCTCTTTTTCTTTTTGTGTTTCTTTCTCTTCTTCTTTTTTTATCCCTTTTTCTATCTCTTTTTCTTCTTCACCTTCTTGTTGTATCTTGGGTGAATTTCCACCGCATAGTGTTTCAACCTCTTGTGTGCTTACAAAGGCCTCTTTGAAATTTTCCAAGTCCTTATCTATGGCTGCCATTGCAATCTCAACATTATCAATAATGATAGTGCTATCCTTTAGTGACTCTGTCATGGGCGTAGAATTTTTTGCCTCTGTAGGAGTTTCAACTATAGGCACTGAATCCTGAGGACCTGTAAATGGTACATTTGTGGTTTCTGACTCCTTGGCTACTTTGTGGCTACTTGAGCTATGGGAACAGTAGGTGGGTACATGTGTCTGTTCATGAAAACCTTCTCAAAGGCTTTCTCTATCTCTTTAGCTATTAACTCAAAGTTCTTGTCCATTATATGTAGTGTTCTTAGCTTTGTTCGTAGATATGGCTTTACCAAATCTAGGAAAAATGATTTCTCTTCTAAGGAGCACACCGGTAGACTTTCATCTAGAATCTTCTCTCTTATCCTAAGATCTTCTTCAATAGCTTGTTTCTTCAAGGATTCTAAGATGTTCCAAACATTGTCTGAAATGACTATTTTCAGTTCCAAGACTATCCTTTTGAACTTGATGATATGTTTTATGATCATGCCATGAATCTCTGACTTGTCAATTTCATTGTATTTTTCATAAAAATTTCCTATTTGATCCAATCTTCCTTCATCAACAATCCTTGTACTCAACACTTTAAGACTAGGTTTGAAACCTACCTCAAGAGGTGCTTGAGTATTCTTCCTACTTCTTTTTGCTCATGAGGATGGATGACTTGTGCTAGTTTCTTTCTTCCTCTTAGGCATTGCCTTATACTCTAGAGGAGTAGTAAGGTCAATTGTTTCCTTGGGCCCAGGAGGGGTATCATCTATTTTACCCTTCGGATCATCAGACTTCTCCACTTTTACCTTCTTCCATTTTGGATCATTAGACTCTTCCTCTATTGCAGATGCACTCTCAATTCCCAAAGCAATATTTTCTTGTCTTTCTTTTTCCAGGTCTGCTTGAGTTACTCCATGAATTTTCAATATCTTAGAAGTAACCTTGGCTACTTTTCTTTTATTTGCTGTGCTGTTTAAAACTACATCATCTTCTCTTGTTTTCTCTTCATAAGTCCCCCATCTTGGCTCATTAGGGTCCTTGGTGTTGATAATAGTACTTGAGCACATGCCTCTAGGATTGGCTCCTCAACCTCATATCTAAGTGGATAGATCCACTTTTTTCTTGGCTCTACTGCTTCCATACAAATTACATCAGTTTCTACCATAAAGCAAATGCTATCTTTGTACTTTTCAACAATGCTTTTTGGAATCCTATATCTCATCTGCATTTTGACCCTAAATGTCTTTAATTCCAGTGTTATGTAATCCTTTAGTGTACTTTTAGTAGATGCCTTAAAGTATATTTGTGGCATTGTGGGAATACTCTTGTCTAAATATAAGTCTGACACCTTTCCAAGAATGTGGAAGTACATGTATATGATTAAAGACCCAAACCTAAATATTTTGGTCTTGTCATGTTTAATGGCTTTAATGTTGTTTATCAGTTGTGTGCACAAGATCTCACACAAATTAAACTCACCATTTTATCTCACAAGTATTATTGCTACAAGAATTGTGGCTGCCAACACACTGTTCACCCTACTAGTGTACTAAAACCTATATCCTAGTATCATATACATCATTTTGATGTCTTTCTCCTCAAAATCTCAATGGTCATTCCACACCTATCACTTCTTGACTTGCATGACTATTCTACAAGTTTTCTAACATCCTTGCCCACTGGAAGAACAATGCCTGTCCTTGAGAGGCCTATCATTTCATGTATTAGGTCTCCTATTATTCTAACCAGCACTTCACCTATCCAGAATAGGTCATCATGAATCCTGATAAGTAGAATCTTTATCCATTTGGACTCATAGAACTCATATGTTGTAGCATATTCAATTATAGGGTGGTTTTCAAATTGTGCATACTCAGGTTTTATCTAGTTTCATCATGGTTTCTAAGTGCGCTCTTATCCTTTCAAGTCCTATTGGTTCCTTCTTGCAGTAAATATATGCTCAGATGTCTTCTACATGCATAACACCCATAGGAGTGCGAGAGAATGCCCCTTCTAGGTAATCCAATGTAGATTTGAATGGGTACCTCTTAAATACATATCTTTTCTTCTCTGCAACATCAAATACAATAGGAGTATCCATCACTTACTTGTATATCACTTTCCTAATGGTTTCCAAAAACTTCTGAATCGACGCGATGAATTAGGGCTTCCACAACCAATCAAACACACTGCTTTGTTGGTGAATCAATCTATAATCCTTATAATCAATTGCTAGGGCTTTTGTGTTCTTCAATTGCTCTAAAATCAAATGCAATGAGTGATCTACAAGCTTCTATGTACTTTAAAGTAAAAATTTAGCTATTAATGCTTGCCGTGTAAACCAAACTTTTATTAAAACTCTCCAGCTTTCATTTTGCTATCAATCAGGTAGTGAATTCTTGCACATGTCATCACATAATCTCCAAAAGGTTAAATCCAAAGGCACATACTCTGAGAGTGAGTATACCAGCCGCACAGGGGTCTAGAGATAAATTAGCTCCCCCTATGACCCTGAGGGTCATTTATCCGGATGTAGAGGGTGCATCCACTATGGATGCATCTAATACATTCTCATCAACCTTATCCTTCTTCACCTCTGAAAAAATCAAGATTGCATCTTCTGAAGCTTTCACAAACTTGACTTCTCCTTTGGTATCCAAAATTGATTCTTCTGGCTTTTTAGGGCTTTCTAGACTTTGCATTCTTGATCTATAAAACTTTGAGATGTGTCCAGCCTTGTTACATGAGTGACAAATAACTGGAGGCCTTAAATTCCTCAGCGCATTGACATGGGTTACCTTTTTACACTGTCTAGCTGAGTGACCATTATAGTTACATATCTGACATGTAACATTCTAAGAACTTCTTACATTTGGCTAATACTGATTTCTCTGATTATGTTGAGTCTTGTTCTTCTAACTTGTCTTACAATTCATAGCTCTATGACCAAATTTATTGCATGAATAACAATAACCATTGAAATTTCTTACCTCTTTATAGTTCCTAGCTATATCTCCATGCTTGTTACATGCATAACAAGTTCGGTCTACTGGCTTGTGCTCATCCTTAGATGGTTCAATACTATCTTTAGTCTGATTTTATATCTTCTTAGCATCAGTGGTGTATTCTGGTGCTTTCATCCTTTCTTGCATGTCATCAATCTAATTTTGTGCTTCATTGAATCTAATGCCGTTGGTATCTCCTTTAAGCTTCTAAGCATATAACTGAGATTCTATAAGATCCTTGCTTGTGTGTAATTTATTAATGTGATTCTTTGCTTCTTTTAACTCAAATTCAAAGTTTTCTTTGTTGTTTCTTAGCTCCAAGATTTTCATGTTTTCTTGCCTCAATTCTTCATTCAGTTGAAGGTTCTCTTTGATTTATTCATCATAGACTTCCTGATTGTTAGTCAGTTAGCTTTTCATCCAACTCTTCAATCTGATCTTTCAGAGATGTGTTTTCTTCATTTAACTTTTTGACCATTATCCCTAAATCACTAGTAGAAAATTCTTTTAAATCTTTTCTTATTCTTTTGATGACTGCTTGAGCATCACTGACTTTTTCTTTTAGTTCTTCAATTTTCTTTTCAGATTTGTCCAGGTCTTCAAGAGCAGCTTCAAGATTTCTTTTTAGATGTTTCATTTATGTCTTGTCCATGATCTCCTCAAGTGGTTAAATTTCTTTGCTGAGGACCAAAGCTCTGATACCAATTGTTAGGAATGGGAACACTGAGAGGGGGGGGGGGGGCTGAATCAGTGTTCACTATATTTTTATCTTTTCAATTTACTCTTGAAACTTAACTTGAATGCTTAAGTATTGAAATGAACATTAACATAAACAAGATACATGAACTCAAAACATGACACCAATATGGTTACGAGGAAACCCAAATAGGTAAAACCTTGGTGGGAATTGACACCCACTAATAATCTACACTAGTGTTTTATGATCCTTGTTAGAAGATCCTTAACCCTGTTAGGAGTTGTCTTTATAATGCTTTTAGTACAATGACCTTGTCAAGGGTCGGACCCTGTTAGGAATCTTTTACAATAACCTTGTTAGGGGTGTGGACACACTATCCTAGAGCTCACTACTCAAGTGGTGAAGGCTCCAACCTTCTGATCTCAGATACACACTATATCTACTAGATGAACTGGCACCGTGACACTAATTGTTAGATCAGTTCCTTTGATGTGCTGATGCTTTGACCTCTTACAAAGCTCTAATACATCTTATCAATTCTTCACACATTTCTGCTCTACTTATCTCAACTCTTTAACAACTTCCATACTTATTACAAAGGGCGCATCTCATATTTATATGTGCTACCAAAACAATTAACTAGGTCGGCCTATAACCGATTACATACAACCCTTCCAAGTGAATTGGCTCAAGCGTGTTTACAAACAAAGTTAATTACATGTCTACAACCTAATTACAATAGGTGCATAGCCTTTACAAAATAATATTATAGTCACTGATCAAATTACCAACAGTCGACTGCATATACTATTCTGTTCTGGTATTCACTGGTTGTACCTCTTCAACTGTCTGTATCTTTGTCATACGATCTCATATGATCATGCATTCTTAGAATTAGTATGAATACATACATATAAGCTTAACTTCAAGGGTGCGTACTATAGCTTGGTCATACACAAGTGCACTGATGCTCTAAACTACTGGTGCTCTGCTAACTGTCCAGTCTTCTGTACTTAGCCAATTTCTGATCTTCTGATGATGTGTGCTGACTCCAAAACACTATATGACTTTGTTTCCATAATGAAAACACTATATTAAGTCATATACAATAGTATAGTCAACTTTCCAACACTTTCTTCATGGTGTCGATTTGTGCTTGAAACATTTTGAGTTGTTTATTCATCGCACCTAAATAATTCTCCTCTTCCTCATCTTTCTTTAACGTTGCAATATCATAATTATGAGGAAGTTTGATCCCTGATTGGGCTAAGTTAAGGAAGTACCTTTCCTTATTTCTTTTTAAAATTTTTTCCATTATCTCAAGGAATTCAGGATCTTGGGCAGTCCTATTGGCTCTTTCTTCATTTTTTTCTTTTGGCCCTTGGTTCACTTGGTTAGTTGTTCCTTGGTTAATTTCTCCTTGATCTTCATTGTTTCCCCTATGTTGATAGTCATAAAATTTAGCGTTTCTATCCATTAGATCGACTCTTTCCTCAAATAGGTTTGGGAGACTATCCTCTGGTTCTTGAGTTTCAATAAAAGGAGTTTGAAATACAAATTCGGGGATCTTTTTTGTTGTGCAAGTGCTGTCTTCTTGTAAAGATATTTTCAATTTATGTGATCATGTAAAAATCAACATCAACAAAGGTCTGATTCAAATTGATTTTCCCCAATTTGGTGATTGTTCTTTTAAGAAGATATTTTTAAAATGTAAGATGATTTTTAATGGATGTTTCTCACTTGTTATATGTATCTTCAAACAAAGAAATCACAAGTACAATTATATTTTTTAACCCTCTACCACAAAGTGTTTGAAATGTATTGAATGTTATCATGGGTTTTTGAACAATAAGTAACTCCAAGAAATCTACCTATTTGTCAAATTGGTTCGTAAACATAGTTCTAAATAGGTTGGATTTCTAAGTTAACAAGGTGCCAGTAATGATTCTACTCAAAATAAATACCAAGTTTCATCCCACAATAATTACAAGCTTCCCACCACTGGTATATCAAAATTTTGCGCAATCCCGAAGGACTACTCAAGGAAGTTCGATACTTGATATCCTTTTGTCATTCACCCAATTAAGGATGAATTCATTTTGTTTTATAGTGAGTCAAATTATTTCAGAAAAGGCAATTGTATCCCACTTTGGGCTATCCCTCTCATTGGCCTCGTTAAGGAAAATTCTCGGGAGGTGAGCCCACTAAAGTTCTGGCATGTTCGTTTAAAGAGAATAAATGAAATGAAGAGATAGGTTTGGGAGTTTGATTCACCAAAAGGTAAAGAGCATATCCCTACTATTCCTTCAATCCCAAGCACAATTAACAATGTTCAATTAACCAAGCCCTCTAAACTAATGGGAATCAAGTATTTCTACTTTCCTCCACAAATAATGAACTTTTAAATTTAGTGCTTGTTTATTCTTTAGCCTTTCTTTTAATCAAGAAACTTGGTAGGGTTTGGCATTTTGATTCACTTGAAAATTGAAGAGGATAGGTCTATTACCAAATCCCTCAAATAATGATAGGCTTTTAATTACTAGATTCAAAGTGAAAATGCCACAATTTAAGCAAAAATTCACAATAGTGCAATGACTTACCTCATTTTGAAGCTAGAAAAGGAAAGGGGCAATAGTGCAATGGCTTACCTCATCATGATTTCACTTACCTAGTAGCGATTGTTCCATCTCCTTTTCCTCATCTTAAAAATTGTTAGTCCAACACAACCAAGAAAAGTGAAGGAAAACAAGCAAAAATGAACTTTAAGCCTTTCATTTTTAATATTAACAAAAATGATCAAGGCATGAAAATCCAATTCAAAGATATGAATTTTGATTTGTAAGCATCAATTATTTGTAAATAAAATTCATAATCCTTACCTTCTTTCTTGGAATCCTCCAAAACATGATTTACGTGGGCTATGTTCTCCTTGTTGATCCTTTTTGCAATGGCCTTGTCTTCACTGTTATTTTTGGTCTCTGAATTTTTCACTTTTTTATGTCCTGCCATCAGAAAAACACAGAGAACACATTTTTGATTTTAGATTTATCAAATTTTAAAAATAGTCAAAAGCACAACAGAAATGCTTAAATACGCTATTTAAAACTTTGAATGTGTAGCAGAAAAAATTAAATGTGCAGTAGGATTGATTGGATGCACTACAGAGTCAAGGTGAATGCGTGAAAAGAATAGAAGACAAAAGATAGAAAGTATCAAATGCATCAATTCACTATGTAAATACACAAAACTTTAGCTCAGATGCACTGTTTTAGGCCTTGATTGCGCTGTAGGAATGCTTGGATGCACTGCAGGAAGCCTCAAATGTGCAACTTCACCTAAAAAATGGTTATTAACAAGAAAATCCTAGAATTCTAGCAAATTTTCCAAAATTTAAACAAATGAGGCCTAAGGCCCCATAGTGGGCACCATTTTGTGTACTAATGAAAGTACCTTCATAGAGTTAGCTTGATAATAAATGATCAAATTGTTAGAATTATTTAGAATAATAGAGAGGGGGGGTGAATCAGTTGTTCTCAGGTCTAGATGTACCAATTGAACTTTCTAGCACTTCAACAATCTCAGATCTAATCACCAATACAACTCAGTCTCTATAACATATATCAGAAACATATAACATGTAGTTCATTGTCTAAAAGTAATTAACTTGCAAAATATAACAACATCCACACAAGTATAACCCCAAGATTTATAGTGGAAACCCAACTTGGGAAAAACCACTTTGTAATATGCTACTGATATTTCACTCTTCTGAAGTGAGATTTGTGAAAATCTAACCTTGTTAAAGGCTTACAAACACACTGATAGGTGTGACCCTGTTAAAGGATTTAAACACTCTATCAAAAGTGACCTGGTTAAAGGATTTAAGTACATTCCATTAGAATGCCACCTTGATTAAAGGATTTATACAATGACTGTTAGGTCAACCTTGATTAAAGTATTTAGACTAATACAATGGTTAGAAAGTAGCAGTAATTTTTGATCTGAAAAACATACAACTCACTTTGCAAATATAGATCCACTTTTCACATGTATGTTGATTTACTAACTGATCTTTGTTTCCATCTCCATCACTGATCTTCTCAAAATTCACTCCAAGCAATCACAACTCTGTTAAGCTCCTTCATAATTTCACCTTCAGCCTTCTACTTAGACTTATCAGTCAATAACATCAACAACTTCAGCCCATACTATAACATCACAATTAAAGGTTCCATTATACCTCTTTGATTAGGTAGATCCATATTTTGCAGCTTAATCTCCTCTATAGATCTTAGGTTTAGGCCAGATTCATCGAGTCCTTCCATCATTATGTTCTTCATCCTTCCTTCTAGATACATCTTCAAAAATTCTCATTGAATCCATAATAAAATGATTTATGATGCATTAAATGCTCCATAAAATTTATTAATAAAATCAACATGGTTTACATATCCCAATAATTCAATTATGTCAGCTGGGAATGTGAATTCTTTCTCCAAATGTAAATTACTAACACTCGGTCAATACTATGTTCTTCTCCTCGGTCATCACTGCGTGTCTCGGTCATCTCTACAAATTGACATTCTCAGCTAACACTATCTTCCTCGACAATTTCCTGTTGCTCAACATAAACTAATGTTTGGTCAACACTAAGTATACTTGGCATATACTGGTGCTCGGTCAACACTAACATCACTCGGCTTAAACTAGATTTCTTCACTTTTGCTCGGTTAAGCCTACTTTTTGAGTCTTTCTTCTTACTTAGATAAAAAATACATTATCTTATCAATGCACCAACTAATTAAGTACCCATTGAAGTATCAAATAAATCAACCTTTCCATAGGTTCTTTTTTTATCTCCTTGCCCTAGTCCTCTTCATCAATCAATAGATATGGTACTATCCTAGATAGCAACTGTCATACCAGTTAAGGTTTGACATCAATGACAATACAACAATTGTTTCAATTGTAGTTTCCAACAATCTCCCTCTTTGGAATTGATGG
Organism: Chamaecyparis obtusa; assembly: GCA_027943335.1. Classification (NCBI taxonomy): domain Eukaryota; kingdom Viridiplantae; phylum Streptophyta; class Pinopsida; order Cupressales; family Cupressaceae; genus Chamaecyparis; species Chamaecyparis obtusa. The sequence goes on from BSBK01001913.1 coordinate 2,999,503, forward strand.
CAACACCACATGAATAACACATGATTTACCAAACAATCTAAAAAACTTTGTCTGTGCATCAGAAAGTTTTATAATATCCTTAGCTTCATTTTGATTCACAACATCTTGTCTTGCCTGACCACATACAGAGTTATTCTCTCTAAATCTCTCCCTCAGGTTCAATGAATCATCTCTATGTTTTCTCCATAATATCTCCCTCTTTGACAATAATGCCAAAGTAGTATCTATCACTTACATCTTCCATATGTAGATGTCTTCATGTCAGTTTAGTATGTTGTATTTCTCCCTCTGTCATCTTACTTATGACTGATTATCATCTTTGCTTCACTTCTCACAACTCTAGGCAACTCCTAAAACATGACCTCTTCTACATCAATTTGTTAGATATTCTGTGTAGCACATTTAATGCAGTGCTCTTAGTTGACTAGGCAGCCTCAGCTAGGGGAATCACCCCTAGTTTACCTCTAAGATATTCATGAGCATCCTTAGGTAAAGCTTTTATGAATATGTCTGCTAGTTGTTCCTTTGTATTCACATATTCCATTCTCACTTCTTTGTCTTGTACCAACTCTCTCAAGTAATGATACTTGATAGAAATATGCTTGGTCTTTGTATGCATCACTGGATTCTTTGATATATTGATAGAACTTGTGTTATCATAAAAAATAACAACCGGCTCAGTGATTTCCTCTTTCATTCCTTTTAACAATTGCTTAATCCACACCAAATTTGAACAATTCACTGCAACTGCTACATATTCAGCTTCTTCTATAGGTTGGGAAATGTAGTTCTATTTCTTGCTTGTCCAAGAGACTAATCTCTTTCCTAGAAATAATGCTCCACCACTTGTACTTTTTCTTTCATCAACATTTCCATCCCAATCTACATCAGTGTAGACTCTCAGTTCAAATTTCTCATTCTTCTTGTAGTACAATCCATAATCCTCCATCCCTTTCAGATATCTCAGTATTTTCTTTACTATCATCATATGATTTTCCTTAGGATTGGTAGAAAATCTTGCCACAATCCCAGCTTCTAGGGAAATATCTAGTCTATTGTGAACAACATATTGTAGCTTTCCAATCATAGATCTATACAAGGTTTGATTCACTTTAGTAGTATCATTAGTTTTAGATAGTTTATGTCCAGTAGCCATAGGAGTACTCACTAGTCTGGAGTCTTCCATACCAAAAGTTTTCAGTATCTCCATAACATATTTAGATTGAGTCATGTAGATATCTTTCTCCATATGATAAACTTGCAAACCAACAAAGAATTTGATCTCTCCAAACATAGAAATTTCAAACTCAGTTTGCATCTCATTTGAAAGATTATGACATAGGGCATCTTGTCCTCTAAATATGATATCATCAACAAAAATTCCAGCTAACAAAATCCCTTTACCTTTCCCTATCTTCATATTTAGATTGTTGTTGTCATTTGTTCTTACAAATCCAATCGTTATCACATAATTATGCAGCCTCTCATACCATGCTCTGGGGGCTTGTTTCAATCTATACAACGCCTTGTTCAACTTGCAAACCATTTTTTTTTTCTCGGGTCAACAAATCCTTCAGGTTGTTTAATGTATACCTCTTCTTCTAATACACCATTCAAAAATGCAGATTTGAAATCCATCTAATATACTTTGAAACCTTTATATGTAGCATATGCAAGTAGAGTCCTTACTCCCTCCAATCTTGCAATAGGGGTAAATGTATATCCATAGTCAATTCCTTCTTCTTGTGCATGCCCCTTGCATACCAGTCTTTCCTTGTTTCTTGTGACCTCTCCATGTTCATTCAATTTTTTTTTGAATACCCATTTTGTTCCAATAACATTTTTGTCTTCTAGTCTCGACACCAAAGTCCAAGTATCATTCTTTTCTATCTAATCAATCTCTTCATTCATGGCTTGTATCTAATCATCATTCTCTAAAGCATCTTTTATAGTTTTAGGCTCAAACTCACATAATAAGCATGTATGATCTTTCCGCTTACTTCTTGTCATGATTCTAGACTCTTTATCTCCAATGATTTGTTCAGGCTTGTGATGTCTTCTTACATACTGTGCCAATGTAGGTTTAGATTTCTTTTCTCCTTGTTCTTTAACTTCAGATTCATCTTGCAAGTCATTTGCTTCTTCTGATTTCTCGGTAGCACCCTCCTGATGCTCAAAATTACTTTCCTAATTCTCAGCAGCATCCTCCTGATGCTCGACATTTCTTATATGTGACTCTACATCTGGTTCATGTGTATTACTTGCCTCTCCTTCTTCCATGTAAACAAAACATCTGTAATCTTCAAGTTCTTGTTTTCCCTCCAATTCATTATTTTCTGCATATTCATCAACTCTAACATTTTCACTTTCCATAACTTTGTTAGTGTTAAAATTCAAACACTTATAAGCTTTGCTCTTAGTGGAATAACCTAGGAATATGCCTTCATCACTCTTTGTATCAAATTTTCTATTCCTATTATCTTTTAGTATATGGCATTTACTCCCAAAGACTCAAATACTTCACATTAGGTGCATAACCATACCATAACTCAAAAGGTGTAGCATTTGTACCTTTCAAGATTTGTACTCAGTTTAAGGTATAAACAGTTGTACTTACAACTTCTCTCCAATATTTTTATGCAACATTATTTTCAATCATTAGTGTTCTTACACAATCCATAATTGACCTGTTTCTTCTTTCTGCTATGCCATTTTGTGGAGGTGTTCTTGGTGCAGACATCTGTCTCTTGATTCCGCTATCATTGCAGAACATATTAAACTCCTTTGATATAAACTCTCCACCTCGGTCAGATCTCAAAATTTCAAGCTTCTGCCTGTTTCTTTTTTAATTTTTTCCAAATACCACTTAAACAACTAAAATGCATCAGATTTCTCTTTCAAAAATATTACAGTCATCATCCTAGTGTAGTCATCAACAAAAAAAATAAAATACTTATCACCACAATATCTTTGTACACCCATAGGTCCACAAAGGTTAGTATGAACCAATTCCAAAATATTTTTAGAAGTATATGTCTTGCTCTTAAAACTAGACTTTGTCATTTTTCCCAATTGACATTGTTTACACATCACATTATCAGGTTCCTTCAATCTCAACAAACCTATAACTTTCTTATTTTTCTAATAGTTAGTAGATTTTCAAAATTCACATGACACAAACTCTTATGCCATTACCATACATCATCAAATTGTGCAAACAAACATGTTTCTTCAGATAGGTCTAGATAGAACAAGTTACCTCTTGTTTGTTCTCCACTTCCAATTAGTTCACCAGTGGCATCAAATATTTTAGCCTTTCTGTGATGAAATTCCACTCGATAACCAATATTGTTCAACTGTGCAACACTCAACAAATTATAGTTAAGACATTCAACCCAATAAGCATTTTCACATGTGATCTTATTAGTCAGCTTAATTGATCCTTTACCTCTCACAAGACATGGTGTATCATTACCAAACTTAACACTTCTACCTTTGTAATGATTTAGGGTCTCAATTTTACTTTTATCACCAATCATGTGATGTGAGCAACCACTATCAATTCCATTTATCACCTCTACTCACACAAGAAATAAGTGTAGTTTTCTCATCTTCATCAGAATCATCTTTCATAGCAACATAGACAACTTCAATATCACATTCATCAGATTCACTAGTGTCACTGTCAGTTTCCTCTTTAGCAATATAGCATGATTTCTTACCTTTGTCTTTGTAGTCTCTGTATCTTCGGTGATCTCTGTCATTTCTCTTGTATTTCTATGTGTTTTCCCTTCTCTCATCCTTGTGAGTCCCATCAAGGCATCTTACTGCAAAATGGTCAACTTTTTTATATGAAAAATAGATTATAGGAAGTTTACCTTTATATTTCCCTTCTCCTTTATGTAGCCTTCTAGCCATGAGTGCCTCAAGATCATCTAGTTCCTCATCAGAAGTGTCACTATTACTGTCACTATCACTATCACTTTTCACACACTTTTCTTTTTCCTTCTTAGACTTGTGCAATACCATTTGTGACTTGAATGCATATTCAACATTAGGAATAGTGTAGTTATCATAGTTAGATAGCTAAAAAATAGTAAGCTTTCCAACAAGACTTTCCAAAGTTATAACATTACTAGGGTTACATCTTAATTTTTGAATTACAAAAATTCTGATAGCATAGATAGGAAGAAAAGTTCTCAATACCTTACTAATAACAAATTCATCATCAATGTTTCCATTAGCTCCAACATTCACTACCTCCTTAATTCTACCACAGTACTGAGAAATATTTTCACCTTCTTTGATTTTCATTTCATCAAGCTTACCTCTCAAACTTTCAAATTTTTCTCTTAGTACATTTGTATCTCCACCATAGATAGTTGCAAGAGTATCCCACATTTTCTTTCCAGTAGTGCAGTCTTTGATATCTTCAAATTTGGGATAGCTTAGGGCAGATGCAATCTCCAACATTACTTGATTGTGTTCTTGTTTTGCTTTCATCTCCTTGGTAGTCAAAGGTGCAATGGGTATAACATAATCATGTTCCACATAGTACTTCGTCGAATCACCAATACCAGCTAGATGTAATTTCATCAGACTTTGTCATGCAAAGAAGTTCTCTTTGTTCAACTTTGGTACCTCCTTTTTATACATCTCGATCATTAGCTTCAAGTACCTTTAAAATTTTCTCTGTAAGCACCAACAACTCTGATACCAATTGTTAGAATGATTTAGAATAACTGAGAGGGGGGGTGAATCAGTTATCCCTAGGTCTAGATGTACCAATTGAAATTTTCAATACTTCAACAATCTCAAATCTAATCAGCTATTCAACTTGGTCTCTATATCATATATCAGAAACATATAACATGCAGTCCATTGTCCAAAAGTAATTAACTTGCAGAATATAACAACATTCACATCAAAACATTCACACAAGTATAACACTAGGATTTATAGTGGAAACTCAATTTGAGAAAAACCACTTTGTAACATGCTACTGATTTTCACTCTTCTAAAGCGAGCTCTATGAAAATCCAACCCTGTTAAAAGTTTACAAACACACTGTTAGGTGTGACCCTTTTAAAGGATTTAAAACACTCTGTCAAAAGTGGCCTAGTTAGAGGACTTAAGAACATTCCATTAGAATGTCACTTTGATTAAAGGATTTATACAATGACTGTTAGGTCAACCTTGATTAAAAGATTTAGACTGATACAATGGTTAGAAAGTAACAGTAGTTTCTGATTTGAAAAACATACAACTCACTTTGCAAATACAGATCCACTTTGCACATATATGTTGATTTATTGACTGATCTCCATTTCCATCTCCATCTCTAATATGCTCAAAATTCACTTCAAGCAATCACAACTATGTTCAACTCCTTCACAATTTTACCTTCAACCTTTTTCTTAGACTTATCAGTCAATAACATCAACCTCTTCTTCATTCCACATAACCTCACAATTAGGTTTTCCTTTATACCTCTTCGATTAGGTAGATCAATCTTTTGCCGCTTAATCTCCTTTATAGATCTTAGGTTTAGGTCAGATTCATCGAATCCTTTCATCATTATATTCTTCATCCTTCCTTCTAGATACATCTCCAAACTTCTCTTTGAATCCATAAGAAAATGATTTACCATGCATTAAATGCTCCATGCAATTCATTAATAATGTCAACACGTTTTACATATCCCAAGAATTCAACTATGTCGGCTGAGAATCTTAATTCTTTCTACAAAAGTAATTTACTGACACTCGGTCAATACTGTGTTCTTCTCCTCAGTCATCACTTGTATCTCGGTCATCACTACAAACTATCTTCCTTGGCAAACACCGTCTTTGTTTGGTAATTTCCTATCGCTCGATAATTAATGATGTTCGGTCAACACTAGATTTACTCGGCATATACTAGCGCTCGGTCGACACTAACATCACTCGGCTTAAACTAGATTTCTTCACTTTTTCCCAATTATGCCTACCTCTTTAGTCTTTCTTCTTACTTAGATAAACAATACATTATCTTATCAATGTGTCAACTAATCAAGTACCCATTGAAGTATCAAATAACTCAAAATTTCCTTAGGCTCTCTTGTTATCTCCTTTCCCAAATCCTCTTCATCAATCAATAGATATGGTACTCTCCTAGATAACAACTGTCTTACCAATTAAGGTTTGACATCAATGACAATATAACAATTGTTTCAATTGCATCTTCCACTCAAATAAGTGGAATTGGAATTTTGAATTCCAATTCAAATTTTTATAAAACCAAATTTAATATTTCATGGGATCTGTGACTATAAAGATGTATATTATATTGCTACAAGGATGTATATATACATGTGTGTGTGTGTGTGTGTATATATATATATATATATATACATGTGTATATATATATACACATACGTGTGTATATGTATATACATGTGTGTATATACACATATATGTGTATATATATGTATATATACAAACATGTGTGTATATATAAATGCACTTGTGTGTATATGTGTGTATATGTATATGTATATATGTGTGTATACACACACGTATGTTTATGTGTGTATATATACACGTGTGCATATATATACACATATACACATATGTGTGTGTATATATATGTATGTATATATATACACATGTGTGCATGTGTATATATACACACATGTATGTGTACATATATATAGAGACATATACACACCATATTCAAAGAAATTAAAATAAATAATTAAAATTCTTTATGCATCTTCACAATCATCTTCCAGTAAACCAAACGGATCAGCCCATATTCCAGAAATCATTTTTAGGATTTGTATCTTTCAGAATTGCAACATCTTTGACTATATCTTGCTGGAATATAATAAGACTTACACATGCATATAATATTCTTGCATGCACGGCTCTATGATGAAACATTCTTCCAAATTATATGTACAGATGTCTTCTATGTTTCCAAGCATGAGATATTATTCTCAAATTAATATCAAAGAGAAAAGTTGGCTGAAATGAAACATGCTTGTGATAAAGATGTAAAATCTATGCATTCTTGTTGTTGGCTCTACTAGAGACTTCCTTTCTTTGTTTTCTTATCACTTGTGTGTGCCTCCAATGATAGTTGTAGCATAATTCCAAATCATGGAATCAAGTTACCAATCCAAAACAAACATAACTTTAGTTATTCTCTTTTCTTGCATGTGTCTCTACGTATGAAAGAAGTCGCTTTTCATGTTTATATCTATTTTGTGTTGAAATTCAACTCAAATTTCTTTCATTTTGATATTCATTCCCCTGTATGTAGCTGCAAATTCGCTAAAAATGGGAGACAGTTTCCTCCACACAAGATATTTCCAATCTCCATTTGCAAAGAAGTACCAAATAATGATGTCAGTACATTATACTCTTGATTATATTGCAATTTTATACCGCCATGTTACTTCTTCCAATATCCTGGCTTCTAGGATTAAGTTTAATACATCTCAAGAAGGAATTCGATTTAATCTTTACTTTCAATTTGGTGTGCCAATTTGGCCATGATGTGGCTTAATAAGATATTTGTTTTATATCTTATTTACATTATAAATTCAAAAATTAATTTGTTACCTTTAATTCGCACCACACTTTTTTTGAAATTCAATTTCCATTAAAGGAAAAGAATATAGTATATAATAAAACAATGCTATAAAATAAAGTTGCATATTTTATACTACAATCATATGTTTATTATCAAAACACACACACATTTATACTGGGTAAGAGTGTACATTAATATTCTTTAAAACTATAATGCTGAAAATTATCACTTTAACCAAAATAAGGTTAATAGATTAAAAAAAAAATCTATCTAAGATGAAAGCTTCTATCCAAACATGATTACTATCAACTCGACTAGCTGACATCATGACCAACTAGGAACCTAGTCCAACCTATACTTCCTAGGCTTGTATCAACCTTGACCTAGATAGTACTTACCAAATTTGAGACTCTAATGGCTTAAGTTCATGACCATGTTTGCATCCCCCTTTCACGGTGATACTTTCCCCCCTTCTTTGTAGGATGCTCAATTCTTGTAACCACTCAGTCAAAGAAAAGTAGTTAGTCTGTAATGATCATCTCAAACATAATATATGTGAAATAAATTTCACAATTCAAGATAAGAACAAACATCACATCATTACTCTTATACAACCTAAAACACTATTTCACAATAAGAATGAAATGTAAACAAGAATAAAGCATCTAGGGCATCAAATAAACATAACCACTATTTATGAAAACCAAATTATCCATCTAGGGAATCAATTAAGCATAACCATTGTTTATGAAAACCAGATTCTCCATCTAGGGCATCAATTAAGCATAACCATTGTTTATGAAAATAAGATTATACATCTAGGGCATCAAATAAAACACCATAAAGTTTTAGTAGTCAGGAGGGATGTGACATCCTTCCCCTTGTGAATCATCATCATCGATGATTAAAATTACATAATATTTACATCATTAAAAATATTGTTTTATCCATTGTTAAAACTTAGTTCAACTGATTGAAAGCATTAAAAAGAAAGAAACTATTGGTGGATTTCATCATAGTCCTCCTAGGTGGTATTGTCCTTAGAATATTGGTCCTATTTGACCTTGCACTACCTAACTTATTTATTTCTTAAGAGAAGCTTATGTACCTTGAGCACCTTGATGGGCTTGATCATGACCACCCTTAAGTCTTGTACCTACAAAGAATTCCAACCCATCATATGCTCAAATTTTGATACATACTTCTTAAGATATGAAACATGAAATATGTTATGCAACTTAGCAAGGGATGGAGGTAGATAAAATTTGTAGGTGATTGGGTTGATGACATCCAGAACCTCAAAAGGTCCTACATATATTGGGTGCTAGTTTTGAGGATTTCTCGAATGTGATGACACTTTTATGAGGTTTAACTCATAGGAGTAATTTCTCTCCCACCTCAAAGTTTTAGGGTGTTCTCTTTGCATCTACATAGCTCTTTTTCTAATCATTAGCTTCTACTAACCTTTGTCAAATCAATTTAACCTAACCTTCCATTTCTAAAATCATTTCTGGATCAAGGATTATCTTATCTTCTAGCTTATCCTAGCTAATATGATTTCTGCACCTCCTTCCATATAATGTTTCAAATGGTTTCATATTTATGGATGATTGATAAGTATTTTAGTAGATGAAATCAACTAAAGGAAACTAGTCCTCACACTAGTACTATTGATTCATGTAGTACATTCTTAGAAGGTCTTCCAAAATTTGATTGACCCGTTCTGTCTGACCATCTATTTCTAGATGATAGGTTGCACTAATATTCAATTATGCACATAGGGATGAAAAAAGAGTTTGCAAGAATCTAGATGTCATCCTAGCATCCCTATCTAAAATTATCTTTTTAGGTACCCCATGAAGTCTAAATATCTCTTGGACAACTTTGTGAGCTATGGTAGGTGCTCCACCACTCAAGTTTCTAGGAATGAAATGGGAAACCTTAGTGAGTCTATTGGGTACCACTAAAATGACATTTTTCTTATTTTGTGGCATGGGTAACCCTTGGAAAAATTCCATACTGATTACATGTCATTTGCATTCAGGCACGACATGAGGTTGAAGCAACCCCATTGGATGTTGGTGTTCTGCTTTAACCCTTTGGCATTCTAAGAAGCTAGGTATAAATATCAAAGAATATTTCTTCATTCCCTTCCAAAAATATAAGGTTTTAAAATCCGCTAGGATTTTAATAACTCCTGGATGTCTAGAATAGGGTGCATAATGCACTTCTTTCCAAACAAGGTTTCTCAATTCAGGCGACTTTGGAACATACATTCTACCTTCATATCTTAATAATCATCTGGTTCACACCTAAACCCACCATATCTATGATCTTGAGGGTTACTTTGAAGTGATTCTTTTACCTGTTGGTAATATTTATCTCCTAACTATTGTAGAACCTATTGCCTAAAATTTGTGTGGATTGATGCGATAGAAACAATATACCGTCTATGGCTGAAAGCATCAACCACATGATTCTCTTTCCCCTCAATATAACTTATCAAAAAATAATAGTCAAAAATTAATTCCAACCACCTTCTTTGGTGTGCATTAAGATTAGGTTGGGTAAATATATATTTCAACCCTTGATAGTCAGATCAGGGCTCAAAAGGTTTTCCTAGTAAATAATGACACTACCAGTGTAAGGAATGAACAACTGTGGCTGGCTCTAAGTCATGGGGTGCATAATTTAAGTCATAGTTCTTGAGATTCTATAATTCATAAGAAATAACTTTCCCATATTTCATTAGTACCCCACCTAATCCTTCTCCAAAGGCATTAATTACAACTATAAATTGTCCTTCTGGTTCTGGAACTTTTAAATCGGTGTCGAAGTTAAATTTTCCTTAATAAGTTTGAAGGCCTTCTGACACTTCTTTGAACATTTTAATTTATTTCCCTTTCTATGAAGAGAAGTAATAGGGTATGAAATTTGAGAAAAATTTCATTACAAACTTCCTATAATATCTAGCCAAGGCCATTAAACTTCTGACTTATTGTACAAAACTACGGGTTGGACACTCTGAAATAGCTTTGATCTTGGTTTGATCTATATCTATACCCTTTGAAGATATTATGTGCCCTAGGTACTACACTTCTTTTTGAAAGAATGTCCATTTAGATAAATTACCATATAATTGATGTTCCCGTAGTCGTTATAAGACTATCTGCAAATGTTGCATATGTTCTCCTTCATTTCTAGAGCATATCAAGATGCCATCCAAGAATACCAAAACAAATTTATCAAGACAATCATGGAAAATGTTGTTCATTAGATTCATGAATACAGTTGGGGCATTAGTAAGCCCAAATGGTAGAACAACAAACTTGTAATTCTCATAATGATTTTTGAATGTTTTTTATGAATGTCTTCATCTTTGAGCCTCAACTAATGATACCTTGACCACAAATATATTTTAGAGAACACTACAGCCCCTCACATTTGGTTGAATAGATCATCAATGCATGGAAAAGAATATTTATTTCTAATTGTCACTTTTTTCAGCATTCTCTAATCTATACATAAGCGTAGGGCTCAATCCTTCTTGCCAAAAATTATTAGTGCTCCCCATGGCAACTCAGTAGGTTGTATCAAACCCTTACTAAGAAACTCTTGTAACTATTCTTTCAGCTCCATGAGTTCCACCATAGTCATTCTATAAGGATCTTTTGATATAGGCTCAACTCCTAGTACTAGATATATGGAGAAATTGAAAATTCTTTTGGGAGGTAGTCCTGGTAGCTCCTAAGGAAATACATCCTGATAGTCACAAAGATAATGATACTTATCTTCAAATGGCTCCTCTTTTTCATTACCTCCCTTTGGTTCCATCTCACCTTGGTACCTTGTCTTGTATATATGAATGTCATCAAAATAGTTGATCTCTTGTCTCGTTCAACTCTTCCATTTTGACAGAAAATAATTGACACCCTTTTTTCTCACTGTGTCATAGCTATGTAGTAGAAAGTTATCTCAAATTGACTTCATGTTGAATGCCTTGTAAGCATGCTACATTTCCTAGGTCATTAAATAATTCTACTACTTTGGTGAAACAATCTACTCTTGCACAATGTTTCCATAACCATTTTATCCCTAGAATAATGTCATACAACCCTAAAGGTGCCACATACAGATTTATTTTATTTTATGAAGCCTAGAAGTTAAACCCTAGCCTCAAATAGATATTTCTCTACTAGAGCTCTGGACTGATTTTCATACTTTACTAAACATGAATTATCCATGAACCCATTTCTTTTAGGAAATTTACCAAGCATTCTGGGTGATATAAAACTTTTAATTTCTCCAGTGTCAATTAATACCATTATGAGATTACCATAAAGTGTTTCAATTGGAGTGACTTGGTACTATGTTTGCCTATTACCCACTACTATAAGGACTCTTTGTTGAAATGTTGTATGGTGGTTAGGTAGTGGATTCCTTAGTGCTTTCCCACCTTGATCTTTGGTAGGGCACTGGTTGGCATAGTTTTTGCTCATGTAGGTGTAACATTTGCTCGGAGGACCTTTATTTTCAATTTCCTTATTTTTTGTTTCATTACCTCTTTTAGAATCTGAGAAACCCTTTATGTCCCCTCAAAAATCTTGTTTATTCCCTTTAAATCCCTTCCCACTCTTTTTGTTTGAATCAAATATGTCTACTCTTTCCTTGAAGGGTTGAAATGGTTGCGGCCATTTTACTTTCATTTGGCTACTGCCCCTAATGACATCATCCTTTTTGAGTTTGAAATCTTTCCAAATAATCTTTTCATAGGCTTTTGTTGTGGTGGTTGGATCTACAAGGCTATCGATTTAATTATTAATACCCATAATATTCTTCCTCATTCTAAATTTCTCATTTGTTTGGAGTTGGGGAACATAATTGAGTAATTAGTTCATTTTTTCTGTATAGTCATCAATAGAAAGTTCTCCTTACTTGAGGTCCTAAAATTTAGATAATTTATAATTGTAGAATAGTTGAGGCAACCATCTCTACCTAAAATACTCCATGAATATATCCCAAGCTACCTCTACTGGTTTAAGACTTAACTCGACCCTTTTATTTTCCCACCAATCGACAACTTCCCTTGTCATTTGATAGGATCCCCAAGCTTCTTTTTGGGTCTTAGTGTAGTCTCTGATGTTAAATTATTTTTCCATCCCAATTATCCATGCTTCCACAACATCCCCTAGAATCATTCCATCATACTGGCGTGGCTTAACCTTCTTTACATCTAATATGATCCCAAATCTGGGGTTTCTCTTGGTATTCTTAGTTTGGGTATGGGATTGCTCCTCCTATTCACACTGGTGTTTTATTTCCTATCATCTATACCATTTGTCTAAGACTTAGTTTCCCCATCCCTGGTTTCACCTATGTTCCCTATCTGATGATCTAAATACCTAATTTGGGTTTGAGTCTCCTGCATGATCTATATGAGTCTATCCAATTTCCCAATTGGTGAGTTTGAGGTTTCAGATTGGATATTATTATTCCTTATGTTATCTATGATAAGTTTTTTGAATCATCTGTAATGAAAACTTAATTAATTATTTTAACTAAAGTAAAATTTATGTTATAGATTGCAAAATAAATGTTGCATTTTAGTACAATTGAAACTTTAAGCACACACAACAAAATTGATGTATTTATATTCACTACCAAAATTGTATTTACACTTAGATTTACATTCATGACCAAAATTGTATCTACATTTGGATTTACATTCATGACCAAAATTGTATCACATTTATATGACTATAAACATTCAGGGGCTCTATCTAAGAGCTTCCCTCACTATTTGTAATAGGCTCTTCCTAATCCTATAACACTAAGTATGAAATTAACCTATAACCTAGGGTAGGTACACGATGATCTACTCACATTACAGGCTCAACTAGATCTACTATTGAGGTTTTAGGAGAAGGTTTGGACTCTAGTTTCAGCTTGGGTTGGTTCTACGAAGAGGTTTTAGGTTTAACTAGGACAATAGTGTAGCCCTAATCATGACTCTTCTAGTAGGTATCCACTTCAACCTTTTCCCTTTAAGCCTCTTTATAGATTTTGCAAGAGTATTTGTGTATGAAAGTAGAGTGCATTGAGAGTAGTCATACTCTTCATTCATAATCCTCCTAAGTTTGGCGTATGCTGGATCATGAGCCCTTTAACATTTGGTTGTATAAATCCATATCCTGGCAAAAAACTAAAATGTTTCATTTTATATTTCACTCTAAGTTTCTAGTTGGTGAGCCCTAGGTTAAGTGTAGAACCTGGTAGCTTTGATACCATATGTAACAAGCTAAGAGTTCTAATCAAGAAAATAAACAACTACTAAGATTAAATAAGAATGCACCAATATTAAATGCAAAACTATAAAAGAAAAATCAAGCTAACAATCTAGTGGAATTTTTATTATAAACATAATCAAAAAAATTCCATTAAATGAAGCATAAAATTGATCAAGGGAGAGATATCTCATCATGTATTATCTATATCATTAGACTTGATACAAAATATGAAGAAAGGTAAAATTTATACTATTGTACTAGCATCACTGAATCCATTCTAATTTTCTTTTATGTACTTCAATGTAACAAAGGGGGGAGGGGGGAAGTATCGCTAGGGAATTTTTCCCATCCAACCACGGATCTACTACTGATCCCCCTTGCATACTTCCTACTATAAGTGGACCAACCATTTGTAAGGAGTGTAAACATTACGATAAAAAATTCATATGAATATGGTGTATGATCCTTCATAGCCCTAGTCGGTCATACCCTGCAACTACTCCTTACTAGTATGACCTCTGACTAGGAATGCATTTGGAATAGTACAAGATGACTAATACTAGCATAATTTAGTGCACCTTGGCCAAGGTTTCTATTGCAACATGTTCAATTCATGCAATCTATTTCTTCAACCAATCCAACTTGGTTACAAATATCCTATAGAATGTAATAGGCTAGTTTACGTACACACAAGAATCATGGTTTACTAGTCTTACTCTTTCTAGAAGATTGAGAAACATAATCAGTAGAGAGACTCCTATTTTTTTACTTTAATACTAACATATTTATGATTAGAATCAACATGTTGAACCATCCTATCCATGTTACTTATTTGGTTTAGTTTATTTCTCACATTTTGTAAATTATAGTTTACTTAACACCGATGGGTATAGAGCTATACAACACATGTAATTCCCCACTAGGGAACCCTTAGAAACAAAGGGTAAAATATTCACTTAATAATTTTTTTTAAGATAACATAACATAGCACAAGCATAATGTATTTAAGTGCATCATACAAATGATAACATATATCCTAAAGATGACGTCTCAAACATCACGTGTTCATACACAAGAAAAAGTCGTAACAAGCACTTCAAAAGGTTCCCAAGCTACCAAACATATACTAGGAATGGAGAACGCACATTCCAAAGATATCTCTTCAAGGATATGGACATCATCAATGGACCACAAGAGGCTAATCTAGTAATCATTGACGACTAACAATGAGGGAGACAACTAACTAGATCAATCCCATCAAACCAATGTTCTTTTTAAGCAAAAATAGAAGTTCCTACAGTGGTTAGCCATACAAGTTAATTTACCTTTCTAGCCATGATACAAAGTAATAAATAAATATACATCCATAAAAAGCATCAATAAGGTCTACAAGGCATACTAGGACCCTTGGGAATCCAACCTAAAAATTCCCACAAAGTACCCATCTCCCAAAACTCCTTGTAAATCAACTCTAGGCAGAGACATTGATGAGAAGATGGAGATGCTAGTTTGGGAAGAAGAGATTCTGATCGGTGAAGACACTAATTCACGACTAGTGAAATCCTAAAAAGGAAAAGTCTCAGGCTAGTGGGGGCACATACACCGAACTACAAGAAGAGGCACCAATATGCACAAATGTCAATCTGCGCAAATGTTGATCTACAAAAAAGCCTCTTAGTCTAGTGAGGCAGAGATGCCAAATTGCAAGCATAGAAGTTAATCGGCATAGATGTTGATGAGAAGATGCAGATGCTGATGTATGAACTTGGACCAAAATGCATAATTTAACAAGTCTAAACCTAATTCGATGCCAATGTATGACTAGTAAATACCTAGATCCACATCGAGGAGTACCAAATACAAAATTTTCAAGGACATGGTCACTCGATTACATCAAAAGCATATATGAAATAGATAAAATAAACTAGGCTATGATCAAGAACATCAAGAGAATAAATAAATGCATACATATAAACCAATGCTATCAAATGGAGTGATCTCTCAAGCTCCAAATCTCTGTAGCTGGAGGAAGTCTATCCCTTTACACTAGTCTCCAAAAGTGGTATAGTAAAGAAACACCACCCTACCATGTGGAACCTTCAGGCCCACCCCACCATCCTCAAAGAAATAGTAACTTGACTAAAAATACAAGGTATACACACAAGTAAGGAATGACTCTAACACTCACAAATCAAATGCATAGTCTCATAAGGAGGTACCATGACCTAATGGAGTACACATATATGAAAAATATAGTAAAACATGGAGAACACTTAGCATGTGGACCAACATCCAAAGTGAATACCAAGAAATACTCAAGGTAGAAAGTGTCACTACTTAGTACTAAAAAAGGTTTCGTGTGGAGACTCAAGAGTGGGAGTGTCATCATATGGTATATGGTGGCCCATGCAACTTTGAGAAATCATTATCTCAACAAGGAAGCTCTATTGAGCCATATCAATGTCCATAGATGAAAAGGCTATCTATACCATATCAACATCCATAGATGGAAATTTACTATGCCATATCAATGCCCTCAAATAACAAAAAGACAAGGGGTCATACCTTATTGATGTAGGAGAATCATGGGTTACCTTGTTATCCTGCTCTTTTGTTCATTCTGCCATTAAATGCCGAGTTGCAGTCTTTTCTGAGTTGTAATCTTTGCTTAGTGTTCCTGTGTGCCAACTTGTCCAATGTTGGCTGAGTGTTCCTATATGTGCTGAGTTGTCTAGTGTTGGCCGAGCATTCCTTTCTATGTCGAGTGAACCTATTATTTTTTGATGCTTCGTTATTCTTTGACTAAGTTTATCTGTGTTTGGTCCTTAGTTGGAGCCGACTTATGTATTTAATTTAGGTCATAAATTTAATTATTGGGATCTTGTCTATGTATGTACATGCAGACCATTTTTTGGTTAGCCTTATTTTATGTAATGATCTAGAATCTTCTATAATCCATTTTGGCAAGTATAAATAAGGATGTTTAGGTGTAGTTAGAGAGTCAAGAAAATAAGTAAGGCAATTAGAAGTGGTAAGCATAATAGATAGAAGGAAGATAGAAAAGAAGAATAAATCTTGTTGGTCATAACCTGGAACGCCTCACAACTGGGAATGTATGTGGTAATTTGATAAATCAACAAAGTGTTGTGGTTCCTTCTCTCCTTGGTGTTGTTTGCTTCCATTGTATTTACTACGCAAGGTAGCTGGATAGTTAGGAGTAACTAAATGACCCTAGATTTTCATCTCGATCCTTGCACCAGGTGGTATCAGAGAGAAGGTTCATTCTTGAGGATATTCGATCATGTAGAACCCTGAATTGGATTGTTTATAGAGTGGAAGATCTATGGATTTAACCTATAGCGTGCAGAGGGTTACGATCTTTGGAGGAACCTATTTGTCAAGATGGTTTGAGGTAGAAGAAATGTTGATAATACCGTGATGGACATGTTAAGAAAAATTTCATCCATATTAGATGTTGTGGAGAAAAACTAGAGGAGAGGAGTGCATCTAGATGATGTGAGTGATGATGAAGCAAAGGCACCAAACCCTAATCCAGAACTTGAGGAAGATCAAGATGAGGAAAGATTATTGAGAGTATTGACTAGGGCACATTCAAAGCGTATTGTTGAAGTTATTCCTTATGATGACAAGTTGGATACTAATATTGTGATGGATTAGATCTCTAATATGGAAATTCTCTTTGAGTTTGAAAGGACTCCTAAGAATAGAAAAGTGATAATTGCAGTCACCAGGTTGAAAGGCCATGCCTCACTATGGTGGGAACATTTGGAAACTGATAGACAAAGAAGACGAAAGGAAAAGATCAGAACTTGGTTGAAAATGGTGAAAAAGGTGAAGAAGAAGTTCCTTCCTATTCATTACCAAGTTATCTTGTTGAGGAAGATGCAAAATGCTAGACAAAGGGACATGACTGTGAAGGAATACACTGAGGAATTCTATAGATTGGACATCAAATATGGACATGTGGATGATGAGGTTGAGAAAGTTACAAGATACCTGAATGGATTGAGATCTGGAATTCAAGATGAAATAAGTTTTTTGAAATTGGATAGTGTGCAAGAAGCATATCAATATGCCTTGAAAGCTAAGGAGATCTTGACCAAGAAGCATGAACATAGATAGAGAGGTAGAGGTGGTCGATTCTAGAGAGGCGGAGATAGATCTTATGGTGAAGGTGGAAAATATAATAATTGTGCACAAGATAAGGGAAAATCTAAGTGGAAAAATAAAGATAAAAGTAAGACCGAGTGGAAAGGTGGTAGTTCTTACCAAGGAGGTACTAGTTCTTACCAAGGAAGAGGTAATTCTTATTCTAGAGGTGGTTTTAGTGGTAATTATTTTAGATGTGGAAAAGGACATAGATCTTTTGAGTGTACACACTAATGAAAATGAACAAAGTCATAGAAATTCTATGGTACAAGAGGATCTTGAGGGTTCATCAAGTGGACCTAAGGTTAGAGAAAATCTGATGGTAAGGAGAACTTTGTGTAGTATAAGAGTTGATGAAGAACTTGTCTTGAGGAGAAGTCTTTTCAAGAATAGATGCAAGATGACAGGAAAGTGTTTCAAAGTGATTGTTGACAATGGAAGTTCAGAAAATTTGGCATCAGAGGAGCTGGTTACAAAGTTTCAATTTTAGAGGTTGAGACACCCTAAACCCTATCATGTTTCATGGATCAAGGATGATCATAAATTGTTGGTAAGTGAGCAATGTAATATGAAATTCAAGATTGGAAACTACTTTGATGAAGTTCTATGTGATATTATGCCTTTGGATTGTTGTCATATCCTGTTGAGTAGACCTTGGCAATATGATAGATATGTTGTGCATGATGGTAGATTGAATCAATATACTCTTTGGGAGAATGGGAGAAAACAAACAGTGTTGCCTCTAGATGAGATAAACTGTACTACTATGAAAATTTTCATGGTTAATGGAAATAATTTTGAGAAAGACATTAAGAAGAACCAAGTCTATTTTTCTATAATTCCTAAGGGGCCGAGTTGGGGTAGTAATGATCGAGTGACAGAAAATAGTAATGGCCGAGTGATAGAAAATAGTGATAGATGAGCAACATCAAATAGTAATGACCGAGTGCTAGTAGAAATTGAAAACTTTCTGAATGAATACAAGTAGATTTTTGTAGAGGATATTCATGATGGTTTACCACCAGTAAGAAGTATAAGTCATTGTATGGATTTGATTCCTGGAGCTAGTTTTTTGAATAAAGCACCATATAGGTTGACACCTACCAAGAATGAAGAACTTAATAGACAAGTGCATGAGTTGTTGCAAAAAGGTTTGATTAGAGAAAGCTTGAGTCCATGTGTTGTACCTATTGTGTTAGTACCTAAAAAGAATGGAGAATGGAAAATGTGTACTAAACCCAGAGCTATCAACAAGATAACATTGAAATATAGGTTTCCTATGTCAAGGATGGATGATATAATGGATCATTTGAGTGGATAAAAGTATTTTACCAAGATTGATTTGAAGAGTGGTTATCATCATATCAGAATCAGTGAAGGTGATGAATGAAAGGCTACTTTCAAGACAAAATATGGTTTGTATGAGTGGTTGGTTATGCCTTTTGGTTTGACTAATGCACCTAGTAATTTCATGAGGTTGATGAATGAAGTTCTTAAGAGATTTTTGGGTAAGTTTGTGATTGTTTATTTGGATGATATTCTGATATTTAGTAAGACTAAGGAAGAACACCTTGAGAATATTCAACAAGTGTTGCAAAGATTGAAAGAGGAGAAGCTACTGATTAATTTGAAGAAGTGCTCCTTTATGCAAGAAGAGATTTTGTATTTAGGATTTGTGATTTCAGCTTATGGTTTGAAAATGGACCTTGAGAAGGTTAAAGAAATTTTGGAGTGGCCTACACCTGAGAATGTGGGCGACGTAAGATCATTTCATGGTTTGGCTAGTTTTAATAGAAAGTTCATTAAGAATTTCAGTTCTATTTGTAATTCTATGAATGAGACTATGAGGGGAGATAAAAAGGATTTTAAGTGGACAAATGGAGCTTATAATACTTTTGAGACTTTGAAACAAAAGGTTGTCGAATTACCTGTGTTAGCTTTTCTTGATTTCAATAAGGTATTTCAAGTTGAGTGTGATGCAAGTGGTAGTGAAATAGGAGTTTTGTTGAGTCAAGAAGGTAAACTTGTTGCTTTCTTTAGTGAGAAGTTGAATGATGCTAAAAGGAAGTATTATGTGTATGATCAAGAGTTTTATGATATTGTTTAAGCTTTGAAAAAGTGGATACATTATTTGATTCCTAAGGAATTTGTGTTGTATACTGGTCATAAAGCTTTGCAGTATTTGGGAAGTCAACATAAGTTGAATCAGAGACATATGAAGTGGGTTGAATATTTACAAAGTTTCACATTTTTGATCAAGCATAAGAGTGGAGTTACTAACTGAGCTGCAGATGCATTGAGCAGAAGATGTTCTTTGTTGATCGAGATGAAGGTTGTAGTTCTTGGTTTTGATGACATGAAGGAGTTGTATGATGTTGACCCTAATTTTTATGAGGCGTGAAGAGAGTGCAGAGTGCCAAATCTATTAGAATAACCAAGTAAGTTTGAGGAGTATTTAATTCAAGAAGGTATGTTGTTTAAAGGAATTTAGTTGTGTATACCAAGAAGTTCCATGAGAATTAATTTGATTAAGGAAAAGCATTGTGGTGGATTGACTGGACATTTTTGAATTGATAAGACATTGAGTTTTCTTAATGAAAAGTATTATTAGCCACATATGTATAAGGAGGTTTAGAAGTTTGTAAGGAGTTGTGGAATTTGTCAAGTCACAAAAGGAGTAAGTCAAAATACTAGATTGTATACACCTATTTATGTGACATCAATATGGATTGTGTTCTTGGACTTCCTAAGTCAACAAGAGGGTATGATTCCATATTTGTTTTTGTGGATAGATTTTCTAAGATGGCACATTTTGTACCATGTAAGAAGACATTAGATGCAGTGCATGTTGCTGAGATTGTCTTCAAGGAGATTGTTAGATTGTATGGATTACCTATAAGTATTATTTCTGACCGAGATAGCAAGTTTGTTGGTTATTTTTGGAGGACTTTGTGGAAGAAGATGGATACCGAGTTGAGGTTTAGCTCTACATTCCATCCACAGATAGATGGATAGACAAAGGTTGTGAATAGAAGCTTGGGTAATTTGTTGAGATGTTTAGTTGGAGATAAGATGAGTAATTGGGATATGGTACTGGCACAAGATGAGTTTTCATATAATAATTTTGTGAATAGGAGTACAAGGAAAACACCTTTTGAGATTGTTATTAGAATGCATCCTAGAGGAGTACCAGATTTGAGGGATATTATTGATGAAGAAAAGAAAAGTGTTGAAGGGGAAGTATTTTCTAATTTTATAAAGTCTTTACATGAGGAAGTGAAGTTGAAGTTGGAACAAAGTAGTCAGAAGTATAAGAAAAATGCTGACAAGTCTAGGAGACATCATGTTTTTGAAATTGGTGATGATGTGATGGTTCATTTGAAGAAGGGCAGATTTCCTATTGGAACATACAATAAGCTAAAAATCAAGAATTTTGGTCCTTGTATAATTTTGAGGAAGTTTGATAGTGGTAATGCTTATGAAGTTGAGTTAGCTGATGGCATTGATATATCTCCTATATTCAATATTGCTGATTTGCATAAGTATCATGAGTCAGATGATGAAGTTGTTATACTAGATGATTATTCGAAGAATAAGATTGAAGAGGTTGAACAAATATTAGATCAGAGGATTGGTAAGAGCACAAGAGGAAAATATTACTATGAATATTTGGTGAAGTGGAAGAATAGACCAGTTGAAGATGCTACATGGATTTCTCAGTCTGAGTTGGATTTAGCTCGGGTTGTGACATCTCAATGATTTAGGAGAATCATTTCTTTCAACCCTGGTTGTTTGATCTAGGAGCATTTTGGGTTGCCTTACTATCCTGCTCTTTTGTTCATTTTTCCAGTAAGTGTCAAGTTGTAGTCTTTGCTAAGCATTCCTATGTGCTGATTTGTCTAGTGTTGGCCAAGTTATCTTGTATGTGTTGAGTTGTCCAATGTTGGCCGAGAATTCCTTCCCGTGTCAAGTGAACCTTTTATTTGATGATGCTCAGTTCTTCTTTGACCGAGTTTGTCTATGTTTGGTCCTTAGTTGGAGTTGACTTATGTGTTTAATTTAGGTCATGAATTTAATGATTGGGATCTTGTCTAGGAATATGTGCAGACTATTTTGTGGTCAGCCTTCTTTTATGTAATGATATAGAATCTTCTGTAAGCTATTTTGGCAAGTATAATCAAGGATGTTTAGATGTAGTTAGAGAGTCAAGAAAAGTAGTAAGGTAGTTAGAAGTGGTAAGAAGAATAGATAGAAGGAAGATAGAAAAGAAGAATAAATCTTATTGGAAGTAACCTAGAAGGCCTCACAGCAGGGCATGTATGTAGTAATTGGATAAATCAATAAAGCACCGTGGTTCCTTCTCTCCTTGGTGTTGTTCTCTATGTTATTTTCTTCCATTGTGTTTACTCCACAAGGTGGCTGAATATTTAGGAGTGATTTTGACCCTAGCTTTTCATCTCCATCCTTGCACCACTTATCAATGTCCTCAAATGACAACAAGGTATTCACATTAAATTTTGTTATTATATATTAATCCCAATCATTTATTTAGTTATCACTTATTAAGAACTCTACCAAGGGATACCCAGAGATCCCTTTATGTCCCAGCCCATCTTGGAGAGCCACTCTACTTCACTACTTGACACTAAACAAGATCATCTCATTAAAAAAATAGGGAACAAAGTACAAAGAAAGGAAGACTCAAAAATCATAAAATCATAAAGAGGCATGGTAAACTCTATTGGTCTTAATACCAAGAGCATGGGTCACTCGAACCTCGGCTTAGGAGCATAGCTCAACTACATGCCTAGATGTAGTCTCAAACACCCTACATCCACATATCAAATGCAAAATAAATCCTCAAGCATGAAGTGTTCTAACAAAAGGGCAAAAAAAATAACAATAAAAGAAATGAAGGAGGATATCTCAACTCCAAAATACTCAAGAAATGTATTCAACTAAAAACTTTGAAAAGACAACCATAAATAACTGAATCAACCACTTTTCCAAGAGCACAAATTATTATGGAACCCATCTAGCATCTCTTTAGAACACGGGGAACGTTCAAAATATCCAAAAGTAATAAAATACCCAAATTCTGGCAAAATCTAACAAAGTGCAAAAATCAACATTTTAACATTGAAAGGGCACTTTCAGATCGAGATATAAAAATAGTCATAATGGCCTATGACCATTCCAATTATATGATTCTACTCTTTATAGTGGATACTACTAATTCCAATAATTATATCAAGCCAAATATTGCGACCGATAGGTTCTGGATGACACACAAAATGAGGCACCGACGAAAAAGCCCAAAATCAAACATCAAAGAATTTGATGAAATTAAAAACCTTTGGTCTAAATCCACCCAACAACACATTCCTTAAATAAAATTCCATTTCCGAGCACTTCACAAAAATTCAGCAACATAACTATGCTAAAACCCCCAAAAACCACATGGGCAAAGCATAAAATACTCAAACCTACCCAACTAGCTGGAGGAATCAAACACAAATGTGGGGGAATGCTAATTCTTAGGCCACAATCCTATTGAAACTTGTTTCATTTGAAAATATGGAGTATTTTTTAAATGGTGAGATGCCCTACCTCACATGAATGGTAAAAACCAAGAAATGGAAGAAAATTAAGAAGACTCCACTGAATCAAATGAAACTTTCAATGAAGTAGAGAAATTCTAGAACAAATCCAATGGGCCTCTTCATGCACAAATTTGACAACTGGATCAAACATGATGAGAAAATCTCTAAAATTCTCACAAGAGGATTTGAACAAATATCCAAATTCTCACAAACACAATATGAGAAGTGAGTGTAAAAACTTACTTTTTAACATTATAAGTACTTTTCCAAAAGTGACTTATAAAATGAATTATTTAAATAATTAAATTGGCCCTTTCCCAAATAAAATAAATCAATCTGAGACATTTGGAATCCAAATACATCAAATTAGCTGACAATTAAAATAAAATATTAAAAATCCCCAAAATTCATTAAAATCATAATATACTTTAAAACCTCGTACACAACAACTATGAGAACTCTAATGCACAGATATATCAATGTTCTTTTACAAAATGTATCATGAAGTTCAGATTTACCAATATGTACTGGAGGGATAATATAATAATATAGATATGTCGTCCATACAAGGACGACATTGGATTAGTATGCCAGGCTAAAGCTACTATCTCTTGTGCCACTATAGGGGACATAGACACACACTCAAATCTTGTAGCTCAAGATGAATGTGTTTGGTACCTATTCACTAAAACTTGCAAACATTAACTGCAACTGCTCACAATATATAAATAGTCAAAACACATATACTACATGATAATCACTGTGTAAGACAGTGGTACATGTTGTGTGGATCTCATGAATGAGTAACTATGACTCCATCTCACTTCGTACCGACACTAAGGGAAAAATGCATAATATTGGTATGGTAAAGTAGTACACACCATATAATCACATTAACATTGCATTTAAATTTTAAAATAATTGAATAAATCATTTTATGACTAAACCTAGAGTAAATCTCTGAAAGCAAATACTAATATATCCACAACATAAAATGCACCATAATTAGATATCCATGGTAATCATCCTAACATATAATATCAAAGAATCATCATCTAGATATGATCAAAATATTAAAAACAACATAATCTAATAGACGAATCATCAATGTTATTGTAGACACCTAAAAATCCTTTAGAAAATAAAAGTATTTTTATTTTCTGAAAACCCTTGATGACATCATCATTTGTTAATTAATTAATTATTTAATTAATTAATTTATTTTTATGCCATTAAATCCTCCTATTTTAATTAAAAATATTTAATTAAGAAATCCCTTCCAAAAATGTTTAAATCTTATTTAAACATCATTCCCCCCAATATTTATTATTTATTTAATAAATTGACCAAAAATCCTTTAAATAAATAAAATATTTATTTAAATCCTAAAACCTTAGAAATGTTCTAGAAATCCCTAACCTCTTCTAGAATTTCCTAAACTCACCCTAAACATGATTAAATGGTGATTCCTACCCTTTTTAGCCTAACCCTTCAAACTTTGACTTTGGGTCAAAACCCCTCATAAATGCTTCTTACATCCTCATTAATGACTCTTACAAGCCATTAATGATGCCCATGTCTCCTCTTCCACTCTTGTTCCCCTTGCACACTTGCCTAGTGTTGCTCACACATGTGTGAGCAACCTTAACCAAGGTCAAACCTTACCATACCCCAAACCTTACCCCAAACCTCACCTCTGACCCTAACTCCACTTCCTAACCCAAGCCCTTCCTTAAATCCTATAAATACCCTCCTCTTCCAAGACTAATTATCAACTCATCTTTCATTTCATAGTAGTGTTATAATGCTAGATTGTTTCTAGATCTTAGATTTTAATCATATTTTGTTAGATTAACTCATTTTCAATCTTCCATAACTCACATAATAGCTTAGATAACCTGGATTAATCTTAGTTTCTTTCTTTTTATTGCATTTCTTAGCATCATATCATGTTTCATTTAGCTTAAAATCCACTCTAGTTTACTCATTTATAGCATAAATCTGAATTTGAGCATTATTAGGCTCTTTGAGGCCTTAGGGAAAAAATAGGTCTTCTATAGCTGGTTTTGTGCCAATATGGGGTTCTCTTGGTCTATAATCTATCCTAATCCCCCTAATCATCATTAGGGATTTGCTTCAAGTTTTTAGAGAGCACACCCACATCCCCAAAGCGAGAGCAAATCAAATGGTGATAGTTTGTTCCCATTTTAGCTATTCGAGGTATCATGCAAATAGTTTTTCTATATGTTTAGTATATGCTACTAGGACTAGTGTTTGAATGACTATGCATCTTATGAACATGTTAGGTTTGCATTCATTATAGTTACCGTAACTATAATAAAGTATGGTAATCAAATACATCACACAATGTAACCACCATATAACATCTCAAGGGTACTCATGAGATATAATGTCGTGACACAATCAAAATCTAGTAGCCATTGGCACAAACCTCAGTGACACCATCAAATAACATCAAAAGCCAAACAAGATAGATATCAATCATAACCACACCAACAATCTTGCAATGAACACAAGAATCAACTAGACTAGGTGCATCTCACAATGCCAACATAAAAGCATAAAATGAGAATAGTCATTGTATCATACGATTAGATCAAGAAATTACATAGGAAAAATAATAAGAATCTCAAAGCCAAAGAAAGACATCACAAATTAGGTATATAACTAGTCATAGAACAATGGTCCTCATAACCAGGTGTAAAGAATAAATAGCTTGCTGATGCAACAACATAAATCATATCACACGAAGGTAAAAACCTCACACAGCTCCAACATGATCACACAATACAAGAATGAAAGTCAAAGGAACATCCATTAGGATGTTATGTCAAATGAAAATGGTAGACACACTACATCATCCCCCCCAAAGACTAGGCTTACTCTTGGAAGCCTACAAGTCAAACCAAAGAAGTGCACCAAGCACAAGATCGAAAACTGATCCAAATGCAAGAATAGCCATATAATGTTTCTACAAGTCTGGCCAAACAAAAACAATTTCTTACTAGTTAACCTCATAACCATTGAAAGTATCACACACACACATACACAACAAGAGCGTCAAAAAACTCTCCAAGTCCTTCGACAAGGAATACCATACATTTTAGGAAAGACATATCTAGCCATAATTAATGCCAAAAGAGGTATCACACAAGCCACTCTACCTCATTACAAGGCACCTACCTACAAAATAGTACATTCCAAGATCTCTCCAAAATTAAAGCATGATAAACTTCCAAGTCAACAACTTGAAAAGATGGAGACAAATTATCCCAAAATGATGAAAAGCACCACCATGCCCATATGAAGCATACTTTAATCCAATCAAGTCTGACTAACTCAATTGAGAACCAAAAAGAGAAAGGATTCTCTACCAAAATTTCACTTCTCTAAGGGATACTTCATCCAACTCAGATATACCAAGAGATACCAACGTGAAAGGTTGCCTCTCACAACCAAGAGCACTCGCATAACAAAGGCTCAATAGTGCACTCTTCCCACTTTGATGGGATACTCAGAGTACAACTAATCACTAAGCATAGGATAAATATAATTTTCATGATATCAAAAGCTCAACTATAGCCAAAAACTAGTGTCACACAACCCAATTAGACCAAGGTCTTATTAGGAATGGGAACACTGAGAGGGGGGGGGGGAATCAGTGTTCTATAATTAATTTCTGATTCTTGAAACTTAACTCAATTACTTAAATACTAAAATGAATAGTAAATAAAATTAAGTATTCAACCATAGCACATAACACAAGATATGTTTACAAGGAAACCTTGGCTAGAGGAAAACCCCGGTGGGAATTAGTACCCACAAATAATTGCACTTAGTATTATGAACCTGTTAATGTTCCTTTGCCCTATTAGGAGCAGTCTTTAAAAAGCTGAGTACAATGACCTGGTCAAAGGTCAGACCCTTTTAGGAGTCTTAAAGTAACAAACCCTATTAGGGGTGTAAGGCTCACTACCAGAGCTCACTGCTCAATGAAGAAGGCTACAACCTCCTGGTTATCAGATATACACTATATCTGCAAGGGTGAACTGCTTCTTTGACACTGCTATCTGATCAGTTCCTTTTGTGCACTGATACTTTAACCTCTTGTAAATCTCTATATCATTCTTACTTCTCTAATACATACTTCAAATACTTCTTCTCATCTCTATATGTCATTCCTATTCAAATACAAAAGCACATGTCACATATATACATGCTGAATAGATGCAACCAAAACTAACTACTAGGTCGGCCTATAACTTAACACATACAACACTTCCAAGTTAATTGGCTCAAGCATATTTACATACAATGATATTAACATGTTTATAACAAAATTACAATAGGTGCATAGCCTTTACAAAATAAAAAGATATACGCTAATCAAAATCTCTTTTGTCGGCTCCATGCTCTATTCTGTTCTGCCACTTACTGACTATGTCACTTCGACTTGTTGTAACTTCTTCATGTTGTCATATCTGACCATGCGTTCTTATACTTAGCATAGTAACATACTCAAAATCTTATATCTAAGGGCGCATACCAAAACTCAATCATACACACGTGCACTGATGCTTTGATCATCAGGTACTTCTTTGTCTGCTCTGTCTTTCATACTTAGCCAAATTATGATCTTCTAAGTTAGTGCGCTGACTACAAAACTTCATATGACTTTGTTTCCATAATGAAAACATAAATCTTAGTCATATATACTAGTAAATTAAACTTGCAAACAATCTCCCCCTTTTTCATTAATGGCAGCAAAGGAATGTGGCGAAGTTACTAAACTTAACATATGTAACAAAACTTGCTAACAAATTGTACATCATCTTCTTCTTCTCTATACACTACTATCTCTTTTACTATCTCCTTTATATCATATACACTACTCCCCCTTTGACATTAATGACAAAGCTACTCAAAAAGGGAAAACTTTATGTACTTACATAGAAAGTACATCTGGGTATGCAATTTGAAGGTTCTTGATTTCTTGCTGCCAGAAAACTTTGAGTGCATCCATTGTCTGAAGATGAGAGAATAATGCATAAGTGAGATTCTCCATATTTTCTAGATCTATGCAAGGACCTTGAACATATGTTACTATTGTGGCATCTATCTTCTTGATATTCTGATTCAATACATCTAGAGAGGGCGCTAGTGCATGTCTTAGATGAGTTTGTCTAGCCCTTATCTTTGCCATTTATTTTTCTACCTTCTCAATTTTATCCAAATGTCCTTGATAAACATTATTGCACATGTTAATATCTTGAGAGGGATCTTCCACTGATCTTATTACTATTGCCATGAGAGATTCTACTTCCTGAATATTTTTAGAGTGGTATACAGTTAGTTTGTCCTTATTCATGCAGTTAGCAATTATCTTCCTTCCTTTTTCGGCTAATTCTTTTAGCATTGCTTGACCAATCTTAAGTGAATTAAGGTCAAGTGAGAAATTAATTACCAATTCATTTAGCCTTTTCTTGATATATTTCTCTTC
Source organism: Chamaecyparis obtusa (assembly GCA_027943335.1). Classification (NCBI taxonomy): domain Eukaryota; kingdom Viridiplantae; phylum Streptophyta; class Pinopsida; order Cupressales; family Cupressaceae; genus Chamaecyparis; species Chamaecyparis obtusa. The sequence continues at coordinate 3,028,662 of BSBK01001913.1, forward strand.
TAAAATATTTGATGTTGATTCTTCTAGACTTGAAAAATTTGCTTTGAAGCTTGGTAAGATGGTCCAAACATATTCTAATGAATGAACACTAGTTACTTTCTTATCCTTAGGTAGTAGATTGTTCAATATGCTGACTAATTCAACAAATAAAGGATTTCTCATTACTTGTTTTTCTTTAGCTTTATCCATAGCTAATTGTTATACACTAAGTTTGCACCCTTGTTTTAAGCTCTCGTAGTCTTGATAACATAGTATAACATGGGAATCATCTCCAGGCTATGGGACCTATGCTAACTAAGATGAGACCTCCAGGTTCTAGGTTGGTTCCTCTTGGATAATCACCTTAATTTGCTTCTAGACATGAAAAGTAAATCTTTTGAGGGAAAGGGATAGGAGGAATGCTTGAAAGGGAAATGACTTGAAAGAAAACTACCTATTAGGTGATACACTGAAATGAAGGTATGAATTACAGTATAAAAGATGGGCTCAATGCACAAACTTAGGTCTAGGAGATCACAAATTATTGAATAGGCTTGCATAAATATTTCATAGGAGGGTCTGCAAACAAAGAGGGTATTCAGGGAAAGAGAGGGATTCTTTCACAAACAATGACACTCTTTGGGGTTAGACAACAATCTATGACCTACAAACAAACATTCACCTCTGCAACTAGGTATAGGAATGAGAGAAGATAGTTAAGGGGTTGAAGTATACCCACAAAAGCACTCACATCAAATCATCCACAATGATACACAAAATTGCAAAAAGAAAAAGGGATCTAGAACCCTAAGATATCACTGAGAAGCATGTAAATACTGAATTCATTAAGAGATAACTCACACAAGAAGGCGTAGGGACATGAGAAATGTCACAAAAAATCTTCAATATCTGAATTATCAATGGGAATTTACAACTATAGAAAACCAGAGGGCAAGAAGAATGCCACAGATAGATCTCTAAGAAAAGATATATTTTCTCTTTACAATTGCTCAAATCTTGTTTTACAAAAAGTTAATTCTGAGCTCTAAAGCTCCAAAAAAAACATTATATACATCCCCTCTTGCACGCAGGCAAGAGTCAAAACCTAACCTAACTAGGGTTACATAGGTATAGCAATACAACATCAAACCCTAGGTACACTGATGACTAATCATCAAAATCTTTGAGAACACCAGCAATCAGATCAAATCTTTCTTGTGTGCATCCATCTGGTACTGAGATCACCTGCAGACACATCAACCTTGACTCAACTACCCACCTGCAACTCCACTAAGCCATGAAGGCTCCAAGTCTGATCATATTTCCTTGGGAGTGGTACCATTCAAAAGGTGGCACCAACTCTTTCTAGCAGGCAAAGGACCCTGCAGGCGCCAGCCAATAGTCACTTCTATCATCTTCACAACCACAACCCTCCTAAGAATTTAATTCCTGAGCTACCTGATGTTGTGCATGGTTGAAAGAGAAGAAAAATAGAAAAACCCTCGCAGAGATATTTGAATTTTGAAATATAACTGCTAGCAGAAAATTTTAAAATGTAATCGTTGATGAGAAACCCTTCCCGAAAGATGAACAGATGTGATGCACTTGAAAATAGCTCGAAAACCTATCTTTGACAAGTCACCACCTCTCAACCAATAGGAAGCCTCCATGTAGGACAACATGGTAGTGGACCCACTTGACTTTGAAGCACTATAGGGAAAGGAAATCTATGGTCGTCGCAAGACCTTATACCTTTGACACCACCCTTGCAAAGTTATGACAACCATAGATTCTTTTAGAACTGGGACCCCTTGAAGATGAAGAACGGGCCCACCGAGACAGGTGTCATCCTGTCGCATGATCACATGAAAGGAATATTCCTTGTGAACATGTGACAACCACAAGTTTAAAAGGGAAGGTTGGGAGGAAATAATTGCCAGGAAGACTTAAGCTTTGAAGGAAATATTAAAAGGGACCTCACCTGACAACCTAGAGACTTAACACATGAAGTGGTCATTTTAAAAGGCACATGCATTTTTGGGGATTTAAGTGGCTCGAAAAGGTAACCTAAAAATAGGAACTGGCTTAGGGTTTGCAGGGTTTATTGCCTCCAATGGCTACTTTTTCAAATCTTTTAGCTACAGACTAGGGAACAAAACAATTTGTAGAGGCTAGAGGGCAAGGCACAACTTCATGAAAATTTTAGGGATGCTCGGCAAGATAAAATTGCAGACTTTGGAATAGATTTAGCCAAATTTGTATGAGACTTGGAAATTTGGGTAACATTTTGGGGATTTCTACTAGATGTCAGCCTGCTAGACATGGATCAGTGGCCTAAAAGTAGTCCATTAGGCATGGGGTCATCTCAGGAACACAAAACATCGATAGAAAGACAAAATTGGAACTAGAGAGACAAACTTGTGCACAGGAACTTCTTGAAAAGTAGAAAACTAACCTAGAAAATAGGGAAAGAAGGTAGGAAAACATATTTACAAGAATTTACAGAGAGGGATTAACCTCAAAGCAAGGCTTCAAGTGGAATCCATTGACTGAGATTGGCAAGGCAACTCGTTCAAGATTTGATAGTTGGAAAGCATTGGATCCCTTGCACTCTATTATAACAAATGGTCCACCCCAAAATGAATCAAATTTTGTATGTCTACTAGGCTTGGATCTGAACTCATCCCACTTGAGGACTACATCCCCAACCTTGAAATTTCTAGCCCTGGCTCTCTTGTCAAAAATTTTCTTTGTCTGAATCTAACGGAACTCCATATCTTTCATAGATTTGTCTCTGAGTTCTTCCAACTCCATGAGCTGAGCATGTCTGATCTGTAAGGGATCTCCTTCTTCAAATAGAGCATATTGAGTGGCCAAGTCCAGAGTTGGTAATTCAGTTGAAATGGACAACTTAGCCTCTCTGCCATACACTAGCACATAAGGGGAATTCCCAATGATCTTCTTTGGAGTAATTCTATCCAGCCATAAGGCAGACCTCAATTTGGTATGCCAATCCCTTTGGTTGTCTTGCAGAGTCTTCTTGATTATCCTAATAAAGTTCTTATTTGTTGATTCAGCTAAGCCATTGCCTTGGGGGTAGTAATTGGAACTAGTATTCAGATAGATGTCATGCTTGACTGCCCACTCTGAGACTTTGAGGCCTGTGAATGCCAATGGATTATCTAATATTATGGAATCTGGAGTGCCAAATCTATGAATTAAATCATCATAAAAACTTAATACAACACTTTCATTGGCCTCTTTTAATGCAATTGCTTTTGTCCACCTAGTGAAATAATCTATTGCAGTGATTATCTATTTATGGCCTGCACTAGATGGAGGATTGATCACACCAATGAAGTCTATACCCCACTTCATGAAAGGTTGCTCTGTTCTGATTGGCTGTAGGGGTAAGGCTGCAAGCCTTTCTTTTCCTACAAACATGCCACACTTGATGCATTTTCTCACGTACTCATGACTATCCTTGAAGATAGATGGCCAATAGTATCCAGCCCTCATGATTTTAAAAGCAGTAGTCGTAGGAGAAAAGTGACCTCCAGAAGGTCCATCATGAAACTCAAATAGGACATCAGCTATCTTTTATGAATCTATGCATCTTAAAAGGACACCACTATGATCTTTTCTGAAAAGAACTTCATTTATCAGCACAAAAGGAATAGATTGTAACCTATAATACCTCCTTTTTGCTGAATCTAGGCCTGCAGGACATTGTCATGTCTTTAAGTAATTGATCACATTAGGTAACCAGCTTGTTGCCTTGGCTTGTTCTTCTGTAGAATGCACCACTAGAGATGCATCTAATTGCTCTACTTTCTTTGAACTCTCATCCCCTACCAAATGCTCACAAAGACCTCTTCCTCTAACCAGCTTGGTAGTTTGAATATCAATGTCATATTCCATCACCTTGGTGATCCAACCAGCTCTTTTCTCATTCAGGTCTTTGGAAAGCAAAAACTCTTTGACACTTGGATGAGTAACCTTCAAATGTACCCTGTTGTGGGTCAATAAATATCTAAATTTCTTAAGGCTCTTCACTACAGCAAGTACATGTTTCTCTACAAAAGAGTATCTTTGTTCATACTCCTCTAAACCTTTGCTAAAGAAAGCAATAGGCTACTCCAATCCATCTGAATTTTCTTGGGTCAGCATTGCAAATATAGCATCATGACCTCCATAAGCATAAAGGATAAAATACTTATTGAAATTTGGGTTTAATAGGGTAGGAGCTTCTGTCAAGGCTTCTTTGATAGCCTGGAAATTAGCTTTTCCTTCTTTAGTCCAGCTGAAAGTTGAACTCTTCTTTAACATGGATGTCAAAGGCTTTAGTAAATCTACAATGTTAGGCAAGAACGTCCTAACAAAATTAATCTTCCCTATGAAAGATTGGGGACCTTTCTTGTGATGTGGTAGGGGTAGCTCTAGGATAGCTGTAATTCTCTCAAGATCTACTATGATCCCTTCTTTGGATACTACATATCCCAACAATTTTCCTTCATGGACTGCAAACACACACTTCTTGGGATTAAGAGATATCCTAAATTTTCTACACCTTTCAAAGATCTACCTCAAATGTTTGATATGGTCTGCTGCATGCTTGGAATAAATAGTTATATCATCTAAGTAGACCAATACAAACTTGCACATGAGGCTTTTAAAGGCCATATCCATTACCTTTTGAAATGTAGCTCCTGCATTTGACAAACCAAAGGGCATCTTTTGATAAGCCATGGTCCCCCACTTGGTTGTAAATGCAATCTTATATTGATCCTCTTCATTCACTAGGATCTGATTATATCCTGAATAGCCATCCAATAATGAAAATCTCTCAGATCCAAAGACACATTGTAAGATTTGTTCCATAGAGGGTAGTGGATGGTGGTCCTTTAATGAAGCTTTGTTAAGATCCCTAAAGTCAACACATAACCTCAACTCCCCATTCTTCTCCCTGATAGGAACAAGGTTGGAAACCCAACTAGTATGCTTAATGGGGTAGATGATACCACTTTCTATCAATTTGAGCACTTCTTTATGCATAAGTGGCTCAAGCTTGGGATTAACAGGCCTTTGCTTCTGCCTCACTGGTTTGGCATTAGGCTCTAATTCAATAGTGTGCTGGGCAAGGGATAGATCAAAACCTTTGAGGTCTTCATATTGCCATGAAAAAACATCACTTAATTCTTTGAAAAGTTGGGTATAAGCTTTCTTCTCCAATTCAGTGTTTATCTTTCCAAATTGTAAACTCTTGCCTAGTTCCAACTCTAATTCAACACAATGTTCTTGTTGGACTACCAGGCCAACTTTGTTTTTCTTAACTTCATCATCCTTGTTGAAGAAAATCTCCAAGGTAACAAGAACTCTAGGCATCTTATTGGATTTTAGTTGTATCAGTTGATCACCATAATTTTGTGATAGCCTATCTTGATTATGCCTTGAAAAGACATCCTCTTCAAACAAGAATTGCAGAATTTGTTCATCATTGTCAAACACTTGCCAATTGACATCATTATCGAGAATAGAGGGTTTGAAAATCACTTTGATATGCTATTGATCTACCTCTTTTGAAATGCTATTGGGGATATCATACTGAGATCCAATAGCAGCTAGTCTATCTGCATTTTGATTTAATTTTCTAGGGATGGCAACAATATTGAAAGCACAAAAATATTCAATTGCATCCCAAACTCTATGTTTGTATGCTTTCAAAGTGTCATTTTTGGTTGCACTTGTCCCTCTCACTTGGCTGACAACTAACTCACTATCACCATAAACTTTTAAGGCCTTAAGCCCTCTTTTTCTAGCCCACTCTAGCCCATTGACTAGACTTTCATACTCTGTAGTATTGCTAGTGTAGGAGAAACTGAATCTAAAGGTAGTATAATACCTTTCTCCTTTTGGGGACACTAACATAGCACCACCACTAGAACCATGTCTACTTCTAGCTCCATCAAAAAATAGTTCCCAAACCTGATTATTCTAATAGTCTGAATTAGTGTCTTCTTTGAGAAGGCTTGGTTCTATGGCTCCACTTTCTTGTATCAAATAAATTCCCAAACCAAAATGCCAAACAAGGTGTTCTTGGGCCTCTAAACCTCTTTCATCTAGAAGAATATCAGGGATACTCTCTATCTTTTTGCTTGCTTCACAAATGGTTTGGAAGTCACTGTCATCAAATATAGGGTAGTTTACATTGATGGCATTGGACACATATGGTTCTATATGGTGTGCTACCAATGGTTCTAACTTAATGGTAACCTTGGTACCATATCTTGTATGAAAAATCATGTGAGACCAATTAGAAGATAAGTAACCTCCTATCTTGGTTGTGAACTCCCTTGAAATACATATAGAAAATAATGCAGGGAGATCAATGATGTATATATCAAGGAGGATGGAAAAATTAGGACTAGCATGAAGGATTAGACTGGTATCCTTAGCCACACCTATAGTATTGACTGAGGATCCATCAAGTTGGGTAACCTTCTTTTGGAAGGGTTCATACTTTAGTCCTAATTGGTCAGCTACTTTCTTGGGCATTATAGTGCTAGTGGCTCCACTATCTACCATACAATTATGCACTAAAATTTTTCCAATAATTAGAGATACATAAAAGGGAGGTGGTTTTGAATTTCTACCTTGCCTGGCATTGGCCTTGGAGTTGCTACTTGGAGCCTCCTTTTCTTGATCAGTGTTAACCAACACTAGCTTTGCAGCTTCTGTAGCAGGTTGAGGAGTTGCCACTTCTATCATGGCCTTCTTCAAAATTTCAGACTGCCTTGGAATAGCCGGAGAGTCCCACATGGACATGGTGACATTCACCTTTTTCAGGTTGTCTATAATAGTAAAAGGTACCACAGTGTGTACTCTTTGTTGTTCTCTCACTATGATGGGCTCTACCTCTTTGGAATGTTGGCCTTCTTTGTTTTTAATAACAGGAATCTCCTTAGGTGTGATGGGAGTAGCTTGTTGCAGTGGCTCTACAGATGTAGTTTCTTTGGCATTGGAATCTTCTCTCTCCATGTCTTGAGCTCTCCTTTTTGCTCTTGTATAGGAAACAAAATCAAATTCATCATTGACTCCATTGAAGTCTGGTTGCTCCCAATTGAAAAGGGCAGTCTCATTCTCTTGTGATTCTTGTTGAGGCACTGAGACAATAGATGGAGCCTCTAATTGAGCTTGGGAGGCATTCTAAACCATTAGAGCTTGGTTCATCCATCCATTTGAACATGTAGCCTGGTTATGAGGCTGATTACAAGGAAAGCACCATTCATTCTCCATAGCCATATTATTTTGACTAGGAACCATATCCCTTACTGGATTTGCAAAATTAAGAGGTGCGGGGTTATATGGTTGGAATGGTCTTTGATTAAAATTTTGTCTTTGTCCTTGATACCCTCCTTGGTATGGTGGCCTATTTTGTTGATAAGGCTATCCCCGATTCTGATATTGCTGATTAGAACCTTGGCCTTGTGGCTGAAAGGGTGGTCTGATTCCTTGACCTTTCTTCCTTAGATTTGTGACTTCTCTAGTCAAAGTCTGCAACAAGTTTGTCATTTCTTGCTTACTACTTTCTTGACTATTCTTTATCTCTTGTAGCTCTTGAGAGAAACAAGTTGTTAGCTCTTGACCACTGGTACTAGCTTGAGGTGCCAATATGGTGGGAATAGGGGTAAATGGGGGTACTTGGGTAGGTGCAATGGGCTAAAGGCTAGGAAAAATGGGCATAGGTGGCCTTCTTTGTATCATGTCTACTTGGATTAAATAGTTTTCAGCCCTGACAGCTATGTCAAAAGCTTGGGGGAGAGAAGTACCACCCATAGATTGGATCATGATAGAAATTTGACTATTCAAGCTTTGCAAATAGTAAAGGAAAGCATGGTTAGCTGATGGTCTCACAAAGACTGGAATTTTATTCCATGTTTTAAGAAATCTACTATTGTAATCTATCATTTGCTCTTGAGGGTCTCTTTTTATGGTTATTAACTATTCTATCAGAGATAAGTTGTTTGATTTATCCTCAAAATGCTTACTTAATGCATCCCCTAATTCATCCCATGAAGTAATAGAACCAACAGTTAGAGTTATAAACCATTCAAGAGCCTTACCTTTTAGAGAGGCTGCTAATAATTTTGTGGCCACATCCTCTTGAGTTATGTTGTGTATGCTGCAGATGGTGGTCACATCTCTTATGTGTTCAAAAGCAATTGTCTGCCCTTCACCTGTGAAATTAGGTATACTCTTTAGTGCCACCAAGGGGACATCATGATGTTGAGAAAATGCTAATGGAATCCCTTGGTTGAAAGGTGCAAAGGAAAACTACCTAGCCATTGTAGGAGTTGGAATCTGAAGGTTAACAACTATGTGAGTTGTATTTGCTACCGGATTTGAATATTCCTCTAGATCTCTGGTTAGAGATCTTCCTCTTCTTCTAGAATGAAAGGGAAAAGGTCTCCTTTCTGAGGTATCAGGAGGTGTAGACTGAACTCTCCTTGCAGGGGGTGTTCTTTGAGTTGACCTGCCTTTGTAACTTCTTTTTGAGGGCAACTCTAAAAATTGAGCAGGCTTTGAGCTACTAGTCTCAATCTTTCTCATAAACCTTAAACAAGGCCGGCCTGGATCTTTGAAATCAGTGGAGTTGCTAGATATACTTGATAGAATGACTTCTAAAAGCCTACTTTATGCAATTTGTATATCAGAGATAGCATATCTTTCAAACAAAGAACTTCTTGTGTAGTCCCACCGGGCGTGCCAAAATTGTTATACACTAAGTTTGCACCCTTGTTTCAAGATCTCATAGTCTTGATAACCTAGTATAACATGAGAATCATCTCCAGGTTGTGAGACCTATGCTAACTAAGATGAGACCTCCAGGTTCTAGGCTTGTTCCTCTTGGATAATCACCTTAATATGCTTCTAGACATGAAAAGTAAATCTTTTGAGGGAAAGGGATAGGAGGAATGCTTGAAAGGGAAATGACTTGAAAGCAAACTACCTACTAGGTGATACACCAAAATGAAGGTATGAATTACAGTATAAAAGATGGGCTCAATGCACAAACTTAGGTCTAGGAGATCACAACTTACTGAATAGGCTTGCATAAATATTTCATAGGAGGGTTTACAAACAAAGAGGGTATTCAGGGAAAGAGAGGGATTCTTTCACAAAAAATGACACTCTTTGGGGTTAGACAACAATCTATGACCTACAAATAAACATTCACCTCTGCAACTAGGTATAGGAATGAGAGAAGATAGTTAAGGGGTTGAAGTATACCCACAAAAGCACTCACATCAAATCATCCACAATGATACACAAAATTACAGAAAGAAAAATGGATCTAGAACCCTAAGATATCACTGAGAAGCATGTAAATACTGAATTCATTAAGAGATAACTCACACAAGAAGGTGTAGGGACATGAGAAATGTCACAAAAAATCTTCAATATCTGAATTATCAATGGGAATTTACAACTGTAGAAACCAAGAGGGCAAGAAGAATGCCACAGATAGATCTCTAAGAAAAGATATATTTTCTCTTTACAATTGCCCAACTCTTCTTTTACAAAAAGTCAATTCTTAGCTCTAGAGCTCCAAAAAAAACATTATATACATCCCCTCTTGCACGCAGGCAAGAGTCAAAACCTAACCTAACTAGGGTTACATAGTGTAGACACCTAAAAATCCTTTAGAAAATAAATTATTTTTATTTTCTAAAAAACCCCTGATGACATCATCATTTATTAATTAATTTATTTATTTTTATGTCATTAAATCCCTTTATCTTAATTAAAAACATTTAATTAAGGAATCCCTCCCAAAAATGTTTAAATCTCATTTAAACATTATCTCCTTATTTATTAATTATTTAATTAATAAATTGACCAAAAATCTTAAAATAAATAATTTATTTATTTTTTGCCCAAAACTTGGCCAATTTTCTTAAGACCACTAACCTCTTCTAGAATCTTCTAATCCTTCTTTAATTTCAATTAAAGGCTAATCACATCATTTCTTAACCCTAATCCCAACTCAAGAATATTTAATTAAAATTAAATATTAATCTTCAATCCCTAAATTACCCTAGGAAAACTCTAGACTCTTCTAGAACTTTCCTAATCCTTCCCTAAACTCATTTAGGGGAAATTACCTACTTTCCCTAAGCTAATCTAAGTCTCCTTTGACTCCTAGTCAAACCCTACCCCTAATGAGCCTCAAACTCATTAAAGCCTTTGGGATAAATAAAACTTTATTTATTTCCTAAATTCCATATTTATCCCTAGAAAGCTTAGACTTTTCTAGAAAGTCTTTATCCTCATCCAAAGCCTAGACTCTTCTAGAAAGTCTTCATCCTTATCCCCCTTGACTCAAACCCTAACCTTACCCCAAACTCTAACCCTTCTTCCTAACCCAAGCCCTTAGGAAATCCTATAAATACTCCCTCTTCCAAGAGCAATTTATTAGCTTAGTCTTTTATCTTCATGCATTGTTATCATGCTCTTTTACTTCTAGCTTTAGCATAATCATTCCTAATTGTTAGTTTTTCACCATTTTCAAGCTTTCTTAAAACACATCATAGCTTAGCGATAATGGATTAACATAGTTTATTTCATTGTTTTTCATAAGCATAGCATCATATCACATCTCTATTTGGTCTAAAATCAATCTTAGCATAAGCATCATGTAGCTTAAATCTTCATTTCAGCATCATTTTGGATCCTTGAGGCCTTAGGGGCAAATCAGGTGTTCTACACCTATTTTATCCTATTTATGAGGTTTTCATGGATCTCAATCCATCCTAAAATGCATTAGAGTATGCTCCAAGTGCTTAGAGAGGACACCCACATCCCCTTAAGCAAGAGCAAATCAAACAGTGCTTGGGTGCATCTGTTTTTAGCTCAATCTGAGGTGGCTTAGCTTAGAGTTTCCTTGTTTTGATTTGATTTCATGATAGATTAAACTCTTAACGTTTGATTGATTTGAGCCTTTCAAAACAGATAACAAGATCCTCAAAAGCCTTGCTCACATTCTGGCACGCCTGGTGGGACCAAAACCACAATCACTTTGATTAGATTATACTTTATATTCTTGTATTTGTAGGAAACAAATGAAATGTCACCTTCAAGCAATTAAATGTCACCTATAGCAATTAAATGTCACCTTCAAGCAAAGAAATGTGGCCTACACACAATACAGTCATGCCTTCAAGAAATTAAATCACGCCTTCAAGCAATGAAATGACGCCTACAAGCTCTGTATTCACGCCTACTTTCTGACAGATTTCTGCCATTGATAACTTCTATTCTGTCTCAAAATTCTTCTTCTGTCACCTGTAAGCAATTAAATCATGCCTACAACATAAGAAATCATGCCTAAAACATAAGTAATCATGCTTGTGAGATAAAATTTTACACCTTTGGGTACATAAGTCTCGCCTGTAATCATTCCGTTGTCGCCTGTAAACATTCCACCATCGCTTGGAGTATTTCTGTGTCACCTATAAATCTTTCTCTGCCACTTGGAGCCATTTCTTTGTCACCTGGAAAATTTCTCTGTCACTTTTGCACAGTTATCTGTCACTTGTAAGCATTTAAATGTTGCTTGAGAGTCTTTGGTCTCACCTCTACATTTTCCAGTGTCGCATTTCAGCTAGACAGTGTCACTTTTTGTTTCTTTCTGTCTTAATTTGCTTGGGACTGGATTCATTTTTCTTATTGCAAACAAGGGTCAAAACAAATCTTGAGTGAAATTAAGGAAAAATGAACTTAAGTCCTAAGTGTCTTTATCATTTTGAAAATCAAATCCAATCTTGAATGCACTAAAAGGAACGAACATCTCTATTCCCTCTTTTGTTTCAATTCAAGCAAGCACCCAATCAAATCTTGAATGCCATAAAGGATCAAAACAAAGCTCTTTTCAAACTTCCTAAATCAACTCGCAAATCTTAATCTTGAATGCCCAAAAGGAAAGAACTTGCAACCGCTCAAATAATTTACATTTTGGAGAAAGAACAAATCAAAATCTAAGCACTTGTGTCTTCAATTTCAAAGTTCAAAAATCACTTAATCAATTTGGGAAAATGAACAAACTTGCTTGATGTGCATCTAGGAGCTTTATCTTCTTGCAAAAATCTTTGTTAAAATAAGCAACGTAGAACATTTGAACTTGGACAAGTTCACTTGTTCTACTTTTATCAAGGCCTGTCCAGGGAGAAGCGCTTCCTCCTTGGAGAATGACCTCAAACCGGTATCCCCCCCAGCTGGTATATAAATAAAGTGAAGGCAAAAAGTACTCACTTACATCTCCTAATTGCCGGGCATTTGTGCCAAACACAGTGACTAGGGATGGTAAATATTCCTCTCCCCCAGTATTATTGGGTAGGCTCTTAAGTGAGTCATGGGCGGTCAGCATAACTGGGTATGGAGACTCCATGGGACCATTACAAAACTTGATAAAATAGAGGCTACCCTATCTACATTTGAAAGTATCAAAATCCTTGTGCAAGGACCGATCCAAGGGTTTTACCGGATCACCTCAAGATTACTCACCATTTGTATTCCCTTCTGGGGGTACCAAGCTGTGGGAAAGTGATTTTAATACTCACGTTCCTTAGGTAGATCTACTTGAAGTGCATGACAGTCAAATACTTCATGAAAACATTGTTGGAACATACACTTTCAAAGCTTTATCAGAGTCAGTCATCCTGCTTGTATCCCGCAAGGTTGCTTTGTCCCTTGTGGAGATTGCTTTTTCAAAAATCTTTGTTGAAATCTATCGTTTGCCATTGGAAAAACATCAGACTAATCTACAACTTGGTTCAAGGTACTCAAAACATCCATGTCAGTCCAAATCCTCCAAAAATCTAGAAAATGTCCAAAACTTGCAGAATCTCAAATCATGGTCTTCCAGTCATATTTAATCCAATTTTGTCATCCTTTCCTCCTATCTTAGGTTAGCAGAGTCATCTTGGTCATCCCCCATCCCCTTGTCTATCTTCCTCTAGAGTCAGTCTTCTTCCAATCTTGAGCCAAATCCAATCCTGGTCTAATCCTATTAGTCATCCCAATCTGAGTCTTAGTCTTCCAACCCATCTTCATCCTCCATCCTTATCCAGCTCATTTGCAAGTCAGCATGTCTCAAAACTATTATGATGAGCTTGGTTATTATGTATATTCTCCCACTCCATCCTATCCTGATGATGATGAAAGCCTTGTAGATCATGATGCGTATTTTAAAAATCTTATCAAGTTTGCTCCAAACATCCCCCAGCATTCAATCATTTCTCCAAACTATCCTATCATACCTTCACACTTATCCACTAGCACTCCCTTTCATGTCGTTGGCAAGGCAAATCCATTATCCTATCCATCCACAACTTATCCTTACCTTAAACCTACACATCCTCCACGTGCATCCTTCATACCTCCATCTCCTGCTATGGTCATATCCCAATCACCATCACCCCATAGGAACACCTCACGCTACTTCCCTTATCTAAAACCTCCATCCACTCATCCTCCAAATCATTCTCAAATCCAAAATCCTAGTCTTGCCATCCTTTATTCAAACCCTCCATCCACTCATCCTCCAAATCAATCTCAAAACCAAAAACCAAGTCTTCCAATCCTATTTCCCCACCCACCATCCTCCAGCTCCTCGTCTGCACCGTCATCCCCTCAAGAAAGTTCCCCTTTATCCACTCCATCTTCATATAAGGATTATCCTAGCTCTCCATCTCCTTCACATTCCAATCCTTCTTCACCACGAAAGTCTCCAAGGAGTTTCACAAGGAAGCCAATAACAAATCCCACACCTAAAGTTGAAGAGCCAAGCCATCTCAAACCTTCATGTGAAGCCATCATTGAAGAGGCCCATCCATCACTCCCATCTATTATCTATCTTCCATACACCCCACTCATCAATCCTCTTCCATCTCCTAGCATCATTGAGTCCCTTCCATCTGAAGTCTCCATCCAATCCCTACCAACATCACCTCCCCCTAGCATCATCCAAAGCATATTTGATGAGCCTTATGAGTTCACCCTTCTTCCTACCATCACAGCTGTGGAATCATCCATCCTTTCATCCATACCATCTGAAGAGTTCTTCCTTCTTCCAGACATCATAGCTACAAAATCTCCCATCCTTCCATCCACCCCCTCTGATGAGTCCATCCATACATCCCCCATCACTCTATCCACACAAGTCCTACCATGTCAAGATCTTGTCCAAAAGGATGTTGAAATACTCACAGAAGAAAATCAAGATCCAATCCCTTCACTTCCCCCATCACATGTTCTATTGCTTCCATCACCCCCAATCCAAAATCCTACAATCCCAATTCCTCCAATCCCAGATCCTATCATCCCAGTTTCTCCATCTAAAGATCCATTACTATCCCCCAATCCCAGTCAAAATCCCACCATCCTATCCTCTCCTCTTGAGGATCTTCCAATCCAAGCTATCCAGTTCCCATCACTCTATCCTCTTGGATCACTTACATTTGTCAAAGGCAGTCCGCTTGAAGCAGAAGAAATCAGTTTCATATCTTCCATCAAGGAACCAGAAATTGGATGTTTATCATATTCCCCAAGTTAGAAATATCCTTGTTTGGATAAAATGCTCAAGAAATGGAATTATCAAGGCAAAGGCCTATGCTCTCATGAACAAGGAAATCTAGAGCCCATTCAAGATAAGAAACATCCAAAATCATGTGGAATTGGTCACACATCAGAAGAAGGCACTTCATCCAGAAATGTTGGTATAGCTAAAGCTAAATTCAAGCCTCCTTCCAAACCCACCATCACATCTCCCAAAACATACAATGCTATTCCTCCTCCTCCATCATTACAACCCAGGACAACCTATCACATTCCTCCTTCATCCTCCAAATCCATTTTGGGTCCCTATGTCCCAAAATCCACTAGCACATATCCTCCACATACCAAATCCATTTTGGGCCCTTACATCCCAAAATATCATCCCCCATCTTATCCTACTCAGTTCTTCATCCAAAATCCAAGCATCCCTAGTCAAGATCAACAAAAGCACATTCCCACATATCCTATCTACCAATCTCCTTCCATCTCTCCATCCATATTTCCTCCATCCCGCACATCTCCTCATATTCAATCCAATGCCCCTTGCAATTTAGATGCCATATCAAATATGCATAAAGGGAAATATCCACAAAAAGCCAAAGATTGTCATGTCCAGCCTAAATGACATGCTCAAGTAAAGCAAAATCCAATCAATCAATCCAATGCATCCCAATGGCCACAAAGGCCCAGCAAAGAAAAAACAAAATCTGATGCATACCAATGGCCACAAAGGCCCACCAAAGCTAAAACAAAAATGATGTGGATCCCAAAGCAAAAAGATGTAATCCATCTAACAGAAATATCCACAATGGCATCCAAATTTGCTAATCCCCCAGCTACTCGGTCTTCTCCTCCATCTCCTCAATCTATTTTGGGTCCCAAAGATCCTAAATCTCCTAGCATAAATCCTCCATCCTATCTACCTCTATCTTCTGAAACCCATCCACTTCATCCATCTTCCTCACAACATGTGCCAAAGTTGGTCCTGACAACATCCCCCTATCATGATCACTTTCCATCTTTCCATCCAAAAACTTTCTACCACCATATCTCCCATCTACCCTATCTCATCCATGCCTTTGCATAATCCCTCCCTCCTAGTGAAGTTGTACCAACATCCGAGCACATCAGAAAGATTGGTGAAGAAAGTCCACGACAAATCAGAGAAATCAGCAGGTCGGCAAAAATTAGAAAGTCAGCAACATGACAACACCAAATCAGAAAGTCAACAACACATCAGAATATCAGAAGGTCAGCATCTAGTCAGTAGAAAATTAGAAAAATCCATAAAAATTGGAAAAATATCAAAAAAGAAAAAAGAAAAAAACAAAACAAAACAAAACAAAAAAAACATTCGTCTAATGGTGAAAACTTGGCAATTCAAGCACCTTGGACAAGTACCATGGTGAAAACTTGGCAAACAGGCATCACGCATAGCCCCCCCAATTCCTTTCTACAGTTGGGGGCCATTCCCTTCTATCACCTCTTATCCAGCATCTCCTCCATCCCATTTATCTCTCACCTCCTTCATCCTCCTTTGGATCTTGATGACAAAACAAAGACTACCAGGTATACATGCTTTTGGGCACCTTCTTGGAATCCATCACACTTTTCAGCTACAAATCCTTTATCCAATCCTTTCGTCCTAGCTTCCATCTACCTTCCTCATCCTCTTGTTGGCATATCTTCCATCCAAGCATACCCCATGCCTCTGAAAATACCTGAACTATCCTAAGCAGGGGGCATCTTATTCCTTGGTAACATATTCCTTGGAGGCTATCTTTCATCCAAAATCTTCCATCTCCCAAATCCTTAAGCAAATCCACCATCCAATCTCCCCTTGCATTCCTCTATCCAATCCTCAAGCAAATCCACCATCTGATCTCCTAGCAGTTTCCTCCATCCAAATCCTAAGCATTCCTCTATCCAGATCCATCAGTGGTTCCTCTAGCATTCCATCTTCCAATCCTCAAGCAAAACTGCCATCCAATCTCCCCAAATCTTCCACTATCCAACCCTCAAGCATTCTTCCATCCAAATCCAAATCTCCTAGCAGTTCCATCATCCTCATCCCTCAGCATTTCCTCTACATCTCCATCACCTGGTATCTTCCCTTGTCATTGGTATCTAGCTATAGGCTAACCTCATTGTAATCCAATGCCATTCATCCTTATCCAAACATTCCTAGTAGTCTTCTAGCCATCTTCCAATCCTATCCACATCCTCTAGCTATCCAACATCCAAGATCAAGCCAACTGATCCAATCACATCCTTAGTCTTGTAGCAGGCCCTGATCTCAATCCAATCATCATCATTGGGATATGTCCTTCCCAAATCTATGTCATTTCAGGACACATCATCTGTTAGTCCATCTTGGCTTTCTAGCCCAACTGGGGCATCGTCTTGCATATCTTTGGAGTTTTAAGCTTCATCCCCAGGTTCTTTGTACATCCTAATCCTAAGGCTTGTACCATAGCGTCAGTCGTGTCTCCACCTCATCTCATTTGTACATATGTGTCTTTAGGTCCCATCCTTTGTGTCAATCATACCTTGTCATTGTCTTGTTGTGCATATCCTTGTTAGTCTCACATCAACAGCATTTGATCAGAACACTTTGTCCTACCCAACCTTGTACTTCAGCAATATCAATTGTCGACTATCCTTGATCATCATGACCATCTTTGAACTACATCATTTTCCAATTAGCAACATAGCATTCTCCCCATCAGCATCGGGTCCGCACAGATGTATGCTTCTATTTTGTCTGACCTAAGCCTAATCATGGGTCCCCTCAGTTGTATCCTTCTGGTCTGACCTAATCTTCCACCAAGCACACCAGGTCTGTGTTGATGTATCCTTCCACACGTTCAGACCAATCTTCCCACCATCAGTCACATCAAATCTCTCTCCTTGGCAAAGGATGTCTTTTTGGAGTTATCATTTTGACCTTGGATTTTGTCCTTTGGGTCTTGTTAATCTTTTATAGCTTCTCGTCATTCTCTACTCAAAGTTGCCACAATCCTTTATATCATGGTGCGCTGCGAATGAGGATAATCTGGGGCAAGGTCTTTTGATCTTTTGCTTCTGCTTGTGAGTCAGTCGTGTGTTTCTGGTTTCTTCAACATCGTTTCCACCATGCCTCCTTCGAGTTTCATGTGTGATGCTAGGGCAACCCTATGTGTCTTTTTAGCGTTAGTCCTATGCAACGTTGGTGACAAGGACTTGTGTTCTTTCGTAACCTTGGTAGGTCTCTATTGTTGCTATATCAAACTAGGTTGTGCTCTCTAAAAGATCTAAAGCATGGAGCTCCCCCATCCTGCATCATATAGATTAATCTTGCATCTTGCATCTCTCATGTCGCTACATCCTGCATTTTGCATTCCATCTCATCTTGCATTCACTCATCTTTTCTCTTGGAAGCTTGGTTATTTATCTCCCCTTCTTCCTAGGTCCTTCCTTCCCTATTTCCTTTCGAGAAAATTCCACAACGTTTACTCCTTGCGTTATTTTCTCGAGGGGGCACAACCCCTTATTCCTCCAAGTTCTAGCCTTGGGCATCTTATTTTCTTGTCTTTGATGCCACGCCACTTGCGGCATCGCATCAAAGAGGGGCAAAATGTAGACACCTAAAAATCCTTTAGAAAATAAATTATTTTTATTTTTTGAAAAACCCCTGATGACATCATCATTTATTAATTAATTAATTAATTAATTAATTAATTAATTTTTATGTCATTAAATCCCTTTATCTTAATTAAAAACATTTAATTAAGGAATCCCTCCCAAAAATGTTTAAATCTCATTTAAACATAATCTCCTTATTTATTAATTATTTAATTAATAAATTGACCAAAAATCCCAAAATAAATAATTTATTTATTTTTTGCCCAAAACTTGTCCAATTTTCTTAAGACCACTAACCTCTTCCAGAATCTTCTAATCCTTCTTTAATTTTGATTAAAGGCTAATCCCATCATTTCTTAACCCTAATCCCAACTCAAGAATATTTAATTAAAATTAAATATTAATCTTCAATCCCTAAATTACCCTAGGAAAACTTTAGACTCTTCTAGAACTTTCCTAATCCTTCCCTAAACCCATTTAGGGGAAATTACCTACTTTCCCTAAGCTAATCTAAGTCTCCTTTGACTCCTAGTCAAACCCTACCCCTAATGAGCCTCAAACTCATTAAAGCCTTTGGGATAAATAAAACTTTATTTATTTCCTAAATTCCATATTTATCCCTAGAAAGCCTAGACTTTTCTAGAAAGTCTTTATCCTCATCCAAAGCCTAGACTCTTCTAGAAAGTCTTCATCCTTATCCCCCTTGATTCAAACCCTAACCTTACCCCAAACTCTAACCCTTCTTCCTAACCCAAGCCCTTAGGAAATCCTATAAATACTCCCTCTTCCAAGAGCAATTTATTAGCTTAGTCTTTCATCTTCATGCATTGTTATCATGCTCTTTTACTTCTAGCTTTAGCATAATCATTCCTAATTGTTAGTTTTTCACCATTTTCAAGCTTTCTTAAAACACATCATAGCTTAGCAATAATGGATTAACATAGTTTATTTCATTGTTTTTCATAAGCATAGCATCATATCACATCTCTATTTGGTCTAAAATCAATCTTAGCATAAGCATCATGTAGCTTAAATCTTCATTTCAGCATCATTTTGGATCCTTGAGGCCTTAGGGGCAAATCAGGTGTTCTACACCTATTTTATCCTATTTATGAGGTTTTCATGGATCTCAATCCATCCTAAAATGCATTAGAGTATGCTCCAAGTGCTTAGAGAGCACACCCACATCCCCTTAAGCAAGAGCAAATCAAACAGTGCTTGGGTGCACTTGTTTTTAGCTCAATCTGAGGTGGCTTAGCTTAGAGTTTCCTTGTTTTGATTTGATTTCATGCTAGATTAAACTCTTAACATTTGATTGATTTGAGCCTTTCAAAATAGATAACAGGATCCTCAAAAGCCTTGCTCACACATAGGTATAGCAATACAACATCAAACCCTAGGTACACAGATGACTAATCATCAAAATCTCTGAGAACAGTGACAATTAGATCAAATCTTCCTTGTGTGCATCCATCTGGTACTGAGATCACCGCAGACACATCAACCTCGACTCAACTAACCACCTACAACTCCACTAAGCCATGAAGGCTCCAAGTGTGATCATATTTCCCTGGGAGCGGTACCATTCAAAAGGTGGCGCCAACTCTTTCTAGCACCTCTTGTCGTGAAAATGCAGCAAAGGACCCTGCAGGCACCGACCAACAGTCACTTCTATCATCTTCACAACCACAACCATCCTGAGACTTTAATTCCTAAGCTACCCGACATCGTGCATGGCCGAAAGAGCAGAAAAATAGCAAAACCCTCACAGAGATATTTGAATTTTGAAATATAACGCCTAGCGGCAAATTTTAAAATGTAACCATCGATGAGAAACCCTTCCCAGCAGATGAATGGCCATGATGCACTTGAAAAAATCTTGAAAACTTATCTCTGACAAGTCAAATGCCACCTGGAAGTCAGCAACCAATGAAACATGAGCAAATCAGCACGTCTGACAAACTTGGACCCATGACCTGCAGAAAGAGCATCGGATGGTTATCGCTATACCATGATGCTAAAAGTTGAGCATATTTACTAACAACCATCATGTAGCAAACCAACCAGCCAATCACAAGCGGCCAAATGAGACATGTTGCAGACCCTTCTAACAACAGGACCCATGGTAGACTAAGATCACAATCTAATGGTGGGTGCATGATCTCATGAAAGGACCCACCATCAGAGCCTCAACAATAAAGCAAGATCAACATTCGGCACATAATCTCATGGCTTTGACACAACACATGAGATTATATGCCAGCTGTTGATCTAAAAGGGACACAGTCTACCGAGCCTGCTCTGAAAATCAGACAAGTCACCACCTCTTGACCAATAGGAAGCCTCCATGTGGGACAATGTGGCAGTGGACCCACTTGACTTTGAAGCATTGTAGGCAAAGGAAATCTATGGTCGTCGCAAGACCTTATACCTCTGACACCACCCTTGCAAAGTTACGATAGTCGTAGATTCTTTTAGAATTGGGACCCCTTGAAGATGAAGAATGGGCCTGCCGAGATAGGTGTCATCCTGTCGCATGATCGCATGAAAGGAATATTCCTTGTGAACATGCGACAACCACAAGTTTAAAAGGGAATGTCGGGAGGAAATAATTGTCGGGAAGACTTAGGCTTTGAAGGAAATATTAAAAGGGATCTCACTCGACAACCTAGAGACTTAACACATGAAGTGGTAATTTTAAAAGGCACATGCATTTTTGGGGATTTAAGTGGCCCAAAAAGGTAACCTAAAAATAAGAACTAACTTAGGGTTTGCAAGGTTTATTGCCTCCAATGGCTACTTTTTCAAATCTTTTAGTTGCAAACTAGGGAACAAAACAATTTGCAGAGGCTAGACAAGGCACAACTTCATGGAAATTTTAGGGATGCTCGACAAGATAAAATTGCAGACTTTGGAATAGATTTAGCCAAATTTTTATGAGACTTGGAAATTTGGGTAACACTAATGCACTAATCTTCATCAGATCTTCTTCTCCTTGAGAGTCTAGGCTTGTTGTATCAGGGGTCAAACTTGACAACAATGATATAGATGACTTAGGAGTAAGAAGTGTTCTTTGAATTACATCCATGAATTCACTTTTTACCTTCACTAGTATCTCAATAGAAGGCTCTTCTTTAGGTTCATCTTCTTTCTCTTCTTCATGTCCTATTAAGTCCTCAATTTGGACTTCTTCTTGTTGCATAGATGTGTCTTCACCACATAGGATCTCAGCTTCTTCTGTACTGACAAAAGTTTCTTCAAACTTATCCAGTTCATTATCTGTTGCCGCCATGGTGATCAACATTATCAATCACAATTTTTTCATCCTTAGCTTCAGGCATGGGCACAGACTCCTGTGGACCTATCATAGGTGCATTTGGGATCTAAGAGTCTTTTTCTTGCTCAGAGGGAACTTGGGTTGCAAGCGTAGTAGGAGGGTGCATGTGTCTTTCCAAGAACACTTTTTCAAATGCCTTTTTTGTCTCCTTCACAACTAACTCATACTCTTTGTTTATTATCTACAGAGTTCTAGTTTTGGTTCTTAGATGTGGCTTTACCAAATCTAGCAACAATGTTTTCTCTTCCAGTGAACAGACAGGGAGGTTTTCATCCAATGTCTTTTCTCTTATCCAAAAATCCTCTTCTATGGCTTGTCTCTTGAAGGAATCCAAAATGTTCCACACATTATCAGGAATGACTGTCTTAAGTTCCAAAACTATCTTTTTGAACTTAATCATGTGCATGATAATCATAGAATGAATCTTTGATTTGTCAATCTCCTGATACTTGTCATAAAACTTTGCTATTTCATCTATCCTTCCTTCATCAACAATTCTAGTTCTCAAGACTTGCAGATTCAGTCTGAATCCTACCTCAAGAGGTGCTTGAGTGTTTTTCCCTTTGCTTCTAGTTGTTCTTGAGGATGGATGGCTTGCGCCAACTTGCTTCTTCCTTTTAGGAATCTTTCTTGGCTCGAGAGGTGGAGTGGACTCTAGATCAATTGTGGTTGTGGGCACGGAGGTACTATCATCAGTCTTTTTCTTCTTCTCCTTCGGATCATCAGATTTATCTATTTTCACTTCAAATCAAGGTGCACTCTCAAGTTGCATGGCAATCTTGGCTTCCCTTGCATTGTCCAAGTTTTCTTGGGTGACACCATGAATTTTTAGAATGTCTGAAGTAATCGTTGATGCTTTTCTCTATGTCGCAGCACTATATAAGAAAAAGTCTACTTGTCTTGTCTTCTCTTCATAAGCTCTCCATATAGGTTCATTGGGATCATTGGGTGCTGATAGGAGGACTTGTGCATAATCTTCCATAATGTGCTCCTCTACTTCATATCCAAGTGGATAAATCCACTTTGTCCCAGGCTCAACTGCTTCCATGCATGTAATGTCTATTTCCATCATGAAGCATATAGTGTCTTTGTACTTCTCCACTATACTCTCAGGTATCCTATACCTTCTCTACATCTTGATTCTAAATGTTTTGATTTCAATATCCATGAAATCCTTCAAGGTACTCTCTGATGTTTCCTTAAATGATATTTGAGGCAATGTAGGTAGGCTCTTGTCAAGATACAGATCAAAGACTTTACCAACTATATGAAAGTACATGTAGATAATCAGTGAAGCAAATCTGAATACCTTGCTTTTATCATGTTTTATGGCTCTTATATTGTCTAACAACTGTGCCCGTAGGATCTCACAAAGGTTAAACTCTCCATTTTCTTTTACAATCCTTATAGCTGCCATAATAGTTGTTGCTAATACATTGTTCACTTTGTTAGCACATTGGAACTTATAACCAAGTATCATAGCCATGAGTTTGATATCCTTCTCCTCTATGGGCTCAACTGTCATGCTGTACTTATCACTCTTGGACTTACATGCTTGCTCGACCTATTTCCAAACATCTTTACCTACTGAAAGTATGGTGCCAGTCTTAGAAAATTTGGTCATCTCATGAATGAGATTGGTTGTTATGTGAACATGGAATTCTCCAATCCAAAACAAATCATCATGAATTCTTCTTAGCAATATCTTGATCCATTCATATTCATAGAACTCATACGCAATCGCGTATTCAATTATTGGGTGATTTGTGAAGTGCGCGAATTCATTATTGATTGTCATGTCTAGATTAACCATTGTTTCTATGTGTGACCTTATCTTTTCTACTCCTACAAGCACCTTCTTACAATATATGTAAGTGTGAATGTCTTCTACATGCATAACTCCCATTGGAGTATTAGAAAATGCTCCTTCTAGGTCATCTAGGACTGACTTAAATGGATGCTTCTTGAATACATATCTCTTCCTCTCTATGACATCAAATACAATTGGAGTGGCCATTACTTACTTGATTCAATGCTTAAGTAGGTTTTTAAAGGATTTCTAAAGCATTGCGTCTGAACAAGGGTTTCACAACAACTTAACTCTTTTTCACTGCTGAAAACAACTTCATTATTTCAACACTTACTGCTTTGATCTCATGTGATCTCCAAAGGCTTGATCTCAAGTGCAAAAGTGAAGATAATAGATCTATGATGACTTATAAATCAACTTTTTGTAATTAATGCTTTCCATGTAAATACATGTTGCGATCAGTGAATTCCAATGGCTATTCTTATTGTCAATCAGGATGTGCAATCTTGCATATTGTATCAACTGGTAACCAAACAACTAAAACCAAAGGTGCATACTCAAAGGGTGAGTATACTAGCCATGCAGGGGTCTAGAGCTTATCTAGCTCCCCCTATGACCATGAGGGTCATTTATCCAGAAGTAGAAGGTGCATCCACTGAGGATGCATCTACTACTGTGGCACTGACATTAGCTTTCTTTACTTCCATCCAAATCTTTCTCGCATCTTCTATAGTTTTCACAAACTTGACTTATCTAGATTATCCAATATTGATCCTTGAGACTTATCAGGTCTTTCTTGTCTTTGTGCTTGTGATCTGGAAAAATTTGAGATGTGTACAACCTTGTTACAAGAGTAACAAATAACTGGAGGCCTTGTATTCTTCGGCGCATTGATGTGAGTTACCATACTGCATTGTCTAGTTGTGTGACCATTGTAATTGCATATCTAACATGTAATGTTCAAAGGACTTCTGACACTTTTTTGAGGTTGATTTCTTTGATTGTGTTGTGTCTGACTTTTTTGATTTGATCTACAATTCATAGCTCTATGACCAAATTTATTACATGAATAACAATAACCATTGAAAGGTCTCACCTCTTTACAATCTCTTACTATATGTCCATGCTTGTTACATGCATAACAAGTTCAGTTTACTGGCTTGTGTTCATCTTTAGATGGTTCTACTTTAGCTTCAGTATTATTTTCAATATTCTTAGCTTCTGTAGATTCTTCTAGTGCTTTCATTCTTTCTCGCATAGCATTGATTTGATTTTGTGCTTCACTGAATCCAATACCATTGGTATCTCCTTTAATCTTATGTGCATACAACTGTGACTCTATTAGATCAGAACTTGTGTGTAATTTGTCAATATGGTTCCTTGCTTTTGTCAGCTTAGATTCCATATTTTTCTTGATGTTTTCTAACTCCAAGATTTTCATGTTTGCTTTCCTAAGTTCTTCATCCAACTGTTTGTTTTCTTTGATATGTTCTTCATAGGCTTCCTGATTGTTAGTTAGATTTTCATCCAAATCTTCAATCTGATCCTTCAGAGATGTGTTTTCTTCATTCATCTTTTTGACCATTTTTCCCAAATCATTTGTTGAACAATCTTTCAAATCTTTTCTTAGTTTCTTGATGAATACTTGTGAACCACTGACCTTCAATTTTAGTTCTTCAATTTCTTTTTCAGATCTATCAAGATATTCAAGAGTTGCTTCAAGATTCTTCTTTAGATGTTTTACTTCTTTTGAAACCACGATCTCCTCAAGTGGTTAAACTTATCTTTAGAGGATCAAAGCTCTAATACCAATTGTTAGGAATTGAAACACTACGAGGAGGGGGTGAATCAATGTTCTATAATTAATTTTTAATTCTTGAAATTAACTAAATTACTTAAATACTGAAATGAATAGTAAAGAAAATGAAGTATTCAACCATAACACATAACACAAGATATGTTTATAGGGAAACCTTGGCCATAGGAAAACCCCGGTGGGAATTAGTACCCATGAATAATTGCACTTAGTATTATGAACCTGTTAATGTTCCTTTTCCTTGTTAGGAGAAATCTTTACAAAGATGAGTATAATGACCTGGTCAAAGGTCAAACCCTATTAGGAGTCTTAAAGTAACAAACCTTGTTAGGGGTGTAAGGATCACTGCTAGAGCTCACTGCTCAATGAAGAAGGCTACAACCTCCTAGTTATTAGATACACACTATATCTACAAGGGTGAATTGCTTCTTTGACACTATTGCCTGATCAATTCCTTTTGTGCGTTGATGCTTTAACCTCTTGTAAAGCTCTATATCATTCTTACTGCTCTAATACATACTTCACATACTTCTTCTCATCTCTATATGTCATTCCTACTCAAATACTAAAGCACGTGTCACATATATACATGTTGAATAGATGCAACCAAAACTAACTACTAGGTCGGCCTATAACTTAACACATACAACACTTCCAAGTTAATTGGCTCAAGCGTGTTTACATACAATGATATTAACATGTTTATAACACAATTACAATAGGCACATAGCCTTTATAAAATAAAAATATATAGGCTAATCAAAATCTCTTATGTCGGCTCCATGCTCTATTTTGTTCTGCAGCTTACTAACTATGTCACTTAGACATGTTGTAACTTCTTCATGCTGTCATATCTGACCATGCATTCTTAGACATAGCATAGTAACTATATACACTTAAAAATGGATTCATTAATTAATTAAATATTTATTATTTAATTGATATTGACTTGATAAATTAATTAAATATTTATTATTTAATTAATAATTATTCTTCTATTTGTTAAATAAATTATTCAATTTATTTAGTAAATTCACTATAGTCTATTCCTCTATCCTAGGTCTTCTAATTAGTCTTATTAAAGTGATTTAATTAAATACACAATCACCTAAATATGACTAAGTTCCCTAGTCCACTTCACCTACCTAGTCACCTGACACATCACTTTGGCTAAAATAAATAATTATTATTAATTATTTATTAGTAATTATCCTCACCCACACATGTCCTATTCTTAAGGGCTATGTGGCCTCATAGGACTTAGTCTCATGACCACATGTCCTCTCAACAACCAAGTCAAGAGACATTCCCTATTCCTAAGGGGCTTCTCAAGCCACCTCTAAGGGTCAAAGGTGACTCATAGGACACTTGTGCAAAGAGTCCTCATGAGGAAAAGGTCTCTCCCTCTTTCTCTCTTTGGTCTTTGTGAGACACATGACATGTGTCTTTCCCTTCCACCTTCTTCTCCTCCATGTCAATGTGAGAGGAACATCATCCCTATTCTTCCTCTCACATTCCAACTACATCCCCCTTTCTCTCAATTCCTTCAACCAAGTCAATCCTAGCCCTAAAATCTTCCACCTTTCATTCTCAACCATAGGAATGTGCCACCTAGGCCTAGATCCTCCAAAAATTTATAAAAGGAGCCTCATTTCCTCTTTGTGAGCTAATAGGTATTTTGTAATAGGCATTCAAGCAATCAAGCATCCAAGCATCCAAGCATCCAAGCATTCTAAGAGAAATCAATCCATATTATCATCATTTCATTTGCATTCCATCCATTAGATTGCATAAGCTATTGTGCACTCATTTCATAAAATCTCCACACTTTGGTAGCATCTTGGGAGAAGGCTTCATTTGGAAATATGAGAGCTCAACCTCTTCAAAAAATCAAGCCTAGGAGGACAATGGAGACAAGCTGCATGGTAGGTGAAGGTAATTGATTTAGTTTCATCATTTTATAGTTACTTTGTATTCTTCATTGTGTTACATTAGATTGATTTATTGGCTTTCAATAGTTAATTTATTATCTCTAGTTATTAGACATCTAATTTGCATACATTCTTGGGGCTAGAAGGAGGGCCCAACCGGGCTTTTCACTTTCAGTTTTTAGTTTTCTGTGTGCAAGTTTTCCTACAGGTTATTTCTGTGCATTCATTCATTTTTGTTGTGCATCCATTTTCTGATGCCATAGGCACCATTTCTCTTTATGCATTTCATTTTCTGACATATTTCTGTGCATTCATTCAACTTTATTGCGCATACATATTTTCCTGTTGTGCATCTATAATAGTTGCACATAGGAATCATTTGATTGCGCATTCATATAATTCTACTACGCATACACATATTCTGCACATTGATTCATAATTGTTGTGCATTTGTTTCACTGTTCAGCGCATTTGTCAATTGCTGTGGTAAAATTCTATTTTCTCTTAGATTTGATTTTAGCTAACATCTTGACAAGTTTTTGTTCGTTCTGGTAGTCTTTTAGGTTGTTTTGTAGGATGTTGTTTTTGAAGACCCCATTGCCAAAATTCCTAACAAGTTTGTTTGCAGGGATTCTTAAGGGGTATTGCAAATTAAACCATAACCTTATTTGGGCTTAAAACAAGATATGTTTTTGCTTTGTGTGTATTCTTTAGCATAGCTCAAGTGTTTGTTGTGTCTTGCTTAATAGCATATCTGTAATCCCAAAATTATAACAATGTATCCTCTCCCCTTGCCATTTGTGGACCTTGGGTGTAAGAGAAACTGTTATAATTTTTAGAGGGCGGTCTTTGGTGGGAAAAGAGGTACTCACCCCAAGGAACGACCCAACCGGTAACAGGCTAAAGCCAAGCCCTTCCAAACTGGTATATAAAAAATGCTAGTGTGATTAGTCTCACATTAGATAGGTTTGAATTCATTGTGGCAACCAAAATATCCTCCAATACCCTAGTGGTGCGTTAAAGTCTTACTTAGTAGAGGTGAAAGCCTTGCTTTGAAAAGATTGGGAGAGCCCCCTTAATTGGGAAAATGACTTGATCACAACCACCTGAATGGATGTCCTTACTAAAAGCTTTTGTTTAGTGGCCAAAAACCTTCTATCTGCTGGCTCAAGGAGTCACCCAAGCTTGTGAAGACACCCCACATTACTCATGGTTCATAGTAGAGATAATAGTTCTTTGGGAAGTAATGAACCATTGAATTCAGAACTTGGTGTGCCTAAGAAGTGAGTGCACTGTAAGGAGGAGCCCGTGCCTCCAAGTTCCTAGGCTATCTACTATGGATTTGCATGGCTGGATTTTATTATCCTAGTGGGGATTCAATAGATATCATCCTTGCCAACCATAGGATTGTAAACGTGTTTGTGCATTCATATTAGCATAGTTAGATTAAAATTATTTCTGTCTTGCCTGCATGTGTTTATGCATTTTTCATTTTCCAAAAACCAAAAAACATCAGAAAATTAGACAAAAATTCCAAATCTTGCAGTGCAAATCAATCAGAAAACAAAACCTGTGCATTCATACCAATTCATTGCGCATACATCAAACTGTTATGCGCTTTTGATAATTTTTCTGTGCATCGGTCACAATTTTCTGCACATCTGTCTCATTTTATTGTGCATTGATCAATCTATCCTGCACATTTGTTGATGTGCATTTACAATAGTGAGCATTTCCACAGACTTTGCAAATTTCCAAATCACTTTTTCAGATACCCATTTTCATCCTTAGTAATATTTTGGAAAAATAGTTGAGTTACACAGACCTCTGATCTTTAGTTTGACCATTTTCATCATTTTTCATCATTCCTTCATCAAGACTCATCAAATCATTTTCTTCCAATCTTTGAAATTCTCAATTTAGTGTTGAAACATTACCTTATCTATCAGATTTTGATCTTTGAGTTTACCATATCAAGATATATCATCCTTAACCACCAAACTTAGTTAGGTTTTTATCTCTTGATATCCCTTTGTCATATCATAGTGAGATCTATACTTCCTATTGACTTAGACTTTATCAAGTTGTCTTATCACTTTTCAACACGTTTCAATATCTTTTCTATCAATCACTTTCCATATCTTCTCATCAAAAATCTTACATCCCACAATCAATTTTCTCTATTTTATGGTTCAAACTTGATCTCAGAAACTCAAACAACCTCTTAATCTAGAATCCCTAGGCAATATGGATGGAAACACTAGCAATGAGGAGAACCCTTGGTCCAAAGAGCCTCCTAAGAAAACTTCACTTTTCACATCAAATGACGAACCTACCGATGAATAACTTAGAGATGCTACACAAGATCCTAAATTTTTCCAAGTCATGGAATGACTCTTAGGCTTGGATAAAGAGATGTATTTCCTCATGCTTGCTCAATAAGGAGCTAAGTTACCAAGTGATTTTGATGTTTCCCATCTTAGAGAACTAGCTCATACAAACAATCAAAAAATCCCTAAAGGTTCTCAAGACACTCATGGAGCAAAGGAAACCAATCAGAAATCCAATGCTTCTCATAGTCATGAACAACACACTGCTTCTCAAAATGATCAGCAAAACCATGCTTCCCAAAATCATGCTTCACAAAACAATGCTTCCCACAACAATGTTTACCAAAACTCTCAAGGAAACACGTTATCTATGGATCCCGTTCTACAACAAATCCAGATGCTTCAACAACAAATTTGTGACATCCAAACTGGATCATCAACAAAGAAATATTCCTTGGATGATATATGTCCTTATCCTTTTGATAAGAACTTAGCAATGATTCCATTCCCTCCTCATTTTGAGGTACCAAAATTTGACAAATACAAAGGGAATTCAGATCCACGAGACCATATTCGTGAGTTTTGTGTTGCTTGTATTAAAGTCACTCACAATGACACTTATCTTATGTGACTATTTCCACAAAGTTTAGGAGGATAAGCTATGGAATGGTTCTCCAAATTACCCCCAGACATCAAATCTTTCAATGAGCTTCTTGACAAATTTGTGACTCATTATTCATATAACATCAAACATGAAGTCACTATGCTTGATCTTTCCAATGCACATCAAAAGAATGGATAACCCTTCCTTACTTTTTTGCAAAGATGGCGTCAATTGTTTTCCAAATATCCATGATTGATTCCTAAACAAGAAAAGATGGATATTTTTGTGCATAACCTTACACCAGAAATGATTTATAGGTTACAATTGCAATGTCCACCAAACTTCAATAAGCTCATAGAAAATGGTATCAAAATTGAAGAAGCCATGGTCAGAAAAGGTGAGATAAAAACTTTATTCCAAGGACAATGCTAGGTCCTCAAATTCCAATCCCAACAACTATAACAATGACAAATCAAAATTTTGGAATAAAAATAAAAACATTATCAATGATGCGATTTTTGATAATTGTAATGTCAAACCAACACAACCCCTTCTCAATCTCACAAGTCAGGCCAATGCTACTCAAGGTACTTACATCAATCAATCCGCAAATCAAAACACCAACAAAGATTCATCTAAACCACAATTGCCTTTCATGTCACCTCGAAGAAACTTTACTCCTTTGGGGGAATCTCTCGAATCAACATTACAGAAGTTAATCACAAAGAAACTCATTACGCTTCCTGAAACAAAAGATTTCAAACCTAGAGTGAAGCCTTCTTGGTGGGATGAGCATGATTATTGTGAATTTCAAAGAGGCAAAGGACATAAAACCAATGATTACAAAAGGCTCAAAAATGTAATTCAAGACTTAATTGAAAGCAGTGAAATTAGTGTTAATGGACATGCCTCCAATGAATCACATACGGCTTTCAAAGATCCACTTCTTGAGCATGAAAAAGGAGGTTCTTCCAATACTAAGAATGACAATCAAGCCAATTATAATTCCACTCCCTATCGATATGTTGGTAACATTTCTAAATGTCATCCTTCTAAGTATTATGCCAATGTCATTACCATCAAAGGAAAATCAAAGAGTCAACCAGTCCATGTTACTACTCATGCTCAATCCAAAGTTACTCTCCAAGGAGTCCAGTCTAAACGAAATGCACCTCACAACAAGTCTGTTTATGTCCCAAAGTCTACAATGAATATTTCCAACCAATACAACCTTTTGGAACAACTCAAGAAAACACTTGCCCAGATATCCATCTTAGAGCTTTTGCGTCTATTCCCATCTCACAAAGATATCCTTGAAAAAGCTCTCTTAGAAACCCAAGTCCCTACAAATCTAGATCATGATCAATTTCAAGCTATGGTGGGCCATTTAACAACCCTGCATTACCTATCCTTCACTAAGAATGATGAGTTAGCTATTACCAAACCTCATAATGCTCCCCTACATATCAAAGTCCTTGTCCAGAGTCACAAAATCAAACGAGTACTAATAGATGGAGGAGCTGGCTTAAATATATGTACATTGAAACTAGTCCTTGCATTGGGATTCTTTGAAAATGCTATTGATCCCAAGAAGAAAATCATGATAAAAACTTATGATGAGGAAGAGTGGTCATCCAAGGGGTCTGTTGTTTTACCAATCAGCATAGGTCCTATAATCAAAGATGTACCTTGCCAAGTTCTAGACATGGATCTTGCTCATAAAATTCTCTTGGGAAGACCATGGATTCATTCCATGCAAGCTGTACCATCAACCTATCATCAATGCTTGAAATTCCCTCATAATGGTTAGGAAGTCACTATCAAAGGAGACACTAATCCATTTTAGTATTACAGTTCTGTGAAGACATCTAACTCTTTGATACCTTATAACCGTACTAGATCTTCTACAACTACACCTAGTGATCCTAGTAATATAGCATCAACTTCAAAATCCAATGGGATCAAGATAGATATAAAAGAAAGAAGTATGGGAGAATACACTTTAGGTCAAGCTCTTTGCATCATAGAGTTACCTTTATCTCCTAGATCATATGGTAGATCTTTGATCACTAAACAACAATCAGAACCCCCTTCAACACTTGTTTATGACACATTTATAACTGGGGGCACAATATCCAAAGAGGCAGCTGAGCGTAATGCTCCTCATTTTCTTAAGTCATAGAAGAATGAAGAAGATATCAAACATGAATATATATCACCTGATGTCTATGGTAAAGGGTATACTTTTCTACAAAAGATGGGATATCAAGGTGTTGGACCTATAGGGTTACAAAGAGAAGGTGTTATCAAACCGATCTTGCAAAATCCAAACTATCAAAGAGACACTACAGGATTAGGATACAAAGGAGAAGGACCAAACGAACCAAAAGGAAAGGAAAAGATCACACCTTTTCATGAGATATCTAAAGCTCCTACCTTGCAATTTAGAAAGAATGGTATGTATGTAGATCCTGAGAAACAAAGGATAGCACAGAGAATCATTGATAGACTTGGGGATAATGATGATTCTAACTCAAATGATTATGAATGGGATTCATTATCTGATTGTACTATAGAAGTAGGATTTGATGTTTTCCATCACTATAGTAATGATTACCATGAGGGAGAGAGTTCAAGGAGTGACTCACTAGGATTGATCCCACGTAATACTACTCTTGTTGATCATGAGGGAAGTGAGCGTTATCTTGCGATAGATGAATCTGATGAGAGTATGGAAATAGACCTCACTAATACCATCATAAACCTTGAAAAATTTTCCATCAATACCATCTCTTCCTTTGAAACTGACCCGAATGATCCAATGCCCCTTGTACATCCTGAACTTATCGATTGGGATTCTCCTGATCATCCAGAACTTGATGTATTCCATAATGATGATGCAATCATTGACTATCTTGGAATCAGAGATCATTTACCACTAGGAGATCACAAGTCAGGATTTTTGATAGAACTCAATGACATGGCCTACTTTGGTGAGAGTGTCAATCCTTTCAGTCATAAAAATATAAAAATAATCAATAGATCTAATGGTGAAAACCACTCAGTGGCAGTATTAGATCCAAAAATAGTAAAAAGAAATGATGCATCTGAGGGTGAAAACCTCTTTGAGGTGCCAAACAATGGAAGGATTGACACTCTTCCCAACTATCTATATCGAGAGAAGTCTTCTATTCTTATAGAACCAACAGTACCACTTAACATTGGAACAGAGGAGTCTCCGCGCATCCTCAAAGTAGTAGCATCCTTGAAAAAATTAGAGAAAGAAGCTTTTGCAAAAAATTTCAAAGAGAGACAAATCAACTTTGCTTGGTCCTATGGTGATATGCCTGGCCTGGATCCAAATCTCATTATGCATCATTTATCTATCAGACCAGGGGTAAAACTAGTTAAGCAGAAGCTCTGCAAGATGCATCCCCATATTGAACTAATGGTTAAAGCATAATTGAAGAAGCTCTAAGATGTTGGATTCATTCGAGCTATTGATTATGCTGAGTGGATTTCAAATATTGACCCCCTCTCAAAACTAGACAAGTCTATCAGGATTTTGTATTGATTTTCGAGATCTTAATAAAGCTTGTCTGAAAGATGACTTTCCTCTGCCAAATATTGCCATTATTGTTGACCTGACAGCTGGGCATGAGATTTTATCATTAATGGATGGATTTTCTGGCTATAACCAAATCAAGATTGTGCCAGAAGACCAAGAAAAGACTGCTTTTACTTGTCCATGGGGTACATACTGCTGGAATGTGATGCCTTTTGGCCTTAAAAATGCTGGAGCAACTTACTAAAGAGAAATGACTACAATCTTTCATGATATGATGCACACCATTATGGAAGATTATGTTGATGACATTTTAGCAAAATCCAAAGACAGAGCTGGTCATTTGAGAGTGTTGGATAGAATATTCACTTGGATGGAAAAATATCAGATTCAACTCAATCCAAAGAAATGTGCCTTCGGTGTCACATATGGTAAACTATTAGGGTACATTGTCTCAGCCAAAGGAATCGAAGTGGATCCAGAAAAGGTTAAAGCAATATTGGAGATGGCTTCCCCCACTAACATCAATTAGTTAAGATCCTTGCAGGGATGTCTCCAATCCATCTGAAGATTTGTTTCTCAACTAGCAAATCGAAGTCATCCCTTTCAACATTTGTTGCATAAAAATATCTTATTCCAATGGGATGATCAATGTGAAGCAACTTTCAATAAAATCAAGCAATATCTGGTGAATCCTCCAACTCTGATGTCACCAATTCTAGGCAAGTCACTCTTGCTCTACATTTCAGCTATGACAGTTTCACTATGTGCTCTACTAGCTCAGCAAGATCACGAAGAAAAAGAAAAAGCCATCTATTATATCAATCACACACTATTGGGCTATGAGCTAAAATATTCTCCTATAGAACGAGCATGTTTGGCCATTATTTTTGCATCATAGAAGAGGTGACATTACATGTCACATTCAATCCAGCTCATCACAAAGATTGATCCTTTAAAGTATCTATAAAGAAAAACAACATTGATAGGCAGATTGGCTAAGTGGGTCATGCTGCTTAGTGAATTCAATATTGAATATGTAGACATGAAGGCTATCAAAGGTCAAGTGATAGTAGATCAGCTAGTAGATGCTCCATTAATGGATGACCAACCTATACATATAGAGTTTCCTGATGCACATGTTGGTACTCTCAAATTTGGCTCAAGTTTGGAGTGACCAATTTAAAATTTCTCTATATGGCAAAATGGGTACTCTTAAAATTTTTGTGAAATGGCCTAATTGGTGTGCTTGAAAAGGACACCCTGATGATTTTTCATAGGGTATAGCTTGGGAAAAAGGTGCAACACTTTTCAGTTGACATATATAGTGGGTTCAAACTCCTAAGTTTCAAATTTGATATGTTTAGGGAGTAGCCCTTTTAAGGTGTTCACTAAAATTTGTATTTTTGCCCAAGTGTCAAATCACTGTTACAGGCCTTGTTTGTCTTTGAATACCTTGTACTCTATTGATTTTCATGGCTTGTTGTGTGTGTGAATTTTGTACCTGATCTGTAGACACAACACTTCAGTAAAATATTAGAGGTTAGCTATAATCAAAATCGTGCAAAATTGAAATCTAATTTAACCAAGCGATTTACTGCCTTCTAGTAGGTGCGAGATTAATGTTCTCAGATTGTTATCGAGATCAGTGACCTAGATGACACTTAAATGAAAGATTTGAATGCCAAACTGATATGAAATATGAATGCAATTAATATTTTTTTTTTTGGTATTTTCTATGCAATAATATGATGAAAATTGATATGAATCTATGCTAATATGGAAATTGATCTAACAATGATATGAATCTATGCTAATA
Source organism: Chamaecyparis obtusa (assembly GCA_027943335.1). Taxonomy (NCBI): domain Eukaryota; kingdom Viridiplantae; phylum Streptophyta; class Pinopsida; order Cupressales; family Cupressaceae; genus Chamaecyparis; species Chamaecyparis obtusa. The sequence goes on from BSBK01001913.1 coordinate 3,064,093, forward strand.
TGTACATTGATATGCAATGCTAATCTAGAAATGATATGATATGAGAATGAAAATTCTAACAATAATATGAAAGCTATGAATTTGAAATTGATCTCACAAAGCTTCGAATCCTCAAATTTATCTTTCAAGTGCCAATTGTGCAAATTCTCCAAATCTGATATGCTATGATTCCTATAGAGTAAGTTTGCAATTTGCAAGATAAATTATGAAGAGCTGAGCCTTGGTTTTATAGAAATCTAGGGCTTTGGAGGTGCATGAGAAAAAGCCATAAATCACTCAAATAACTCAGGTTGATTTTTGAGTTATTTTTAAATAAAGATAATTAAGTCACAAAAATCATGCAAAAGCACAGTTCAACTCGAATTAGAAGTTTAGATCAACTTTAAAACTCAAAAAGATGTTGAGTTTCAAAAAGCTAACAACTTGCATTGATTTTCCAATTTGAGTTTAACTGGTCCTTGAATGTGCACATGGATAATTATGATTTAATAAATAAATAAAGTGATTTATTCTCAACTTAACTGCTTTTTGAAATAAAATAATTAATTTATAGGTTAATTAACTATTTTATCAAACTTTTATTAAAAACTATATTATTAAATAATGACAACTTGCTTTAATTAATTAAATAAAAATTTAATCAATTATTCATAGGATATTGGATTTATTGTCAAAATTAAATAATACAATTAATAATAGATAGAATTAAATTTAATTACACAATTAAGTGGCAAGATATTAAATCTAATTAATTAAATATGAAAATATTCAATTAATCAAACTTTAGGATAAATGTGATTTATCGCCAAATAATCATTAAATTAAAGATAATTATGATGATTAGGAATATTACTAGGAATATTCCCCGATGCAGAATTTAAGATAATCAATTATGATTCGATGATGTTTAGATGTGCCTTAGGTTAGGACTTTGATGTCGATTTCATTCGAATTTTTGATATAGAAGGTTAATGAACATATAGCCCATTTTTGGGGTATTACATTTTGCCCCTCTTTGAATTACTATGCGAAGCACAGTGGTTCAAAGATAGTCTATGTTTGATAGAGATATGAAACTGATTCGAAATTGATAATTGATATGAGACAGAAGCTGATTAATATTGATTTGATATGGAGATAATAGGTCCTGAATGACCAAAGATAATGTTCACTATAATAGAAAATGAGCCTATGATTGTGAAAAAGTGTCAAAATGTCTGATTCCAAACCTTAGGATTGCAAAGAAGTGAGTGACCGGTTCTAGACTTGATTGTCTTAGCAGAACTAGCAAGTATCACATCTGAATCCTTCAGTTGCCGAAGAACCAAGGAAAGAACACTATGATCTGATGGTTGCAAAAATTGATATAGTTTACAAGATTAGGAGGATACCAGATTGATATGGATCTTGATGAATCTGATATGCCCCAAGTGATGATAGATTTACCCCGAGCGATGAGGTCTTTTTTGATGAATCAATAACTAGACGTGGTTGTTGTCTTGATTACTGAGAAAGATATTGATTTCCATAAAGATATGATTTCAAATTTGATTACAAACTTTGAATGATATGCAATACCATGCCCCCTCCGGGATTAAAATTCAAATCTGACAAGAAAAGTCAGCGTTGAGAGTTTAGAAGCATGTTAATTGATTTGAGAAGTGGTTAAACACATCCAGGAATGCATTGTGCATCGTTGGAAGGTCCCAAAAGACCAAGTTTGACTAGGTCAAACTATGAGGTGACCATAGTTGACCAAGTTGAAATTTTGATAGTTTGATGTTAGATAATCAGTTAAGTTGAATACTAGATTTTTGTGATGATAGAAGGTCGAATATGCAAGCAGTTAATAATATGAATGATCTCAGATTTGAATTTTGATCCCAAAAAATGATTCTACTTGCTATTTCATTGGAAGAACCTTCATGTGGGATTCAGCTCTTGTTAGATTGGAAGAGGTGATTGAAGAATTATTTAATCATTGAAGTTCGTTTAGTCATTGTGAGATCATGCAACATGCAAAATGCAATGAGACATCCAAAATGAAATGCAACCTAAGACCTAGGACCTAGTCACTGATCATATGTCAATTTTTTATCATCATTGAACTTTTAGGTAACCGGATAAATCAATACAATGCCCACTAGCTATGAAACCATAGACATATGAATATTGATTTGTATGTGTAAGAATCAATACAACACCCATTGGTCAACAACCATGGATATATGAATATTGATTTTATTTTCAGAATGTCGGAGTAGATATAAGCAGCAAGGCACAAACACCAAGATGACCTAAATATCATGTCCATTTTGATATAGCAATTTGTATAAACATCAAAATATAAATGTCATGATGACTTGAATACGCCTTGCATGACAAACACATCAAATAGTCAAGAGATCATTCCAAATCCAGTGTGAATTACTCGTAGTGACCCTTTATCATTCACATCCTTAGGTAAGATCATGTTGCACAGTAGGAGAAAGAAATCACTCAAAAAGATAATAGTTAGATCGATACTTCTTTGAATCATCTGGGTATCAATGGTCAAGGTACACATGGCCATCCAATTCGAGATAGAGGCTCTTACAGTCGGACACCATTTCAATCCAGAATTTCCAAAGTTGTTAGATTTTCACATATAAGAAGAAAATAAAGAAAAGATTATGCCCCCAGTCGTCACTCTCTAAATCCTATAAAGGACATCATCAAAGAGCTTGAAGGGACACAATATGCAAAAATCTCAATGCGAATCAGTAAGCATACAAGGAGATAAAAGCATGTAAAAAAGCATAGATTATTTTCAGTTTGTTGTTTGATGTTTGATTGCGTTGTTGTAGATGGAAAATCCTTTCTGGAGACAAGACAAACTAATTGACTCACATGAAGCTACAAAGGACTCTGACTGGATATGATACATCTCAGATACATGGGAGACCATAGGATATGACATTGATTTCCCCCAAGTTTGAACATTGATAGGATACAGACACTTGAGTAGATTTGTGGACAAACCGACTTATTGAAAATTGAAAATGCAAAAACAAACCGGGAGATATGTACAAACTAGAGCAAGACTAAAAGTTGGGAAAGACCAAGATTGCACTGATAGATGGAGCATTTTGAAACAAGTGGTGCCCATTCACCAAGTTTTCACCATCTTGGCAGAGATTCTATTTTTGCTACCAAGGCGCCTGTTCCCAGGTTTTCACCAAGGCACTTTTTTTTTTTTTTTTTCATTTTTTTGTATTTTTTTTTTTTTTCAATTTTTTTTTTTTTTTGTGAATCATCAAGGTGCCTATTGCTAGGTTTTCACCAAGATGTTCATTTTTTTAGGACTTTTTCTGATTTTTATAATTTTTTCAGGATATTTTACCATAGACTAAATGCCTTAGGCGTAGAATTTCTTCAGATGGAGAACATTGATTGGTTCTCGGAGCTATTCTCCTTCAGTCATTGAGAGTTGATAGGCACCAGAGCTAAAAGTAGCAGTGATGACAAAGGGACCTAGCCATTTGGGTTCGAACTTCCCCTTGCGTTCTCGATGGGTTTGATTTTTAGGATTTTCTCTCAAGACTAGATCACCAACCTGAAATTCTCTGTGTCTGACTTTCTTGTTGTAGCCTCTAGACATTCTCTTCTGATATACTCTGAGATGATCATATGCTGCTTATCTGCACTCATCTAGTAGTTCCAGTTCTTGTAACCTAGACACTCTGTAGTCGTCATCAATTACTAGACCATGCATTTTGATTCTTAGTGATGGGATTTCGACCTCAATAGGTAGTACTACTTCAGACCCATAAACTAAAGCAAAAGGTGTAGCCCCTGTAGGTGTTCTGATACTTGTTCTATAGGCCCATAGAGCTGGATTAATCATGAGATGCCAGTCTCTACCAGTTTTATTTACTATTCTGTGCAAGATCTTTAATAGATTTTTGTTAGAAGCCTCTGCTTGGCCATTCCCTTGTGGATAGTAGATAAAAGACCAATGTTGGGTGATCTTGAATTTGGTACATAGATCATCTAGGTCTTTATTCTTGAATTGCCCATCGTTATCTATGATTATGGAATGAGGCATCCCATATCTGCATATGATATAGTTTAATATGAACACAGATATTTGTTTCCCTGTTGCTTGTGTCAAAGGGACCGCCTCTACCCATTTTGTAAAATAACCTGTGGCTGTGATTATATGGGTATGTCCGTTAGAAGAATGAGGATGACTCATCCAGATAAGATCAAATGCCCATTGATCGAAAGGCCATTGTGTTGTAAAGGGAATTAGATCCCTCCCTAGAGTATGAATTAGGTTGCCATGTACTTGACACTTTTGACAATTCTTAGCAAATTTGATAGCCTCTTTCTCCATTTCATGCCAATAGTACCCAGCCCTAATAAGTTTTTGAGCTAGTGTTAAACCGTTCGAGTGTGACCCACAAATACCATCATGGACTTCCTCTAATGCACGTTGAGACTCTTCCTGTTCTAAACATCTAAGTAGCGTACCATCTAGACCTTGTTTGTATAGATCATGACCAATGATGACATATCGGGAGGCATTACGGATAAGGTATCTCTTTTCATGGCGGTTGAAGGTATCGGGGATGATTTGGTCCTGGAGATAGGAAAATAGTTTTTTATATCAGGATGAATCATGACCTACAATAGTGCAGATCATGCAGGTTTTGGGGGAGTCATATGTAGGATAAGATAGTGCTTCCACCAGGAACTTGTAGCGTAGCTCATGTTCAGGTTGTTGTAATAAAGTAGATAGTGTTGCCATTGCATCAGTAGCCTTGTTCTCCGTTCTAGGAATTTGCTCAAATGTGATAGATATGAAATATTTCTTAAGATCATCTTGTAAGGAATGAGCTTTTCATCTTTAGTTTGGTACACATCATTGACTTAATGAATAACAAGTTGAGAGTCTCCATGAATGTGTAGCTCTGTTACTCTCCATTCAATTGCTATTTTCATACCATTCAAAAGGGCTTCATATTCTACAATATTGTTTGTGCAGGGGAACTTTAGTCTGAATGCTTTTGGGATGGAGTATCCTTGAGGAGTTATGAACAATATGCCTGCTCCAGATCCATTCTATGTATAGGAGTCATCAAAGAACAATTACCATTCTCTAGAAGATAGGTGCATAATAGAGGAGTCTGGAAATTCCATTTGCATTGGTGTGTCATCAAACATGGGTGCATCTTCTAGTTGATCAGCAATAACTTGACCTTTTATAGATTTTCTTTCAACATATTCAATGTCAAATTTGCTTAGAAGCATGACCCATTTAGCCAGTCTACCTGTGAGGGCAGCCTTGCTTAGTAGGTATTTTAGTGAATCAATTTTTGCTACTAGATGCGTGGTATGAGCTAACATATAGTGTCTCAGTTTCTGTGATGCAAAGATCATAGTGAGACAAGCTTTCTCAATCATAGAATAGTTCTTTTCATACACCACCAATGTTTTGCTTATATAATAAATGACTCTTTCCTTTTTCTCTTCATCATGTTGCGCTAGCAATGCCCCCAGTGATGTGGCTATTGTGGAGACATATAAGATCAATGGCTTCCCATGAATAGGAGGCATCAAGATTGGCAGATTTGATAGATACTTCTTGATATGGTTAAAGTTGTTCTCACATTCTTCATTCCATGCAAAGGTCACACCTTTATGTAATGTTTTTGTAAAAGGCTGTGATATGTCCGCTCGCTGTGATATGAATCTTCTAATAGATTGAACTCTTCCTTGCAACATCCTCATTTGACTGATATTCATGGGAGGTTGCATCTCTATTATAGCCTTGACTTTAGCTGGATCAACTTCAATTCCCTTCTTTGAAACTATGTATCCTAAGAGCTTTCCAGAAGTGACACCAAAAGCACACTTCTTAGGATTTAGTCAGAGACTAAACTTTTCCATTCTGTCTAGGATCATGCTCAAGTCCTTTAGATGTTTAGTTCTGATCATAGATTTTGCTAAAGTATCATCAACATAATATTCCATAGTTCGATGCATCATGTCGTGAAAAATAGATGTCATTGCTCTTTGATATGTAGCTCCAGCATTTTTAAGCCCAAATGACATGACATTCCAGCAAAAGGTTCCCCATGCACATGTGAAAGTAGTTTTCTCTTGGTCCTCTGGAGAAATTTTTATTTGGTTATATCTAGAGAAACTGTCCATTAAGGAATACATTTTGAAACCCACAGTCATGTCCACTATCATATCAATGTTAGGTAGTGGAAAATCATCCTTAGGGCATGCTCTATTCACATCTCGAAAGTCTGTGCACACTCTGATTGAGCCATCTGGTTTAGAAATAGGTACAATATTAGAGATCCACTCTACATAGTCAATAACTCAGATGAATCTAGCATTTAGGAGCTTCTCTAATTCAGCTTTTACCAAGAGTGCAACATGAGGATGCATCTTTCTCAATTTTTGCTTGACAGGTTTGACATTTGCAGCAATAGATAAATGATGCATTATAAGATTAGGATCCAATCCTGGCATATATGAATATTTCCATGCAAAGTTGATCTTCTTCTCTGTTAGGAATGTTGTAAATTTTTGCTTCTCTTCTTTTGATAATGATTGTGCTACATGTACCAATTGTGGTTCCTCTGCTGTACCCAAATTGATGGATTGAGTGGGCTCAATTAGAACTGGAGATTTGTCTTATAAATGACTCAAAAGGACATCAAATATCTCATCCTTAGGTGCCTCAGAGAGGTTTTCACCTTTGGATACATCTTTTATTTTTACTTTTGTAGGTTCTGAGACTACCACAAAGTGGTTTTCACCCTCAGAACTCTTTTTCTTTTTCTTTTTACTCTTGTTTTTCTAACTAAGATATTTGATGTCCGACTCGGTCATGCTAACGCTCAGTTCACTAATGGAAGTACTCATAGGCTCAACTACATTGAGGTAGCAAGCAAGGGCATAGTCATTTGAGAAGGTATAAATACCATGGCTCAGATTTGTGGAGGTTTGATCAATAAGTTCTGGATATTTGATAGTCAAAGTAGGGAAAGATTAGCAGATAGTGTTTACAGATATGGATATGTCATCATTGGTCCTAACCTGACACTCAAGTTCAAAGGTGATACTACAACTTAAGACATCCAATTCATGAATAGGCTTAATGTAATAGTGGGAGTCCAATTCAGCCATAGGTGGATCAGACTCGATAGGTTCATCATTTCGCTCTAGACTTAAGTTGGTTTGAGGTGCATAGTGGTGAATAACATCAACATGTTTCTCTATGATAAGCTCATCTTCATCTAGTTCTGGAATGGCTCCCCATTCATAGTCATTAGATTCATCTTCTGATTTAGGATCTCTAGGAAATCTTAGAACATGAGTAAAGTCAGGGTGAATACCCCAAGAAGGGTTACCCTCCAATTCTGATTTGTATTCATACTCATGAGAATCTGCCTCAGAATCATTACCACTTCCCTCTTCTTGATTGTTTTTGAGATTAGCTGGTTCTTGTGTTGCAACTATCTCTTGATTGATAGTAGATTCTTGTGTTTCTACTACATTAATTCTTTTGATAGGATCATCTTTATCATCAAGAAGGTCTTTGATCTCTTTAGGGAATTTTTCATAGGGGATGAGTTCTGAACTATCTGAATCACTATCGGATGGTTCTGTTTCTTCTTTCTTAAGAAGAGGTTCCCCTAGTGTGATCTTCTCTATGACATGAGAGCAATTACCTTTGAGGTGATAGGGTTTCTTCTTAAAGCCTAAGCCAACTTTATCTTTATTTTCTCTACCACTATGTGGGAGAGGTGCCACGAGACCTTTTCCTTTGACTCCTAGAGGTCCTTGACCTGAATAGCCCATCTTAGCTATTAATTTATCTCCTGGACCATATGACTTGGAAGGGAGTTTGGAGACTACAGAGTCGCCAGTTTGAACAACTTGAGATTTAGGTTCATCTTTGTACAACCATGATAGCACAGCCTCATCCTCTTCAAATTCTTGCTTGGATACTTGTTCTACTACAAAATTCTTTTTATATGCTTCAAGAGGTTCTTTAGAGTCTAGTTTGGATTGTTTCAAAGATTGCCCATAAGACTTAGGTGAGATAGGGAGAGATGTCAAAGATAAGACTGGATCGATAGTATATTCTCCCATACTATTTTCTTTGATATTAACCTCTTTTACAAGATCTTCCATTTTAGATGTGGATGCTTCTTTAGTTGGTTCGATGGAAGATTCTCTGTTATTAGGTATAAGCTTATCTGCACTTTCCTTCAAGGTGTTGCAAGTTGTATTCAGATCTGCGGGGATAGTAACCTCTACTCTTTCATAAGGAAACTTCAAACATTGATGGTATGTAGAAGGAATAGCTTGCATTTCATGTATCCATGGTCTCCCTAGAAGGATGTTGTAGGCCAAAGGTAGATCAAGCACTTGACAGATGGTATCTTTGATAACTAGACCCACTCTGATAGGTAAGACAATGGTGCCTTAAGAAGATCTTTCTTGTTCATCATAGGCCTTGATAGTTATTTTCTTTCCAAGATCAATAGCCAATTCTGAAAATCCCAATTGTGTGATGAAGCTGTAAGAATAAATGTTTAGGCCAACGCCCCCATCTATCAACACACGTTTGACTCTACAGTTCTGGATCAAGACTTCTATATGCAAAGGCTGATTATGTGGGTGACCCAAGGAGTTGTCATCTTCCTCTGAAAAGGAGATATATTGCGGAGATGTAAGATGTCCAACCATAGTCTAGAACCTGTCTAAATCAAGGTCATCAGGGACATTGGAACTGAGAAAAGCTTTATCAAGAATGGCTCTATGAGCTGGAGATATTCAAAGAAACTCAAACATGGAGATTTCCGCATTAGTGTGTTGGAGTTGTTGAAAAATGCTATAAGATGTAGGCCTTGTATCGTTTGGATTGGAAGATTTGGAAGTAGCCTTCTGTTTAGAAGTAGATGAAAGATTGAATGGCACCTTAGGGACATTTGATGAATTTGGGATTTGTCCTTTCAGATGCATTTGAGCTTGTGATCGAGTAACTGTGTTAGTTGAGGAATGATCTCTATCTCTTCATATGATTGTGATGACATTGCAATTTTCAGAGAGACATGGTTCAACCATATTGATGACAACATTATTTCTAGGTTAGGCATAGTTGACTTTTGCCCCCATATTAGGCTGAGAAGTTGAAACTTCTTGACCATGTTTTGAAAATGGTTCTGTGAATGTTGTATGATCATTATTGCTCATGGGATTGTCAATTGTGATGTCTCCACTATCGATCAGATCTTGAATGGTATGCTTCAAGTTATAGCAACTACTAGTTTTGTGACCTTTACTCCGATGGAAATCACAGAATTCATTTTCCTTCCACCATATTGGTTTGGGGTCCTGAGCATTCAGTCGGATTCATGGTAAAGAGATGATGTTATCAGCCAGTAGAGTTTTCATAGCTAATTCTAAAGACTTTCCTAGAGGAGTAAATTTTTTATGTTTATCCCATTTTTTGAATTTTGGCTTCCTTTGAGATGGTTGAGAAGACTTTTGTTCTGACACTTTAATGGCTTGAGTGCCAAGAGTGAGATTGTAGGTTGGTGCCTTTGATGGGGCATAGATAGTGTCCACAACACCATCTGTGACGATGCCTTTGTTCTTGTTCCAATTTTTGTTCTTATCTTTAGAACTGAATCTTGATTCGTACTTGTCTTTTTGAAGTGTGATTTCTCCCTTTTTTACAAGCACTTTTTTTATTTTGATAGCATGATCCACCATCTTGTCAAAAAATGTATGATCTTGCATTTGTAGAGGATAATTGATTTCTGGAACAAGGTTGTTGATGAAGATTTCCAGTTTTTCTATTTCTGGAATAGGTCCGGCATATAGAGAGAACTTCTTCCTCCATCTCTTGAGAAATGTTAGGAATGGTTCCCCTGGATATTGCTTGAGATTAAAAATATCAATCATGGTGACTGGGTGCTGAATATTGTAGGAGTATTGCTGGTAAAACAATTTGATCAACTCCTCAAAAGTTTTGATAGTAGAAGGCAATCTTGAAAACCACTGAACGGATGCTCCTCCCAGAGATCTAGGAAAAAGATGCATCAGATAGGTCAGTTCATGCATGAATTCCATGGATTGCGTACAAAACTCTCTAACATGATCTTGAGGATTAGAGTGTCCATCATACTTATCATACTTTAGCATCTCCACTCTTTTTGGAAATGGTGGCATATACAAGTTTTTGTCAAAAGGAAAAGGGCATAGAGCTTCCATGGAGAACTCTTTGGGTTCCTTTTCTTTCTCAAGGCTATTAAATTTGACTTGTAAAGCATGTATATATTTCATCATAGCTGTGAGTGGAGTTTCTTCCTCATGCGTAATGATATCTTCAACATTAAAGTTGGGAGGAAGTTTAGCTCCTTGATGAGCTAGTTGTAAAAAGTATGCTTCTTTATCTTCTTTCAAAAAATGCTTCATCATTCGTTTGAAGTTATCATCATTTTGATATTGAGCAATTTCTTCAGGTGTGGATTCCTAATCTGTACCATGTTGAGATTGAGCTCTTTGAGAGCCAAAATTTGTCCCTGCTTGAGACATGGTAGGAGTTTGTGGACTCCCTGGATTAGATTGATGAGGGGTATGTTGAGTACCTCCATGAGTTGATGGAGGAGGTGTGTAACCAGATTTTAATCGATAGTTGCCAAGAATGTCATCCTCATACAAACTAGAATTGATGAGTTGCTCAAGAGTTGGAGTTTGGAGAGTGGTGATAGATTTCTTGTGAGAGGAAGCTCTAGTCTCCATCAACTTTGAGTGAAACAAAAGAATAAGATTCAGATAACTAAAGAATGAATTGAATCAAGATGATCAGATGACGCAACCTTGTCAAGGTTTGATTGATTTGAAGATTTGATTAGACGTGGATGAAGGATACTGTGCCCTAGATGTATGGGTAGGTTCCCAAAAGATAGTTATGACAAGGTTTTGACACAGGATGATAAGGACTCAAATTGATTAAACAGAAGGCTGAATCAAAATCAAAAGGCCACTTTAGGAAAATGATTGGACTCTTAATAGCTACTGCTCTATTCCTGACACAGTGATTCATTCGACAGATTCTGAAATTAGGCTAAAAAAGCTAAATATCTGGCAATTTTGATAATTTTTTGACAACTTTCAAAAATTTCCCAAACGACACTCTGCAGACTCGTATGACAGTGGGTATGCTATGAAACAACAGTTGAAAATCTCATATGACAATTGGGTAGCAATGAAATAACAGTTGAAAATATCATACGACAGTTGCAAGATTTTGACTTTGAGAATTTACTGGCATGGAAACTCATACGACACTGGGTACTCAATCATACGACAAATGGGTTGTAATGAAATGACACTTGGAAAAACATGTATGACTTTTAACTTCTTGAAATGATTTTTGACTCCAAAAAGGATTTTATGTCAATTTTTGCAAAATTTTGAGTTTGCAGATTCAGATTGTTTACAAATTTCAATGTCCAGATTTGAGGATTGTAACAGATTTGTTCATTTTCAGTAACCAGATAGATAAACAAGCATGCAAAACAATAAGCACGTGATTTCAAGCATGTCTGAAAATAATGAACAAGGACAAAAGCAACCTTGTGCATGAACAATCAAGTGACTTTCGTTCTAATCCTCAGAAGTGCTAATTGTGTATGTTCTAAAATGTTTCGCAATAATGCACATATACCCTATAAAATAAAAATTTGGCCTCGCTAGGGTTTTTAGTAATGGTTTGACTCTGCAACTTTTATGATCCAAAGGGGTGAACTCTAATCTCGGTGCACCAGGGTTTTGACACAGTCTGAGAACTTAATCTTCAGGAGCTGCTAGGGAGATTTGACAACCCAATAATGAACCATAACTATGGAGATTTCTTCCACAAGGACATTTATATAGTGGTTGTCACTACCACGGTGAAAATGGCTATTACCGCTTGAGGTTCTATCAACGTAGTTTTCCCTATGAAGGGATTGTCCGCTATGGTTAACCCTCTCTAAAGGTGACTCACAGTATGATACCACAAGGGGACTTGGCTCCAGATCCAAGGTTTTGATACCTCTTCACTTTTAACCCAAACAAAGCAAGCAGATTAATCTGACATGCTAAAACAAAGTTTGTCTCACCAAGGTCTATGATATCAACCCCACATGATCTATCAACCCCTCTAGAGAGAGAATGTATCAATCAATAATGAAAGACGCACTAACCAATTTTGATTCACCAAAGCTTGTGATTTCTACCCCACGTGATCTATCAACCTCTCTTGGGAGAGAATGTATCGATCAATAAGAGAAGACACACTAACCAAGTTGAATGTGAAATGCACTAAGTATCCTCCCTACCTACAAGGATTCTATCGTTAAGAAGGATTTCACTAGGAATCCAATCTCTCAAGAATCACGAATAGTGTTCATAGGGCCTAATTACTATGTGAGCATAGATGTATGTTTCCAAAAGCAAATCTACCAAAAGTACCCAAAAAGCAAAAAGAGGAACACTTAACGCTTAAAGAGAATATGAGATGAGTCCACAAGGTGGAACACTTAACACCTCACATAAGCTAAAAATGAGTCTCCAACTTAGAAAATAAGTGAGTTCCTAAAAGCACAAAAGGGTTGCCTGGTGGAACAATTAACACTTCTCTCCTGTAGACCCCTCCCCTTTATGGCGCTGAGATTGCAACCACGGGGTGGAATGAGGGGCCAGTAGATTAGTGAGTCCAATAACCCAAGATAGCAATCAAGATCAATCACAAGTAATCTAAGACTACTAATAAATACTTAAGGTGTCACAACCTAGTATTCAATTATGCAAATTCATAGAAAAAGCATGCAAAGAAACACTCAAGCTAAACACATAAGAGATTTATTTTAAGGCCAAATTAAAATTTTATTAGATGAAGGAGAATACCTAGGATCCTTGCAACATACTTAGTAGGTTTTACCTGATTTTTAGCAATTCTTGTTGAGCTTTTTCATGCAAGCAAGTGACGAACTCTCCAACAAGCAAACAAGCAAACAAGATATGCAAAATAAATTCAACTTATGAAAACCATAGGGTTAGCTCTAAAAATCAATTTTTATCAGCAATAATAACCAGAAATTAACCCAAATGACAACTCATATCATTCATTGAACCATGTAAAACAATAAGTGCATACCCATCACAAAACTTCTTTTTTTTTGTTGCATTTGACCTAGTCAACAAGATCTAATTTTTTTGATATAATTTTGGCTACAAAAATAAAAATTTAGAATAGAGACCCCTACTAAAAAATAAAGAGATTTCCAAAAATGTAAAAATTTTAGAAAAATCTCTTCATTTGTGCCCTAGAGACCCATTTTATCAAAATAGACCAGTTTTTATAAATTGACTATTTGAGCTAATATATTGCATCCAAATTTAAAATACAAAGAATGGACCCCCTGTATAATTTAAAGAGATTTCTGAAAATATAAATTTTTTTGAAAAATATGCTGATTTGTGTCAGATATTAATTTTTTCTGAAATTTCAAGAAAAAATTATTAAAAATTTAAAACATCTTAGAAAATTCTAAAATTTTTATTGTAGCTTTTCTGATATATGTCCAACCTACAAAAAAAATTTTAGTCCAAAAATACAATCCATTTGAGAGATAACATTAAATCTTTGAAAATTTAGGGCTTTAGCTCCAAAAAAAAAATCAAAACCAGTATGTAAAGGTGGGTTGCCCCATGGTGGGCGCTAGAAATATGTGTGTGAATTTTGTACCTGATCTATAGACACAATACTTCAGTAAAATATTAGAGGTTAGCTATAATCAGAATCGTGCAAAATTGAAATCTAATTTAACCAAGCGATTTACTGCCTTCTAGTAGGTGCGAGATTAATGTTCTCAGATTGTTATCGAGATCAGTGACCTAGACGACACTTAAATGAAAGATTTGAATGCCAAACTTATATGAAATATGAATGCAATTAATCTTTTTTTTTTTTGTATTTTCTATGCAATAATATGATGAAAACTAATATGAATCTATGCTAATATGGAAATTGATCTAACAATGATATGAATCTATGCTAATATGTAAATTGATATGCAATGCTAATCTAGAAATGATATGATATGAAAATGAAAATTCTAACAATAATATGAAAGCTATGAATTTGAAATTGATCTCACAAAGCTTCGAATCCTCAAATTTATCTTTCAAGCTCCAATTGTGCAAATTCTCCAAATCTGATATGCTATGATTCTTGTAGAGTAAGTTTGCAATTTGTGAGATGAATTATGAAGAGCTGAGCCTTGGTTTTATAGAAATCCAGGGCTTTGGAGGTGCATGAGAAAAAGCCATAAATCACTCAAATAACTCAGGTTGATTTTTGAGTTATTTTTAAATAAAGATAATTAAGTCACAAAAATCATGCAAAAGCACAGTTCAACTCGAATTAGAAGTTTAGATCAACTTTAAAACTCAAAAAAATGTTGAGTTTCAAAAAGCTAACAACTTGCATTGATTTTCCAATTTGAGTTTAACTAGTCCTTGAATGTGCACATGGATAATTATGATTTAATAAATAAATAAAGTGATTTATTCTCAACTTAACTGCTTTTTAAAATAAAATAATTAATTTATAGGTTAATTAACTATTTTATCAAACTTTTATTAAAAACTATATTATTAAATAATGACAACTTGCTTTAATTAATTAAATAAGAATTTAATCAATTATTCATAGGATATTGGATTTATTGTCAAAATTAAATAATACAATTAATAATAGATAGAATTAAATTTAATTACATAATTAAGTGGCAAGATATTAAATCTATTTAATTAAATATGAAAATATTCAATTAATCAAACTTTAGGATAAATGTGATTTATCACCAAATAATCATTAAATTAAAGATAATTATGATGATTAGGAATATTACTAGGAATATTCTCCGATGCAGAATTTAAGATAATCAATTATGATTCGATGATGTTTAGATGTGCCTTAGGTTAGGACTTTGATGTCAATTTCGTTCGAATTGTTGATATAAAAGGTTAATGAACATATAGCCCATTTTTGGGGTATTACACTTGTCACTTTGGTGTTGTTTAGAATGTATACCAGAGAGCTTATGTTTCAAGGCTCAAGCCATTTTGAATCCGTCTGATAAGTTTTTGGATCCCCCAAAGTTGGTCTTCAAGAAATATCTTGTTTCTTTGTTCTGTCCAGTTTAGTCGGAGGCCCTGTTTAATTGATTGTATCTTTCTCCCGGAGATTGATCATAATGTGCCAGTGGTTGCATCATATTGTAGACATTAGAATGAGTCGTCATGCCAATTTTTAGCTCCTTATGTGCCCGTTTAGTCACTTTGCGAGAGCCATTCCATTTGCAGATTGTCAATATTCTCTGAGTGTGCATTGTTCAAATTTCCAATCATGTTTTTAATCATAACTCAAAAAATACGAACTGAGTCGGGCTAAATTTTACATATGTTTGAAACGACCATGTGTGCATTGTACAATAAAATTTTTAGAAAAAATCAATTTGAAAATCAAAAGTTATGATCCTCTGAGTACTGGCAGCCATAAAAATCAGCATTGCTTCATAAAGTTTTATCCCACATTGCTCCCAAATTCAAAATTTGAAGTGTTCATATGGAATGATCCAAACATATGAAGTAAATCAAATGAAAGAAGCTATGCTTTCCCATGCTTGTGCATCCACCTCGGTTTTTGTGCTAGTGGGCTCAGAAATTTTTTTGTAAAAAAATACTAATGAAAAATGCTAGTGGTTAAGTCACTAACATTCAGAGATCTAGAGACTAGTTAGTCTCCAGATCTCCAAATGCTAGTGGTTAAGTCACTAACATTCAGAGATCTGGAGACTAGTTAGTTTCCAAATCTCCAAATGCTAGTGGTTAAGTCACTAACATTTAGAGATCTAGAGACTAGTTAGTCTCCAGATCTCCAAATGCTAGTGGTTAAGTCACTAACATTCAGAGATCTAGAGACTAAAGTTAGTCTCCAAATCTCATAAAGAAAAATAAAGAGAGGAAATGATTATGAGATCTGGAGACTAGTCTCCAAATCTCCAAATAAAATTAGTCTCCAAGTCTGTAGAAGGAAAAATTTCATAATGAGACTTAGAGACTAGTCTCCAAATCTCTAGAAATGTTAGTCTCCAAATCTCACAATGAAAAATAATGAAAGAAATCATTCAAAGATTTAGAGACTAAAGTTAGTCTCCAAGTCTCCAAATGGCTATTCAGAGACCTGGCGACTAAAGGAAGTCTCCAAATCTCATAAAGAGAAAAAGTGATTATGAGACTTGGAGACTTAGTCTCCAAATCTCCAGATGGTTATTCAGAGATCTAAAGACTAAAGGGATTTCTCCAAGTCTTAAAATGAAACCATGGTTAAGGAAATACTTCTGAGACTTAGAGATTCATTAGTCTCCAGATCTCCAGATGGACTGAGGTTAAAGATGGGTTAGTCTGAGTAGTGAATGAGAAGATGACAAGTGGCAAGTTCTAGTGGCATGTGCAGATTTTAAAGAAATAAAAGATTTAAAAAGTTATAAAGTTCAAACTTTGGAGAATTTTGAATTTTTTTAATGACAGAGCTGTTCACAGGAAAATGTCTGGGAAATCCATTTTTTGTCCAAATATGGCAGTATAATATGTTTCCAGAAATGCCAGAAGATGACGGACGCAATGTGGCAGTTAGAACCAGATCAGATCAAGTTGTTGAGAGCAGTAAGGGATTTTAATCCATGACTAGATTTTGGGGAGGTTTTTCTTCTTCCAAAATTGATTGATTTTGCAGATTCAGCGGGAAGAATGAATCAGAATTGCATGGTGAAAGGATCAGAGGGTACAAAGGATTGAATTTCAAGGAAGAGTAAAGGAAAAATTAAACAGATTTCCAGTAGATGAGCAGATTTTATGGAAAAAAGGACAAATTTATCAGATTTTGAAGATGCCCAGGAAGATTAGATTTTCAAAGGAAGAGAGAAGTAAATGAGATTAGATTTCAGAATGGACAGGAGTTGGTCAAGTACAGATTTTAGGGTTTCTTCTTCTTCTTTTTATTCTTTTCTCTTCTGAGTGGTAAGGGTTCTTGGTTCCTGTTCTTTTTGGTTCCAGTTCCTATGGTTGCTCTGTTGTGAGCAGACCCCTAAATGGTGAATATTGAATATCTTTCTGTAGAACAAATTTCTCAATCCTGTGTCTAGTTCCAGAAATTTCAAGCTTTGTATGTATTGAGACAGGCTCATTTTCAATAAGATACACTGCAATTTCTATCTTTCATGGTTATTGTCTCTTTACTTTGTGTTATGCTCTTGTATGTTTTATTTGTAAGGCATCTGAAAACATACCAACTACAAGGTGGTTTGTTTAATTATTTGTGATTTTCTCTCAAGGAGAGGATTAAATTTCATAAATAGTTTCAGAGAGTAGACATATGTGTTAGGATTTGATGATAACACCATAAGATTGACAGGATAGTTTCTAAGGCATCCTATCCAGATTGCATGTAGTTTGTAAGGCATTCTACTGTATTTCCTTGAAATCTTCCTATGGATTTATATTCAGACTCTTTTTCCCAATGGAATAGGCACTGACTGGATGTTTGTTATACAGTCATCTTTCTATCATCAAACACAAAATATCATTACCAGTTCTTTTCATTTTCTTTAGTTCATGCATATTGTGAAAGGACTGTATCCTAGTGATATAGTTCAGATTGTTGATTCCTTGGAGAGAGAATCAGAGGTTAACCTTCCTTGATTTGAACTCATAAAAAGAAGAAGGATTTATGTCCTTATTTCTATTGTCAATGTTGTTACATTTATAGTTTCTATTGTCAAGCTCTGTATTAGGAGATTCTCAGTTGTCTACAAAGTGACCTTTTGTTTAAATAATCTAAAGCCTAGATAGCATGACAGTGAAGACCAAATCCACTAATCAAAAGCTTACTTGAAATATAGTAACCTATTCATAGGCAAGACCTGCTTGAGTCCTATGGAGCTTGAAGCAAAAGGAGGATCTTATCCAATCCTCATTAATTAGGGTTTTCTTACAAGCTTGGAGTCCCTTTTAACTGAGAATCAAGCCCATATCTTGCCAACCTGACAACTATATTTTGATGGATCATATACTCAACAGGGTTCAGGAGCTGGTATTCTTTTTGTCACACCACAAGGATACACCATTCCAAAATCTTACAAGCTGCTCTTTCCTTGCACCAACAATGTAGCAGAATATGAAGCCTTGCTGATTGGGTTAAAGATGGCTTTACAATGGAAAGTAACTGAAATCAATGTCTATGGGGATTCTCAGCTGATTATAAACTAGGTTAATGATGATTATCAGACTAAAGATGATAAGTTATTACCATATAAACGTATGCTTGATGACTTCAAACAATATTTCTCAGTCATCACTTTTGAGCAGATTCCTCGGCATGATAACAAGGCTACCGATGCAATGGCAACGATTGCTTCTTTGTTTGATATAGAAGATACCAAGGTCCATTTTGAGTTCTTGGTGGAATCTCTAACTTGTCCTGCATATGATGATCCTGATACGATATTATATGTCATCTAATTGGGCATGACTCCCCAATCTATGGAAATATCTATTCTTATCTAAAAAATGACATCCTACCCCCCGACTTATCCCACAATCAAAAATGAACTTTTCTCCGCCAAGCCTCCCGTTATGTCCTAATATCTTATACCCTTTATCGGCGAGGTCTTGACAGTACTCTCCTATGATGTCTCAAGCATGATGAAGCTCAAACTGCCTTGTGAGACATACATGAGGGTATTTGTGAGACACATTCGAGTGGTCCCTCTTTGGCTAAGAAACTCATGCATATGGGTTATTATTGGCCTACCATGGAAATAGATTCCTTTCATTTTGCTAGAGCATGCAAGAAATGTCAGATACATGGAAACCTTATTCATGCTCTAGTGCAAGAGTTACATCCTTTTACAACTACCTTGCCTTTTAGTCGGTGGGGGCTCAACCTTGTGGGCGCTATCAATCCTCCATCTGCCAATGGTCACAAATGGATTCTCACTACAATGGAATACTTTACTAAATGGATTGAGGCTATTCCATTAATTACCGCCATAGGGAAACAAATATCCATGTTTATCTTAAACTATATCATTTGTAGATATGGTATACCTATGTATCTCATTACTGATCATGGGAAATAGTTTCAAAATTAGGACATGGATGAACTATGCACAAAATTCCATATGACCCATAACTATTCCACCATATACTATCCCCAAGGAAACGGCCAAGTTGAGGCGTCAATTAAAACTATTGTTAAAATCCTACAAAAGACTGTCAATGACGCTGGCCATGACTGGCATATCCAACTGAATCCAGCCTTGTGGGCTTAATGTACCTCCATCCATACTCCTACTGGAGCCACCCCATACTCCCTTGTCTATGGATCTGAAGCAGTCCTACCCCTCGAGGTTGAGTTGCCTTCACTTCGTGTCACTCTCAAATATTTGATTCCTGATGAAGACTATAGAGTTGCACGGTTGACTGAACTAGAACTGCTGGATGAATGTCATCAGAGAGCTTATGATCATTTGAAAGTCTATCAATAGCGTATGTCTCATCAGTATAACAGTAAGGTAAAGATTAGAGACTTTCAACTAGGTGACTTAGTCCTTCACACAAATCTAAAGAATCAATTGCATCATGAAAAGAAGGGTAAGTTCGAACCCAATTGGTTAGGTCCTTTTGTAGTTACAGTAGTTTATGGTTCTGGGGCTTATCAATTGTCCACACCTGAGGGAGATCCTTTGGATGAACCTCTTAACAATATCCATCTCAAGAAGTTCTATCCTTGAAATCCCAATGCAAGGGCTATGTATATATTTTGTAAATACAAAAAATCATAAAAATTAAAAATAATTTTTTTAAAAAAAAAAAACTGCAATAAAAGCATGTGGTGAAAACCTGGAAATAGGCGTCATGTGTATCAAGTTAACTCCTCTATCTATTAGGATTCTTCTAGTGTGTCTATTCATTGTATATATCCACAATAAAATAGCTAGTCAGTCTCCATACCTGCCATGTACATATCATAATAAAATGGCCAATTCATACACCATCCATTGTATCTACCCATAATAAAACCCCATCATAGCTTGATCATTTGTCATGGTCTTCATCCTAGTCTTGTTGCGTCTTTCTTCATCCATAATAAGTCAGTCCATCACCTAGCTGGGGGCATGTCCTCGACCTAGTTTAGGAAGTGGATCTATGATAGTCATGACTCTTAGAGGACACAATGGAGTATTTTCACCAGACAAGGAAAACACAATCAAATGTTCTTTCACAATGATATCTTTATGATGAATCATAATCTGTGATCTATCCTTCGAAACATGACTATTTATCTATCGAATCTTGACTATACATCATCACTTCAACTGATCACTATATCTTACACTATCTTTTTGGCAAAAGAAATGTATATTCATGACAGGCATGTTAGAATGATTTGTTGTAAATTATGCATTCATATCTGGATTTCATTTTTATCATGTTTCCTATGCTATTCCATGATATCTTTGACATGATTTTGAAACTCTAAAATGTCATTGATTAAGATAGCCATGATGGGGCATGGTATTTTCTTTGGTTGCTATTTGTGGGATATTTCCCATGAAATCGAAGGACAAATAATTGGGGTGTCTACGCATAAGTGCCTTCATCCATTTAATAGTATTGACAACATCCCAATCATGTTGCTCTACATATGCTATTTATGGTGATACACCAGCACATACCTCGACTCCAAATATTTGTTCCCTGATGGAGGGGGGGAATATTCCTTTTCTATTACGCAAATGAAACTCAGGTCATCTTGGTTCAATTATACCTAGATGCTTGTCAAGTTTGCAATATTAAACTCCATGTAAAAAGTGCTCAGGTCATCCCGGTTTAATTATACCATGATGCTTGCATTTTCTTGCAACATAACGAGCTCAATGATGAAAATCAAGTTCCAGTTATTATGAAGTTCTAAGATGTTACCTAAAGTTGTGGAGATACATTCATTTCATATTGAATTTCATTTAAACAGTTCATGACTTACATATCAGTGCTCCTTTTATAGAGATTTATAGGTTACCTTTCTTATTAGGTTATTTGTTCTCTTAGTCTATTCTTCTTGTGTTAGGTACATTGTTATTTAAGTTCAGGACATCTGGACAACCAAAAATATTATGACTTTTTGCATTTAACATTTTGCACTTAATCATTTAGAGACATTATATCTTCATTAGGAATGTTCATTTGTATATAATTTAATCATTTATTATAGCAATCATTTCATCTCATATTATCATGTTATCAGTTATTATATTCAATCATCTTAGGTACATTATCATTTATTACATTATATATCATTCATTCATTTGCATTGTACTTTCATTTATTATCCATTATCACATTATATATCGTTCATTCATTTGCATTACACTATCATTTATTATGCATTATACACATTATATATCATTCATTTATTATACATTATATGCACTTTACATCATTTATTTAATATCCATTATATGTGTTTCCAATGAATAGTTATATCATTCATTTAGTATCCATTCCTTATCCATTATCTACATTGTTTATCACATCATTGCATTGATAATCACATAGCATTAGTAAACTCATTTAATACATACATTTATATCACCATCATATGATTATTAACCATTAAGCATCAAAAATATCAAATCAGATATAAATCATTTTGCATTCTAAGACATACATTCTATGCATATTAAAAGTAAATCATCACATCCTGCATATGTCAATACGCACATGTATATAAATCTTCAAAGAAAATCATGATAGAACTGCATCACTGTAAATATAGAATCAATCATATAGATTCCATCATATAAAGTCCATAAAACAACAAAACTGTCCAAATGTCCAATGATATATAATCAATAACATTATATCCAATGTCTACGTCCATCAAGTCAAAAATATAATGATACAATGAAACATAATGGTACAACAATGTATACAATGATCTCTCAAAATCTATGAGCCACTACCTCTAGACTCTATCTACCGCTATCTACGGGATGCAATGTGGCCTTGTGCTACTGAACAACCTGATCCTGAGGATCCACCCTGATCTCCAGAACCTGTCAGTGCTCTAGGAGGGTGTGATGATACACCCCCTCCACTAGTTGGTGCCCCTCTATCATGAACTATTGTCCTGATAGCCACTGAGCTCTCCCTATAACTCCCAATCCACTGATCCCTCAGGACCGCCTGTCTATAAGCCTCTCGCCAGTAGGATATCTCCTTCCTAGCATGTATCATGGCTCTAATGCTATCTCCATGAGGACCCAAATCCTTTGTGCATTGTAGCTCATCTAGTAGCATCTCTAACTCCCCGAGTCTCTCAAGTGTTGCATCCCACTCATGTCTCAGCACTCCCATCTACCTATCCATCCTCTCTATCTGTCTCTCAAGACTAGGAACCTAGTCTACCTGTAGCTGAATAACTGCTAGTCAGACTAGCGGTGAATCAATATCTGGCTCCTCCTTAGCACCATCTCTCTATAAATAGGGATCCTATCCCCTGATGTCCATCTCAGCCTGCTCATCCTGTGCCCCCACATCTAGCATCTCAGCATCCTACTCATCTAATCTATCACCAGGGATCTGTCCACCCTATACTACTCCGCCCTGAGCTAATAATACATCTGCCTCATCCTGTACCAGTATAGTTGGTCACTGTACTGGGGTAGCTGGTATCTGTACCTATGCTACTGGAACCTATAGGGGAGCTCTTGCAGCTGGTTGTGTTGGTTGTGCTAGCTATGTTAGAGGTTGTCTCTATCCCTGTCTAGCTAGGGGTGGCATCAATCCCCTCTGTCTCATACCGCCTCCTCTAATATGAGGACCAGCCCTATCCCCTCTCCCTCCATCTCCTCCATCACCACCATCTCCTCCACCATCACCACCATCACCTCTCCCTCATCCCCACCTATCTCTCCCTTGGCATCTATTTTTTGGATCTCTCTTTGGTGGCCTAGCTTCCGAATCCATCAAGCGTGGTATAGGAAAATCTCCCAAGAATTTCTCAAGATCTGCAATCATCCCAGGGTCTACCACATTCTGCCTCATGGTCCAATCCTGAAATGGCATGTCCAAAAACTCCTGTCAGGTCGTATCAAAGGATGCCATAGGTCCCCAGTCCCCTCTCTCCTAATGAGTCCTGGAAAACTCTGTCACACCCTGGGGCATGCCCTAGATCCCACCAAACTGGCGCAAAACTTGGCTGACCAACTATCTCTCCAAAACAAAGGGCGTCCACCCTATAAACCATCACAACTCAAAACAAAATCCTAGCTGTCTCTCATCATCCCACGACTCACAACTGAGGTAGGGTCTCCATGTCACTGTATCAAAAGTATAATGCCAGTGCTCTAAATGTCCCAATTTTGCCTAAGACAAAATTGAGTATAAATGTATGTAGGGTTGTCCTGCGCCCCGAAATCTAATCGCTACATGTCTAGTAACTGCAATATGCTCCCATGCCCAAACATGGAGCAATGTGACTCTTGTTGATAATGATGCACCCCTATGGTACACCACCTAATGAAAATCATGATATAGATGTGCTAATAAACACACACCCCAAGCAAATTAGGTCCCATCCATCATCTGCTGTAACGTGCGGCCCCATCCATCTAAAAATCCATGTGATCTATGATCAGGGTAAATGAAACCCCCAATTGCTCCAGCTAGTACCATTGGTAAAGGCTCATACAAATCCACCATATCATCCCATCTAATCTCTCCCTCCTTAATGTCATCATCTCCAAAGATGGCTCTACACTCTATCACTCCACTGTGTCAATCATAGTGTACTAACTCTCCTGTAATAGGAAGTCGGAGGATGCAATATACATCCTCTATTTTAACTTTTATCTCCCCTATCAGAAGATGAAAGGTACTCATCTCCAAGTGCCATCTCTCTGCTAATGTCATCATCATACTCCAGTTCACCCTAATCTCGGGCACGTAAATAACATGATAAAGGCCAGACACACCAATCAATAGTACGTCTATCTCTGACAGCACTGGTCTCAAATTCTGTGTGATGGGATATCTCTCCCGTGACATCAGAATATCAATAATGTCCTCCTATACAAATCAAATAACATCAACCTATCAGATTTTGATAAAATGACCTACAAAATCTATCTATCCTATTATATCAACTACAAACATGTTCTATCATGTGTTTTAACAGATGATTTTATCAATCATCTAGTCTCAAGACTGCTTAACTAGCAACCATGCTACAATGTTTCCTATCTTGACCTACTCGATCAAATTTAACCGTCGATGGATCAAATCGGCTTATTGACATCTAGTTTGACCTATTTGACTTTCTAATTTGACCAAATTCTATCCATCAAACAAATGCATAGCACAGAAACATGCATGCACCATAACTTTTCACATTTGCGCCAAAAATAATGTATGCACAATTTTATTGGACATTTGTGCAACAAATCATAACCAATCCACCAAAAGAACCAATGTGCACTTTTACACAACATTTGCACCACAAAATAGTGACCCTAACATGCATGCACCATTTCCCTAAATGAATGCGCAGAACTTTGAAGTTTCTTCACAAAGGTTCCTATTTGTTGTGCATTCATGCACCGGAATGGTGCATTCATTTTCCACCCAAGAACAAAAAAAATTCTAATCTATTTCTATCATTCAATCTAACCTAAACATGCTAAAATTCTATTCTAACATGCATCAAATCATGAAATCACAAAGCAGGATCGAGTCACCTACCGATTCACCCAAATCAGGTGGTCACTGAAAGTGTCTGACCCTCTCAAAGCGGTGATCTGACAATGGAAATGGCATCGTGGCGACGCTACTCTTCTCTCTCTCACTCTCTGATCTCCAAATGACAAGTGTGCACAATGAGCTTATTGTGGACCCCTTAGCCCTATTTATAGCCTATGGACCCTATGTGCCTGGTGTGTGGACCCTACCTCTCATTTTTATTCCGTTTCACCCCATTTTCACCCATCTTTTCTCCTATTTCTTTCGTGAGATTGATTATCCAAAATAATAATAATAATAATAATAATAAATAAAATAATAAATAAATAAATAAAATTCCAATCATCTTTTTTGTTAATCAATCTCTCAAGGGGGCATGCTTAGGTCATTTCAGACATTGTTTTGGGCAGGGGCAAAATACTTGAAATTTCTTTGAAACAATGTGGCACACACATTATTTCAAAGAAGGGCAAAATGTATATACTTAAAAATGGCTTTATTAATTAATTAAATATTTATTATTTAATTGATATTGACTTGATAAATTAATTAAATATTTATTATTTAATTAATAATTATTCCTCTATTTGTTAAATAAATTATTCAATTTATTTAGTAAATTCACTATAGTCTCTTCCTCTATCCTAGGTCTTCTAATTAGTCTTATTAAAGTGATTTAATTAAATACACAATCACCTAAATATGACTAAGTTCCCTAGTCCACTTTACCTACCTAGTCACCTGACACATCACTTTGGCTAAAATAAATAATTATTATTAATTATTTATTAGTAATTATCCTCACCCACACATGTCCTATTCTTAAGGGCTATGTGGCCTCATAGGACTTAGTCTCATGACCACATGTCCTCTCAACAACCAAGTCAAGAGACATTCCCTATTCCTAAGGGGCTTCTCAAGCCACCTCTAAGGGTCAAAGGTGACTCATAGGACACTTGTGCAAAGAGTCCTCATGAGGAAAAGGTCTCTCCCTCTTTCTCTCTTTGGTCTTTGTGAGACACTTGACATGTGTCTTTCCCTTCCACCTTCTTCTCCTCCATGTCAATGTGAGAGAAACATCATCCCTATTCTTCCTCTCACATTCCAACTACATCCCCCTTTCTCTCAATTCCTTCAACCAAGTCAATTCTAGTCCTAAGATCTTCCACCTTTCATTCTCAACCATAGGATTGTGCCACCTAGGCCTAGATCCTCCAAAAATCTATAAAAGGAGCCTCATTTTCTCTTTGTGAGCTAATAGGTATTTTGTAATAGGCATTCAAGCATTCAAGCAATTAAGCATCCAAGCATCCAAGCATTCTAAGAGAAATCAATCCATATTATCATCATTTCATTTGCATTCCATCCATTAGATTGCATAAGCTATTGTGCACTCATTTCAGAAAATCTCCACACTTTGGTAGCATCTTGGGAGAAGGCTTCATTTGAAAATCTGAGAGCTCAACCTCTTCAAGAAATCAAGGCTAGGAGGACAATGGAGACAAGCTGCATGGTAGGTGAAGGTAATTGATTTAGTTTCATCATTTTATAGTTACTTTGTATTCTTCATTATGTTGCATTAGATTGATTTATTGGCTTTCAATAGTTAATTTATCATCTCTAGTTATTAGACATCTAATTTGCATACAGTAACATACTCAAAAGCTTATATCTAAGGGTGCATACCAAAACTTGATCATACACACGTGCACCGATGCTCTGATCATCAAGTACTTCTTTGTCTTCTTTGTCTTCCATACTTAGCCAAATTATGATCTTCTAAGTTAGTGCGCTGACTAAAAACTTCATATGACTTTGTTGCCATAATGATAACATAAATCTTAGTCATATATACTAGTAAAGTCAACTTGCCAATAGGTCTCACCTTCAACAAGGTGGCAATGAATCTAAATGGCGAATTTCATCTTACACTCCAACTCCATACCAAATCTTAGGATGGTAAGATACAACTAAAGATATCATGTCCTTCTATCCTAAAGTTAGGAATACCACACCACCAACAATCCTCTAGAAAATCAATCTCTGACATGGGTCTAGCCAGGGAAGGAAAACTATATGTGTGTGTGTGTGTGTGTTTATATATATATATATATATAACTATGTATGTATGTATGTATGTATGTATGTATGTATGTGTATATATATATATATATATATATATGTATGTATATATATATATGTATGTATATATGTATGTATATATATATGTATATATATATATATGTATATATATATATATATGTATATATATATATATATATGTATATATATATATATATATGTATATATATGTATATATATATATATGTATATATATGTGTGTATATATATATATATATATATATATATATATATATATATATATATATATATATATATATATATATATATATATATATATATATAGATATATATATATATATATATATATATATATATATATATATATCTGTGTGTGTGTGTGTGTGTATAACCATAAGGAGATATAGCTATGGGAATGTCAAGACTAGGAAATGAGACTCTCTATCTCCACACTACACCAATCCAAGAAGAGTTGGGGAAACCCACAACCCAAGCAACCCCAACGAACACTCACTGAAAACAATACACATATAGTGGTGAATCCAAAACCTCCACAATCACTCTAAAAAAGGCATGCACAATAGCACTATGTGGTCATCAAGACCCATAACACAGATCAAAACTTTTAGGTGGACTGAGTCACACCCAACTATCTAGAATAACAAAGCTAAGAAGGAAAATGCTCACGGTCTCCAAATCACATCATGGGAGAAAACAAGAATCTCACTAAGCATTCATTCCATAAACCAATGCAAGAATTCAAGCTCGACCAATATCACATAAGATGCAAATTGACCTTAATAGAAAATAGCATATGTCATGATTCTAGCTAATGCTCACAGTGAGGTTTGCTGAAAATAATCATCCATTCTTTAACCATTTATTTAGAGTTCATGCAGCTCTGGTCTTATCTTATATGGTATACACTTACCAATAATTGTACAATGAAACTATGAGCATTCATACTAAGGAGATTTATAGTCCAATGCATCTTTAAATCAATAAATGCTAACATTCTTATGCATCATTATCAATTTACATTTTTTTCATGTGCAAAACAAGATTTTCTCATAATTTAAACAAGAAGACATTCTCATTAACACCTTTACAATTAATCATCAAACACAATGTAGTATGTTCTCTGTTATATTTTCCCTCACATGTACTATGATAGGTTCACATTGAACATGATAGAGTCACAAATAAGAGATTGACTAACATTAGAAAACATTTAGAATAGTCACCATGGAATAAAAGGGAAAAACCCAAATAGGGGAATTATCAATTCCAGCAATAAACTCCAAAAATGCACCCTAGCATTCTTTTATCTTGATGATGGATATTTGAGTATGATCTGAAATGTTGATGGTAGAAATATTTTGACATAATTAGACCCATATAAATCAATGCAATATTATCATGGATTGTGGGAATTTGTTGTTTTTAATAAATCAAATGTCACAAATAGATAGATAGAGAAGTTTGGATGACTAGTCCAAGCATGAGAAATACCAAAATTCAATGCTAGCCCACACAACATGTGGAAAGATCCACCAAGAAATAAAATAAATCACCAATCATGAAATACATTTATGAAACATTGTGACCAATATCAGTCACATAAAAGGGAGTAACCACCACATGGTACTAAGCAACACATCATCTCACCAACGTTAGAGAACATACCCACACACACCAAACAGTGATCCATCAATAATCTTAACCATATGCATAACTATAATTCTTATAAATGTAGAAATATTCTTTCTCAATACAAATTTATTTTACCTCTTTCCATGCAATGCAATAATTCCATTATGCGGGGTCTCAACCAGATTAGAGTCAAAGGGGACCCTCAAAACATATGTTGAATGCACAACACATGTTCTATGGGTATGCAACACAACATGTATGAGGGTAGTTACAACCACAAGCTGGAGTACACACGAGGTTGGAACATGAGACTCACTCTCTCAGAAGGTTTCTCAACATGCTCATACAAGAGGGTTTACACTACAATGGCTCAAGGAATGACTAACCAACAAACACAAAGGTTCTTCCCACAAACAGGGTACGCACAATTCGCATCACAAGTCATCAAACTAGTTATAACAATATGACAACACTTAACTCCAAAGGGTATGGCAAAAATTCAAACATCACACAAGTGACGGATAATCTCTACTGTCATAATGGCCTCATTGTAGTCAATGCAAGGTCACAAAGTACAAAATTCTAGGTTCACATGATTCTATTAAAAAAACAATTCCAAAAGATACTTCGCAACCACATAAATTTTCCAAAAATATTAAGAAACCAAGAAATTTGGGGACATAATTCATTAACCCAAATGATCTATTACAAAAAATCACACTTCTCATTTCCAAGGAATGTCTCTTTTCATAATTTACTAGGGTGCATAAATATCACTCTATAAGAAGAATGCCTAAAAATGCAATAGATAAGATTCCAATGCATATAGAACATAATTCATTTCATTACCTTCACATTAATGCAATAATCATAAGAACACAGTACACCACACCCCATAGGGAGGTCAAGAAATTGGCACTCGAGGCCATGCATGGACACCAATCAGTGACTCCAATCAAGTGGGTCACACACACAAACAAGCCACTCAAGAGAAACTAAACATCTAAAGTGATGAAGGGTGCTCCCCTTAATACCACAAACACATAATAGAAATAGAGAAACAACAACAATATGCAAGAACAGAAAATTGGCTTCTTATTATCTCCACAAATGTGGAATTACAAACTTTCAGAATTACAATATGCAAAGCCACATGGGCATTCCCTTACAATATTCTGTAGGACAAAGCCTCAAATCAATACCCAGATCTATACCCCGAACTACCCTAGATAATACTACGGGCCTTCTTTATATAGGCATTTTCCACCGCCCGAAAAGGTTCCAGAAATTTAGCCCTTAGGGCCGACCAAACTTAGAATTATTTTATTTTTCAATTAATTACATCGAAGTCAGCTCAAAATAACTTTTGAAACCTGAATAGAAATTTTGAAGGAAAATTATTTTCTGCCATTTCAGGTGGCCTGACTTTCGAAGATCATAAGTCATCACCAATTGACCCGATTGACTATTATAACCCCATTTCGGAAAGGCCATAAAGTGCTCTATAGGCTTGACTCGCACAAGCACCTATCACCCAAGTTTTCAACCTCATCTGAGGCCTCTAAAGCCTTCAAAACTGAGTTCAAAGTTTCTGTACCCTGCTGCCAATACCAAAAATCTTCAATATCTTCAAAACTAGACCTGATCTAGCCATGAAACTTTACTGGCAGGCTGATATGACTGAGCTGAACCTCCACATGTAAAATCAGAACATTCTGAGATCGTGTGATGAACTTACTAAAAATAGCAAGTTTCCATAAATAGCAGCTCTGCACATGATAGCCCTTATTGAATATAAAAACAAAAATATTTTTGGGTGATGCAAGATTGCTCTTACACCTAGGATGCTCCTGCATCAGACACCCGGGGTAATTTGAGAAGTGACCCTATCATGACTCAAGTGTGCAGAGGAAAACCAAGATGGTTAACCTCCTCCTTTGCTTGCCATGATGAATCTTCAATAGGTCATCCTTTCCATTTGACCAAATACTCTTCATATGTCCTATTCCTTGTGCTTCTGCCAACACGACTATCTAGTATGTCTTCAATCTCCTTGATATCTGAACTAGTTGCTAGAATACTCCATTTTGTTGTTGTAACCTCATCTTCAATAGCTCCTTTATGATACTTTGTCAGATCTGAAACATTAAATACTGGTGAAATACTCAGCTCAGTAGGCAATTCTACTTCATATGCATTTCCTGAATCATCCTTCTTCAGTATTTTACATGGCCCAAACTTTTTCATTTTCAACTTGTTATATGTACCAACTGGAAATCTTTCTTTCTGCAAATGAACCATGACTTCATCTCCAACCTGAAATTCCTTATGCCTCCTTTTCTCATCTACCTTAGCCTTATACTACACATTCATCTTGGTAATGTGCTTCCTCACCTCCTCATGGATATTCTTCAAATGTTCTGCAAAATCCTCACCTTCAGCACTACTTATTTCTCATTTATCTATCTTTCTCAACTCGGATGCATTTCTGGGACTACTCCCATATACAATCTAGAATGGTGATTTACCAGTGCTCCTGTTGACAGAATTATTATATGCAAATTCTGCCTGTGGTAAAATCAAATCCCATCCTGTTGGCTTATCTCCAACCAAACATCTCAGCAAATTTCCCAAACTCCTATTCACCACCTCTATTTGTCCATCAGTCTGTGGATGATGTGATGAACTGAATTTTAAATCTATCTTCAACTTCTTCCATAATGTACACTAGAAATATCCAATGAACTTAGTGTCCCTATCTGAAACTATACTCTTTGGCAAACCATGCAGTCTCACCACTTCTCTAAAAAATAATTCCGCTACATGAACAACATCATTAGTCTTCTTGCAAGGAATAAAATGTGCCATCTTTGAAAATCTATCAACTACCACAAAAATTGAATCATGTCCCCATTGTTTCCTTGGAAAACCAAGAACAAAGTCCATACTGATATCCTCCCAAGGCTTCTCTGGTACAGGTAATGGCTGATACAACCCTGTATTTTGCTTCACTCCTTTCACCATCTGACATACTCTACAAATCTGTACAAACTTCTTGACATCTTGTTGCAACTGTGGCCAATAATAATTCTCACTAATCAAAGCAAGGGTTTTATCATGACCAAAATGTCCAGCCAATCCTCCGCTATGATTCTCCTTGATGAGATTCTCCCTCATAGAACTTCTTGGAATGCACAACTGACTCCCTCTGAATAGCATATCATCCTGAATGATGAGATCCAGCCACTTCATTCTGCCTAGAGTAACATGTTCTTTACAAGCTTTCCAAGCTTCACCAAAATCAGGATCCTCTAGATACAAATTCTTGAGTTCCTTGAACCCAACCACTTCAATCTACATTTCTATCAGCAATAGTTGCCTTCTGCTAAGAGCATCTGCAACCTTGTTAGACTTTCCACTCCTGTGTTTCAAAACAAATGTGTAACTCTTCAAAAACTCAACCCATTTCAAATTCTTTTGATTCAACTTTCCTTGACTATTCAAATATTGCAAAGCTTGATGATCAGTATACAAAACAAACTCCTTAGGAAGAAAATAGTGTCTCCACTTCTTCAATGCCTGAACTATAGCTTAAAATTCCTAATCATAAACAGAATACTTTCTCGTGTTATCATTTAACTTCTCACTGAAATAAGCAATAGGTTTACCTTCTTGGCTCATAACAGCTTCTATTGTAGTACCACTAGCATCATAGTCTACTTGAAACACCTTATTAAAATCTGGAAGTGCTAAAATAGGTTGTTCTGTAACTTTTTGTTTCAACAGTTTAAAACTCTTATCTGCCCCATTAGTCCACTTGAAGTCTTTTCTATCCCCTCTCATTGTTTCAGTCAAAAGTCCACAAATACTGCTAAAATTTCTGATAAACTTTCTATAAAAGCTAGCCAAACCATGAAAAGATCTTACCTCAATAGAACTCCTTGAAGTAGGCCATTCAAGGATAGGCTATACTTTCTCTGGGTCCATTTTTAGACCTTCTGCTGAAACTACAAATCCCAAATACACTAACTCTTGCTTCATAAAACTGCACTTCTTCAAATTAATCAACAATTTCTCATCTCTCAACTTCTCAAACACCATATGAATATGCATCATATGCTCTTCCAATGTCTTACTAAAGATCAAAATATCATCTAGGTACACAATGACAAAATTACTTAGAAATTCTTTCAGAAACTCGTTCATGAGTCGCATAAAAGTGCTCAGTGCATTGGTTAGCCCAAAAGGCATGACTAACCACTCATACAGTCCTTCCTTTGTCTTGAAGGCAGTCTTCCATTCATCTCCTTCTTTGATCCGAATCTGGTGATATCCACTCTTCAGATCTATCTTTGAAAAATACACAATTCCACTCAAACAATCTATAATATCATCCATTCATGGCAATGGAAACCTATACTTTTTTATTTCTCTGGAATTTGTACACATCCTCCATTCTCCATTCTTCTTTGGCACTAATACCGCTGGTATGGCACAGGGACTCAAACTCTCTTGAATCAACCCCTTCTGCAATAACTCATGTACTTGTCTGTTCAACTCTTCACTTTCTGCTGGTGTCATTCTGTGTGATGCCTTGTTTGAAAAAATAGCTCCTGGAATCAAATCCATTTGATGACTGATCTTCCTTACCAGTGGTAATCCATCAAGTACATTATCAGATACAATATCCTGAAACTCATTCAACAAATCTGCAAGCTCTACAGGTACATCCTCTACTTCCTCTTTACCAGCTTTTGGAATTAAAGAAAAACACACATGCTCATGCCTCATACCAGCTAGGAATTTTCTTCCATCAACAAATGTTATTCTTGCATTACCACATACCTTTTCTTCAGTCTCCTTCAATGGCTTTAGCTTATGTCTCACTCCATCCTTTGTAAGGGAATAGGTATTCGCATGACCATTGTGTACAGTACATCTATCAAACTACAACGGTCTAACCAACAACATATGACATGCATCCAAAGGTATGATATCACATAGTACCTCATCATGGTACCTACCAATCTTGAACTTTACTAGGCACTATTCACTGACCATGACTTTGTGGTCATCCTGCACCCAGGCAATCTGATCTGGATGTGGGTGTTTCTATCTCTTGAGCTTCAACTTTGTCACCATCTCTTCTGACACCAAATTTTTAGTGCTTCCACTATCAATAATCACATCACAACATTTACCCTCACACTTGCATCTAGTGCGAAACAGGCTCCTCCTTTGTTCAGGTTCATTCTCACCACTCAACAAGACTCTTCTGTTAATCAACGTTTCTCCTCTTTCGGCATCTTCAAAATTTGAGGATCTGGCATCTTCATCTACATGTGCAACTCTGGCCTGGCCTTCATTCCTCCTATCTGTCCTTCCTTGGCATTGAGGACATTCAAATTCCCTATGACCTTCTTCTCCATAGTGAAAACATGTTCCATGGAAGCCTCCTCTTCCTGAACCTTGTCCTCTTCCTCTCTGATCTCTATTATTCTGATCTTGGAAATGATTGGAATTGTTTCCTCTCTGATTTTGACTACTACTGGCCTCATCCTTCTTTTTCAGATCTTCATTTCGACCTCCATATGACCATCCACCAGATCGTCCACCATGACCTCTTCCATTTTGTCTGCTCTTAAACTTCTTGTTCAACTTTTCCTCCACTTTTAGGGCAAACTAGTATGTCTCTTTAATACTATTCATTCAAACCAAATTCAGCTCCTCCTGAATGCTCGGCATCAACCCATTAAGGTAATGAGCAACTTTCACCTTATCATCTTCCGCATGGCCTATTCTGATGAGGATTCAATAGAACTCCTCTAAATACTCCTGAACAGATCTTCCTTCTTGCTTCAAACTTTGCATCTACTTCAGTAGGTCAAGCTCATAATCAACAGGAATGAACTGTCACTTCAATTTATCCACCATCTGATCCCATCTTGTGATTTTATCTTTCCCTCTTCTATTTCACTCCAATTGAATCTCTTGCCACCAGATCTTCACATGACCTTTCAGTCTGGCCTTCATGAATTTGACCCTATCAGGATCCTCAATATCTTCATACTTAAAATATTCTTCACATTCATTGATCCAGTTGATCAATTCTTCTGGGTTAAGATTTCCTAAAAATGCAGGAACCTCGATCTTAGGTCTTTTTTCAATCTTGGAAATGGCCCGAAAAAGCCTTTCTTCTTCTCGATTCAAAATTTCACCTTCTTCTTCTTGATCATCATTTCCTTCTTTGGCTTCATCCTCACTTTCATCTCTGACATTGAGATTCATTCCTCTACAAATCTCTTCTTGCAATGCTCGCACTTGTCTCTAGAGTGCTCTAACCTCAGGTGTTACAACACCAGCTCTTCCGCCATGTTCCCTACGTGGAGGCATTTTCGTGATGCACATCGAAACCCTAACCACGGTCCTGGTGCAAACTACCTCACTGTTGGTGATCTATTTACACACTCAAGAACTCCTGCTCTGATACCACTTGATGAAGGGTGCTCCCCTTAATACCACAAACACATAACAAAAATAGAGAAACAACAACCGTAGGAAAGAATAGAAAATTGGCTTCTTATTATCTCCACAAATGTGGAATTACAAACTTTCAGAATTACAATATGCAAAGCCACATGGGCATTCCCTTACAATATTATGTAGGACAAAGCCTCAAATCAATACCCAGATCTATACCCCAAACTACCCTAGACAACACTACGGGCCTTCTTTATATAGGCATTTTCCACCGCCTGAGAAGGTTCCAGAAATTTAGCCCTTAGGGCTGACCAAACTTAAAATTATTTTATTTTTCAATTAATTACATCGAAGTCAGCTCAAAATAACTTTTGAAACCCAAAAAGAAATTTTGAAGGAAAATTATTTTCTGCCATTTCAGGTGGCCCGACTTTCAGAGACCATAAGTCATCACCAGTTGACCCGATTAACTATTATAACCCCATTTCGAAAAGGCCACGAAGTGCTTTACAGGCTTGAATCATGCAAGTGCCTGTCACTCAAGTTTTCAACCTCATCTAAGTCCTCTAAATCCTTCAAAACTAAGTTCAAAGTTTATGTACCCTGCTGCCAATACCGAAAATCTTCAATATCTTCAAAACTAGACCTGATCTAGCCATGAAACTTTACTGGTAGGCTGATATGACTGAGATGAACCTCCACATGTAAAATTAGAATACTCTAAGATCGTGTGACCAACTTACTAAAAATAGCAAGTTTCCATAAATAGCAACTTTACACAAGATAGCCCTTATTGAATACAAAAATAGAAATATTTTTGGGTGATGCAAGATTGCTCTTACACCCAGGATGCTCCTACATCATAAAGCCACCAAGAATCAATCATAGATAAGAAATCTATCAAACTATAAAAAATAGAAACACAACCATAATTGCCAAGACATCTACACAATCAAACCACACAAAGGTCACCAAACGCTCTAATATCCATGAGAAACATACCTATCATATAGTCTAATATTCTTTGAAGAGGTTATGATGCAAGGGTATCATCCATCCATGATAGGTACAAGGATCTAGGAGATACACTTCCTTCACCATATGTTACTTGCGGAGTCAATTCCTTAAGAAAAATTAGGAATGTTGCACCTAGGCACCCAAGAAACAAGTAACCACTATCTCTTAGCTCAAAACACACGCTCTCATGCATTCAAAAAATCCACTATGTGAGCAACATAAACACTGAGATCCCATCCCCTTGGAAAAAAAGGGTAAAACATGCACTTGCCAATTTTTTTTAATATAAGATAACATAGCATGAGTATAATGTATCTAAGTACATCATACAAATGACAACATATTTCTAAAGATGACATCTTGAACATCACATGTTTGTACACAAGAGGAAGCATTAACAAACACTTCCAAAGGTTCCCAAGCTACCAAACATATACTCTGAATGGAGAACACACATTCCCAAGATCGCTCTTCAAGAATTCAAACATCATCCACAAACCACATGAGGCTAAGCCAACAAGGATTCATAGCTAACAATGAGGGAAACAACTAACTAGATCAATTCCATAAAATCAATGTTCTTTTTAAGCCCAAATAAACATTTCTATGGTAATTATCCATATAAGTTCATTTACCTTTCTAACCATGATACAAAGAAATAAATAAACAAACATTCATAAAAAACATCAATAAGGTCCACAATGCATACTAGGACGCTCAGGAATCCAACTCAGAAATGCCCACAAAATACCCATCTCGCAAAACTGCTTGCAAATCAACTCTCGGTAGAGACGCTGATGAGAAGATGGAGATGTTGGTTTGGGAAGTAGAGACACTAATTTATGGAGATGCCGATTCACAATTGGTGAAATCTCAAAAATAAAAAGTCTCAGACCGTTGGGGTTGTAGATGTCGAACTATAGGCGGAGACACCAATCTGCGCAGGTGTCAATCAACGCAGATATCGATCTGTAAATAAAAGCCTTCTGAGACAAAAAGATCTTAGTCCAGTGAGGAAAAGATGTCAAACTACAAGAAGAGACTTCAATGGACGCAAATGTTGATCTTTGAACTTGTCCCAAAATGCATAATTTAACAAGTTTAAACCTAAGATGACACCAATGTATGGATGGTAAATGCCTAGCTCCACACCGAGGAATACCAAATACACAAATGTTGAGGTCATGGTCACTTGATTACATCAAAATAATATATGAAATACATAAAGTAAACTAGGCTATGATCAAGAACATCAAGTGCATAAATAAATGTATACATATAAACAAATTCTATCAAATGGATTGAGCTCTCAAGCTCCAAGTCTCTGTAGTTGGAGGAAGTCCATCCCTGTACACCGGTCCCCAGAAGTGGTATAGTAATGCAACACCACCCTACAACATAGAACCCTTAGGCCCACCCCACCATTCTCATAGAGATAGTAATAGATGACCACAAATACAAGGCACATATGCAAGCAAGGAATGAATCTCACACACACAAATCAAATGCATAGTCTTATAAGGAGGTACCATGACCCGATGCAGTACACATATATGCAAAATAAAATTGTATACACTTAAAAATGGCTTCATTAATTAATTAAATATTTATTATTTAATTGATATTGACTTGATAAATTAATTAAATATTTATTATTTAATTAATAATTATTCCTCTATTTGTTAAATAAATTATTCAATTTATTTAATAAATTCACTATAGTCTATTCCTCTATCCTAAGTCTTCTAATTAGTCTTATTAAAGTGATTTAATTAAATACACAATCACCTAAATATGACTAAGTTCCCTAGTCTACCTCACCTACCTAGTCACCTGACACATCACTTTGGCTAAAATAAATAATTATTATTAACTATTTATTAGTAATTATCCTCACCCACACATGTCCTATTCTTAAGGGCTATGTGGCCTCATAGGACTTGGTCTCATGACCACATGTCCTCTCTTAAACTAAGTCAAGAGACAATCCCTAATCCTAAGGGGCTTCTCAAGCCACCTCTAAGGGTCAAAGGTGACTCATAGGACACTTGTGCAAAGAGTCCTCATGAGGAAAAGGTCTCTCCCTCTTTCTCTCTTTGGTCTTTGTGAGACACTTGACATGTGTCTTTCCCTTCCACCTTCTTCTCCTCCATGTCAATGTGAGAGGAACATCATCCCTATTCTCCCTCTCACATTCCAACTATATCCCCCTTTCTCTCAACTCCTTCAACCAAGTCAATCCTAGCCTTAGGACCTTCCACCTTT
This sequence comes from Chamaecyparis obtusa, assembly GCA_027943335.1. NCBI lineage: Eukaryota > Viridiplantae > Streptophyta > Pinopsida > Cupressales > Cupressaceae > Chamaecyparis > Chamaecyparis obtusa. The sequence goes on from BSBK01001913.1 coordinate 3,102,541, forward strand.
CATTCTCAACTGTAGGATTGTGCCACCTAGGCCTAGATCCTCCAAAAATCTATAAAAGGAGCCTCATTTCCCCTTTGTGAGCTAATAGGTATTTTGTAATAGGTATTCAAGCAATCAAGAAATCAAGCATCCAAGCGTCCAAGCATTCTAAGAGCAAATCAATCCATATTACCATCATTTCATTTGCATTCCATCCATTAGATTGCATAAGCTATTGTGCACTCATTTCATAAAATCTCCACACTTTGGTAGCATCTTGGGAGAAGGCTTCATTTGGAAATCTGAGAGCTCAACCTCTTCAAGAAATCAAGGCTAGGAGGACAATGGAGACAAGCTGCATGGTAGGTGAAGGTAATTGATTTAGTTTCATCATTTAATAGTTACTTTTTATTCTTCATTATGTTGCATTAGATTGATTTATTGGCTTTCAATAGTTAATTTATCATCTCTAGTTATTAGACATCTAATTTGCATACATTTTTTGTGCTAGAAGGAGGGCCCAACCGGGTTTTTCACTTTCAATTTTTAGTTTTCCGTGTGCAGGTTTTTCCTACAAGTTATTTCTGCACATTCATACATGATTCCTATGCATTTGTTCATTTCTACTGCACATACATTTTCTGACGCCACAGGCACATTTCTCTTTCTACATTTCATTTTCTATCATATTTCTCCACATTCGTTCAACTTTATTATGCATATGTATATTCCTGCTACGCATCTGTAATAGTTGTGCATAGGAATCATCTCACTACGCATTCATATAATTTTGCTATGCATACACATATTTTGCAAATTGATTTGTAATTGTTGCGCATTTGTTTCACTGTTCTGTGCATTTGTCAGTTGCTGTGGTAAAATTCTATTTTCTCTTAGATTTGATTTTAGCTAACATCTTGACAAGTTTCTGTTCATTCTGGTAGTCTTTTAGGTTGTTTTGCAGGACGTTGTTTTTTTTTAAGACCCCATTGCCAAAATTCCTAACATGTTTGTTTGCAGGGATTCTTAAGGGGTATTGCAAATTAAACCATAACCTCGTTTGGGCTTAAAATAAGACATGTTTTTGCTTTGTGTGTATTCTTTAGCATAGCTCAAGTGTTTGTTGTGTCTTTCTTAATAGCATATCTATAATCCCAAAATTATAACAACGTATCCTCTCCCCTCGCCATTCGTGGACCTTGGGTGTAAGAGAAACTGTTATAATTTTTAGAGGGTGGTCTTTGGTGGGAAAAGAGGTACTCACCCCAAGGAACGACCCAACTAGTAATAGGCTAAAGCCAAGCCCTTCCAAACTGGTATATAAAAAATGCTAGTGTGATTAGTCTCACATTAGACAGGTGTGAATTCGTTATGGTAACCAAAATCTCCTCTAGTGCCCCAGTGGTGCGTTAAAGTCTTACTTAGTAGAGGTGAAAGTCTTGCTTTGAAAAGATTGGGAGAGCCCCCTTAATTGGGAAAATGACTTGATCACAACCACCTAAACGGATGTCCTTACTCAAAGATTTTGTTTAGTGGCCAAAAACCTTCTATTTTCTGACTCAAGGAGTCACCCAAGCTTGTGAAGACACCCCACAATACTCATGGTTCATAGTAGAGATAGCAGTTCTTTGGGAGGTAATGACCCATTGAATTCAGAACTTGGTGTGCCTGAGAAGTGAGTGCACTGTAAGGAGGAGCCTATGCCTCCAAGTTCCTAGGTTGTTCGCTATGAATTTGCAAGGCTGGATTTTATTATCCTAGTGGGGATTTAGCAGATATCGTCCTTGCCAACCATAGGATTGTAAGAGTGTTTGTGCATTCATATTAGCATAGTTAGATTAAAATCATTTTCTATCTTGTGTGCGTGTGTTTATGCATTTTTAATTTGCCAAAAACTAGAAAACATCAGAAAATCAGACACAAATTTCCAAATCTTGCAGTTCAAATCAATCAGAAACAAAAACCTGTGCATTCATTCAAATTTGCTATGCATACATCAAACTATTCTGTGCATTTGATAATTTTTCCGTGCATCGGTCACAATTTCCTACACATCTATCTCATTTTTTTGCGCATTGATCAATCTATCTTGTGCATTTGTTGCTGCGCATTTACAACAGTGAGCATTTCCACAAACTTTGCAATTTTCCAAATCACTTTTTCAGATACCCATTTTCGTCCTTAGTAAGATTCTGGAAAAATAGTTGAGTTGCACAGACCTCTGATCTTTAGTTTGACCATTTTCATCAATTTTCATCAACCTTCCTTCATCAAGACTCATCAAATCATTTTCTTCCTCTCATTCGAGTGGTCCCTCCCCTCATTTTATTGTTGAAACATTACCTTATCTATCAGATTTTGATCTTTGTGAGTTTACCATATCAGGATATATCATCCTTAACCACCAATCTTACTTAGGTTATTATCTCTTGATTTCCATTAGTCATATCATAGTGAGATCTATACCTCCTATTGACTTAGAGTTTATCAAGTTGTCTTATCACTTTTCAACACGTTTCAATATCTTTTCTATCAATCACTTTCCATATCTTCTCATCAAAAATCTTTCATCCCACAATCAATTTTCTCAATTTTATGGTTCAAACTCGATCTCAAAAACTCAAACAAGCCATTAATCTAGAATCCCTAGACAAGATGGAAGAAAATACCAGCAATGAGGAAAACCCTTGGTCAAAAGAGCTTCCTAAGAAGACTTCACTTTTTACATCCAATGACGAACCCACTGATGACGAACTTAGGGAAGCTTCACAAGATCCTCAATTTTATCATGTCATGGAAAGACTCTTAGGCTTGGATAGAGAGATGTATTTCCTCATGCTTTCTCAACAAGGAGCTAAGTTACCAAGTGATTTTGATGTTTCCCATCTTAGAGAACTAGTTCACGCAAACAATCAAGAAAACCCTAAAGGTTCTCAAGACACTCATGGAGCAAAGGAAACCAATCAGCAATCCAATGCTTCTCATAGTCATAAACAACACACTACTTCTCAAAATGATTAGCAAAACCATGCTTCCCAAAATCATGCTTCACAAAACAATGCTTCCCACAACAATGTTTCCCAAAACTCTCAAGGAAAAATGTTATCTTTGGATCCCGTTCTACAACAAATTCAGATGCTTCAACAAATTCATGACATCCAAACTGGATCATCAACAAAGAAGTATTCCTTGGATGATATATGTCCTTATCCTTTTGATAAGAACTTAGCAATGATTCCATTCCCTCCTCATTTTGAGGTACCAAAATTTGACAAATACAAAGGGAATTCAGATCCACAAGACCATATTCATGAGTTTTGTGCTACTTGTATTGAAGTCTCTCACAATGACACTTATCTTATGTTACTATTTCCATGAAGTTTAGGAGGACAAGCTATGGAATGGTTCTCCAAACTACCCCCAGGCATTCAATCTTTCAATGAGCTTCTTGACAAATTTGTGATTCATTATTCATATAACATCAAACATGAAGTCACTATGCTTGATCTTTGCAATGCACATCAAAAGAATGGATAACCCTTCCTTACTTTTTTGCAAAGATGGCATCAATTGTTTGCCAAATATCCACGAATGATTCCTGAACAAGAAAAGATGGATATCTTTGTGCATAACCTTACACCAGAAATGAGTTATAGGTTACAATTGCAATGTCCACCAAACTTCATTAAGCTCATAGAGAATGGTATTAAGATTGAGGAAGCCATGGTCCGAAAAGGTGAGATCAAACTTTATTCTAAGACAATGTTGGATCCTCAAATTCAAATTCCAACAACTACAACAATGACAAATCAAAATTTTGGAATAAAAACAAAAACATTGTCAATGATGGGATTGTTGATAATCGTAATGTCTAACCAACACAACCCCTTCTCAATCTCACAAGTTAGGCCAATGCTACTCAAGGTACTTACATCAATCAATCAGAAAATCAAAACACCAACAAAGATTCATCTAAACCATGGTTGCCTTTCATGTCACCTTGAAGAAACTTTACTCCTTTAGGGGAATCTCTCGAATCAGCATTACAAAAGTTAATCACAAAGAAACTCATTACACTTCCTGAAACAAAAGATTTCAAACCTACAGTGAAGCCTTCTTGGTGGGATGAAAATGATTATTGCGAATTTCAAAGAGGCAAAGGACATAAAACCAATGATTGCAAAAGGCTCAAAAATGTAATTCAAGACTTAATTGAAAGTGGTGAAATTAGTGTTGATGAACATACCTCAAATGAATCACATACGGCTTTCAAAGATCCACTTCCTGAGCATGAAAAAGGAGGTTCTTCCAATACTAAGAATGACAATCAAGCCAATTATAATTCCACTCCCTATCGATATGTTGGTAACATTTCTGAATGTCATCCTTCTAAGTATTATGCCAATGTCATTACCATCAAAGGAAAATGAGAGAGTCACCCAGTCCATGTTACTACTCATGCTCAATCCAAAGTTACTCTCCAAGGAGTCCAGTCTAAACCAAATGCACCTAACAACGAATATTTCCCAAAGTCTACAATGAATATTTCCAACCAATACAACCTTTTGGAACAACTCAAGAAAACACCTGCCTAGATATCCATCTTAGAGCTTTTGCATCTATCCCCATCTCACAAAGATATCCTTGAAAAAGCTCTCTTAGAAACCCAAGTCCCCACAAATCTAGATCATGATCAATTTAAAGCTAAAGTGGGCCATTTAACAACCCCGCATTACCTATCCTTCACTAAGAATGATGACTTAGCTATTACCCAACCTCATAATGCTCCCCTACATATTGAAGTCCTTGTCTAGAGTCACAAAATCAAATGAGTACTAATAGATGGAGGAGCTGGCTTAAATATCTGTACATTGAAACTAATCCTTGCATTGGGATTCTCTAAAAATGTTGTTGATCCCAAGAAGAAAATCATGATAAAAGCTTATGATGAGGAAGAGCGGTCATCCAAGGGGTTTATTGTTTTAGCAATCAAAGTAGGTCCTATAATCAAAGATGTACCTTGCCAAGTCCTAGACATGGATCTTGCTTATAACATTCTCTTGGGAAGACCATGGATTCATTGCATGCAAGCTGTACCATCAACCTATCATCAATGCTTGAAATTCCCTCATAATGGTCAGGAAGTCACTATCAAAGGAGACACTAATCCATTCCATTATTGCAGCTCTGTGAAGACATCTGACTCTTTGATACCTTATAATCATACTAGATCTTCTGCAACTACACCCATTGATCCTAGTAATATAGCATCAACTTCAAAATCAAATGGGATCAAGATAGACATAAAAGAAAGAAGTATGGGAGAATACACTTTAGGTCAAGCTCTTTGCATCATAGAGTTACCTTTATCTCCTAGATCATATGGTAGATCTTTGATCACTAAACAACAATTAGAACCCCCTTCAACACTTGTTTATGACACATTTATAAGTGGGGGCACAATATCCAAAGAGGTAGCTGAGCGTAATGCTGATCATTTTCTTAAGTCATTATAGAAGGAAGAGGATATCAAACATGAATATATATCACCTGATGTCTATGGTAAAGGGTATACTTTTCTACAAAAGATGGGATACCAAGGTGTTGGACCTATAGGGTTACAAAGAGAAGGTGTTATCAAACCGATCTTGCAAAATCCAAACTATCAAAGAGACACTACAGGATTAGGATACAAAGGAGAAGGACCAAAAGAACCAAAAGGAAAAGCAAAGATCACACCTTGTCATGAGATATCTAAACCTCCTGCTTTGCAATTCAGAAAGAATGGTATGTATGTGGATCCAAAGAAACAAAGGATAGCATAGGGAATCATTGATGGAATTGGGGATAATGATGATTATGAATGGGATTCATTATCTAATTGTACTGAAGAGATAGGAGTTGATGTTGTTCATCAATATAGTACCGATTACCATAAGGGAGAGAGTTCAAGGAGTGATTCACTAGGATTGGTCCCACGTAATACTACTCTTGTCGATTGTGAGGGAAGTGAGCGTTATCTTGCGATAGATGAATTGGATGAGAGTATGGAAATAGACCTCACTAATACCATCATAAACCTTGAAAAAATTTCCATCAATACCATCTCTACCTTTGAAACTGACCCAAATGATCCAATGCCCCTTGTACATCCTGAACTTATTGATTAGGATTCTCTCGATCATCCAAAACTTGATGTATTCCATAATGATGATGCAATCATTGACTATCTTGGAATCAAAGATCATTTAGCACCAAGAGATCACAAGTCAGGATTTCTAATAGATCTCAATGACATGGCCTACTTTGGTGAGAGTGTCAATCCTTTCAGTCATAAAAATATAAAAATAATCAACAGATCTAATGGTGAAAACCACTAAATAGCAGTATTAGATCCAAAAATAGTAAAAAGAAATGATGCATCTGATGGTGAAAACCTCTCTGAGGCACCTGATGATGGAAGGATTGACACTCTTCCAAACTATCTATATCGAGAGCAATCTTCCATTCTTATAGAACCAACAGTACCTCTTAACATTGGAATAGAAGAGTCTCCGCGCATCCTCAAAGTAGAAGCATCCTTGACAGAATCAGAGAAAAAAGCTTTTGCAAAAAATTTCAAAGAAAGACAAATCAACTTTGCCTGGTCCTATGCTAATATGCCTAGCCTGGATCCGAATCTCATTATGCATCATTTGTCTATCAGACCAGGTGTAAAACTAGTTAAGAAGAAACTCCGCAAGATGCACCCCCACATTGCACTAATGGTTAAAGCAGAATTGAAGAAGCTCCTAGATGTTGGATTCATTCGAGCTATTGATTATGCTAAGTGGATTTCAAATATTGTCCCCGTCTCAAAACCAGACAAGTCTATCAGGATTTGTATTGATTTTTGAGATCTTAATAAAGCTTGTTTGAAAGATGACTTTCCCCTGCCAAATATTGACATTATTTCCTAACATTGGGCATGAGATGTTATCATTAATGGATGGATTTTCTGGCTATAAATGTCTATGGGGATTCTCAGTTGATTATAAACTAGGTTAATGATGATTATCAAACTAAAGATGATAAGTTATTACCATATAAATGTATGGTTGATGACTTCAAACAATATTTCTCAGTCATCACTTTTGAATAGATTCCTCGGCATGATAATAAGGCTGTCGATGCAATGGCAACAATTGCTTCTTTGTTTGATACCGAAGATACCAAGGTCCATTTTGTGTTCTTGGTGGAATCCCTGACTTGTCCTATATATGATGGTCTTGATACGAGTATTATATGTCATCTAATTAGACATGACTCCCCAATCTATGGAAAAATTTATTCCTATCTAAAAAATGAACTCCTACCCCTTGACTTATCCCACAATCAAAAATGAACTTTTCTCCACCAAGCCTCTAGCTATGTCCTAATAGCTGATACCCTTTATCGGTGAGGTCTTGAAGGCACTCTCCTATGATGTCTCAAGCATGCTGAAGCTCAAACTACCTTGCAAGATGTACATGAGGGTATTTGTGGGACACATTTGAGTGGTCCCTCTTTGGCTAAGAAACTCATGCATATGGGTTATTATTGGCCTACCATGGAAACAGATTCCTTTCATTTTGCTAGAGCATGCAAGAAATGTCAGATACATGGAAACCTTATTCATGCTCCAGCGCAAGAGTTACATCCTTCTACAACTACCTTGCCATTCAGTCAGTGGGGGCTCCACCTCATGGGCACTATCAACCCTCCATCTTCCAATTGTCACAAATGGATTCTCACTGTAACAAAATACTTTACTAAATGGATTGAGGCTGTTCTATTAATTACTGCCACAGGGAAACAAATATCCATGTTTATCTTAAATTATATCATTTGTAGATATGGTATACCTATGTATCTCATTACTGATCATGGGAAATAGTTTCAAAATTAGGACATGGATGAACTATGTGCAAAATTCCATATTACCCATAACTATTCTACCATATACTATCCCCAAGGAAATGGCCAAGCTGAGGCATCCAATAAAACTATTGTTAAAATCCTACAAAAGACTGTCAATGATGCTGGTTGTGACTGGCATATCCAACTGAATCTAGCCTTATGGGCTTATCGAACCTCCATTCATACTCCTACTAGAGCCACCCCATACTCCCTTGTCTATGGATCTGAAGCAATCCTGCCCCTCGAGGTTGAGTTGCCTTCACTTCGTGTCACTCTCAAAGATTTGATTCCTGATGAAGACTATAGAGTTGCACGGTTGACTGAACTAGAACTATTGGATGAACGCCATCAGAGAGCTTATGATCATTTGAAAGTCTATCAACAATGTATGTCTCATTAGTATAACAGCAAGGTAAAGATCAAAGACTTTCAACTGGGTGACATAGTCCTTCGCAAAAATCCAAAGAATCAATTGCATCGTGAAAAGAAGGGCAAGTTCAAACCCAATTGGTTAGGTCCTTTTGTACTTACAACAGTTTATGGTTCTAGGGCTTATCAATTGTCCACACCTGAGGGAGATCCTTTGGATGAACCTCTTAATAATATCCATCTCAAGAAGTTCTATCCTTGAAATCCCAATGCAAGGGCTATGTATATATTTTGTAAATACAAAAAATAAAAAAAATAAAAAAATAAAATAAAAATCAAAAGAAAATTGCAAATAAAAGCATGTGGTGAAAACCTAGAAACAGGCGCCATGTGTATCAAGTTAGCTCTATCTTTTAGGATTCTTCTAGTGTGTCCGTTCATTGTATATATTGACAATAAAATGGCTAGTCAATCCCCATACCCGCCATGTACATATCATAATAAAATGGCCAGTTCATACACCATCCATTGTATCTACCCATAATAAAACCCCATCATAGCTTGATCATTTTTCATGGTCTTCATCCTAGTCTTGTTGCGTCTTTCTTCATCCATAATAAGTCAATCCATCACCTAGCTGGGGGCATGTCCTCGACCTAGTTCAGGAAGTGGATCTATGATAGTCATGACTCTTAGAGGACACAATGGAGTATTTTCACCATACAAAGTAAACACAATTAAATGTTCTTTCACAATGATGTCTTTATGATGAATCAAAATCTATGATCTATCCTTCGAAACATGACTGTTTATCTATCAAATCTTGACTATACATCATCACTTCAACTGATCACTATATCTTACACTATCTTTTGGCAAAAATAAATGTATATTCATGACAGGAATGTTAAGAATGATTTGCTGTAAATTATGCATTCATATCTGGATTCCATTGTTATCATGTTTCCTATGCTATTCCATGATATCTTTGACATGAGTTTAAAACTCTAAAATGTCATTAATAGGATAGCCATGATGGGGCATGGTATTTTCTTTGATTGTTGTTTGTGGGATATTTTCTGAGGAAATTGAAGGAACAAATAATTGGGGCGTCTGTCTACGCATAAGTGCCTTCATTCATTTAATAGTATTAACAACATCCAGATTCAGTTGCTCTACATATGCTATTTATGGTGATACGCCAGCACATACCTTGACTCCAAAATATTTGTTCCCCGATGGAGGGGGGGAATATTCCTTGTCTGTTACACAAATGAAACTCAAGTCATCTCAGTTCAATTATACCTAGATGCTTGTCAAGTTTGCAATATTAAACTCCATGCAAGAAGTGCTCAGGTCATCCCGGTTTAATTATACCATGATGCTTGCATTTTCTTGCAACATAACAAACTCAATGATGAAAATCAAGTTCCAATTATTATGAAGTTCTAAGATGTTATCTAAAGTTGTGGAGATACATTCATTTCATATTACATTTCATTTAAACAGTTTATGACTTGCATATCAGTGCTCCTTTTATAGAGATTTCTAGGTTATCTTTCTCATTAGGTTATCTATTTCTCCTAGTCCATTCTTCTTGTGTCAAAAACATTGTTATTTCAAGTTGAGGACATTTGGACAACCAAAAATATTAAGACTTTTTGCATTTAACATTTTGCACTTAATCATTTAGAGACATGTATTATCTTCATTAGGAGTGTTCATTTGTATATAATTTGATCATTTATTATAGCTATCATTTCATCTCATTTTATCATGTTATCAGTTATTATATTCAATCATCTTAGGTACATTATCATTTATTACATTAGATATCATTTGCATTACACTATCATTTATTATCCATTACATGTATTATATCATTATGCATTTATTGTCTATTATATCATTCATGTCTTATTCATTATATGTATTTTACATCATTTATTTATTATCCATTACATGCGTTTCCAATCATCATTTATCTCATTCATTTATATCACTTATTTATTATCCATTATCCACATTGTTCATTACATCATTTCATTACATCATTACATAAGCATTTGTATAGTCTAAACTCATCATTAAGGACATGCATTTGTATCATCATCTATTAGATTATTAACCATTATGCATTACATAGAAAATGAATAATTTTGCATTCTAAGACATACATTCTATGCATATTAAAGTAAATCATCACATCCTGCATATGTCAGTACGCACATGTATATAAATCATTAAAGTAAATCATGATAGAATTGCATCACTGTATATATAGAGTCACTCATATAGCATCCATCATATAATGTCCAGAAAATGACAAAACTATCCAAATGTCCAATGATATATAATCAATAACAATGAGTCCAATGTCTGTGTCCATCAAGTCAAAAATATAATGATACAATGATAAAATGGTACAACAGTGTATACAATGATCTCTCAAATCTATGAACCACTGCCTCCAAACTCTGTCTGTGGCTGTCTACGAGATGCAATGTGGCCCTGTGCTGCTGAACCACCTGACACTGAGGATCCACCTTGCTCTCCTGAACCTATCGGTGCTCTAGGAGGGCGTGATGATACACCCCCTCCACCAGCTGGTGCCCCTCTGTCATGAACTACCATCCTGATAGCCATTGAGCTCTCCGTATAACTCCCAATCCATTGATCCCTCAGGACCACCTATCTGTACACCTCTCACCAATAGGATATATCCTTCATGGCATGTATCATGGCTCTAGTGCTATCTCCGTGAGGACCCAAATCCTTTGTGCATTGTAACTCATCTAGTAACATCTCTGACTACCCGATTCTCTCAAGCGCTACATCCCACTCAGCTCTCAGCACTCCCATCTACCTATCCATCCTCTCAATCTACTACTCTAGCCTAGGAACATGATCTTCCTGCACCTATGTCATTGCTAGATAGACTAGAAATGAGTCTATATCAGGATGCTCCTCCTCTGTAGCATCTCTCTATAAGTGGGGATCCTGTCCCCCGATATCCATCTCTATTGCCTGCTCCTGAGCATCCACATCCTCCATCAGGGCATCCTACTCATCTAATCCATCAACAGGGATCTATACACCCTATACTACTCCACCCTAAGCTAATAGTATGTCTGCCTCATCCTGTGCCAGTACAGCTGGTCCCTATACTGGGGCAGCAGGTATTTGTGCCTATGCTACTGGAACCTATAGTGGAGCTCCTGCAGCTGGTTGTGCTGGCTATGCTAGCTATGCTAGAGGCTATCTCTATCCATGTCTAGCTGGGGGTGGCATCACTCCCCTCTATCTAAGACCACCTCCTCTCATCCGCAGACCAGCCCTATCACCTCTCCCCCCATCTCCTCCATCACCACCTCCATCACCTCCTCCACCATCACTGCCATCACCTCTCCCTCATCCTCATCTATCTCTCCCTTGGTGTCTCCCATGGTGTCTATCTATTGGATCTCTCTCTGGTGGCCTAGCTACTAGATCAGTCAATCGTGGTATAGGAAAATCTCTCAAGAACTGCTCTAGATCCGTTGTCATCCCAGGGTCTACAATTGTCTGCCTCATGGTCCATGCCTGAAATGGCATGTCCAAAAACTCTTATCAAGCCACATCAAATGACACCATAGGTCCCCAATCTCATCTCTCCTGATGAATCCTCGCGAACTCTATCACACCCTAGGGCATGCCCTGGATCCTACCAAACTAGCGCATAACCTGACTGACCAACTATCTCTCCAAAACAAAGGGTGTCCACCCTAAAAGCCATCATGACTCAAAACAAAATCCCAGCTATCACTCATCGTCCCACAGCTCACAACCTAGGTAGGGTCTCCATGCCACTGTATCCAGTGTATCAAAAGCATAGCGCCAAAACTCTAAATGTCTCAGTTTTGCCTGAGACAAAACTAAGTATAAATGTATGTAGGGTTGTCTTGCACCTCAAAATCTGATCACTACTGGTCTAGTCACTACAATATGCTCCCATGCCCATACATGGAGCAATGTAACCCCTGCTGATAATGATGCACCCCTATGGTACACCACCTGATGCAAATCATGATACAAATGTGCTAATAAACACACACCCCAAGCAAATCGGGTCCCATCCATCATCCACTGTAGAGTGCGGCCCCATCCAACTACAAATCCATGTGACCTACGATCCAGGCATACAAATCCCCCAATCACCCCTGCCAGAACTATTGGTAGCGGGTCATATAAATCAACCATATCCTCCCAGCTGATCTCTCCATCCTTAATATCATCATCACCAAATATGGCTCTACACTCTGTCACTTTGCCATGTCGATCATACTGTACTAACTCTCCTGTGATAGGAAGCTAGAGGATGCGATATACATCCTCTAAGGTCACTGTCATCTCCCCTGTCGGAAGATGGAAGGTACTCATCTCCGAGTGCCACCGCTCTATCAGTGCTATCATCATACTGTGATTCACCCAAATCTCAGACGTATAAATCATGTAATACAAACCAGATGCTCCGATCAGGAGTCTGTCAGTCTTTGACAATGCTGGTCTCAGATTCTGTGTGATGGGATATCTCTCCCGTGACATCAGAATATCAGTAATGTCCTCCTATACAAATCAAATAAAATCAAGCTATCAGATTTTGATAAACTGATCTACAGCATCTATCTATCTTATTAGTTCAACTACAAACATGTTCTATCACATGTTTTAACAGATGATTTTATCAATCATCTATTATCAAGATTAGTTAACTAGCAACCATGCTACAATGTTGCCTATCTTGACCTAATCGATCAAAATCAATCGCTGACAGAACCAATCAGCTTATCGACATCTAGTTTGACCTAATTGACTATCTACTTTGACCAAATTCTACAACCTAAAACACATGTGCAACATTGAAACATGCATGCACAACATTATTCAACATTTGCGCCAGTTTTTACATTTGTGCAGTTTTCCTACACATTTGCGCAACAATTCTAAACCAATGCGTAGTTTTTACATATGCGCACTTTTATTTCATATTTGTGCAGCACTAACTTTCCTCTATGATGTATGCACCATTTCCCTACATGAATGTGCAACCATTTTAAATTTATGCGCAAACGTAGCTATTTGTTGCGCATTGATGCGCCGCAACTGCACATTCATTTTCAGCCCACGAACTAAATTTTTCTAATCTATTTCTATCATTCAATCTACCCTAAACATGCTAAAATTCTATTCTAACATGCATCAAATCATCAACTGACAAAGAGGATCGAATCAACTACTGGCTCACCCGAATTGGGTGGTCGTTGGAAGCGTCTGACCCTCTCGAAGCGGTGATCTGACAGTAGAAACGGCATCCTGGCGGCTCTGCTCTTCTCTCTCTCGCACTGTGATCTCCAAATGACAAGTGTGCACAATGACCTTATTGTGGACCCGTTAGCCCTATTTATAGCCTATGGACCCTATGTGCTTGGTGTGTAGACCCTAACTCTCATTTTTATTTCATTTCACCCCATTTTTACCCATCTTTTCTCTTGTTTCTTTCGTGAGATTGATTATCCAAGAAAAAAATAATAATAAAAAAATTCCAATCATCTTTTTTGTTAATCAATCTCTCGAGGGGGCATGCTTAGGTCATTTCAGACATTGTCTGGGGCAGGGACAAAATACTTGAAAATTTTTTAAAACAATGTGGCACGCACATTATTTCAAAGAGGGGCAAAATGTATACACTAAAAAATGGCTTCATTAATTAATTAAATATTTATTATTTAATTGATATTGACTTGATAAATTAATTAAATATTTATTATTTAATTAATAATTATTCCTCTATTTGTTAAATAAATTATTCAATTTATTTAGTAAATTCACTATAGTCTATTCCTCTATCCTAAGTCTTCTAATTAGTCTTATTAAAGTGATTTAATTAAATACACAATCACCTAAATATGACTAAGTTCCCTAGTCTACCTCACCTACCTAGTCACCTGACACATCACTTTGGCTAAAATAAATAATTATTATTAATTATTTATTAGTAATTATCCTCACCCACACATGTCTTATTCTTAAGGGCTATGTGGCCTCATAGGACTTGGTCTCATGACCACATGTCCTCTCTTAAACTAAGTCAAGAGACAATTCCTTTTCCTAAGGGGCTTCTCAAGCCACCTTTAAGGGTCAAAGTTGACTCATAGGACACTTGTGCAAAGAGTCCTTATGAGAAAAAGTCTCTCCCTCTTTCTCTCTTTGGTCTTTGTGAGACACTTGACATGTGTCTTTCCCTTCCACCTTCTTCTCCTCCATGTCAATGTGAGAGGAACATCATCCCTATTCTCCCTCTCACATTCCAACTACATCCCCCTTTCTCTCAACTCCTTCAACCAAGTCAATCCTAGCCTTAGGACCTTCCACCTTTCATTCTCAACCGTAGGATTGTGCCACCTAGGCCTAGATCCTCCAAAAATCTATAAAAGGAGCCTCATTTCCCCTTTGTGAGCTAATAGGTATTTTGTAATAGGCATTCAAGAAATCAAGCATCCAAGCATCCAAGAATTCTAAGAGAAAATCAATCCATATTACCATCATTTCATTTGCATTCCATCCATTAGATTGCATAAGCTATTGGGCACTCATTTCATAAAATCTCCAAACTTTGGTAGCATCTTGGGAGAAGGCTTCATTTGGAAATCTGAGAGCTCAACCTCTTCAAGAAATCAAGGCTAGGAGGACAATGGAGACAAGCTACATGGTAGGTGAAGGTAATTGATTTAGTTTCATCATTTAATAGTTACTTTTTATTCTTCATTGTGTTGCATTAGATTGATTTATTGGCTTTCAATAGTTAATTTATCATCTCTAGTTATTAGACATCTAATTTGCATACAAAAATAAAACATGGAGAACACTAAACATGTGGACTAATGTCCAAAGTGAATACCAAGAAACGCTCAAGGTGCACTAGGTCACTACTCAGTACTAACAAAGGTTTGGTGTAGAGACTCAAGAATGGGAGTGTCATCACATGACACATGCTGGCCCATGCACCTATGAGCAATCCTTCCCTCAACAAAGAAGCTCTAATGAGCCATATCAACATTCGTAGATGGCAAGGCTATATATATAATATCAACATCCATAGATGACAAGGTACTATTGTTAGAATAACTGAGAGGGGGGGTAAATCAGTTAGATCAATTATCCTACAGTACCAAATACAAAGATGTAACACTTTAAATAATTTCAACAAATTCTGCAACTCGGTAACATAAACTACTAAACTGTCTGTGCATTTCCTGCTTACCAGTCAATTAACTCATAGTGATTACTGACCAAATCAAATATGCAGTGTAAAGTATGACAATAAATAAATCATCATAAAAACACATAACACAATGATTTAACGTGGAAACCCTGTTAAGGGAAAACACCTGAGACCGGTAACCCAAAATATTTTTCACTCTTCTGAAGTGAGCTCAGTAAAGAGCCAACCCTGTTAAAGGTTACAAACACACTATTAGGTGTGACCTTGTTAGAGGATTTAAGACTAACAGTTATCGTTCAACCAGCATTCACTATGGGTTCGATAGAATAACAATGTACATTCATTGAATGACATAGAGGCATAACATAAGATGGTTAAGTCCACTCGGTTAAGAGATTTTTTTGTATCGATGGTTAAATTGAAACATTAGTTGATCTGATTACAATACAACTCAATTTGTAGATGTTCAGATCTATTCTAAGCCCATACAAATCCTTTGATCAATATATCAATTCACTTCCTCAACTTACTTTCACTCGGTAATAGCTCTCTAACACTTGGTACTATTCTGCAATTCAGTTCTCCTTCAACCAGTCTAATCAGGCATGCATGAATCTATATTCACAGGAAATCTCTACAGTCTTCTTTCTTTCGGCATGTTTCAAAAAAGAAACGCATATCCCTTATATAGATAGATAAACCATTTTCATATCAACCATTAGATTTTTCCACTTATTATCCTTCATTGATTTTGCCTCTTAAATCTTCCTCGGTAGTTGTGTCAGTAACACATTTCAATTCCATCCTTTAGATCTTCTCAAATTTTGTCAGTCGTGGATCTTATAACAAACTTTATCCTCAATCTCAAAATCATAACAATTTCCAGCTCATCAATTTTTGTCAGCTAAACTTAAGCATTTAATACTTTCATCCTTACTCGGTTAACAAATAAATGCATCAGTGAACACAAGCTCGATTAATACTGTTGCTTGGTATACACTACACTAACTCAGTGTATACTGAAGTGATTCATTTACCGACCACATTGCCTTGTACATTTTTTCTTCCTCCTTCATAATAGATTAATGCAACATAATCAAGTCAACAATATGAAGTCATAGACTCATCAATAAGTTACCCAAAGTATTCCTTATCCTCATCTGTCATATTCATCTTTCTCCATGTAGATATCTCATTTCTTCATCTTTTCTCTCCTCTTTACAGATGTTTAGATGTTTGCAACCAACATGATAATTACTGTCAAAACAAGTTGACATCAATGACAACATAATGACTGATTCAATTACCTTATATATCATTTCAATATTCAGTGATCTCTAATCACTGATCTTCAATCATTCAGGTATTGAATCAGTTGTAGTTCATTAATCTCTCCCTTTGGCATTGATGGTAACACAAGCAATATGAAATATGCCATACACATACCAAATATGTATTCTACAACTATGTGAGTAAATTTTGTAGCTCGGTAAGCTCTCCCTAGCTTGATATTTAATATGTTTAATCACTATGTTACATAACAGCATTACAAGTGCAGGCTTTCCTCTACAGATTTGATCTTTTCAAATCTCAGATTCCTTCTATTCTCAGCAACAAATCTTCAAAACTCTCCCTGATTTTCTCAGATGGAAGGAAGACATGAAGCCCTTAGTATTGGTGGAGGAGGTTCAAGGATGGACATGGAAGATACAAAAGGATAATCAATAAGTTCATCAACATCTATATGACAACCAAGGATATCAACATCTTTAGAGTGAGCATTAGGATTTGCAATAGGATCATGAACATCTTGAATAGGAGCAACTTCTTTGATAGGATTGTTCGAAGCTTGAAAAGGCTTAGGAAGAGTAGAAAGTGGAAGGGAACATGGAGTGGTAGAACAAGAAGATGGAAGACTTTGATCTTGACAAGGAGCTTTGGATAGCATAAGCGTAGAATTTTTCTCTTGATTTTCAATAGGCTTAACATTTAATGGAAGTATCATCTTTGGAAAGCACAAGTGTAGTAAGGTTATGATTATCAATAAGCTCAATGGTGTAAGTAGTATCTTGATCTTGCTTAGGAGAAGACTTAAGACATGGTGGAATGAATGAGAAAGGGCGTAGAGGATCAGAAGAACCATGAAATGGATAAGAGACATCATGAAAAGAATTGGATGACATGGAGGGTTCTTGATCTTGATCTTTCTTTATGTTCTTTTCTTTATCATTTTTAGAGTCCTCTTGACATGGAGCCACTTCTAAGGACAAGGAAGCATGTCAGAATTGTATGGAAGACTTTGGAAGAGATAGTGAAGGACTAGCTGAAGTAGGCATTGTAGTGTATAAAGACTCTTGGGAGAAGTAGAAGAGGAACGAGATCATGAAGAAGAGGAAAGTGAAGACCTAGTGGAAGAAGAAGACTGGCATAATAAGGAATGTGAATAATGTCTAGAAGAGTCATGGTAAGACTTGGAAGATGAGGAAGGATGAGAAGAATTAGAAGATGAAAAATGTTTGGAAGGAGGTCATGACATGATTGTGTCTATGATCCTAGCAAAGGCGTCTGATTCATTCATCTTTTATTTTATTTTTGTCTTAATTTTATCACCTGTGCCATATCTAGAAGGACTATTGGAGGAATAAAACTCTTCGAATTGAGTAATGAGTTTGAGATCATCTATTTTCAAGAGAGGTTCTATGGGTAAAAGCACAATAAGTTGTCACCCTTTTACAAAGGAAGAGGTTAACAACACAAAAACTAAAAAACTTCAAGGGCTTAAAAGTCACATTTCTGTTGAGAATTTGAAGATGATGTAAACTGATGAAATGTGTAAAATAGGATGAATTTTATGCCTATAATTTTTTAAAATTAATTTGAGCAAAACTTAATATATTTTTTTAATTTTTTAGGTCTATTTTTTATATCCTGAAAATACTACAAATAAGGGAGTTCACTTCCCGTCAAATCATTATAAGTAAAACATTTTTTTTCCCCCCAATTTCAAAATATGTTTTAGATGACATGTATATCTAGTGCAAGAAAAAATAAACAAGTTTTTTTGATCTATGGTTTACATGTTATAAGTATTGAAAGTTGACCTTACCTGAAATCAATAGTTTTTGTCTCCCGTCACTTTTACCCTATCAAAACTATACCAAAAACCAAATAAATTATATATTCTTGAAGAGGACTCTCTCCTCTAGTGCTGTATATAATTTTAAAAAAAATTTGAATTGATTTAGTATTTTTCTATATTTTCTGAATCAACGTCTTCTCAAAGTTTAATATACCTACATGTAGTTTTTAGCAAATTTATTTAACATTTTGTAGATGAAACAATATAAAATTTATATGTCCAGAATCGTATTTTTGAGATTTAGAAAAGGGTACTCTTAGTTTTTTAACATTTTCTATTTTGATCTAAGAAAGGAACAACATAAGTGAAAATTCTAGTTTTTTTGTGTTTTTGGTGGTTTGGCTGCCAACATGGCATGCCACCTAAGTAGACTCGGTCGAGTCCCCCTAGGGGTCGGCCCCACTCAAATAGCCTAATAGTGTGCAAATGAGTGGTTTGTCATGTTTTTTTATATTAAAAATATTGTTTAGACTCGGTCGAGTCCTACTCGACCGAGTACCACTTGGCCCAGTCTAATGGGCCACGTAGATGCCATTCGGTGCCGCGTGGCACCTACGTGTACTCAGCCATGTTGGACTCAGCTGAGTTTAACTCGGCCAAGTTGAACTAGGCCGAGTGATTTGAGTTAGCCCAAAAGGTGACACTCGATTATGCTTTTACCCCTATAACAAGATAATTGAAATTCATGATTCTAAAAAAGGAGGAACGAATCATGGAAGTGATAGAAGAGATGAATAGAAGAAGGTAAGACTAGATAATAAGAGGAAAAGAATCAAGAAGACGTGAAGAGTTTCCCATGGGAGTGGAAGACTAGAAAAACATGAGAAATATGGAAGAAAGAAGACCAAGAGTCATTTTATGCAACTTGATACCATTTAAGTTCATTTGGATGTTGAGAAACATGTCATATCACCTAAGATCTAACCTAAACTAACTAAGGAAGACTGAAAATAGGTCACTATTTTGGCAAATTGGGGACAGACTACTAGACAACAAGTTTGACTCTGTATGATAGTTTGTAGGGTAACAGAATGATAAAATTTTCCCAGATGATATTTCACAAGAAGCAGTACGATAGAATCCAGGTAGATGATACGATAGAGTGTATAGTATGCAGGTGATACAAAAGCAGCAATGAAGTATCACATGATAAAACCCAAATAGGTGTGCAATGATTGTTCAGTATTGCACAACTCATGACCAGTGAATGTGAAAATCTCAGTTTTGAAGGCAATTTGTCAAAGTTGCAGGTTGCTAATCTCAATTTCTCAATTTCAAATGCAGGAATAGAAGAAAATAGGTAGGTTTGCAAATAGTATGTGATCAAACATGTCATAAAACACTTGAGCAAGGGCTAAAGCAACCTTGTCAAGACATGCACTTGGGATATCAAAGCGAAAAATCCTATGAATGTTACCGTGATGTTTGATGTTTGAGAATGTTTACACAGATAGATCACAATGAAGACAAATCAAGCACTTACTAGCCTAGAAAGACAAAGGCTCAATACTCAACAACTTGGCCCCACACTTGATGTCCCATCGCCTCACACAAAGTGGTTGCCCACAATAGATATTGGCTTTGTCGTGGAAGTGTCAATGACACAACCAAAGGAACACAGATGGTGAGTAGTCTTGGGGTGATCTGGGTTGGTCCACTAGGATCAATCCTTGCACCAAGATGTTAAGCGACAAAATTGGGTAGCTTCTATCTATGGTTCTTAATAAGGGCTTCCATTCGTAATACCCCTCTTGCTCCCCAAAGGGACTCCTTACCTTGTGACAAGTAATGGACCTCGCGGCTACAAGAGTACATTAAGTATTATTGCTTAGCATTTTCCTCATGGTCACAATCCCACAAGTAATCACACCAAATGAAGACAAGTACTACATCTACCAAGGTTTTGTGTCCTTGATAGCCTTGATTTTATAGTGGGTTGAAATAGCTCGGTATTAGCTTGTCCCCACTTGGGTCGTTCCTCTTGATTGCTCAAGAGCATGCCCGCTAAAGGATTCTAAAACTAAACAAAAATTGGATCAATCTTTGAGGGTCAAGATTTATGGTTCACCTCAAGGGTGAAGAGCATACTCTTCTATCTCAAAAAAATTTCCCAAACACACCAAGCAAAGTTCAATTAGCCTCTTGCTTTCAAAATCTAGAAGTGGGTCAAGATTTTTGGTTCACCACAAGGGTGAAGAGCATACTCTCCTACCACCAAAAGACTCCTACAACAAGATATTAAGTGCCTAAGAAAAGAATCAACTAGTATATGCCATACTTAAAAATGAAAGTAATGAACAAGCACTTGATTATTTTTATGCTTTGGGCAGCCCTGCAAGAAAGGTTAGTAGCCCTTGTGCATTTGAAGCTTTGGCATGCATTCTGTTTGGCAAATATTTAAGCAATGAGGGCACAACTACAAGCACAACTTGTTAGCCCCACAAAGGTTAGCACAATAAAATCAAGAATAATCTGCAAATAAACCTTTATTCTACCACAGCAAATCAAAAATCTAAAGCAAACAAATCAAATCTTGCAAAGAAACGATCAAAATTAGTCACTACCAAACTTGGGCGACAATTCTGTCAGAGAAAGTTTCGTACAATACTTCATAGTATATTGGTGCGATACTTTCTCTCTATACGACAGATCCCACTGTGTCCAGACAATGGGGTTCTGTATGTCTCTGTGACAAAATCTTGCAAGGGCATACGATACTTTTACTGGAAAAGTATCGCACAAGTATACAAAGAACTGTCATACAATACTGGAAGACTATTGTACGATATTCTATCAGAAAGTATAGAAAAATAGCCGAAACAACAAGCAAAATATGACAAAAAAATTAGCAAAAATGCATGAAAAGAAAGGACAAAATAGAGTGTTAAAAATGTACACTCAAAATGTGCACTTCTCTAAGTCATTACTTCCAAGAGAATCCATGGATTGGAAACCTTGAGAAAGCGACCTAGAGCTCCTAAGCATGGAGTCGCAAGGATATTAAGAATGCTCTCAGCTAGAGCTATTAAGCCTATAACCTTGCTATTAAACCACACAATGAGAGATTCAAAGAGACAAGGGCAAGAATGCCAATATCCTCAAGAATCAAGATGAAAATGCAATGCAATGCTATGCTAGAAATGAGGATGCAAGAATGAAACTATGCTATGAAAATGAAAGTATTACAAGCCTTACTAATTAAGCTATGTAGGCTAATCTAGAGCATAAAAGGAAAGTAAACTAAAATGCCATGAAAGCTAAGCCAAATGCAATAATGAAAGCTAGAATGCAAGAAGATCTCCAAAGCTCCAAAGTCACCAAGAAATCCTACAGCATAAGATTAGTATGAAAGAGTTGGGATCCAGAATGAGAAGAGAGCTCTTCTTTTATAAGAAAGTGAGAATCAACGGACGATGGAGATTAAGAGGCAAAAGATTTGATCGAGGGTGGAGTTTGAAAAAGGGATCAATCCATGTGCATAAGTCTCCTCCAATGAGAAAGAAGTGTTGACTTTTGTGCCCCATGTGAGACAAAAAGGCCTTTTCTCCTTTTTATAAAATAAGAATAATGCTTTATTTGTGCAACTTAGGATAAGAGGAAAGTGGGGGCTTTTTATTTAATAAAAGGGGAGGGAATTCCTTTTAAATAAATAAAGACTTAGGATAAAATGGTTAGCCCATAGAATATAATCAAATAAATGATAGAATTAGGATTTGATCAAGGAAATTGATTTGATTAAAAATATTGATTTAAAATATTGATTCGGAAAATTGATAAATTGGTTCCATCATTTGATAAATTGAAGAATGGGGCCCAAAGTCTAGGTGACCATTTTAGGGTGCATACAGGTATCACTATCATTCTCTTCTGCAAAGTAACATACCTTTTTGCCCTTATCTTTGTGATCTTGGTTGTCTCTGTTGTAGTGTTGGTAACTTTTGTTGTTTCTCCTTCCACAGCTTCCTTCACCAAATCGATCTTTGTTTCTATATTCATCTTTCATGTTCGGGCATCTAGTAGCAATATGGCTAACTTATTTATAGTTAAAACACGCTAAAGGTAATTTACCCTTATATCTACCTTTACCTTTAGGTAATCTCCGGGCCATAAGAGCTTCAAGTTCATCAAGCTCGTCATCATCATTACTGTCACTGTCATTATGTCTACTGCTAGACTTACCTATCTTTAGATAAGACATGAAAGAAGAATCAACAGACGGTACAACACTATTATCAAAATTGTTCAACTCAAAATTTGTTAGCTTATCAATCAGACTATCAAGAGTAAGATTATTGCCAGGTGCAGAACTCATTTCATGTATAGCATATATTCTGATTGCATAAGCAGGCAGCAAGGTTCTTAGAATTTTACTTACCACTATACTTCATTAATGACATCACCAAATCCTCTGATAGCATTGACTACCTCCTTTATTCAGTTTGTATATTGTACTATGTTTTCTCCTTCATTTTTATATCGTCAAACCTGTCTCTTAGGCTTTCAGCTCTGGCTCTCTTGACATTAACATCACCACCATAGACTTGAGCAACTTTGTCCCACATTTCCTTTGAAGTAATGCAATCTTTGACATCCTAAAATTCAGCATTAGATAGAGTAGCAACAATTTCTATCATAGTCTTGTTGTGATCATGTCAATCTTTCAGTTGATCAAGAGTCAAAGGTCTAGTCGGTGGTTGTAAGTGGCCATTCTCAAGTAGATGTAAGGAAGAATCTCTAATTTTGGATATGTGAAGTTTCATTCGACTTTTTCATATAGTAAAGTTGTCCTTGTTCAGCTTCGGCACCTCCCTCTTATACATTTTGTGATCTTTCTATTGAAGTCCTTAAAACTTTGTTCCAAGCAACCGATGCTCTGATACCAATTGTTAGAATAACTTGGAGGGGGGGTGAATCAGTTAGATCAGTTATCCTACAGTCCCAAATACAAAGATGTAACACTTTAAACAATTTCAACAAATTGTACAGCTCGATAACATAAACTACTAAACTGTCTGTGCATTTACCAATTACCAGTCAATTAACTCATAGTGATTACCGACCAAATCAAATATGCAGTATGTAAAGTATGAAAATAAAGAAATCATCACAGAAACACATAACACAATGATTTAACGTGGAAACCCTATTAAGGGAAAAACCACCTGGGACCAATAACCCAAAATAAAATTCACTCTTCTGAAGTGAGCTCGATGAAGAGCCAACCTTGTTAAAGGTTACAAACACACTGTTAGGTGTGACCTTGTTAGAGGATTTAAGACTAATAGTTATCATTCAACTGACATTCACTATGGGGTCGATAGGATAACAATGTACATTTATTGAATGACATAGGGGCATAACATAAGATGGTTAAGTCCACTCGGTTAAGAGATTTTTCTATATCAATGGTTAAATTGAAACATTAGTTGATCTTATTACAACACAACTCAATTTGTAGATGTTCAGATCTATTCTAAGCCCATACAAATCCTCTTATCAATATATCAATTCACTTCCTCAACTTACTTTCATTCGGTAATAGCTCTCTAACACTCGGTACTATTCTGCAGTTCGGTTCTCCTTCAACCAGTCTGATCAGGCATGCATGAATCTGTATTCACATGAAATCTTTGCAGTCTTCTTTCTTCTGACATGTTTCAATAAAGAGACTCATATCTCTTATATAGACAGATAAATCATTTTCATATCAACCATCAAATTTTGTCACTTATTCTCCTTCATTGATTTTGCCTCTTAAACCTTCCTCAGCGGTTGTGTCAGTAACATGTTTCAATTCCATCCTTTAGATCTTCT
This sequence comes from Chamaecyparis obtusa, assembly GCA_027943335.1. NCBI lineage: Eukaryota > Viridiplantae > Streptophyta > Pinopsida > Cupressales > Cupressaceae > Chamaecyparis > Chamaecyparis obtusa. Next base: position 3,127,041 of record BSBK01001913.1, read on the forward strand.
CTGAATTTTTTCAGTTGTAGATCTTATAACAAACTTTATCCTCAATCTCAAAATCATAACAATTTCCAACTCGTCAATTTATGTTGGCTAAACTTAAGCATTTAATACTTTCATCCATACTCGGTTAACAAAGAAATACATCGGTGAACACAAGCTCGGTTAATACTGTTGCTCAGTATACACTACACTGGCTCGGTGTATACTTAAGTGCTTCATTTACCAACCACATTGCCTTGTACATTTTTGCTTCCTCCTTCATAATAGATTAATGCAACATAATCAAGTCAACAATATGAAGTCATAGACTCATCAATAAGTTACCCAAAGTATTCCTTATCCTCATCTGTCATATTTATCTTTCTCCATGTAGATATCTCAGTTCTTCATATTTTCTCTCCTCTTTACAGATGTTTAGATGTTTGCAACCAACATGATAAGTACTGTCAAAACTAGTTGACATTAATGCCAACATAATGACTGATTCAATTATCTTACATATCATTTCATTATTCGATGATCTCTAATCAATGATCTTCAAGTCATTCAGGTATTCAATCAGTTGTAGTTCATCAAATATGCCATTTCAAAATCCTCAAATGGTGGCAAGGAAAGGGCATACCATATCAATGTGCACAAATGATGAAAAGGTATTCACATTAACTCTTGTTATTATATTTTTACCCCATTTATTTATTTAGTTATCACTTATTAAGAACTCTACAAAGGGATACCCTGAGACCCCTTTGTTTCCCAACTCGCCTTGGAGAGCCACTACAATCCACTACTCAACACCAAAAAATCTCATATTGTTACAACAATGAGGCACAAAGAAAAAATAAAGGAATACTCAAAAGTCAGTAAACCATAAAGAAGCATGGTAAAATATATTGGTGTCAATACCAAGAGCATGGGTCACTCAGACCTCAACATAGGAGCATAGTTCAACTACATATTTAGATGTGGTCTCACACACCCTACATTCACATATCACATTCGAACTCAATCTTCAAGCATGGAGTGTGCCAACATAAAGGCAAAAACAATAACAATAAAAGCAAACAAGGAGGATATCTCAACTCCAAAACACTCAAGGCATGCAACTGAGTGAAAACAATGAAAATACAAAACTATAAATAGCTTAATTGACCACTTTTACAAGAGCGTGGATTCTCATGGAACACATATAGCATCTATTTAGAAAATGGGGAAGGCTCAAAACACCCAAAAATAATAAAATACCTAAATTTTGGCAAAATCTGACAAAGTGCAAAAATCAATATTTCAATATTGAAAGGGCAATTTTGGATCGAGAATGGATGGCACATAAAACTAGGTGCCAACAAAAAGCCCAAAAATCAAACATCAAAGAAATTGATGAAATTAAAACCCATTGGTCAAAATCCACCCAACAATACATTCCTCAAATAAAATTTCATTTATGGGAACTTCACAAAAATCTGACAGCATAACTACACTAAAACCCTAAAAACAACATGGGAAAAGCATAAAATACTCACATCCGCCCAACTAGGTGGAGGAATCAAACACAAATGTGGGGTAATGCTAATTTTCAGCCCATGATCCTATTGTAATTTATTTCATTTGAAAATCTGGAGTAATTTAAAAATGATGAGATGCCCTAACTCACACAAATGGTAAAAACCAAGAAACAATTTTTTTTTAATAAGACTCCATTGAATCGGATGAAACCTTTGGTGAAGCAGAGCAATTCTGACACAAATCCAACATGTCGTTCCATGCACAAATCTGACAACCAGATCAAACACGACAAACAAGTCTCTAAAATGCTCACAATAGGGTTTGAGAAAATATCCAATTTCTCACAAACACAATATGAGAAGTGAGTGTAAAAACTCACTTTTTAACATTATAACCACTTTTCCAAATGTGACTTATAAAATGGATTATTTAAATAATCAAATTGGCCCTTTCCCAATAAAATAAATTGATCCCAGGCATTTGGAATCCAAATAAATCAAAATTAGTCGATAATTTAAATAAAATATTAAAAATCTCCAAAATTTATTAAAATCAACCTATAATTTAAAACCTCTTCCGTGACAACTACAGAAACTCTAATGCACAAACATATCACTGGTCTTTTACAAAATACGTCATGAAGTTCAGATTTATCAACATGTACTAGAGGGATAATATAATTATATAGATACATCATCCATACATGGATGACATTGACTCAATATGAAAGACCAAAGCTACTATCTCATGTGCCACTATCGGGGGCATATACACACACTCAAATCATGTAGCTCAAGATGAATTTTCCCAGTACTTGTTCACTAAAATACGCAAACATCAAGTGAAACTGCTCACAATATATAAATAGGCAAAGAACATATACTACATTTTAGTCATAGTGAAGGAGAGTGATACATATCGTGTGGATCTCACGAATGAGTGACTACAACTCCGTCTCACTTCGTACTCACACCAACAGAAAAATGCATAGTAGCAGTGCAATAAAGTAGTACACATCATATAATTACATTAACATTGCATGTAAATTAAAAACATTTAAATAAATCATTTTATGACTATTCTAATCATAAATCTTTGAAAGTAAATACAGATATATACGTAGCATAAAAGGCACCATAATCAGATATCCATGACAATCATCCTAACATATTATCTCAAAGAATCATCATGCAGATATGGTCAAAATATTAACAACATAATCTAACAGATGAATCATCAATGTTGTGGTAACTAAAATAAAGTGTGGTAATCAAATACATCACACAATGTAACCACCAGATAACATCTCAAAGGTGCTCAAAAGATATAATATCATGACACAATCAAAATCCAATAGCCACTAATACAAACCTCAGTGACACCATCAAATCACATTAAAATCCAAATAAGGTAGATCATATCAATCATAACCACAACAACAATCTTGGAATGAACACACGAATCAACTGTATTGGGTGCATCTCACAATGCCAACATAAAAGAATAACACGGTATTAGTCACCATCACAAGATCAGCTCAACCAATCACATAGGAGAAATAACAAGCATCTCAAAGTCAAAGCAAGACATCACAACTTAGGTATATAACTAGTCACAACACAATGGTCCTCACAACCAGGTGTAAAGCATAAATATCTTGTTGATGCAACAACATAAATCAGATCACCTCAAAGGTACAAACCTCACATGGGTCTAACATGATCACACAATACAAGAATTAAATTCAAAGTAAAATCCATCAGGATGTCATGCCGAATTCAAACAACAAAGGCAATGTAACACACACTCCTTACACTTGGCTGACCCCACAATAGTGGGTTACACTTTTTTGGACATGCTAATTTTTGCTGAAATAACACATTTTTAAGAAAATATGATGATTTGAGCCTAAAGATATCATATTTGAAGGAATTAATTAGAAATGGTTAGCTCAAAACCTCTTAGATCAAAAAATATTTTTGATAACCTCTCTATTCCTCATTCATACCTACAATGAAGTTTCCTTTGCACCTATTAAAATGCTGACAAAAAATCACTTTGACTTTAACATTTGGCCGATCAAATGAATCTATTTGACAAACCTATCTATTCAATATGGTACTACTCAAAAAAATATTTCCAGTGATTATAATGTTAATATATATTAAGTTTATTGTGACTTTGTATTTTTAGTTTTACTAAACAGAGACATTTCACCATATATCAACCTTTGTGTTTGATACTTATAGAAAAATATTAAATGAGAGAAAAAAAAATTCTAAAAAATATCTATGCACTAGGTATTGAAGTTCTCTTTCTATCAAAAAAAAAGAAATTGGACAAATACGCAACAAGTTACAAGCTATGAAGTGAATGTATGTCAAAATTATGGTTATGTCAACTAAAAATGTTAATAAAATATTAAACATTGAGGATAAAGACATGAAACCAATTGGAGACACTAGATATGGATGTTACAAATTTAAATTAAAAAGAATTGACTTGATGTCTATTTTTTTTTTAAAAGTTATGCTCTATGAAGTGACTGTCACTCTTTAAAAATGTTGTTTTCAACAGCATACTAGTTTTCAAGGGAGATACAAAACTGGATTCAAATCAATTCCAAATAAAATTAAAAAAAATATTTAGAAAATATATCTAGACAAAAAATGCTAAAAGACTAATTTACTTCATCTTCAAATTTGTAACGGTTTAATGACAATATGCATTTGAAAGTGAAATTATTTTTTCCCAGAATGTACATTTTAGTGTCAATTCAAGAAAAAAAGTGTAACCCACTATTGTGGGTTCACCCACTTATATACTCATAAGGGAACTAAGTTTGTACCTTATAAGCATATGAGTATAAGCTTCATGCTTTGCTACAATTAGTTCATATTAAAAATGAACTTGTTATATAGTCCTATAACCACCCATGTTAGGATTACTACATTCAATTCTCATATAACGTTCCAATTTAGATCAATGTTTATATATGTCCTAACATATAAGTTATCAGTGGAATGGTTAATTATTTTCTTTAATTCATGATTTCAAATTTAATAATTTAACCTTGCTTGCAGCAACAAAAATTATAAGCTGCTTGTTTTAAATACAAAGATGTAGTTGCTATGAAGTCACTCTTAATCAATACTTTATTGAGTTCTAGGACTACATGAATTGGTTTAATCTTTTACAAAATATTGAGGGAAAGATATTTCTTTATCATACAACTAATATAGTTTCATGTAATCTTATATCCCTAAACACAATGACAAGCATTCAACTATATGGTAAAGAAATTGCTAGAATTACACATCTATAATATACCTTTAACTATCAGAATTTTATCCATAATAATTACTTAATTAATTATCCATATTGAAAGGTCTGGTTGCTTTTTTGTTTTCTAAGATATCACCAAGGTTTTATCTACCTTATCTTAGCGCTGAGATGTTATAGGACAGTCTCTCTTTAAGAAAAGAATCATAACACCACTTATGGCGGTATAGAGGAACATTCCTAGCCTTTGAAAAAACAAACTTAATATTCAATTTAGAATTCTTTAAAGTTTCTTCCTTCTAAGAAAAAGCATAAGCTAAAGGAATAGAATAAGACTTACAGGTGCATATAATACTCTTACATGCACGGCTCTATAATGAAACATTCTTCCTAATTATATATACAAAATTATTATATGTTTCCAAGCATGAGATATTATTCTCAAATTACTATCAAAGAGAATAGTTGATGCAAGAGCATCTAGGGTGTAAGAGAAATTTTGCACCACCCAAAAATATTGTCTAGTTTTAATAAGGGCTATCTTTGGACAAGGTTACTATTTTTAGTAGGTTGTTCATTTGAGCACAAATTATTCCATTTGCTTCCCTTAAGGTTCATTTTTTATAAATTAGTCTGCTAGTAAATTTTCATGACAAGATCAAGTTTTTTTTTGAAGTTATTACATTTTCTATTTTGGTGGGGTGGTACAAAAGCATTGAGCTTAGTTTTGAAGGCTTTAGAGGCTCGAAAAAGGGGTCAAACTTTGATTGAAAAATGTTTTGTTAGCCCAGGACATAGAGCGCTTCGTGCCATTTTTGAAATGGGGTTATAACAACCAATCGACTCAATGGTTCACAAGTTATGGTTTTAAGAAGTTGTGCCTTTAGGACTCTAGTTTCAATACAAGAAAACAAGAAAGTTTACTTAAGGTGGGAAATTGAACCACTGGGTGCCAAAATAGGAAAATTTCACTTTCTAGAATATTCTAAGGTAGTTAGTGTGCTACTTATATAGGGCTAAAGGGGGCTTTTAGGGTTCAACTCTAGAATGGTAGATTATGGCTCTGTCTTGCAGATTATTGTAATGAAAATGCCCATGTGGTTGTAGCGTGTATTTTTCTAAATATTGTAATGTCATTTCATTGAGAATAATTGAAAGCTAGTATTGTTGTTGTTTCCATTAATTCTTTCTTGCAATTTTTCTATTTATTTTCTTGTTGTGTTGTGTGTGTTTGGTTGAATAAGGGGAGTACCCTTCATTAAAAGTTGGCTAAAATGAAACATGCTTGTGATACAGATGTAAAATCTACACTTAGAAGAGGAAGATAGTGCCTTCTTATCTCTAGCTCTACCAGAGACTTCCTTTCTTTCTTTTCTTATCACTTGTTTGTGCCTCCAATGATAGCTAGAGCATAATTCCAAATGATGGAATCAAGTTACTAATCCAAAACAAACATAACTTTCCTAAGAATCCTTCTTCTTAGTTCTATTTTCTTGTGTGTGTCTCTTCATATGAAAGAAGTCTCTTTTCATGTTACCATGATTACGTTTATATACATATGTTTGTGTACTTATACCACACACACACGCATACATATTTGGTAAGAGATTACATTAATATTCTTTAAAACCATAATGCCGAAAGTTAACACTTTAACCAAAATAAGGTCAATAGATCAAACAAAGGTCTATCTAAGACAAAAGATTCTATCCAAACATTATTACTATAAACTCGACTAGCTAACATCGCAAGACCAACTAGGAACCTAGTCCAACCTATACTTCCTAGGCTTGCATCAACCTTGACCTAGCTAGTACTTACCAAATCCAAGACTCTAATGGCTTAAGTTCATGACCATCTTTGCATCCCCCTTTCCCAATGATACTTGCCCCTTCTTCGAAGGACTATCATTTCATGTAACCACTCAGTCGAAGAAAAGTAGCTAGTCCTTAATCATCATCTCAAACATAACATATGTGAAATAAATCAATTTCATAATTCAAGATAAGAACGTAACATCACATCATTCCTCTTATAAAACCTGAAACATTATTCCATGATAAGTAGGAAATATAAACCAAAATAAAGCTTCAAGGGCATCAAATAAACATAACCTTTGTTTATGAAAATCGGATTATCCATCTAAGGCATCAATTAAGCATAACCACTATTTATGAAAACTAGGTTATCCATCTAGGGCATCAATTAAACATAACCATTGTTTATGAAAACCAAATTATACATCTAGGGCATCAAATAAAACACCATAAAGTTTTAGTAGTCGGGAGGGATGTGACATATAGTTATTTTGGCATAAATAGTTTTGTCACTAATGCACTTTCACATCCTTGTCGCTAATAGCCAACAAGAGATCAATGAATGTCCTCTAGCCTCCTCTACCTCCATCCTCCAATTGATTTTCTACTCAGCAAATTTAACTTTGAAGTTTAATTGTAGAATGACCCCATAAAATAGATGTTGCAAACGAACAAGACTACATCCATTTACAACTAAGATAATATTTGTTTTCATAAATTTTTTGACACTTTTTAAAGTTTGACAAACTTTGACTATATACATTATTTTTATAAGACTTATAAACTATGATAGAAATTATCTCTAAGAAAACTAATAAAATATTAGATAATTACTAGGCAATAAGAACCTACCACTTGTAAAATAAGGTCAAACTTTACTAAGTGCATGTGTTTCCTTCGTTGATGCAATTATCATCTCCTAATTTAGCACCACTCATCCACTTGAAGACCCCTACATTATTTCCATAGCATCTCGTCCAAAGCCATTAGCATTGAATTTCCTTACCTCTTGACCAAATTGATGGATGAAGATGTAGCCATAAGTTAACTAGATTCGTAGTAAGAAAGCATTATAGGAGTAACCATGATATTAGGCACAAAAAATCAAACATGTGTAAGTAGGCCTAGAATTTGACGGTCACTCTTACCTGTCATATGAATTTTTTATGACGGTTTGGTCATTTTAGTGCCTTTCATTTTACATTTTAAGAAAAATATCGATTGTCAAATTTTTTAATTTATGAATAATTTAATAAATTATTTTAAATTTAAATATTTTATCAATATAATTTGTAATACATATATTAAATATAACAAATATTTTGTTCTTAAAAAAGCAATGCAAATGATCTAATTACAATTTTAAAACATTTATTATTATATATAATTAAAACTACCTAATTTTTAAAAAGAAATTGTAATTTTTAAAAAAGTCACTCAAAAATATAACATATAATAATCTAATCTAGAAGAAAAATTTATTTTATTTTATCACATTTAAAATTGGGATAGAAAACATAAAATAATAAAATAAATAATATCAAAGGTTAAGAACTCTTATTGACTTTGTGTTCTTCCATATCTGATATACTTCATTCTAATTTACATCATTTATTTCAGATCAATTTAAAGATGCTCTCATTAATGCATCTAGGGTATATGCACAAAGATGGGGGACCAAAAAGGTGCCACTTTCCTTTTTGGCCCCCAAACGGCCATAGTGCTTACGCACTAAAGCGCGTGTGCCATATAGGGCTCACACGCTATGGCTTGGGCAATTCAAAACATAGCGCATGTGCCCTATAGGGTGCACACGCTATGCAAAGAGAAAACATGTGTGCAACCTATGCAAAAAACAAAAAAGCGTAACATGCATAGTCTTGCATAGCGCTAGCGCGCTATAGCATGTGCGCCCTTTGCAAGAAACAAAAAAGTGGTGAGAGAGAGAGAGAGCTATGCAAAAAATAAAAAAATGTAACATGCATAGTCTTGCATAGTGCTAGTGCATGCGCCCTTTGCAAGAAACAAAAAAGTGGTGAGAGAGAGAGAGAGAGAGAAAGCTATGCAAAAACAAAAAAAGCATAACATGCATAGTCTTGCATAGCGCTAGCGCACTATACCACGTGCGCCCTTTGCAAGAAACAAAAAAGTGGGGAGAGAGAGAGAGTAGGAAGGTGGGAGAGAGTATATGTGTGTGTGAGAGAGAGAGAGGGGGGGGAAAGAGGGTAGTAAGGGAAAATATAGAGGGTAGAAAGGTGGGAGAGAGTGTATGTGTGTGTGTGTGTGTGTGTGTGAGAGAGAGAGAGAGGGGGGGGGAATATAGAAAGTAGGAAGGTGGGAGAGAGTATATGTGTGTGAGAGAGATAGAGAGAGGGGGGGCGAAAGAGGGTAGTAAGGGAAAATATAGAGGGTAGGAAGGTGGGAGAGAGTGTATGTGTGTGTGTGTGTATGAGAGAGAGAGAGAGTATAAATTAGTAACAGATGCAGAGATCTCAAATTTACAGAGCAAGTTTCGAAATTCATATATTTTATTTGAAAAAAAAATCTAAATGTAATAATAATAAAATAATTATTAATTAATCACATATTCAAAAATCGTAAATTGACTACGCATGTTTCTAAATCAATAATAATATACAATAAATCATAAAGTTTATATATATATATATATATATATATATATATATATATTGCATAATAATATTGTTTATTAGTAAAACAAATTTCTAAAATTCATATATTGTCTTATAAAGATTTTAAATTAATAATAATATATAAAAATAAAATAAAAACATAATATTTTGTTTCAAAAATATTCTAAATTAATATTATTATATAATAATAAAATAGAAACATATATATTATAAAATATATTATATATATCATACATACTATAAAATAATATGTTTATATTATTAAATAAAATACTATATATTAGCATGTGAATCTCTAAGATCTAATAAATTTCTGATTTGTCATATATAGTTAAAAAATGGAAAAACGGCCAATACAGCCATCAAATTTAAATTCGAAGAAACTCAAACCGAGTTCACCACATCCTAGATTTCTTTTCAAAAATAACGCTTCACCAATACAAGCCTAGCACACCGCCACTTACCAAATATTCAAGCAATTCCCTCAATGTCTGCTATGCTGGCATTCTTTTCTACTCAGCTCGTTGAGGAAGATGCAATCTTAGTGACCACATAAAGGTGGGCTACTATGCACCAATGCAATGAAAATCATTGTAGAAGATTTGATATTTCTCTCCTTTTTGACATCGCATTTATACTTCCATAGATGATCACGCCAATGCTTGTACGTTGATTCTTTGCTTTCAACAGTTGCTAGTGAGAGCCCATTGAGCCAAATTAGTTACAGATGTGCAAATTTTACATTACATTTAGAAAGATCACAGTCTCTTCTATCGATATCCCACTGAACCAAATTAGTTACAGATGTGCAAAGTTTGAAAAAGGTTCAACAAGGAGTCAAGTTGTCTTGCAACCCTCAAAAGAATAAATCCCTTAGATTTATAAACTCCCAAGCTATTTTGGCAACAATTCAAACTAATCCCTTTGAATTCGGTAAACTTTGCTAATATATGCATTCTTCAATTATGTCAAATCAAAAAATAAAAGCAAATATAACATATGGTTTTCATACTTGCAATGATGAAAATCCCCCATCTTCTAATGCCACAAACCTTCAATATAACCTTGTTAAACCTTATCCATTTATGTCTCACTAGCTCTCCAATAGCACAAACATGTGAGTTTATAGAGGCCTTGTTAAATGTAGCAAAAATGGCCCCAAAAGTACAAGCACTATATATGAATATGAATGATTTTTAATATTTCAAACCTTCATACCATTTTCAAATGTGAAACAATGTTTTATCTTATGAATCATACCCCTCTCAAAATAAACAAATTGAAATCTTACCACCCCTTCTTTTCACAATAAAATATACAATTCAAATTGCCCTTTATGAATTGTTTAATAGAAACTGTAAAACCTTTCTTCTTCTTTTTCTAAGGTCTCATAGGGAGGCTTAAAACTGTCGGACCATCTTAAATATATGTTTTTGCCACTCAAAAAATCTAGGTTTGAATTTCCTTTAAAAATAATTTTAAAGGGAAAATAATTTTTTTCACTCGTTTTTATCAGTGTTCTATTCATGAGACAGCCAGTTTCCTTAAACTTCCAATTAGAATTTAAACTTTTAAGCTAAATTGAACTATGAAATTCATAAGATCGTCAGTTTTAAAATATTCCTAAAAACTTCGAACAGTTCTACCTCTATTTTTAAGAAACCCCTTTCCATATGTACCCAGCCTAAATACTCTCACATTGTGCTGCTTTTAGTTGCATAAGTATTAGAAAAACTGTCCATTTCTAATCCTGCTGTGCTGCATCTATCAAATTTGCAAGCAGGTTAAAATCGTTTGTAATATACACTGAATCCAATGCTGATATTGGCTGGTTGATAAGAGGTGACCCAACAAGATTTAAGCTATGGATTCCCTATCATAATAGAAAAAGAAAAAAATAATATTGAAAGTAGATCCAGGAATTCATTACAAATTACAATGAGTTATACTAAGTATCCTAAATATAACTTTCCAACAAACCATACAAGCAAATCACAATTAGTGGTGAATAACAATCAATTGAGCAAATAGTCATGCTACATTGATGAACTTAAGTAATATTAATTCAAATTATATTCTGAAGATTTTGAATCAAGTGATAATTATAATAATGTAATGTAATTTCTAAGGCAATGATTATGAAGTGACTTGAACTCTATCAATTAAACTGCTGAAAGTTGTACGCTGCATCTCAATGGTATTATTGCACACCATTGGAAGATGCACAATTTTAACTAATTATAGAGCAGATACAAAGAATGAAGTGCAGATCTACAATAAAGAATGCAGTAGGCCGCCTCACACAGCACCTTCTGAACTGGCAAACATTTTTTGAGCCAGTATCATGCACTTGTTAACTGAAAAAACCTTTGGAATGTACTTAATCATTTGTACTACGGTTCTGCATGTAGATGTGCAGTGCGAGAACGACAAAAGGCACGTTCTTTGCTTTATGCTTTATAGTGTTCGCGACCGCCAGAATTTCTTCTTACAAATCAAAACTTTTTCTTTCTCATCTTGGCTGTTTTCTGTGTCACTTTTCCTGCAATCCCATCTCATGCCAGAGGCAAGATTCAATGCACTATCTACAAAATATGGAGATTCAACGATAATGACAAAGCCATTAGATCTTAACATCCTGTCCATTTCCAGGAAAACGAATTTCATCTCACACCTGTCCCAAGAGACAACAGAAAATCATCACTTTACCATATGTAAAAATAGTAGAGTTGCATTGGAAGATAATTAAAAAAATAGGTCTCTGAAATTAAAAAAACATTTCATTTGTCTTTCAAAAGAAACTTCATTTGTCTTTAAAAAAAACATTTCATTTATCTTTCTCATTTTTTCGGGCACATGGGTACAATATCCGACGTCTATCTGGCCGCATCGAGTAAGGGACAGAGAAGTTTCTGGCTATGATTTTCAACATATCCACAGAGCACAGGTCTTTACTTCAGTACCAATGCCCACTAGACATGCCTGCATGTACTGAAACATAAACATGAGATTACACACCTGTGACCTTCTGCAGTGAAAAGCCCATCAAGGTGCAGCAGATCATAGGTTCTAGGATATGTTGAAAATGCTTCACACCTGAAGAAACAAGTAATTGTCAAGTCAGACATGAACTTTCAACCTAGAATGGTGCCACAAAAAAACCCAAGTAAATGCATAGAATGAAGCAGGTAAAAGACATCTTCCTACCAGTCATTGTATGTGCCAATTAAGCCACGGTCATAGACCAAATGTAAGGAATTAATGCCATAGGATGAGACAATATTCATGACCCACACAGGATCATTTATTAAAGCAGCAGCAAGACCTCCATAACGAGTGTTCATATCCATGACATTCCTTATTTTGTCACTTTCAAGCTCAGGCAGCAATGTTTTGTAGTACTTAACTCTTTTCACCCATTTAGCTGTATCCTTTTTGAATGAATTACTATTACCTCCTGACACTGTTCTTATTCGATCTGGGACAACATTTAGACGATCTGGCCATCTCGGTGTCAATCCCACCCCCAATCTCTTCAAGTCAGGGTTTACAGCTACAATACAAGGCCTCAGAGGCACATACCTGCACTAAAATGGCTCAGAGAACTTTGAAATAAACAGAAATTGAAGGGTCAATATTACATAAAAAGGCAAGCCCATCTCAGCAAAGTGTCAAAAGCTAAATTAAAGATCATAATGTACTCAAAACTTTACCATGCCGCGTCTGGTTCGATGCTGTCGTCGCATATTGGAGGATATGTAATTTCTTTACGACTACCATAGCAATTATTATCTATTGGCTTCTGCCACACAGCAATATCATCCTTTGTGCTATGTAGTTTGTAACACATACTGGTCAAAAGATTTTGTAGGGAATCATAATTGGTTTTCTGCTCTTCTATGGTCGAATTCCATCCAACCCAACGGTGTTCATAGTTTACAGGTGGCCCAGATAGCACCCAGAACCCTCCCGGTCTCAACACTCGGTCAATTTCCATAAGGTAAATTCCACCTGCAGCATAATGAAGTCGTTTAGTTAAGCACTTCAAGGATAAGTTATGGTTAAATTGTCCCTAGTTCCAAAATGATGTATTTAAGTTTTTCCATTTCCATTTAGAGTCATCATGCACCAGTTGAAACCCGTGGGCCAGATAAGACCTTTTATCTTATGTCTACTTGAGGGAGTGTTTCAATCCACACTCTGCAAATATAGTTGGACATGATAAGAGCTTTGGTAGCTTCTGGATTTGACTGTGTTTACTTTTGTCATCATCATTTCAGATTGTGTTCTATGATCTATCATTAGAATGAGAAAGAAAAAAAAAAAGAGAAAATTAATATGATCCGAAATGTTGATAATAGAAAGTATTAATACAATCAAATTCAAGAGCTACTAAGACTCATTATGATAGACTGGAAATTTTATGCATCTAAATAAAGACTGTCTGCTCAAAGGTGGAGATCTTGTAAGCACAACTGAGATGTCATGGTTTTCAGGTTTCGAAACCTGCGTCGTCCATGGTAGCCACCAGGACCAAGTGTCACCTCATATATGCTGTAGTGCCTTCTGGACCTTCTGAAATACATAAAAATTACATTGGGAACGAATTAAGCACTTTACCTAACTTCAATAACCATATGTTCTGTTGCCCTATTCTGATTGTGAATAGGCATTGATTTTTGCCTCCCTCTCTCAGGAGAAGTGACATCTGGTTGGGAATCAATAATCCTAATTGCCCCACTCTTCTTACCCTATTCCTCCCAGTTCAAGAACTCAGGAACTTTTAAATCGTTCTCCTTCAAAGAATGTATCCGTTGCCTCCATCTGCCACTGTTTTAGTTGTCTAGTGGCTGGTTTGTTTTAATTTTGCTTCTGGCTCTACCCGCGTCTCGGTTTTTTGCTGCTTTTCCAGACACTGCCTAAGTGACTCTCAGAGAATGATTTTATATCCTCCTACATTTTTTTTAATAATGTACTTTTAAATTATTAATGAAAATGTCTAATTCATTAAAAGAATAACAATTAAAGACAGAAAAGAGGTTACTAATAGTAATTATTAGTTTCCCATTTGTCTATAAAGTATAACAAAGAAGTAGATTCTAGTCTGGCAACCTCTCTTCTTGTGGAAGTAAGTTATAAGATATTTTCTTACTAGCAGTTTTCTGAATTGAGAAGCCACGGGCAATGATAGGTATCAAATAGTTGAAATTTCCCAGTTTCAGATCTTAGGTTAAATACAACCTAGAGAAACAAAATTATCTTTAAGAACTAAAAACAGTTTGAGACTTGCAAACACAAAAACATTAGGCACGGGACATGCACTTTCCCAAAAGTATTAGCCAGAGGACGTGCAAACAGAACACAGTCTGAGCATGCACTTTCCCAAAAAACCATCACTCCAAAACCTGAAACCTACAAATCAGGCAGTAAATATAGCAACATGATTAATTTCTTGAACAGTATCCAAGATATTTGTGTTCCAATCTACATTCCATAAACCCCAATCTGCAAAATAATGAAAACGAAGTGATAAATCTTTGTGTAGTACTTCACTTTAGCACCAGCATTCCAGAATTGACAACTTGACTCTCAAATCACTGTGGGCAAAGACATAAATCAGTTGCACGGAGGTCTTGCCTATTTTGTGAAGAGTATCAATATAACTAAAAGAAAAGATAGAAAAAGATTCAATTCAATAAAAGCTTCCCAACACGATCAGAATCATCCAAGTCTTTCTAATATGCACCAGAGTAAAGTATTATAATTTCAGTCTACACCAAAAATCACACTATCTCAGTGTTCATTTCATTTATTTTGAGCCTTACGTTTGTCTCCATAAAACAAAACAGGAAAATATGCATGAACTTGATTGCTTACATGTGAAAAAGTTCATTTCCAGTTAAAATCATCCCACAGATTTGAATTATTTTAAGAATTACTTTGAGTGTGAAAACAAAGCCTTATAGAGTATAGGTAATTTAACATACCAAATTCTGTCCAAGGAATAAGACACCGTGAACAGTGAGCCATGTCAAATGCACTGGAGGGATATGGAAGCCTTTGTGTTGATATGATGCCCAACATTGCAGGAATTCCACGTTCAAGAGCAAACTGCACTTGAGCTTCATGGTTATCTCTTGGTGCCAGTGACATGGTCAAGATACCACGATCAAGTAGATAACCTCCCCAACTTGCAACCTGATTGAGGAACAAAAATGCAGGTTTAGCCATTCTGCCAGAAAAGTTGAAAGACCTATTAGTTCTTCTGTTGTGTTTCTGGTTCAACCACAGGACTAAAATAAGGATTTATTAAAGGGAAAAAACTAAAAGCCAGAAAGGTTCATGAAACAAATATTATCATCAAAATGTGTTCCACACTCCATTTGCTGGCAAGTCCAAGGTGTTGGGTCACAATCACCACAAGACCATCACCTGTCCTTCCTAACATAGCAAATATTGAATGTGTAATAATGGAACATGCAAACTGACAAACAAAATGACTTTGGATAAATGGGATTAGTTTTTGCCAAGTTCTGATATTTACAAGAGTCCACCAGTATCCTGCAATTTGTAACAGAATAATACAGATTACTGTAAATGGAATAGCAAATGGGGACTAAGGAAATGGAAGCCACCCAGATTAGTGCACGAGGAGTGATACGTTTAGATCAAGTTTAGCAAAACTACAGACCAGACAAATGGAAGAAGGGCTTCTAGACATGTGATCTTAATATCTCAAGCAGAATAAAGTGTTTAATATTTAGACAGCTTATGAAAAGAAAATCCAACACGTGTTGTCTCCAACTATGTTGTAGAGTCTAGTCTGATGTTCCATATTCATTTGAAAAGTTCCTCTATGAACAGAGGACAGAGCCTAAATATAGATATTCTAAGCTAAAACCTAAGATTAACCTGAGTGAAATATGGCAACATGCTCCTACGAACATTGTTATTCTTATCCTTTTGGGTCAACCAATGAGGCCTAAATGATTCAATTAGTCAGACTTGAGAAACCAAGACTCACCCCACATCCAGTATCAAGGGCAGTCCTAACACTGCCATCCTTCATTCCAGGAATCAGCTCTTCCATTAAATCAAGGTATTGATTAACCCCACTAGGAAACATGGTCCCTCCACCTGGAAAAATGAACTTCTCCCCCTCCTTCCGCAGCCAATTTTGATTTGACTTTACAGTGTTAATCCAGTCATAGGGAACATTCCTGAAACAAAAACCAAGATTCTCAGCTCCAAACATTATCAGATACTTTTCTAATAACCTGGCTAAGAAAAGCTTAAAAAATTCAACCAGAAAGTCAGTAAATTTTACTAGAAGAGGACATTTTGCAAACATGAAATTATCAGAGCTGAAGAATATGAGGTCATGGTATGATGACATACATATACCAACACTCTTCCCTGCTCTTTGGCCAGCTCATCGGTATCTTGTAGCCTTTTGGAGGAGGGATTAAACACTCAACTCTCTCTGATAGTGGAGGGCAGTGTCGCTCCCTGAATGCAAGTCGATGGCGATCATATCTTTTCCATCTCTGTCAAGGAAAAACATTAACTAGCCTTAATATTAGGCATTCAGTTTACATCTTAGCTCATCTACGTTACGAGAACATTATGCTACATAGCAATCCATTTTTCTCAACACAGGCGTACACTAAACTCACATAAACAGATGTTCATTACAGTGGCTCAAAATTTACTTCAAATTTGTAAAAACATATTTTCCATGCACCAAAGACATAAATCCAAGTTAATTATTTAGAACCACTAAGAAGAAACCTCAGGGAGTACTAGTGATCATAACTGTGCAAATGCTGGAAGTCAGGTAAAGAAAATACTAGTGGAGACCCAAGCCAGAGTAAAGTTGGCCAACTCTCTCAAAAAAAATTCAATTTCAGCAAGACTTTCTGAGTCTATGCGTGAAATAAAAGCCACATTACAATTTTTTATATCTTTATTAAAAAACAGAAAAATAAATAATTGATTTTCTTCTTAAAAACCTTGTTTGTATATCAAACACCAGACCCAAAGTAGAGGAATGTTCTGCAATTTTGGGTTGAGTTTTTAGCTGCACCCCAAGTCAGCTTCCCATATTGGTATTGCCAAGTACCAGTCTCTTAACTATGCAACTGATGTCTCTTGCATGGCTTTATTTGAAATAGAGAAACCCCAGTTACTACCATTGCAATGTCATATTGTCTAAAGCAAACGCAAATACTACAGTTGAGAACACAATTTTTACTGCAGCTCAGTAAAGTATGTGTGTTTTTGTGCCACGCAATATGCAAACTTCAGAAATACCTAAGCTTGGTTCACAATTATCTAGCAAATCTTCATAAATAGTGCATCTTATATACCGTACTACCCAAATAGTTGTAGATACTGGATTCGATATTGAGAATCTCACATAGACATAAGTTCAGAACTGAGGTAGTTCGTGAATACTTATTACGAGGTCTATTATTCTGCGGGTAATGGAGCTATCAGCCAAAAAGAACGATTATAGAAATGACATTGGGTATGCCAATTCTCCACACGGAATAGTACTATCATACAAGTTTGTATGAAAATCCAATTTTGCATATCACTACAGATTTTCATACAATTTTTACTGGTTTGGTTCTTATTATTCACCTCCACAACGCTATAAAATGAAAAAAAATAATAGAAACCCATTAAAATTTGTGTTTTTACAGTCATGCCATTTTGTATGGAGAATAGTTAGAACTCATGATATTTACTTAGGATGAATGAGATGCAGAACAGTTCCCCTGTACTGGTTTTTAGAGTTCACATCAAATTGACAAACTTATTCAAAATAGAACGCGATTTTGAGGTTGTCGAAAATAAAATTGCAACACGATTTTAAACATTAGGAAACCCTTAAATCTCCGATTATCATAGGCATGCAATTCCTAACTGGTATTTAATCAGGCACAGGTGCTAATGTACTACAGATCTATGATTATTTAGGACAGATATATAGATTTAATCTTCAAACTAAGTATACAAAACCATAGCCTGCATCTTTTAAAGGCAAATCACATGGCATTCCATGCATAACCTAGAATTTAACTGAAACTAATCATTGATCCCCATGCGGTGGACTACCTCAATACTTTGCCCATTTTGTTTCTTCATTTCATACCTTTGGGTCCATGCATGGAGTATAATCTTGATATTCAATGCTACATTCGTTAAATGCCACAGTTTTCACACTGGCCACTGCACACTTGGCTGCTAAAGATGGCCGTGATGTTTCATTTTCTACAAGCTTTAATTTCTCTTCCTCGGAGAAAAATATGCCCCCCAAATAAAATGAAACGGCGCACAAAGAAAAGAAGATCAAAACCAGAGGAACCAGCCTCCATGACCGCTCTAGATACATCCCTGCCTTGGATTCTCTATCCTTCATTTCACTTTTCCCCAATTGCCCTGCAGATATGTTGTGACAACATTGAGTTAAAAATATGGGGTTTAAAGCATTAATAGCAACAAACAAATAAAGCAACTACTGAAGCAATAAACACTCTTTTCATCTGCTCAATATAGTACCTCACATGTCAGTTACAGAATTAATTATGAAACCAGCTTCAAAACCTCATAAACAGAGTTCATTTAGTTCCTTACTGAATTTCTCATAATTCCAAAAGTGTCCACAACTACTTGATCTGAAGGACTGCCACAGACTTCAATTCGTTGGCTTTAGCTTCTGACAAAACAAATTGCTTATGAATTGATCCCAATCAGCAAGACAGCTACTGAGAATCATCTCCCATTCATATCAATCAGGAGAGAGCTAAACCCATTTCAAGCCATGAAAATCTCTGCAAGGGTATTTATCAATAAAGGTCAATAACAAAAAGTTCTGGGCGACAATGTATTGATTACAACCATTCTCAATGAATAAAGAACTTAAGAAATGAACATAAAAAACAGAGCACACAGGAAAAACATTCTCTGAATCAAATGACCCATTAGGCATTTGTTTGGAGACCAACTGCGAAGAATGAGGAAAGTCAGTGGCACCCACTTGGATTACTGACCCCGAAATCCGCATAGAAATTGCTGAACTCCAGTCTGCAGTGTAAAAGGCACCCTGCTTTTGTTGTATCCAATGCAATCCGGTTGGATGCAGGTCAACCAGAATAACATCTTTTTTTTAATCTTAATTTATAAGTCTCGCATCTAAATTTAGATAAATAGGCAGCTCGCATCTCTATAAAAATTGATCGAGGGATAAAACCTGTTTCTGTTAAAGAAAAAGACAAAACCTATTCGAAAAGTATTCCCAACAGGTAACTCGCATTTCAATCGCATTATTAATTGTTTAATGGTATAACAAACCGACAGTGCAACACGTGTGTATGTTGTTGATGAAGTGATGTGATTTAGGGATCCCGATGAGACGTTGTAGCGGAAAAATTGTCTTGTGGGAAACACGATGTAAGCATACGCGTGTCCTCTCATGATTGTATTACCACCTTAGCTAATTGATTCCCTAAATTTTGTTTGTCCACCATTTTTAAGCTTAAGCGCACTTTTCCTAAGACAATCCTTCCTAATCACCGGCAAGATTAGTTAAGTGATTATTATTATTTATTGTAAATTTTGATGATTATCCAAGGCAATGCTCAAAATCAATAATCATTATCATTTTTAGTGTTGTGTTTGTTTTTGCTAAAGGATGTGTCATACTAGCATCATTAGTCATATTAAAAAAACACTAAAGTTTATAAGGGTGCTATCTCTCCCTCTGTCACTCTTCTCTCCTCCTTTCTCTTTACATATTATCTCTTGCTCTCTCCCCCTCCCCTCTTCAAGCACCTACCTCTCTCCCCTCTCTTAATCTCTCCTTGTCTCTCCATCCCTACTCCTTATCTATCTTTATCTATCTCTATGTATCCTCTTTCTCTTCCCATATATCACTATCTCTACGCCCCCCTCCCCCCTTCTCTTTATATCCCTCTATTTGTGTTTCCCTCTCACCCTTTCTATATATCTCCTTATACCTCTTTTTATTACTATATCCCTCTCTTTCTCACTCTATCTCACCATGTATATTTCTCTATATCTCTCCATCTTTGCCACATCCCAATTTTGTCTTCAACTTAATTATTAAAACTACGATAGAAATTTTGTTGCAAGAAATTAAAGAGTAATTTCAAATTAAATTATCAATTAATAATTAAAGGAAAAATGAAATTGTTGATGATTATTTAATTAATTTAGATTATTAACTGATTTCAAATTAAATTATTAGCTATTCATCTAAAGATACAAGGAAATGAAATATTGATTCATGAATGTTGAAAAAGAAAAGCAAGAGATTTCAATTATTAGTTATTGAATATTATTTAAAATATTGGTACTAACATTATTTATGGAATGTGGAGTTTAAATGAGCCCATTTGGTAGGTTATTTTGACTCCAAAGAGGAAACCTTGGTTGAGGCAAGGACGATTAAAAGTTTGGCAGTGGTTGGTGAATTTGGAATCATGCCCACATCATATAGAAATTATTAATTATCTTTTTTTATTTTGAATGCGACTAATTAAATTTTATGTTTATATAAATGATGGGTTGAATAATTCAAAATGAAGAAATTAAATAAAAAAATATCAAGATAATTATGCTAATAAGTTATTTAATCATGTTAATGATTCATTTTATTAATTAATTAGATTAAATATGAAAGAGGAAAAAAAATTTACTAATTCTTTTAAAAGTTTATAAATG
This sequence comes from Chamaecyparis obtusa, assembly GCA_027943335.1. Classification (NCBI taxonomy): domain Eukaryota; kingdom Viridiplantae; phylum Streptophyta; class Pinopsida; order Cupressales; family Cupressaceae; genus Chamaecyparis; species Chamaecyparis obtusa. Next base: position 3,148,045 of record BSBK01001913.1, read on the forward strand.
TTTTGCTTATTAATAGTGACATAAATCATAGAATGACTATTTCTTTTTACCAAAATACTCATTACCATAGCAATTACAAAAGGAAGGAAAATGCCTTCCATTTAGTAGATTTTCATTAAATATATAAATGGGGTGGCGAGGAAGAAAAATGCCATCCTCCCACTAATTTTAGAATTTTCCATTTGAATAAGAGACCTGCATGAAATTGAAAGTAGGATTCTCTAATTTTGGGGGGGCTTCAATCATCTTTTCTTGTGGTCTTGAAAAAAGAATGTAGTTAGAAGCGATTCTGTTTTGAATTGGTGGAAAAATAACCAGAGCAGGCGAAAAATGCAATGAAAAGATGAAGAATTTGTGATTTTACGAGGGAATCGACTTGGCAAATGTGATTTTTCACAGTTAACACTCATAGCATAAATTTTCATATCGATTTGACTCACGTGGTTCTTTGCAAATCAAAATGTATTGAGTATTTAGATTCTTGACTAATCTCTTTGCTTCTTCAAGATTTCACCTTGGTGTGAATTTGTCATCAACTTATCATCTTGAAAACATGGTTTCATGAATGTAACTATTCTATCATTTCCTTATCCAGTTTAAACATGTCGAACTTGTGCATCATTTAGGTCGATTCTCATAGTTATATACACTGAGTTGTGCATAGATAATGCTTTACCTTGGCCGCTTATAACTCTCATGTGACTTAAATAAATCATTTCCTTTCATTTGCTATAAAAGTCTCTATGGTATTGACCATGTTCTCATGTAGTTTTGATTTCATGTTTATGTTGGCATGTCACAAAATTGATTTTTCTTTCATTTAAGAAATTCATAAAATCGATTCTTCTTACATTTAAGAAATATTTGAGAGACACAATATATTGAGAGGGGGGAGCGAATAAATTATCAATTTGAACTTGATTAAACATTAATCACTATTGATAACTTCTTCATTTATCAAATTTAGATTTACCACTTATCTTAATTATATGAAACATGTCAAAATTGAAAACTTGAATGCACATTTACACATATGAGCACTATGTTTATTTGGAAATATAAAGAAGGGACAATCATGGTGAGAATAGCTACTTGGATCTAGTGTCCAAATCCAACCTCACAAAATAATGTTTTACTTACAATATGAATTCGGCATCAACCTGTCAAAGACATCAATCCCCTCTTGTGTTTACAAACACCAACCTACAAGAGATACCAATCCCCAACACAAATTTGAGCACCAACTGAACATATGAGACATCAGTCCCACTGAAATATAAAAATAGGAATTATAGGCCTTCAAAACTAAATCTTAGCTTGTAGTTGATCTAAACAACATTCAAAACACTCTCCCACACCGCATATGATCTTTTGGTGAAACCAAATAATGGTTGGAATGTAACTCACATTACATCTTGAACATGATTGTACCTCAATTATTATGATAATTGTGTTAAAGCCCTAATTTCATAGATTCAATGTTTTGGGACAAATCATGGATCACTATATATATGTACTATAATTACAATTGCATTCATATATTAGCCTAGAATATGATGAACGCATTCAATAGTTAGCCACAAACATTAATTCAATCAACATGTAATATAGGCTAGGTCAAATATTCTACACACTACTCCAGAAGAAAGAAAATACTATGTGGCTCCCAGTATAGCCATATCTACTCTCAATGGTCATCCACGCACTACCTCCAACAAGCACACACTAAAGCCTCTAACACATCAAATCAGAACAACACCACACTTTATTAAAACTAGCACAGTGACCCTTATATCACTTCAAACTCTCTATCTAAGTTAAGCATCAACTCCAAAAACTCTAGAATATAATGAAACATGTGTATACATATTCTCCTTTCAAATTGCACACCATAACTCTTGAAACTATGAAGGAATATGAAATATGAAAATTTACCAAAGAAAGTTCACTGCCTAGGTAACTTACCTCATTCACTTCTAGATCACTTCTACTTACTGTCCAATAGATGTAGGTTGATATTATAGATATACTTAAACATATTCCACCATCATAGCTAGCCATTGTACTGTTGCAACTCAAAATGCTTTGATATGACATGACAAATAATTTGGATTCTTCTAGATACCTTGATATCAATTACCACAACTTGTTGAATCCTCTATGACACTCATGTGACATCAATGACAACATACAAAAGAAGTGTTAATTTTCATTTATATTGGTTATTAGCTTATCTTCTAATGAAATACAAAAGAAGTATTATTCTTAATTTGGAAAAGATTAAAAATAGGTTAGTTTAAAATCAATAATCATAAAAAAGGTTAGTCAATATATTCCTTGGGTGATATTCAAGTATTCTTAAATAAAATTATTGTTTTGGTTTTCATAAGAAGTTTTTAATAAAAATACAAATGTTACAATAAAAGCTAACATGTATATTTTCCTCAATATGAAGTTGTGTATAAATACAACTCCCATCCCTCATTTTAAAATTCTACATCTCCTAATTTCTAGTCATCAAGCAAGTCCCAGTTGAGAACTTTCAATCGAACATCTTCAAGACAGTGAAGGAGAAACCTCAAGCCAAGCATTCCAGTCCAGAATCATGATCAAGTTTATGTTTTACTCCATGAATGAAAGCATGTGTTAACTCCTATCGAGAAATATCAACCTTCTCATTAAGGCTTAAAACCAATAAGTTAGTAGAAAATGTATCATTTGTCAATTCAAGCATTTCCTTGACCCTTTGGCTCAAAATGTTAGGACTGTGACACCTAGCCACCTAGTCCTCATAGACTATGGTTCCTAGTGCCTTAGTCTAACCTTTTAAACACCAACATGTGAATTTTTGGATAAATAAAACTCTCATCCCTCATTTTAAAATTCTACATCTCTTAATTTATAGTCATCAAGCAAGTCCCAGTTGAGAACTTTCAATCAAACATCTTATCCGTGATGATCATGATCAAGAATCTACACCAGCTCCTCCCCTATAGAAGAGGTAGAAAAGGGATACCATTGTGCTATATGATGAATCAAAAGGAAAAGGTGATACCGATGAAGTTTTTAGTGCACTCAATGAACTAAAGGATTTAGAAGAAGTGGACAAACCCCTCTCTCCACCTCATGTATATCAACATGAAATTCATGGCTATAACATCCAGATCCCTGAAGATGCAAAACTCATAAACTTTGTTGATGAGAGAGAAATTATATCTCAGAGGTTCATTGAAGAGGAGGATTTCATTAACACTCAATAATTTTAAATTTTTTTGGCTCAAAATAAAAATGAAAGATTTTGATGAAAGAAAACAAGTTATCCTCATGTGTGTGGAGGAATCAAAGCATGACAAAGTCATTGCTCAAACTTTTAATGTAAAGACTAAAATTATCAAAAATATGCCACGTAAGCATTAAGCTAAAAAAATTCAAATTTGAACATAAATTCAAAGTCGGTCCATTGCTAAGACTAGTCAACTTAAAATTTTATTTCATTTGTGAAGATAAACACAATGATTTGACCCAAATTGTCAAAAGATAAATTAATGCACAAGTCTAATAATACAACATATGAAGTTGACCATACTGTCGAACATATAAAGTCTATCTATATACAATGAAAGTATCATATACGATAAAGGTTGTGGACCAACTTTTCCTGCATCAATACATCATGAAAAGACAATAAGTACAAGACCATGAAGGTTGAAATGAAATATGATACCAAAATGCCATCAAATAACTATCCATCTGCATATCCTATCTCCTAATCCATTGTATGTATGTCCATCTACAAATATCAAGATGGGAGTGTGGCCCAGGTGCTTTTTCTTCCCAACCACGGAGTGGTTAGCTCCCCCGGGGCTCATCTTAACAAGAGAGTGCACCAACCCTGTCCAAGAAGCCTAGCAACTTGGAATTGGTGCATAATATAGAATCTGGTGCAATTGTGAAACTAACTACTTTCAGCATATGTCTAAGTACACTAATCATAGATATGGTAGAGAGAATGAAACAACAACCAACATATTTATGAAAACATATGCAATATAGCTTTGGCCAAAGCAATTTAAAAAACCATACTTCGACTAGAAGGTAAAATAAAAACATATTTATCCTCAATTTATTCCATATCCAACACCCTTTCCATTTCATTTTCAATAAAATTCTCATAAAGGAAAAAGTTAATACCAAACATATCACTACGCAAAACATTACCAACCAAAATAGGTTCCAAAGTTTTCCAATTTATGTGCCAAATTCTTTCTAAAAATGCATAACTTAGTTATATCTTAAAACTCATAACTCTACATTTATACTACATCATGTTACACATAATTGTATTAAGTGTTGTCATTAGTACCACACATATAGTCGATAAAGGAAAGAAAATAGACAAGTCGGTCAAAGTATAAGTATAGTAACTGAGCAGAGCATAAGGAGAAAGATATGTTAACTGAGCATGGACTTGACCGAGCATCAAAACCGAGCCAGATGATTACCAAGCACACCAAGTATAGTTATACCCAAGCATACCTGTTTACCGAATATCAATATTTTACTGAGACAAAGATACAACATTTACCAAGCAATATAGGGTAAACATAAAAGTTTGGAATGACACTGAAAAATAAGGCAAACAGTTTTTACCAAACTAGAAAATGGTTTACATAAATTGAGGTAAAGATTTATTTGAGATATCAAATTGATTGGTGATGATCCCTATGCAGTTTTGAATTAGGTTATTCATTTGGATCATTGATCAAATGTTTTCTAGAAGTTTTCACAACCCTAATTAGGCCATAATCGTTATGATATAAGAATTGTCAAGATATCAGATTACATTATTAGAGATGGGCAGTAGCTACCTACAGGAGACATCTAAAGATTAGATAGGGTTATGATGCTAAATTTTTGACAGAGTATTTAGAATTATATCAGAAGTAGACCTAAGGCTACCACACAGTATTTGAAGAAGATATCTATCATAGAAAGGTGATTTCAAATAAGGGCTAAGCAGATCTAATATTCAACAAAGTAAGTTGCAACATCCAGATCATTATACTGTTACTTTCTAACAATTGTGGAATCTCCTAACAAAGTAGACTTAACCATCTTTTTGTAAATCTCTTAACTGAGTGCACACTTAAAGAGTGTTGCTAAAATCCTCTAACATGGTGGATCTTAACAGGTCTTAAATGTTACTCCTAATAGGGTAAGATCATTTAACGAGTGGTATGGTTCTAGCAAAGCAGCTGCTTAGAGTTGGATATTATAATAGAACTCTTCCATTTTCTGATTGGAGAATCTAAAATTTAAAATTTATTGTTTAATGTTCAATGTTCAATGATCAATCAAAATGCAATGTTAAATGTTCAATGATTTTACATCTTTATGTCTTATATTGTTATACATCTTTTCATAACTAGCATTTTAAGCGCCACATTTCCACCCCTTCTATATCTCCCACTCTCTACAATATTACACTTCCCCTCAATCCTAGGTTGATGTCTACAATATCCACCCTTTGTTCTCTAGAAGCCAATGACCACATTGCCAAAGTTGTGTAATCCTTGCTATAATAGGCTCCCTTTCATGGCCATCTCAACTTGTTTTGCCTTGGTACCATGGAGGCTCATTCTCTTCCTTACAACATCGAATGTTACTGCATCTACAATGTCCCATTCTGGAAAAATCAACACACATGCCTCATGAATAATCCTTCTCCCTTCTTCAGGTGTGATTTCTTCAAACTCTTAATGTATTTCCAATTGCACCTCATTTATGACATCGTGCTCTAACATATCAAGCTTTTGTGTTTTTCTCTCTTCCAATCTCCTTTGATATTCCTCAATGTTTTTCTTCCACATATATTGTTGGAAGGATAGAGATTTCATAAAACTTGCTTCACTCAAAAATTTAGAACCTGCGTCCATTCTCAAGTCTCTATGTACTTTCCCTTGTACCTAAAGGGATCTAAAATCTAGCAATGGGAAAATACAAACTACATGGTTCCCAACCTGCAAGTCACCTTCAGGAATGATAATAATGTCCTCTTCATCAATGTCACTAGATTCACCCTCATCCGATGAAGCAACAATGGGATCAAATTTACCCCCTTTTTCTTTTCCTTTCCCAATCTTCACATCAACTACCTTTTCTACAATCCTTTCACCAGTAAGAGATGGAGGCCTTGGTGATGGTAGAGAGGGCTCACTCCTTGGAGGATCTTTAGGTTCTATAAAAATTATACCCCTCAATGGCCTAAAAGGAGGTGCAATTGGCTTGCTACTAATCATTATAATTTTCTTTCCTTTCCTCCTCTTTTTCTCCTCTGAGTCAGTATCACTGACCAGTTCTCCCCTTGCCCTCTTTGTTTCCTTTTTGTTTAATGGAGCCACTGAAAGAGACCCTTCTTCTACTCTACCACCTGCAGCTAGTTGGATTGAAGCCTAGATTTTGGAAGTTGTTGTAACAGCTTCCTTCAACCTATTATGCTTTTGCCTCAGAGTAGAGTACACATCTTCAAAGAAATTAAAAATAGTATTCATCTTGACATAGAAAAGGGACATGGATGATAATGGATCATATGATGGATCCAACTTCTTAATCTCATCTCATTCTTGCTTGAGGGCAAGCCACTTCTTCTTGTTTTCTTCCTATATCCTCTCATCATAAATATTTCTGATGTAATCTTCCAGGTAATTGAGCTTATGTGCCATCTCCTTCACCCTAATTCTTTTTCTAAAAAAGATTATAAAAATCTCCTGGGGCACTGTGCCTAGGCATACTAACTCCGATATTCTATGGCTTTAACACTTTAAGGAGATGCACCCATCCTCCTTTACACTGTAATGCCCCCGATTTAGCAGGTCTCTACAGTTGTGCATAGTCAATTCATCAATGCGACCCTTGTGAGCTGGCCGTGTGTTTTGAGGGTCTCTGGGAGTTTCTGGGAGGGACTTACTATTTTGGGTAAGTCTATTTTTAGCAGTGGCTATTTCTGGCAGGGCAGTTGCTATTCCTGGTTGGGCAGTTGGTCTTGGTGCCTTGTTAGAAGTTCGTTGATTGTAGTGAGATAGTTTAGTGGCTTATATTTTAAATGTGTTATTAAATTAAATTATTTTGATTTAATTTAATAATGTATAACTTTATAACTTTATGTTATCAAGTGGGGTTATTTTTAAAAGCCACTAAAGTGAAAATATTAAAAAGTGCTTTTTCCAAAAAAGCCTATATATTCTACTCGAAAAAGCACTTTTGTTATCTTATGCAATCATTATATTTTTTGGAATTTGGGAAGAAGATAAACTTGGCTAGGGTTTCAAGGATGGATTCCTCATCTCGTAATTTGAGCCATCTTCTGTCGGTGGTGAATTTTACTTCTAATTAATTTTGTTATCTCAATTCAATGCTGCAGTATATTGAATTGATGAAAGTTTCAATTTTGGAATTTGAGATCTGATAAATTGTGTGAAGAATTCAATCAAATTCAAGTTTCTAAGATAATTATTTGATGGCTGGTTGAATAATTTTTCTGTGCATTTAAAGTATGGAGCAAGAAGAAGATTATCGAATTTAAGTGTGAGCTGGACATTCCATGTGTTGCAATTCCAATTAATACTGGGTGATGAAATCTGTGTTGGCAGTTCTTTCCTAAGTGTCATTTTCCTTCATCCTGGCCGTTGACATTCAGTAAGAGGCCCGTATTTCATTCTGGCCGCATCTACATTGCTAACGCAAGAATATGGCAATTTACAGGCTTAGTATGTGACTAAGGGTGAGCTGCATCACCTTTTGTATGGTAGACATGACTCACTAAAAGGAGTCGTCTGTAATAAATCAGGGCCTATATTCATTCTTGCCAACCAAGCTCGTGTTATACAAGGCGGCTATTTGCATTTCTTCCAAGGAATGGCTAGCAGTTGTGGTGTGGCGCCAAGTCATGGAAAGGTTGTTACAAATTACCAAAGATCAGTAAATACTAGGTGCCAATTAATTTAAAGAATAATGATAAATTATTGTGATGAATATTTGATGTTGATAATGATGTTCTTCCTGAATTATTAAATTGTTCAAATTCCAATATTTGAATTTAGTGGAGATTGATTTAAAATTTTCAATTAAAGGATTTCTTGAACAAGCATTTGTGAATTTTCTTTAAATTAAACAAGTGGTTTTAGAAGGAGCTAGTCAGGCTCTTCACAATGGTATCAGAGCAAATTTCTTGCCGGCCTGCAGGGTTAATTGGGTTCAGCATGGCACAGAGGTTTAGACCTGGCATGTACTACTCCCGCAGAGGTCCTAATTCTCCTCCTGGTGAGGGAGAACCTGAGATACAGTTTGGTAGTAGGGAGACAGGGGTGCAGGTGGTTCTGGTAATGTAGGTGGTTCAGGTAATGCAGGTGGTTCAAGTAATGCAGATGGTTCAGAATATAGGGATGCTACTATTGCTTCAAAAATAGATAGAGAAGTCTGTGATACTTTTCGAGGTATTGCAGACGGTCAACATCATGTTGCTACTATACTACAGCAGTTATCTGATACATTACAACATATGACAATCCCTGTTGATCGTGGTCGAGATAGAGGTGCTTGGAGTGCTTCAACTAGTTCTCATCGATCTAGAGCAAATGACAGGTCACGTGTGGGTGATAGGATGAGAGCTGAGGACAGAGCAAGGCATGCTGGTGTTTATGATAGACCACAACGTCCTCTATTTTTGAGACTTGAGGTGGATGCAATTAGCACTGAATCTGAGGCCGCTCCATTTGTAGATGATATTGTTGCACATTATGCTGAGTGGGATGCCCTACCGCATGAGATAAAACAAAATCAAAATTTTGACAGGTTTCTTTCATAGAAACGTGAGCATGCAAGGGGTAGATTGGTACCTGATAGATAGAGGCCTAGGGATACAGATTTTTGCTAGGAAACCAACAAGATGATTCTGGATCATTATGATGGCAGTGGTAAGATGACAGCACAAGCTTGGGTTCACAAGTTGGACACTTATTTGTCTTTACATCCTATGTCTGAGGAGGACACCATTCACTTTGTTGTGTTACATCTGGATGGTATAGCCCACGACTGGTGGTACCATGGGTTGGTGTCACTTTGACATGATCAGATCTTTTATTATCAGGAGTTTGTGGATAGATTGATTGAAAGGTTTGATAAGAAGGACCCTGAAACATATTTCTGAGAGTTGGCTCAATTGCGATAGATAGGTAATCTGGAGACCTTTATTAGTGAGTTTCAATGGTTTTCTGTTATGGTCTATGACAGTTTAGAGAGAAGGAGGGTTATGCTCTTTGTTGAGGGATTTATGGAGCCTACCAGAGGATGGGTTAAGTATTTGGACCCACCTACATTGCAAGAGGCTATGAAAAAAGAGAAGAATTTGGAAGCATCAACTCCACGGAATAGATTTGTTGTGAGACCTTCCAATACCTCTTATGATAGGATGGCACCTAAAAGGGATGACAGAGTGGATTCTAGTCATCCTCCAGCAGGTCCCTTGGATCAAGAGACATTAAATGATCTAAGGAGAAGGAAATTATGTTTTCATTGTAGAGGACCCTATGATTTGAATCATGATTGTCCCTTGAAACCAAAAGGAAAGAATAAGATGATGGAGTGGTTTTATGATGATGAAGATGATTCTGAATTTTTGGGACAGCGAGTTGATGATGAGCATGATTCACATGAGGTTCCAGTAAATGATGATGAACAGGTGGGTCATTCTAATTTCAAGGTTGTATACCTCACGAGCATGAAAAAGGAGGACTCCTTTAGGATGCATGGTCTCTTGGCAGGGCAGTGAATCATTGCTCTCTTTGACACAGGAGCTACTCATAATTTTATTGACTCTCATTTGGTGGCCAAGAGGGGATTTGAAACTGAATATTTTGAAGGACTCAAGGTACAGGTAGCTGATGGTTACTCTCTCAATTGTAATAAAAAGATTCCTAAGCTTCCTATAAAGCTGAATAATTATTCCTTCTAGGCATATTTTTATGTGGTTGACATGGGCAGCATAGATATAGTTCTCGGCATGAGCTGGTTGCATTCACTTAAAGATATCTACATGAATACGGAAAGGATGGAATTGAGGTTCATCAAGGATGGTAAGACACACATTCTTAAGGCCATTCAGGGTGGTGATTTGAAGACTATCTCCTACAACTATATGCAGCATTTGGTGAAGCATGATGATGTTATTGATTGGGCAGCAAAGTGTAGGGTGTTGTCTACATCAGAGAACACAGATGGGCAAGCTTATCATCTAGACATTCAGCAACTTAGAATTAAACACTCCAAAGTTTTTAATGATTTACCTTATGGCAGACCACCTAACAGAGGAATTGAACACATTATTGAGTTAGAGGAGGGCACTAAGCCCATCATGATTACTCCTTAGTGGCACCCTAAGTGATTGAAGGATGAAATTGAAAAGACCATTCAGGAGCTGCTCACTATGGGACATATTAGGCCGAGTAAGTCTCCTTTTGCTTCATCAGTTGTTTTGGTGAAGAAAAAGGATGGGACACTCAGAATGTGTATAGATTACCAAATGTTGAATAAGAAAACTATTAAAAACCGGTACCCGATTCCTCATATTGATGAGCTTATTGATGAGTTACATGGGGCCAAATACTTCTCCAAGATTGATTTGAGATCCAGATACCATCAGATTAGAGTTAGAGAGCAGGATGTGGAGAAGATGGCATTCAGGTGTCATTGTGGCCATTTTGAGTTTCTAGTCATGGCTTTCGGTTTGACTAATGCTCCCACTACTTTTCAGTCTACTATGAATAGAGTCTTCCATGGTGAGTTGCAGAGATTTGTTCTTGTTTTCTTTGATGACATATTAGTCTATAGTAAGACTTGGGATGAGCATGTAGTACATTTGGATACAGTACTTGGCATTCTTGATGAGGCCTCCTTGTTCACCAAGGAGTCCAAGTTTTCTTTGGGCATGATAGAGCTACTATATTTGGGACATATCATCAGTGCAGAAGGAGTTTGCATGGATCCAGAAAAGGTCTTTGCTATCTTGGAGTGGCCTACACTAGGAAACTGGACATAGCAGAGGGGATTCATTGGTTTATGTGCTTTCTATCAGAGATTTGTGTCAGGTTTTTCTACACATGCAGTGCCGCTTACTGATTTAACCCGTAAGGGTGCTTTTATTTGGACTGTTCAGGCACAGGATTTTTTTGAGAAGTTCAAGGTCATCATGACTACATGCCCAGTTTTGGCACTACCAAATTTTACGAGACCCTTTGAGTTGCATTGTGATGCCTCAGGGGAAGGTATTGGAGCGGTGCTATCTCAGGATCACCACCCTATTGTTTTTGAGAGTCGTAAGCTCAGGGGACCTGAGAGACTATTTAGTATTTATGAAAAGGAAATATTGGCCATTATGCATGCCTTGGATAATTCAGGCAGTACCTAGTGGGGAGCAAATTTTGTATTAAAACTGATCATAACAGCTTGAAGCATTTCCTTGGACAGCGTGATCTTAATGAGAGATAGTAGAAGTGGGTTAGTAAGTTGCAGTCTGATGACTTTGATATTTCTTATATCAAAGGTACTCAAAATGTGGTAGTTGATGCCCTTTCACAGAGACCCCACTTGTGCGTGATTTCAGAGATAACTAAGGATTGGAGACATCGGATTGTGGTACAGTATGCTCAGGATCAGTGGGCCTTTGGTATTATTGATGGCAGTGTACAAGACAACAATTATACTCTTGTGAATGAGCTGATCATTTACAAGGGAAGGATATATTTGGTTCTAGGGTCTTTAAAATAGATCATTTTTTGGGCTTTCCATGATTCACCCTTGGCGGGACATTCAGGTTTCTTTAAGACCTATACGCGGCTTTGTGAGAGGTTCACTTGGAAGGGGCTGAAAAAAGATGCTCAATAGTATGTCCGTGAGTGTTCTGTTTGTCAGTAGAACAAATAGGAGCATACTTATCTGGCTGGGTTGTTATAGCCACTTCCCATTCCTGAGTGAAAGTGGGTTTGCTTATCTATGGATTTTATTGTGGGTTTGTCGAAAGCCCAAGGTAGAGACTATAGTTTCATGGTGGTAGATCGCCTTACCAAGTATGCCCATTTCTTTCCGATTACTACCACTTTCTCGGTTGTTCAGTTAGCTGAATTATTTTTTCGGGAGGTATTCAGATTACATGGGTTGCCCCAGACTATTGTGAGTGATCGAGATAGTCACTTTATGAGTCATTTCTGGCAAGAGCTTTTCCTGTTATGTGGAATAGAATTGACTCCCAGCACTAGCTACCACCCTCAGACTGATGGTCAGACTGAGATAGTGAATAAATGGGTGGAGGGCTATCTGCATAATTATGTGTCTTCTCAGCAGCGGGCTTGGGTGAAGTGGATACATTTGTGTGAGTTTTGCTATAATTCCACTCATCACATGACTATTCAAATGTCTCCGTTCTGGGCTTTGTATGGGTATGATCCACCTAGTTTCATGGATTTATTATGTAGTGACAGTCGAGTGCCCAGTGCTGTGGATATGTTATAGGATGGTCAGGACATCATGAGGACATTGAAAGATAATATTCAGAGGGCTCAAAATCAGCAGAAGCAGTATGCTAATCAGAGGAGGATTGCTCATTCTTTTCAGGTGGATGATAAGGTTTATTTGATGTTACAACCCTACAAGCAGTCTTCTATCAAGAAGAGTGGAGCTAATAAGCTCAAGCCCCGTTACTATGGACCTTTCCGAGTAGTTCGCCAGGTGCGAGAGGTTGCATATGAGCTGGATTTACCTCCTAGCAACAGGGTTCATAATGTTTTCGACATCGCACACCTCAAGAAGGCATCGAGTCAGCATGTTGTACCTTCTATGTTACCTCCCTTGGATGATGAGGGCAGATTGGAGTTGGTCCCTAAGGCTATTTTGGAGACCAAGGAGAGGCATTTGTGGCATAGAGTTGTTAGAGAGTTTTTGGTGAAGTGCTATGGACTTCCTGATGAGGATGCCACTTGGGAGCCTGAGGATATTCTGTAGCACCCGGGATTGTGATTGCTTGGGGACAAGCAATCTTGGGTAGGGAGGACTATAATGTCCTTGATTTATTAGGTCTCTGCAGTTGTGCATAGTCAGTTCATCAATGCAACCCTCGTGAGATGGCAGTGTGTTTTGAGGGTCTCTGGGAGTTTCTAGGACAGACTTACTATTTTGGGTAAGTCTATTTTTAGCAGTGGCTACTTCTGGCAGGGTAGTGCCTATTCCTGGTTGGGCAATTGGTCCTGGTGCCTTGTTAGAAGTTCGTTGATTGCAGTGAGACAGTTCAGTGGCTTATATTTTAAATGTGTTATTAAATTAAATTATTTTGATTTAATTTAATAACGTATAACTTTATAACTTTATGTTATAAAGTGGGGTTATTTTTAAAAGCCACTAAAGTGAAAATATTAAAAAGTGATTTTTCCAAAAAAGCCTATATATTCTACTCAAAAAAGCACTTTTGTTATCTTATGCAAACATTATATTTTTTAGAATTTGGGAACAAGATAAACCTGGCTAGGGTTTCGAGGATGGATTCCTCATCTCGTAATTTGAGCCATCTTCTGTCGGTGGTGAATTTTACTTCTGATTAATTTTGTTATCTCAATTCAATGCTGCAGTATATTGGATTAATGAAAGTTTCAATTCTGGAATTTGAGATCTGATAAATTGTGTGAAGAATTCAATCAAATTTGAGTTTCTAAGATAATTATTTGACGGCTGGTTGAATAATTTTTCTGTGCATTTAAAGTCTGGAGCAAGAAGAAGATTATAGAATTTAAGTGTGAGCTGGACATTCCATGTGTTGCGATTCCAATTAATACTGGGAGATGAAATCTGTGTTGGCAGTTCTTTCCTAAGTTTCATTTTCCTTCATCCTGGCCGTTGACATTCAGTAAGAGGCCCGCATTTGATTCTAGCTGCATCTACATTACTAACATAAGACTATGGCGATTTACAGGCTTAGTGTGTGACTAAGGGTGAGCTACATCACCTTTCGTATGGCAGACGTGACTCACTAAAAGGAGCCATCTGCAATAAATTAGGGCCTGTATTCATTCTTTCCAACCAAGCTCGGGTTATACTAGGTGGCTATTTGCATTTCTTCCAAGGAACAGCTGGCAGTTGTGGTGTGGCGCCAAGTCGTGGAAAGGTTGTTACAAATTACCAAAGATCAGTAAATACCAGGTGCCAATTAATTTAAAGAACAATGATAAATTATTGTGATGAATATTTGATGTTGATATGAGAATTAATGATGTTCTTCTTGAATTATTAAATTGTTCAAACTCCAATATTTGAATTTAGTGGAGATTGATTTAAAATTTGCAATTAAAGGATTTCTTGAACAAGTGTTTGCAAATTTTCTTTAAATTAAACAAGTGGTTTTAGAAGGATCTATTCAGGCTCTTCACATACACATGGAAAAATGATGAAAGAGTGTGAAATCAAGGAACAAAGTACATTTTCCCCTTCCTATTAACTCCTCCTGTATCCATCCAATTTACCTGATAACCTCAACAAAACCCAATCTTAGTGTTACCTGGAAAGGAAACAAAAAGATACCCCTCATAACCATACACTCTGATCACAGGGCTGACCTTGTATGGGATTACATCTCCCCAATTATGATCAAACCCCAACTCTGGAACTCTGTCCTAAGGCCTTAGAAAAATCCAACAACTGTTTAGGAATCCTTGGTAGATTCACCACTAACCTGGCCTTGAGTCTGGAGGCAAAATTGTTATCAAACAACACATAACTTGACCCCTCCAGAGCCCCTGATAGAACAGTAAACCAAGTTTGGACTGGCATTGGTTCACCATCCAATTCCCTCTCCAAGGGCATGAACTTGGCTAAGTAATCTGCATTCTTAAAAAGAAACATATGAATTAAGAAGGAATACCATTAGAAATGCTTGGTACCTCCTTTCTTCAAATCCACAAGCCCCTCATGAATTTTATTTGCAAGAAATGGGGCAAATTCATAAATTGTGGTTAAGTCAGGGTGTTGAATATGAATAACCATATACATTTATTCAATTGGCATAAAAGACCCTATTGGTCTACCCAGTAACTGACATAGAGAAAAATAAGTATTGTGGTGAAGTCAAGGTGTTTGCATGCTTGGCAAAGGCCTCTAGGGAAAAAGGTTCCTTAGTAAAAAAATACTTTGTACATCTAGCCTTAGCCAAATGCACAAGCAATAACCTATCCTTGATCATCTCTCTAGTCTTGGTATGTTTGGCTCCAAAATTCTCAAGCTCAATCCCCTCTAAGAAAGTTGCAGGCTCGTAGGTATCAAATACGTCTTTATTTTCCCTTCAGTAATCCTTAACAATGCTTCTCCACTATTATCTCTCACAATCTTGGTGACCAGATCATATTTACCCATAATGGATAACATTAAATCTATATCTAAGAAAATAGTTGGCCCCCCCATTTTTCCCAAGTCATATTGTCATGCATTTGACTCTAGGTTTGCAAGACTTGCCTACCCATACCACTATCTAAATAAATCTAAACACTGATAGTCCCAACTGGTGCTGAGAGGGGAGGGGTGAATAAGCACCTTCAAAAACTTTTCCTTTTAAATCTAGTGAAGTATACTTGCAACTGTAAGCTAAGAAAGATTTAAGCATATACTGATAGCAAGAAAACAATCATACAGTGACACTAGATTTATCACATGAAAACCCGATTAGGGTGAAAACTATGGTGTGAGGGAACCTCACAAATTCTGTACTCTTCCAAAGTACAGCCTATTAGGAGCCTTCCCGGTTAAAAGATTACAACAAACTGTTAGGTGTGACCCGGTTAAGAGATTTGTTACAATGAGGTCGGTTAGTGCTTGCCTAGTTAGAGGACTTAGAACACCTTTCAAGATGTCACCCGGTTAGAGGATTTGATACAAGGGACCTGTTAGAGTCCACCCAAATATTGGGATTTAACTATTGTAATTGCTAGAGAACAATAGAGGGATTGACCTTTTACAGATGGCTATGCATAGCCTGATAAAATCTCTGTTTGTGATCAACTGAGAAGCATCACTGGTCTCTGTAGGTGTGTTCTCCTCTACTATTGTGCTTCTCTACACACTTCTTCTTTCTCACTTCTTTCTTCTCTTCACCCCTGGCTCCTTCAACATACAGATTCACTCTTTTACTCAGCAGAGTGAAGGCAACTTGTATTCACCTCAAGCAGAAGAATATATAGAGCCCTGCCCTAATTACGCTCATCATGCATGACCTAATTATAGATCCTTATTGGATTCATCACTCAGTGGAGTACCAGTTCACTAAGGAAACATCCGATCCATGCCCTTGATTTATCTACTGTAAAAAGGAAACAATAGATGCGTGTCAAGCATCTTTCCTTTACAAGAGGTAACACTTTGTTTTAAGGCCACTGATTCTGGCTTTAAAACCTCCGGACATGCCCCAAACTGATCACCAGTTTAACTCAAAGACTTCCAGATTTAACGCAAAAAATCTTGGTCAAAGAGTTGGTTGGAACAGATAGTTGGCTATGACTTCCTTGGTTCACACTGGAGTCATTACTAGATCAGTAAGGGACTTTGACTTGTTACTGTCTCTTCCTTGGCTTACTGGTTGCACCTTCATCGATTGTGTTATTGACACCAGTTTGCTATAGCTCTCTCTATTCTTGACTACACCAATTGTAGCCAGGTCTTCGTTAAAGGTTGAATCCTCCTTTTCTTGACTGTGTACATTACCCGGTTGCTGATGCTTTGTATAGTGACTGGTTCTTATATGTTGGCACCATCTTCCAAACCATCCTTCTTTCATACAGATCTCCTTGGATCTTTTAGACTTAATAGAGATGACAAAACTCTATCTTCTTTTGCCAATCAATGACAATACTTGTACTTGTACCGGTAGTTACCATCACTTAATGCCAACAATCTCCCCCTTTGGCATTGATGGCAAAACCTTGATGGGAAATCACAATATTGTATCACTACTTCTGCTACTATCTATTCACCGGTTGTTGCCAAACTCTCCCCCTTTTTGATAATAATGCCAAAGGCTAGTCAGAAAGACTACCTTTTTCTAATCTGCTCCCCCTATGAGCAGCAGTCCTTTTCATCAGCCCAAAAAAGATGAGGTGTAACCCTTTGTTGAAGCATAATGAACTGATGATTACCTTTGCAGGTTTACTGAAGATCATGAAGGGGTATCACCCCTATTTTACCTCTGAGATACTCAAAAGTACTCTTCGGCAATGGCTTTGTGAAGATATCAACAATTTGTTCCTTGGTTGGAACATACTCTAATCTCACCTCCTTGTCTTGTACCAACTCTCTCAAGTAGTGATACTTGATGGCAATGTGCTTTGTCTTGGAGTGCATAACAAGGTTCTTGAATATGTTAATTGCACTGGTGCTATCACAATAGATAGCTATTGGTTCAAGTATCTGTTCTTTGATTCCTTCCAACAGTTGTTTGATCCAGATTACCTGTGTGCAATTGATTGCTACAGCAACATATTCAGCCTCTGCAGTAGATTGTGAAATACAATTTTGTTTCTTACTTGTCCAAGAAACAATTCTTCCACAAAGAAAGAATGCACCACCACTTGTGCTCTTTCTATCATCAATGTTGCCAGCCCAGTCTGCATCAATGTATATTTTTACCTCAAATCCTCCCTTATGTGAAAACCAAAAACCAAATTCCTTGGTTCCCTTTAGATACCTAAAGATTCTCTTTACTGCTATCAAATGTGTCTCTTTGGGATTAGCAGAGAATCTTGCCACTATGCCAACCGCATGTGCAATGTCTGGTCTATTGTAAACAACATACTGCAATTTTCCTATCATGGACCAATACATTGTTTCATTCACTTCTTTTGCATCATCCTCCTTTGATAACTTGAGGTTGGTTATCATTGGGGTTCCAACCGGTTTAGATTCATCAAGTCCAAATGTCTTAAGGATTTATTTTATATACTTGGACTGAGAGATAAAAATATCTTCTTTTAGCTGATGGACCTGAAGTCCAATGAAGACTTTTATGGCACCTATCATAGACATTTCAAATTCTTTCATCTCTTCAACAAAGGCTTTGCTCATCCTTTCATCACCTCCAAAGATGATGTCATCCACAAAAATCTCAGCAATCAGAATTCCATCTTTTCTGATCTTGAGATACATGTTGTTGTTGTCCCTGGTTCTTATGAATCCTATGGTCAGGAGATATGAATGAAACCTTTCATACCATGCCCTTGGAGCTTGCTTAAGCCCATAAAGAGCCTTTTTCAACATACAGACCATACCATCATTTTGTGAAGTCTTCTGTTTGTTCAATGTATACTTCATCTTCCAGTATTCTGTTCAAGAATGTAAACTTGACATCCATCTGATATACTTTAAATTTCTTATGTGTAGCATAGACAAGAAGAATTCTCACTCCTTCCAATCTGACCACAGGTGCAAAAGTTTCTCCATAGTCTAGTCCAACTTCCTGGGCATACCCTTTGCAAACCAGTCTTGCCTTATTTCTTATTACTTTCCCATCCTCATTCAGCTTGTTCCTATAGACCCACTTGGTCCCTATGAAATTCTTGTCCTTTGGTCTTGGCACAAGCTCCCATGTGTCATTCTTCCCAATTTGCTCAATTTCTTCCTCCATGGCCTTGACCCAGTTGTCATCTTCTAGAGCTTCCCTTGTGGATTTGGGCTCTCTACAAGAAAATAAATAGATATTCTCTTTGGCTTTTTTCCTGGTCAAGACATTAGCATGTTTGTCACCAATATGTTGTCAGTGGAGTGATATGTGACATACCTTGGGAGAACCAATCGTTGTTCCTGGTCAAGCTCTTCCGGTTGAGCAATCTCTTCATCATGGTTCTAGACATCTTCTTGTTCACCATCTTGTGTTGACCTGTTGGCTTCAAGTGTAGTCTCCCACTCTAGATGTCTGTTCATGTGTATTTCTCTTTCATCTTCATTTGCTTCATTGAACTCAAAGGCATTTCCTTCATTTTGGCCTTCAAGACTATCATGATCACTATGACCGGTCTTCTTAATCGGTTCTAAAGATTCATCAACTTTTACATTGATGCTTTCGATTATTTTGGCTGTTCTTTTGTTCAGACATGGATAGGCCTTACTTTTGGTAGAGTAACCCAAAAAGATTCCTTCATCACTCTTGGGATCAAACTTCCCAGAGTACATATCTCTCTTGATGTAACATTTACTACCAAAGATTTTGAAGTAACCTACACTAGGAGTATGCTTGAACCGTAGTTCATAAGGAGTCTTACCAGTTCCCTTTTTGACTTGAACTCGGTTCAGTGTGTAGACAACAATACTGACAACTTCTCTCTAGAAGTGATGAGGGAGATCCTTCTGAATCAACAAGGTTCTTGCACAATCGATCAGAGTCATGTTCCTTCTTTTTACTACTCCATTTTGCTGAGGAGTCCTTGGTGCAAAGAATTTTCTCTTTATTCCATGTTCCTCATAGTAGTGAGTGAACTCTTGAGAGGTGTATTCACCTCCTCTATCTGACCTCAGCCACTTCAAGCTTTTATCGGTTTCCTTTTCCACTCTAGCTTTGTAAATTTTAAACATATGGAAGGCTTCTGAGTTCTCTCTAAGAAAGAGTGTCCACATCATTCTTGAGAAATCATCTACAAAGATCATGAAGTATCAGTCTGCATAATAGCTCTTTGTCTTCATTGGTCCACACAAATCTATGTGCACAAGATCTAGAATATTTTCAGCAGTAAAAGACTTACTCTTGAAGCTTGTTCCTATCAATTTCCCTAACTGACAATCTTTACAAACACCACTGATGGGTTTTGTAATCTTAGGGAGTCCTCTAACTAATTTCTTTCTGCTTACTCTGACAATAGTGTCAAAGTTTATATGGAAAAGTCTCTTGTGCCATAACTAGCTATTGTCTTCTTTGGAAACAAGACAGATTTTGCTTGTTTCACCTTTGACTGAAGCTATAAGACAAGCTCCCTCCATTGCATCTAGGTAGAATAGATTACCTTTTCTTTCTCTACTAGTTGCAACATGGGTTCCAGAATGATTCTTGACTATGCAAGAACCTTGTCCGAATTCTAACAGGAATCTTTTGTTATTCAATTGTGCAACACTCTTTAAATTGTACTTGAGTCCTTCAACCCGGTACACATCTTAACAAACAACATTTTTGCAAAGTGCAATAGAGCCTTTACCTTTGATGGCACAGGGGGCATTGTTTCCAAAGGTCACAGATCCGCTATCATTGAGCTCCAAGTTGATGAACTTGTTCCTATCACCGGTCATGTGGTGATTACAGCCACTTTTAATGATCCAATCATTGTGCTGATGAGATCTAGATGAGTGCTACTTCATTTTCCACTGGGCACTCCTTTATTGCAACAAATGCAATTTATGGATCCTCAAAGTCTTCAGACTCATTGTCTGTGACTCCTTCCTCTACAAGATAGCATTCCCTTTTTGCTTTGCTTTTCAACCGGTCTCTCTTATCTTTATTATCATTATCTGGATATCTGGCAGCAATATGTCCTATCTTGTTGCAAGAGAAGCATTTTCGGGGAAGCTTTCCTTTGTACTTCACTTTCCCTCTGGGGAATCTCCTAGCGATGAGTGCTTCAAACTCATCTTGCTCCATCTCCTCTAAGAGAAGATTCTCAACAAGGTTACCAATCTTACCAGTAGAGCAATTACCGGTTTCTCTTCCGTTTTTGGTGGAAGAGATGTTGATAGAAGACTTAAATGCTACTTCCTGAATGGATAAGCTATTATCTTTGGTCAGCTTTCTAAGCTCTTGAATAACAGAGATCTTAATGGAATATTGAGGTCTGAGAGTTCTCAGTATTTTTCTAACCACCTCCTTTGCACTGAGCTTTCCTCTGATGCTTTTGATGGAGTTGATCACCTCTTTGATCCGGTTGTTGTATTGATCGATGTCTTCTCCTTCATTCATCCTCATGTCATCATACTTTCCTCTGAGGCTTTCGACCTTGGCTCTTTGAACATTTGGGTCTCCTCCATAAACCACTTGCAACTTGCCCCATATCTTGAAGGTAGAATCTAGATGTTCAATCTCAGCATAGACATGATCAGATAGCGTGCTAGCTATCATATCCATAGCAATTATGTGCTCAATTTTGATCTTAAGTTGATTGGGTGTCAGGGTGCCAGCGGGTTTAATGTAATCAGTGGTAACATGATTCTAGTACTGATCATTGGTGGTCTTCATGTATAGCTTCATTCTGCTGCACCACAAAGTAAATTTTTCTTTTGAAAACTTTGGTCCTTCCTTTCTCATCATCTTGAATTTTTCTTTATGTTGTTAAGTGGTAAAGAAAACAAGACTTGGCTCTGATACCAATTGACAGTCCCAACCAGTGCTAAGAGGGGAGGGGTAAATTGGCACCTTCAAAAACTTTTCCTTTTAAATCTAGTGAAGTATACTTGCAACTGTAAGCTAAGACATATTTAAGCATATAATGACAGCAAGCAAGCAATCATGCAGTGACACCAGATTTATCATGTGGAAACCCAATTAGGGTGAAAACCATAGTGTGAGGGAACCTCACAAATTCTATACTCTTTTGAAGTACGTCCTGTTAGGAGCCTTCCTGGTTAAAGGATTACAACAAACTGTTAGGTGCGACCCGGTTAAGGGATTTGTTACAATGAGGTCGGTTAGTGCCTGCCCGGTTAGAGGACTTAGAACACCTTTCAAGATGTCACCCGGTTAGAGGATTTGATACAAGGGACCTGTTAGAGTCCACCCAAATATTGGGATTTAACTATTGTAATTGCTAGAGAACAATAGAGGGATTGACCTTTTACAGATGGCTATGCATAGCCTGATAAGATCTTTGTTTGTGCTCAACTGAGAAGCATCACCAATCTCTGTAGGTGTGTTCTCTACTATTGTGCTTCTCTACACACTTCTTCTTTCTCACTTCTTCTTTCTTCTCTTCACCCCTGGCTCCTTCAGCATACAGGTTCACTCTTTTTCTCGGCAGAATGAAGGAAACTTCTATTCACCTCAGGCAGAAGAATATACAGATCCCTAGCCCTAATTGCACTCATCATGCATGACCTAATTACAAATCTTTATTGGATTCATCACTCAGTGGAGTACCAGTTCACTAAGGAAATGTCTAATGCATGCCCTTGATTCATCTGTTGTAAAAAGAAAACAATAGATGTGTGTCAAGCATCTTTCCTTTACAAGAGACAACACTTTGTTTTAAGGCCACTGGTTCTAGCTTTAAAACCTCTAGACGTGCCCCAAACCGATAACCAATTTAACTCAAAGACTTCTAGATTTAACGCAAAAAATCTCAGTCAAAGAGTTGGTTGGAATAGATAGTTGACTATGACTTCCTCGGTTCACACCGAAGTCATTACTAGATCGGTAGAGATCCTCATGCTGTGAATAGGTAAGGGTCTTTGACCTATTATTGTCTCTTCCTTGGCTTACCGGTTGCACCTTCCTCGGTTGTGTTGTTGACACCAGTTTGTTGTTGCTCTCTCTATTCTTGACTACACCGATTGTAGCCAGGTCCTCGATTAAAGGTTGAATCCTCCTTTTCTTGACTGTGTACATTACTTGGTTGTTGATGCTTCATATAGTGACCGGTTCTTATATGTTGGCACCATCTACCAAACCATCCTTCTTTCATACAGATCTCATTGGATCTTTTAGACTTAATAAAGATGACAAAACTCTATCTTCTTTTGCCAATCAATGACAATACTTGTATTTGTACCGGTAGTTATCATCACTTAATGCCAACAAACCCTTGGTTGGTATGGGGGCATCTGAAATAAAACCATATTTTTCATACAATCCCTCATCAATCTTCAAACCCTTAATCAATTTTAGCCCGTCATACTTATCATTAGTTGAGGGCTTCAACTAATCCTGAAAATCATCAAAAGGGTGCCTCTTCATGTAATCTCACTAGCCTAAATGTCCCCTTGCTGGAGGCATGTGAATTCTAGGGCTTTAATCTCTCTGACCTGAACGTCCCCTTGGTGGAGGCATGGTGAATTCTAGGGCTTTTCAAAAATAATTAAAATGTTACAAACTAGGGCTCCCAACCTCAGAACTTTGATTCAGAAATACACCCAACCCCAATTTTGTGAATTCACCCTACTACAATACTTTTTCAACCATAGGAACACAATTCCTCATAGAAAACATGAAAGAAAATAGTCAAGAAACACAAGAACAAGAACTATGAGAATAACCCCACTTACGGCTTTTTTGCCTGATTCTGCACTAACTTTTGCACACTAAAATCTCCTTCAATCTCCTCAATGGCCTCAAAACACTTTGTTAACATCAAAAAATGCATAATGAATCGCAAAACAAAAATTCACAACTTTTATTACCAATTGTAACTAGTTTGTCTGCCATAAATTCATACGAATGAGAAAATGGCCTGAAAACCTTCATTTTCTATAGTTTGAATATCAGTCGTAGATCCTTATCAAATCAGCACCATCAGACGATTGAGGGAAATCTAATCTTAATTGACCACCAATTCACCGAACAGGCCCAACAACCAACCAACAAAAAAATGCCACGTCACAACACATTCCAAAACAACATCCCGACCCAACTTTATTTTCTTTGACGACCTAAAACACGTGCCCACATCTTGTGATCCCGTGAAGAATAAACAATTGTGTATCTTGGATCCCAGGATCACGAGTCATTGACCATTATAGGAATTTAATCACAGCTAACATACAAAGGCCAATTGACATACAAAGGCCAATTAAACATCTCGTAATCCCGTGAAGAATAAAAGTTGATCACTTTGGACCGTAGGATCATGAGAGTCGTTGATTTGTTCATAGATTTAATCACTGGGCAACATTGAGATGAAGTAGTCGTCGAGCAACTTTCCTAACATATTAAAAGATCTTTGTTCATTTTCACCATGTGCAAAAAAATCGGGGCTATAGTAATTCAATCCTTAACTAAGTTGGATGCAAGATTATAATATAAGGTTTTAAACATAGTTACACCATCCTGGGGGACGAGGGAGCAAAGGGACAAGTTTTCGGGATGGGGGGACAAAAGGGCCTCAATTTGGGGATGGTGGAGGGATGGCAACTAGTGGTTTATATACTGTACATGTGGTACTTAAAATGCTAGTAATGAAAAGATGTATAACAATATAAGACATAAAGATGTAAAATCATTGACCATTGAACATTGCATTGTGATTGATCATTGAACATTGAACAATAAATTTTAAATTTTAAATACTCAAATTAGTAAA
The DNA here is from genome assembly GCA_027943335.1 of Chamaecyparis obtusa. Classification (NCBI taxonomy): domain Eukaryota; kingdom Viridiplantae; phylum Streptophyta; class Pinopsida; order Cupressales; family Cupressaceae; genus Chamaecyparis; species Chamaecyparis obtusa. The sequence goes on from BSBK01001913.1 coordinate 3,172,389, forward strand.
TGGAAGAGTTCTAATATATAAATAATAATAGAAAAGCCAAATACTAAAGTTTGATATCAAAAGTATGAGTATCTATCTCATCATAAAGATGATTATATTGAGTAGCATGATATGAGATATCAAAACAAGTACAAACTACAAAATCACAATGCCAAGGCCCAAAATCTAGTGATTCTAATGAAGGAGGCCTCTAATTATTCATCAAAGGGTTGGCAAACTTGTCATCATCAGAACTATCAACCTCTCCAAGGTTAAGAGCTGCAAAAGGAACACTAAACAACCCTTCATCTGAAGCATCCTCATCCTCATGAATCTGTGATGGCTCCTCTAGCTATACATCCCATTGTGTTGTTGGGCTCTCCTTGTACACATGTCTTGCAATCAGTGATATGCAAGACACTATGTACAGCCTCTCCAAGGTTAAGAGCTGCAAAAGGAACACCGAACAGCCTTGCATCTGAAGCATCCTCATCCTCATCAATCTGTGATGGCTGCTCTAGCTATACATCCCATCATGTTTTTGGGCTCTCCTTGTACACATGTCTTGCAATCAATGATATGAAAGACACTATGTACAGCCACTAGATTCTCTGCTCTCTAAGAGGTAAGTTTGTTCCTCTTAAGAGAGTGGATGAAGCTATAAGTAGACCAGTCCCTCTTAGAAGTCGAAGAATTAGATACCTGAGATTATAAAATTTCAATCAAATGACTAGTGTGAGAATTTAGAAAAGTTGAATCTAAAGTTCCCTTAAAGTTAAAAATAAAAACTTAAATCTTTAAAAGTTAAAATATTTACTGAGTTGAAGAACTAGAAACCTGAAATTATCAAATTTCAATAAAATGACTAGTGTGAGAATTTAGAAAAGTTGAATCTAAAGTTCCCTTAAAGTTAAAAATAAAAAATTAAATCTTTAAAAGTTAAAATATTTATTGAGTTGAAGAACTAGAAACCTGAGATTATCAAATTTCAATTAAATGACTAGTGTGAGAATTTAGAAAAGTTGAATCTAAAGTTCCCTTAAAGTTAAAAATAAAAACTTAAATCTTTAAAAGTTAAAATATTTATTGAGGTGAAGAACTAAAAACCTAAGACAACAAATGAATGGCTAGTGTGGTAGTTGTTGATTTCGGTCTATGGCAATTCCACCACAAAATCGGATCCTCCTATGCTATAGTTTTTATGTCTGCCTTTTCCACAATTGCATAAGGCCTAAGAGTAGCAAATCTGGTCCTCTCAATGTGAACCTTCCCAGCAGTCTTTGCATCATACATCCTATCAATGCACTTGAAGAACCCTTCCTTCACTTGAAAAAATTTAAAAATTTAAAAATTCAAATTATTGGCAAATAGAATTGTTAATAAGATATAAAGATGATTACAATGAGTAGCATGATATGAATTTTCAATTACCTCATCATCCTTAAGTGGTATTACTCAGCCAGGCCTAGGCATGTACCGCTTCAAATTCAAAGCATAAGCAGCCATGTGTAAGGGAGTGTTTAGGCTGTCCCATCTTTGCTGAATAATAGGTCGAATGTGGTCATTGTAGAAGGCTAAAGTGGGGTCTCTCTCTCGCACAACTACCCTCATCTAGCCAAGCATAGAATCAATGCACTCGTACACCTCTCCAAGGCTAGGTGCATCCCCATCACCATATCTGATGACCTAAAAAAATGAATTGATGATAGAGAATATGTATTTTGCATCACTCCAAAATACATCACTCTTCACTATCTCCTTCACCCTCCTCCCTTGTTCTATCCTAGATCCATCCCACTGATTCCACTCATTCGTCATAAATATGAGTTGCATTCTCTCCAAAAGAATGAAAAAGGATGCATATCTAGTCTCATCTAGTTTCAAGAACTCCTTCATGAAGCTCTTGAAGAGTGCATGTGAAGTGTGGTGGTTGCAAATATACATCTACACATCTCTAGCATCACTGACCACTTCCTTAATCCAATCAATCTTCCCCATGTCCTTGAGTGCATTGTTCATGACATGCACACAATATGGAGTCCACCAAATATGTCTATATGTTGCCTCAATAAGCCTCCCTGCAGCTTTGCACATAGGTGTTGCATCTGTCGCTACTTGGACCACATTTTGTGGCCCAATCTCCTCAATAGTTGCTTGAAGGATGTCAAGCTGAAAATCAACATCCTTTCGATGCCCTGAACAATCAATTGTCTTGAGAAAGAATGGGCCCTCTGTGCATGCAACTATGATATTGATGAGTGGACAGTTCGTAATCTCCGCCCACCCATCCATGATAATGTTGCATCCAGACCCCTCCCAAATTGCCCTCATGCTCTCCATTGTTGTACTGATCTTGGCATACTCTTTATCCAAGATTGTGGTCCTCAATTTGTGCTCACCTGGTGTCACAAATGGTCATCACCCACTCGCCACCAACTACATCATCTCCTTATAATAAGGATCGAGCTACATGAAGTGGTATGCCATTGGAAAAAAAGAATCTCCCAATGGAATCCTCTATCTCCTCTTTCAAGCGTGCATTAAACAAATCTTCTATGGGGTTACTTTCTTCAACTGTCACCTTGCATTTCCCCTTGCTTGGTTGTGATTCAGCCATAGCACTATAAGTGGAAGAAGGTCCCAAGGCTGCCCCTGCCAATGTTGTTTTTCTCTACTGCGATCTACGAGGGTGAATACGTGGCTACCCCTATATATGATGCTCATGAGCCTTCTGAATACTCTAAATCTGTTGCCTACCAGATAAGGTAGTAGGCATTGCAATTCCCAAGTCATCTGGAACACCCCATAGCTTGTTGAATTCAATTCTATAATGCAAAGTTTTAGGCTCCTAAAGTTTACATGATCTGATGCAAGAGCATCCTGGGTGTAAGAGCAATCTTGCATCACCCAAAAATATTTTTGGTTTCTTTTCAATAAGGGCTATCTTGTGTAGAGCTGCTATTTATAGAAACTTGCTATTTTTAGTAAGTTGGTCATACAATCTCAAAAATTTTTGATTTCATAGTTGGAGGTTCATCTTAGTCATATCAACCTACCTGTAAAGTTTCATTTCTAGATCAAGTCTGGTTTTGAAGATATTGAAACTTTTCAGTTTTGGAAACAGGGTATAGAAATTTTGAACTCAATTTTGAAGGCTTTAGAAGCCCTAGATGAGATTGAATTTTCAGCCGAATGAAGTTTTCTTGATTTAGGTGTTGTAGAGCTCCTTGTGCCCTTTCTAAAATGGGGTTATAATAGTCAATCGGGTCAATGAGTGATGACTTATGGTCTCCGCAAGTTGGGTCACCTGAAATGGCGGAAAATGATTTTCCTTCAAAATTTCTGTTTGGGTTTCAAAAGTTATTTTGAGCCGACTTTGATGTAATAAAATGAAAAATAAAATAATTCTAAGTTTGGTCGGCCTTGTTGGCTAAAAATTCTAGAACCTTCCCAGGTGGTGGAAAATTGCCTATATAAGGAAGGCTGTAGTGTTGTCTTAGGCAGTTCGGGACAGTTCTAGGTAGTACATCTGGGTATTGATTCGAGGCTTTGTCCTACAGAATATTGTAAGGGAATGCCCATGTGGCTTTGCATATTGTAATTCTAAAAGTTTGTAATTCCACATTTGTGGGGATAATAAGAAGCCAATTTTTTGTTCTTGCATATTGTTGTTATTTCTCTATTTTTGTTATGTATTTGTGGTATTAAGGGGAGCACCCTTCATCAAGTGGTATCAGAACAAGAGTTCCTGAGTGTGTAAACAAATCGCCGATTGTGAGGCAGTTTGCACCAGGACCGTGGGTTAAGGTTTCTGTGTAAACAAATCACCGACTGTGAGGCAGTTTGCACCAGGACCGTGGTTAGGGTTTCAGCGTGCATCATGAAAATGCCTCCACAAAGGGAACATGGCGGAAGAGTTGGTGTTGTAACACCTGAGGTTAGAGTGCTCCAGAGACAAGTGTGAGCATTGCAAGAAGAGATTCACAGAGGAATGAATCTTAATGTCAGAGATGAAAGCGAGGATGAAGCCAAAGAAGAAGATCAAGAAGGAGAAGTCGAAGTTGTAAACTAGGAGGAAGAAAGACTTTTTCGGGCCATTTCCAAGATCGAAAAAAGACCTAAGATTTAGGTTCTTGCATTTTCAAGAAATCTTAACACAGAGGAGTTGATCGACTAGATCAATGAATGTGAAGCATATTTTGAGTATGAAGTGTTCAGGATCCTGATAAGGTCAAATTCGCGAAGGCCAGACTCAAAGGTCATGCGAAGATCTGGTGGCAAGAGATTTAATTGGAGCAAAATAGAAGAGGAAAAGATAAAATCATAAGATGGGATCGGATGGTGGATAAATTAAAGCAACAGTTCATCCCTGTTGATTATGAGCTTGACCTATTGAAGAAAATGCAAAGTTTGAAGCAAGTGGGATGATTTGTTCAGGAGTATACAGAGGAGTTCTATCGAATCCTCATCAGAACAGGCCATGCCGAAGCTGATAAGGAGAAAGTTTCCCGTTACCTTAATGGGTTGAGGCCAAGCATTCAGGAGGAGCTGAATCTAGTTTGAATGAACAGTATTGAAGAGGCATACCAGTTTGCCCTAAAAGTAGAGGAAAAGTTGAACAAGAATTTCAAGAGCAGACAAAATGGAAGAGGTCACGGTGGACGATCTGGTGGATGGTCATATGGAGGCCAAAATGAAGATTCGAAAAAGAAGGATGAGGCCAATAGCTGTCAAAATTAGAGAGAAAACAACTCCAATCATTTTCAAGATCAGAAAAATAGAGATCAGAGAGGAAGAGGAAGAGGACAAGGTTCAGGAAGAGGAGGTTTCTGTGGAACATGTTTTCACTATGGAGAAGGTCACAGGGCATTTGAATGTCCTCAACACCAAGGAAGCATGGATAGGAGGAATGAAGTCCAGGCCAGAGTGGCACATGTAGATGAAGATGTCAGATCCTCAAATTCTAAAGATGCTGAAAGAGGAGAAACGTTGATTAACAGAAGAGTCCTGCTAAGTGGTGAGAATGAACCTAAACAAAGGAGGAGTCTATTTTGCACTAGATGCAAGTGTGAGGGTAAATGTTGTGATGTGATTATTGATAGTGGAAGCACTGACAATTTGGTGTCAGAAGAGATGGTGACAAAGTTGAAGCTCAAGAGATAGAAACACCCACATCCATATCAGATTGCCTGGGTGCAGGATGACCACAAGGTCATGGTCAGTGAATAGTGCCTAGTAAAGTTCAAGATTGGTGGGTACCATGATGAGGTACTATGTGATATCATACCTATGGATGCATGTCACATGTTGTTGGGTAGGCCATGGTAGTTTGACAGATGTGTTGTACACAATGGTCATGCAAATACCTATTCCCTGACAAAGGATGGAGTGCGACATAAGCTAAAGCCATTGAAGGAGATCGAAGAAAAGGTATGTGGTAATGCAAGAATAACTTTTGTTGATGGAAAAAAATTCTTAGATGGTATGAGGCATGAGCATGTGTATTTTGCTTTAATTCCAAAATCTGGTAAAGAGGAAATGGAGGATGTACCTGTAGAGGTTGCAGATTTGTTGAATGAGTTTCAAGATATTGTATTTGATAATGTACCTAATGGATTACCATCGGTAAGGAAGATCAATCATCAGATGGATTTGATTCTAGGAGCCAATTTACCAAACAAGGCAGCACACAGAATGACACTAGCAGAAAGTGAAGAGTTGAACAGACAAGTACATGAGTTATTGCAAAAGGGGTTGATTCGAGAGAGTCTGAGTCCCTAGGCTATACCAGCGGTATTAGCACCAAAGAAGAATGGAGAATGGAGGATGTGTACCGATTCTAGAGCAATAAACAAGATCACAATCAAGTACTGGTTTCCATTACCATGAATGGATGATATTATGGACTGTTTGAGTGGGGCTGTGTATTTCTCAAAGATAGATCTAAAGAGTGGATATCACCAAGTTCAGATCAGAGAAGGAGATGAATGGAAGACTGCCTTCAAGAAAAAAGGACTGTATGAGTGGTTAGTCATGCCTTATGGGCTAACCAATGCACCAAGCACTTTCATGCGGCTCATGAATGAGGTTTTGAAAGAATTTCTAGGTAAGTTTGTCATTGTTTACCTAGATGATATTTTGATCTTTAGCAAGACATTGGAGGAACATATGATGCATATTCGTATGGTGTTTGAGAAGTTGAGAGATGAGAAATTGTTGATTAATTTGAAGAAGTGTAGTTTTGTGAAGAAGGAATTAGTGTATTTGGGATTTGTAGTTTTAGCAGAAGGTCTGAAAATGGATTCAGAGAAGTACAGGCTATCCTTGAATGGCATACTTCAAGGAGTGCTACTGAGGTAAGATCTTTTCATGGTTTGGCTAGTTTTTACAGAAAGTTTATCATAAATTTTAATAGTATTTGTGGACCCTTGACTAAAACAATGAGAGGGGATAGAAAAGAGTTCAAATGGACTAATCGGGTAGATAAGAGTTTTAAACTGTTGAAACAAAAAGTTACAGAACAGCTTATTTTAGCACTTCCAAATTTTAATAAGGTGTTTCAAGTAGACTGTGATGCTTGTGGTACTGCAATAGGAGCTATTATGAGCCAAGAAGGTAAACCTATTGCTTATTTCAGTGAGAAGTTGAATGATGCCAAGAGAAAATATTATATTTATGATCAGAAATTTTATGCTATAGTTCAAGCATTAAAGAAGTGGAGACACTATCTACTTCCTAAGGAGTTTGTTTTGTATACTGATCATCAAGCTTTGCAATATTTGAATAGTCAAGGAAAGTTGAATCAGAGGCATTTGAAATGGGTTGAGTTTTTACAGAGTTATACATTTATTTTGAAACACAAAAGTGAAAAGTCTAATAGGGTTGCAGATGCACTTAGCAAAAGGCAACTATTGCTGATAGAGATACAGATTGAGGTGGTTGGGTTCAAGGAACTCAAGAATTTGTATCCAGAGGATCCTAATTTTGGTGAAGCTTGGAAAGCTTGTAAAGAACCTATTACTCTAGATAGAATGAAGTGGTTGGATTTTATCATTCAAGATGATTGCTATTCAGGGGGAGTCAGTTGTGCATTCCACGAAGTTCTATGAGGGAGAATCTCATCAAAGAGAAGCATAGCGGAGGATTGGCTGGACATTTTGGTTATGATAAAACCCTTGCTTTGGTTAGTGAGAATTATTATTGGCCACAGTTGCAGCGAGATGTGAAGAAGTTTGTACAGAGTTGCAGAGTATGTCAGATGGTGAAAGGAGTGAAGTAGAATACAGGGTTGTATCAGCCATTACCTATACCAAAGAAGCCTTGGGAGGATATCAGTATGGACTTTGTTCTTGGTTTACTGAGGACTCAGCGGGGACATGATTCAATTTTTGCGGTGGTTGACAGATTTTCAAAGATGGCACATTTTATTCCCTGCAAGAAGACTAATGATGTTGTTCATGTAGCAGAATTGTTTTTTAGAGAAGTAGTGAGACTACATGGTTTGCCAAAGACCATAGTTTCAGATCGAGACACTAAGTTTGTTGGATATTTCTGGCATACATTGTGGAAGAAGTTGAAGACAGATTTGAAGTTTAGTTTATCACATCATCCACAGGCTGATGGATAGACATAGGTGGTGAATACGAGTTTGGAGAATTTGCTGAGATGTTTGGTTGGAGATAAGCCAACAGGATGGGATTTGATTTTACCACAAGCAAAATTTGCATTTAATAATTCTACCAACAGGAGCACTGGTAAATCACCATTCCAAATTGTATATGGAAGTAGTCCCAGAAATGCATCTGAGTTGAGGAAAATAGATAAAGGAGAAATAAGTAGTGCTGAAGCTGAGGATTTTGCAAAACATTTGAAGAACATCCATGAGGAGGTGAAGAAGCACATTACCAAGATGAATGCGTAGTATAAGGCTAAGGCAGATGAGAAAAGGAGGCATAAGGAATTTCAGGTTGGAGATGAAGTCATGGTTCATTTGCAGAAGGAGTGATTTCTAGTTGGTACATACAACAAGCTGAAAATGAAGAAGTTTGGGCCATGTAAGATACTAAAGAAGCATGATTCAAGAAATGCATATGAGGTAGAATTGCCTACTAAGCTGAATATTTCACCAGTGTTTAACATTTCAGATTCGACAAAGTATCATGAAGGAGGTGTTGAAGATGAGATCACAGCAGCACAGTGGAGTATTTCATCAACTAGTTTAGATACTAAGGAGATTGAGGATATACTAGACAGTCATGTTGGCAGAAGCACAAGGAATAGGACATATGAAGAATATCTGGTCAAGTGGAAAGGATGACCTATTGAAGATTCATCATGGCTGACAAAGCAGGAGGTTAACTGTCTTCACACCTAAGCCATGACAAGGTCACTTCTCAAATTACCCTGAGTGTCTGATGCAAGAGCATCCTGGGTGTAAGAGCAATCTTGCATCACCCAAAAATATTTCTAGTTTCTTTTCAATAAGGGCTATCTTGTGTAGAGCTACTATTTATGGAAACTTGCTATTTTTAGTAAGTTGGTCATACGATCTTAGAATGTTCTGATTTCACAGTTGGAGGTTCATCTTAGTCATATCAGCTTGCCTGTAAAGTTTCATTGCTAGATCAAGTCTGGTTTTGAAGATATTGAAACTTTTCAATTTTGGAAACAGGGTACAGAAACTTTGAACTCAATTTTGAAGTCTTTAGAGGCCCCGGATGAGGTCAAATTTTTGGCCAAATGAAGCTTGCTAATTTAGGTGTTGCAGAGCTTCTCGTGCCCTTTCCAAAATGGGGTTATAATAGTCAATCGGGTCAACGGGTGATGACTTATGGTCTCCGCAAGTTGGGTCACCTGAAATGGCGAAAAATGATTTTCCTTCAAAATTTTTGTTTGGGTTTCAAAAGTTATTTTGAGTTGACTTTGATGTAATAAAATGAAAAATAAAATAATTCTAAGTTTGGTTGGCCTTGTTAGCTAAAAATTCTGGAACCTTCCCAGGCGGTGGAAAATTACCTATATAAGGAAGGTTGTAGTGTTGTCTTAGGCAGTTTGGGATAGTTCTAGGTAGTACATCTAGGTATTGATTTGAGGCTTTGTCCTACAGAATATTGTAAGGGAATGCCCATATGGCTTTGCATATTGTAATTCTGATAGTTTGTAATTCCACATTTGTGGAGATAATAAGAAGCCAATTTTCTGTTCTTGCATATTGTTGTTATTTCTCTATTTCTGTTATGTGTTTGTGGTATTAAGGGGAGCACCCTTCATCATCATCCCACAACTTTTCCTGTTCAAAAGAGGAAGTGTGCATTCACTCTAGTGATTCTATCAAACCATTTTTTAGTACAAATGTTGCATTTCCACTTCCTTGTGCCACCACCTTATTGTGTTGGGGTTGTTATCCTCATTGCAAACTATCTAAGAGGAGATTTAAGATCATAAGCACCCCTATCCCACTTTGCCAAAAGTGTGGAGGGGCAGTCAATACATGGTGGACCAGGTGGCCAACTATCTGTGGATTCAGTTTGCTCATCCCCCTCATTAGTGTCATGATCATCACCATGCTCAGGTTCGTAATCTAATTGACTATCAATGCCACTATGAGAATGAGTTTCCAATTCCATCTCATCATCATTTGTTTAATTATCATAACTATGGGAGCTCATTTTGACACTGCATTTCACCAAATGAAAAAAAAAAATCAATAAATACATGGTTTTAGCCTATGCCCTACATTAAATTTTTAAAATTTTAATTTTTAAATTAAACAATAAGAATTCAGAAAGCGAAACAACAAGAATCTACTTCAATTTAGAAATGAAATCAAAAGAAAATGAAACAACAAGAAATGTAAAACTTAAAACAATGAGCATTCATTTGAAAATGAGAAAAAAAAAATTAAAAATCAGTTACAAACCCTACCCCTTTTGCTTGAAATATCTCTTCAACAAGGTGAAGAATCTTCCTCCTCTTCTTCTTGCTCCTTGTCACTCCTCTTTGACTTGCAATCACTCTTTTCACTCTTACAATCACTCACCCTTTTCTTAGCTACTCACTCTTCTTGTTGTTGTTATTGCAAACACATAGAAATGAAAAAATGAATACAAATGAAGCTTCAAACTATTTTGATGTAGTATAACATACAAGATGGGCCCCACATACCCCTAGGGTTACAATGTAACCAATAAAAAAAATTAAAAACTTATTTTTTTTTGGCATCACTTTTTTAGCTTCTTGTGATGAGGATGTCTAGACGTCCCCTTAGGGGTTGAGGGATGCTTGGGCATCCCCCTGTCCCCACGGGGACATTGGGACATCCCCATGTCTCCTTGGGAATGGTGGCGGGATGGTGTTGTCATCAAGGATGTCGGAACATCATTCTCCCGTCCCTGGTGCGTCCCTGTTTCAAGAAAGCTAGTTATTTTGGGGGGGACGCGTCCCCAGGTTACTATGGTTTTAAACAATGATGTTGACCAATAATTTTAGGAAGAAGATAAGCTAGACAAGGTTTTGAGTGCTTTAAAAGATTTAAAGGTCACTAATGTGAAAAACAACAAGAATATTGGACAAGAAAAACCTCAGTTTAGTAATTTCAACAGACAACCCAGATTATAGAATTATCCTTATAATACTCAATGGAAGAATGGTAAGCCCATTCAGCCAACTCAGAAGAATAATACCAATGACAAAGTGACCCTTGATCCATTGCAGAAGAATAGTGTCAATGTCTGTGATGATTCACCATGGTGTATGACGTGCCAATCTCCACATGCACCAGAGTATTGTGTAGTTGCACAATCAATTTCTGCTGGCGAGGAAGCTCAAGATAAGAAAGATGAACCAACAATCGAAAATGATGATTGGCTGGTTCATACTTCGAGGAAATTGGTGATGTTTTTTATTGTGAGTTTCAAGAGATTGATGTGAATGAGCAGAGGCAGAGGGGTGAATCTTATCACCAAGAAGTTTTCTCTGATGATGATGATGGTATTGATGATTAGAGATGCAATGCATAACAAGGGGGTGATATTATGGATCTTAGGAGACCTTCTAAGGAGGAGATTGCAAAAATTAATGCTACTACAGTTGCTCAAGTCAAGAGTAACGACAATTTGAGAAATAGGATAGTAGGGGAAAACAGTGGTAAACTGCAAGCATATTTATTGAGCAGAAGGATAAGGATAATAATGTTAAGGAGGAGAAAGATAAGTCTGTTGTCAAAATTAAAGAAGTCAAAGGGAAGAAATGGGAAGCTAAGAAGACTAAAATAGTAAAGCCTAATGTTGAGGCCACTTCATCCAAAGATAAAACAAAAAAAACTGACAAGTCTGCCACACCTACTAAAGAGGATCCAAAGCAGAAAACCATTGCTTAAGGCACCAAGTTGAAAGTTGAAAATGAACTCCCTAATTACACACCTATAGACATGTTGCAGTTGCTTTCACCAATTACTATTAAATTTCCCTTATTAGAAATGATGAGGATTGATGAGCATAGAAATAAGGCTATGGCTTGGGTTAGGAGTGCTTCATCTAAGAAGATGTGTTGCTTGGGTTAGGGTCTCTTGGTTTAAATATTGATACTTGATGCAGTCAAGGTTGGTGGATCCAATTAAGGACTGACCGACCTTGCAGCCAAACCAATATGCAGTAGAAATACTCAACAACAACAACAGATTTGAAATAAAATAGAAGTCTTTATTCATCAAATCACTGATTACATGCAATGTGTCGGGCTGTAAGGCATTCTCAGTTATGGCCAGATACAAAGAAAATAACAGTCTACAAGATCTCACAGGATCCAAATCTTGTCCACAACATTAGTATTCAACTAGCCCAGGTCTGCAACACACAGCACACTAGTAGGCACCTAGGAAAGATCTAAACTTGTACTCAAACTTCTAAGCAATCTTCCTGCTCCTAAGCTCATAGGCTACTAACCTTCCTCCAACTATCTAATGCCCTAAACAACTACCCAAGAATCCTATAAATATTGATTCCCAACCACAAGTCGGCTGATGAAACAATAAACCCTTACAAACAAATATTAAATGCTAAAACATCAGTTGGCTCTCAAATAACCTTACAAATAAATAAACTCTCCAAGATGGCCCCAAACGGTCATCAAATCTGCATAGAAGAATGCAACATGCCAGATCTAGGTCCCCACATGTCCAACGGTCAATCCATAACTTGAGGAGCGCGACCCAAATCAATGGAACCAGTCGGCCAACCCGATCTAACAAAACAATCTAGTTGGTAAGCAAGAACACCGAGCAACAGAGGAAATAACCCAGCATCAGTCAACCGACCATGCCAAGCATGACCGAGGAACGTAGTTATCACCAAGCACCAGTGAACCGATGCCTTCATTTATCGAGCATTCTTTAGAGACCGAGCACCCCGATAACCATAGAAACCAAGCAACCAGTCCCCCAAACTGAGCAAGTACTCCACCAAACCAAGATCAAAACTAACAATCTACCTTTAAAGACAAATATATTTTTGGTTGATACAGGATTGCCAAGAATCCTAGGATGCTTTTGCATCAATACTACTCAAGGTAAATGTTGTGCTCTTGATTCCAGAGAAGTGCCTATAATTGGCATGATATAATCATTATTGTACAAGTTAGTTGTATTTCCAGAGGAGGATCTAACCATGAGTGTGTTGTTAGTTGACATCCCAACTCATTATGAGATGTAGTTATCAAGAAAATGGAGTGCTACTATGGGTGGGAGTTTATAGTGTGATTTATCATTTGCAAATTTCCATATAGATGACAAACATGTTAAGATTGAAAGAGAGCCTAGGGTGGCTATGATGTTGTTATCAAGAAAATGGAGTGTTGCTATGGGTGGGAGTTTACAGTGTGATTAATGATTTGCAACTTTCCATATAGATGACAAGCATGTTAAGATTGAAAGAGATCCTAGGGTGGCACATGTGATTGAACAAGAAATTGATAATAATAATACTACTTGTTTTGTGGATATTGATGTAAATGCATTCAAAATAGAAGATCTGGTGTTAGCTGAGAAGAGGGAATCTACATTGCTGACAGAAGATAATAAGAATAAATCTGATGCTATAGACTTGTGGATCACATACTTTGATGGTGCAAGTTCCAAGGATGGGTCAGGTGCAAGAGTGTTACTAATTTCACCTAGTGGTAGGACGTATAAGTTTTCATTTACTTTGACTTTTACATGTACTAATAATGTGGCTGAGTATGAAGCATTGTTGCTAGGTCTAAGGCTAGCAAGTAAATATGGTATAAAGATTCTCAGGGTGATTGGAGATTCTGAGCTAGTGATATCCCAGGTAAGATCAAAATATCCCTCAAAGAATAAGAGACTCAAGTAGTAAAAAAATGTTGTATGGGAAGAGGTTAAAAACTTTGATGCTTTTGGGATTGATTAGATGGATAGAAGCAATAACAAGATGGCAGATTTCTTGGCAAACATTGCGTTGAAGCTAGATGATGTAACCTTTGCAGGGATTTCAAAGGTGGAAGTTCAATTTAGGCCATCAGTCCCTAATAATGTAGAAATTTGGTAGGTATTCAATGATGACCAAGATATTTTGAGGTTCTTGAATTGTGAAGATGAATACTTTGGTCAGAAAATTGACTTCAATGCTTATGTTGAATAAATTGATGGAGAGAAGATAGTTTTGGGAATGAGATCATACAAATGAAAACCAACAAGGTGCCAAAGGGTTTGGTAGTGCTTGAGAGAGTATTTGATAATCAAGATAGAATAAAGAATGTTGTTGCTACAACAAACCTCACTGACTTAGAGGAAATAAACCTTGGGACACAAAAAGCACACAAGAGGGTGTATATTGGAAAGAAAATATCACCTAAGGTCAGAAAATGACTCATTGGTCTATTAAGAAAGTATGGACATAATTTTGCCTGGTCATATGATGACCTCAAAGTTTATAGAGAAGATCTTTTCCAACATGTCATACCTTTGAAGGATAGTGCTAAGCCATTCAGGTAGAAGCTAAGACCTGTAAACCCAACTCTTGCACCAAAAATGCAAGAGAAATTAATGAAGCTAAGAGACGCTGGTATTATTAAGCCTATAAGGTATTCATCATGGATATCCAACCTAGTGCCAGTGACCAAGAAAAATAGGGATATCAGATTGTGTGTTGACTTTTGGAATTTAAACATATCCTCATTAAAGGATAATTATGGGCTACCAAATATGAAAGCCATGTTACAAAGGGTGACTGGGTCTGAGTTAATGTCTATGATGGATGGTTTTTCTGGTTATAACCAAGTAATGGTGAAAGAATCTGAGCAATACAAAACAACATTCACTACACCTTGGGGTACATACATTTATGTCAGAATGCCATTTGGGTTGACAAATGTTGGTGCAACTTTTCAAAGGGCCATGGATGTGGCATTTTCTAAATTTATTAATGATTTCCTTGTGGTATACCAGGATGACCTTACTGCTTATTCCCAAAAATAAGAACATTGTCGACACCTTGAGAAAGTCTTTATCAGAGCTTTGGAATATGGTGTATCACTAAATCCTACGAAGTGTGTTTTTGAGGTTACAGGAGAAAAATTGTTGGGGCACATAGTGTCAAAGGAAGGAGTAATAATAGACCCAGAACAGGTAGCGGCTATCGACAAAATACCTCAGCCAAAGAACCTTAAAGGCATCTAGTCATTTTTTGGGCAAGTAAATTTCCTAAGGAGATTTGTCACAGATTTTGTCAAAATCAGCAAACCAATCTCAAAGATGTTAAAGAAAGGTGCTAAGATTGAGTGGGATGGGGAACCAAGTTGCATTTCAGAACATTAAAAAGGCTATCAAGGAATCCCCAGTACTAAAGCACCTGATTATACCAAGCCTATGCACATTTTTGTTTTGCTTGATTCCATACTATTGTATTTCAACAAGAGGTCTCAAGGTGAAGATGTAGGTGGATCAACAAGATCCAAGAGTTTAACATTGAGATCCAAATCACAAAGCTGGTCAGAGGCCAGGGATTGGCTAAATTAATGGTTGAGTCAAATCTTGATGTTAACTAGATTAATCAAGTTTAGGATGAACATAGGGCATATCTATGTGACATTGATGGCTGCGAGTGGTATGATGATATTATCCTTTACCTACAAAGGATGAAATGCCCAAAGGAAATGGATGACATGTAAAAGGACTCTCAAACTGCATGCAATTAGGTACACCATTATTACAGGCAAATTATGGTGGAGTATTGGAGTCCTACCTAAATGTGTGGATAGAACCCAAGCCACAAAGTTGTTGGAGGAATTGCATAGTGGGTTGTGTGGAGGTCATTCTATGGCAAAGAAAACTGCACACAAGCTTCTAAGAGCAAGGTTTTGGTGGCCAACAATATTCAAAGATGCCCATAAGTTGGTTAAAAGGTGTGTGCATGCCAAAGGTTATCTGGTAAGTTAAAAAAATTTGGAAATATGCCTCTGAGACCAGTTGAGGTGCAAGCGCCATTCCAGCACTAGGGTATTGATTTTGTAGGAGAAATTGCCAATAAATCCAATGGAGGTCATCCATGGATATTGGTTGCGACTAATTATTTCACAAAGTGGGTAGAAGCTATCCCAACAAGAAGGCCAAAAAGTAAGGTGGTAACAGATTTCTAATGAACAACATCATTACTAGGTTTGGATGTCCTGAAAGAATTGTATCAGATATGACATGTGTTTTAGGTCTGAGGAGTATAATTACTTTTGTAGTAAATTTGGGATCCAAACCTCATGTTCATCACCTTATCACCCACAAGGTAATGGGCAACCAGAATCAAGCAATAAGGGCTTGGTTAAAATAATCAAGAGAATCCTAGATAAAAACAAGAGGGCGTGGGATTCAAATTTGGCACTAGTTGTTTGGGCAGACATGGTAACTATGAAGAAAGCAACAGGGTGCGCACCATTTGATTTGGTGTATGGAATTCATGCCAGTGTACTGTTGTGAGTTTTTTCACACCATCACCTCATTGAAAAAGGGGACCCCCTCATTTTGCTTCAGCAGTAGGTGTTTTGGAAGTTCTCCCAGGTTGGTGATGTTAAAGGAGATTTTGAAGTGGCTTGCAAAATTTGGAGATGATTCAAGAGGTTGAATAGTGAGGATTTTTGGTCCGAAGAGGATGAATGGTGGGTTTAAAAATGATAAAAAATTTGAGTTTTGTTAAGTTTATAACTTGATCTTTAAATGTAATGATTTTGCTTACTAATCCAAATTAAAGATATGGATTAGATTATTCAATTTATAAGCAATCTTGTTTGACATTTTAAGCAAAAAATTTGGATTTTGTGGACTTCGAAATTTTTTGGGAAATTTGGTGAAATTTTGCAAATTATGGAAAATGGATAGATAAATTTGGGCAATTTAATTGTGCAATTTTGATAAAATAATCTTTGAAAAATCCTAATTCTGAGTGTTGAAATTTTAATTTTAATGTTCACTTTTCACAATTTGGTAAGAGGGTGTTAAAACTAAGATCAGATATTTATATATTAAATATATTGAAAACCTTAATGTTTTATTTAATCAAGAAATTATGTGAATGACAATTTATACAATACTGTTATTATGCTCCAGACTTTTACCAAAGGATTGTGGTTATATATGTCATGGTTAATTGTCTTTTAGCATGGACAACAATTCATATAAATATGGGAGGGGAGCTGTTCATTGTGGAGGCATCTCCACAATGGTCATGACTCCTCATGGAGTCACGTCCATTGTGGAGGTGTCTCCACAATGGTCGGCTCTCCATTGTGGGTGACGGTTGTTAACAAAACCTTGCTTAAGAAAACAACCGCAACTTATCATACTTGTGTCGACTTATAATTCCACATTAATATATATATATATATATATATATATATATATATATATATATATATATATATATATATATATATATATATATATATATATATATATATATGCTTTTATCCAACAGAAGCTATAAACATTAACACTCCCTCTTAGCTAGGGAGGATAACAAATATTACCTCAAGGTAATATGTGAGTATAAATAATCATTTTATATTTCTATCATTTCACTGATATAATGAGTATTGGCCCTCAAGTATTAAGTCTGTAATACTTACCAAGTACTCAGAGCAATAGTCTCCAAATATCAACTCACAAGATATTCACCTAAGTGCTCAAAATGATTATTATGAGTAATGGTCTTCAAGTATCAAATCCATGATACTCACCCAAGTACTCAGAGTAATGGTCTTCGAATATCAAGTCCATGATATTCACCAAGTACTCAATGTGAGTATAGATAATCACTTTATATTTATATCATTTTACTAATATAATGAGTAATGGCCCTCAAGTATCAAGTCCATGATACTTACCAAGTACTCAGAGCAATAGTCTCCAAATACCAACTCACAAGATATTCACCTAAGTGCTCAAAATGATTATTATGAGTAATGGTCTTCAAGTATCAAATCCATGATACTCACCCAAGTACTTAGAGTAATGGTCTTCGAATATCAAGTCCATGATATTCACCAAGTACTCAATGTGAGTATAGATAATCACTTTATATTTATATCATTTTACTGATATAACGAGTAATGGCCCTCAAGTATCAAGTCCATGATACTTACCAAGTACTCAGAGCAATAGTCTCCAAATATCAACTCACAAGATATCCACCTAAGTGCTCAAAGTGATTATCATGAGTAATGGTCTCCACATATCAAATCCATGATACTCACCCAAGTACTCAGAGTAATGGTCTCTGAATATCAAGTCCATGATATTCACCAAGTACTCAAAATATCTAACATAGTATGTGCACTAGTATTACATGTGTAATACTTACCATGTAGACATGAATAAGTTATTATGAGATCGTCACCTTATAAAAACTTTTACAACAAGTGGAAATCATTTAAAAGTCATCACTTCCAATGATATACACAAAGAACACATGATTATGAAATATCACTCATAACAAAGAATGTTTTATTTGTACAATAAAAACTTACTGAGATAAGTTCTCAGGAATTACAATCATACCAAGTTTACCTCTAAAGTGCTCTACCTTTATCTTTGCTAGAGCCTTGGTGAGAATGTCTGTCGATTGTTCCTCTGTACTGATATACTTTAACTCAATAACATTCTTTTCCACCATATCTCTAATATAGTGATAAGGTATCTCAATATGCTTGGACCTGTTGTGAAATACTTACCATGTAGACATGAATAAGTTATTATGAGATCGTCACCTTATAACAACTTTTACAAGTGGAAATCATTTAAAAGTCATCACTTCCAATTATATACACAAAGAACACATGATTATGAAATGTCACTCATAACAAAGAATTTTTTATTTGTACAATAAAAGCTGACTGAGATAAGTTCTCAGGAATTACAATCATACCAAGTTTACCTCTAAAGTGCTCTACCTTTATCTTTGCTAGAGCCTTGGTGAGAATGTCTGCCGATTGTTCCTCTGTACTAATATACTTTAACTCAATAACATTCTTTTCAACCATATCTATAATATAGTGATAAGGTATCTCAATATGCTTGGACCTGTTGTGAAATACTGGGTTTAAGGAGAGCTTTATACAACTCTGATTATTACAATGAATAATGATTAGCCCTAAATCTTTCATCTCAAATTCAGCTGCAAGATCTTCTTTACATTTATTAATTAGATAATCTTCACCTGTTATTAACAAATCATCTACATAAAGTATTAAAATCAACATATCACCTTTTTCCACCTTAAAGTAGAGGCTAGGGTCAGCATCATTTTTAGAGAAGCCCATTTTAGATAGATAGTGATCTATTCATTCATACCATGCTCGAGGTGCTTGCTTAAGTCTATATAATGGCTTCTTTAGTTTACAGACATGAGTTTGTTGATTGTGTACTATGAATCCTTCTGGTTGTTCTAGATATACTTCCTCCTCAATCACACCATTTAGAAAAGCTGTCTTTACATCCATCTGATGGATCTTCCAACCTTTGGCAGCAGCAATGGCAATAGTTGTTCTTACTGAGGTATATCTTGCAACTGGAGCAAAGGTCTCTACATAGTCAATGCCTTCCTTTTGAGAGAAACCTCTTCCAACAAATCTTGCCTTGTATTTATCAATACTTCCATCTATAGCATGTTTAATTTTGAATAACCACTTGGAGGAGACAACTGATTTATTTTTAGGTCTCGGTACAATATCCCATACATCATTTTGTAAGATAGAATCATAGTCTTCTGTCATGGTATTCTTCCAATTTTGATGTTGAAGAGCTTCTTTTGGGTTAGAGGGTTCTGAGTTTAGAAGCATACTCATAAGTGCGACATAACTAGAGAATTTATGAGGTCTTTTATTTTCTCTGATAGTCCCATTTGGAGCAGCATATCTCTCACCTTCTTCAATAACTTTTCTAGCCCAAAGAGGTCTCTTCTTTCCTACTTCAATTTCATTAGGAGTATTTAATGGTTCATTATCTACAACTTCTTGGTTCTCCCTCTGAATCTCAGGATTATGATCTTCTAGAGAATCATTATAGTCTTCCTTGGACCTTTTGAGTGCAGTATCCTCTTCAAATATTACATCTCTACTTAGCTCAATATTTCAAAGATACCTTTCTTTCCTGAAGGTTCTAATTTATTTATTTTCTCTTTAGGAATATGAATGTAGATAGGACACCCAAAAGTTCATAAGTGACTGATATTAGGTTTACTACCTGAGAATGCTTCTTCCAGGGTTTTATTTTCAAGGTGGGAGTTAGGGCATCTATTTTGAACATATACAGCAGTATTAGAGGCTTCGGCCCAAAGATGAGTTTCTAGGTTTTGATCAAGGATCATTGCTTTAGCAACTTCTACTATTGTCCTGTTCTTTCTCTCTGCAACTCCATCCTGTTATGGGTTGTATGGAATAATGAACTCGCTCTTGATCCCAACATGTTTACAGAAACTTTGGAATATTTCTGAAGTGTATTCTTTACCATTGTCTGTTCTTAATATTTTAATACTATTACCTGATAGATTTTCCACTAAAGCCTTGAACTCTTTGAATTTTAAGAGGATTTCTTCTGACTCCTTACATTTTAGAAAATATATCCAAGTCTTCCTAGAGTAATCATCAATAAAGATGACATAATACAAATATCCTCCAATAGAGGGAACCAGCATAGGGCCACATAGATTAGAGTGAATAAGTTCTAAAACATTCTTAGTTTTACTTTCACTATGATGAAAAGTACTTTTAGTATTCTTTCCTAGTGCACAACCTTTACAAGCTCCAATATGTTCAGATCTTAGTTTTGGTAGCCTTGTAACCATCTTCTCTAAAGAGGTTAAACCATGAAAATGAAAATGTCCTAGTCTCCTATGCCATAGTTCACTTTCATTTGTTGTAAGAATTAGGGCTTGATTTGAGGGAATACATAATTTATAGAGAGTCCCATCTCTAACTCCAATAGTGTGAGCATTCTTTATGTTTGAGTTCTTAGGCCAAGCTAAAATCTTCCCATCCATAAAATTGATTCTGTACCCCTTGTCTTCTAGTGCTGAAATTGAAACTAAGTTTCTTCTTATGCCAGGTACAAATAGAACACCAGTAAGTTGTATAGATATTCTAGATTCAAGATATATGGTGCAGGTCCCAATTCCCATAACTAGATAGGCAGTATCATCTCCAATTGTAACTTCTTGTGTAGAACATTCTTCTAAGGAGTCTAAATGCTCTTTGAATCCGGTGATATGTCGAGAGGCTCCGCTATCAACAACCCAAGTACTCTGATTGTTTGAAACTTGACTTGATAGAGCAAAGTAGAAGACAAGTCTTTCTGAATTCATATTCTCCTTTGTATTACTTACTTGGGCAAAAGATGCTTGTACTTTATTTCTTTCAGGACACTTTTGGGCAAGGTGACCAAATTTGTCACATCTATAACATTGTATTTTTGATAGGTCTCTATGTCTGAATGTTTTCCTTTTATTTGATTCATTTCCTCTTTTCCTTTTAAAGTTAGTCTTCTTTTTCTTTTCATGTACTTCTGTATTGAGTACTTGAGAGACTTCTTTTGAAGTATTTGTATTGATCCCTCTGATTGATAATCGAGACTCTTCTTGAATACAGTCTAATTTCAATCGATCAAATTTATGAATTTTGGTTCGAGCACTTATTCCTTGAATGAAGGATTCCCATGAAAAGGGTAGTCCATTAAGTGTAATCATTGTTAATTCCTTACTATCAAAAGAGTGACCAATTGTGGAGAGTTGATTTCTCAAATTTATAATTCTCATGAAGTAGGATGATATGGTTTCTCCTTGTTTCATCTTTATCAAGTGGAGTTGACTCTTAAGGGTAAGTGCTCTACTTGTGTTGTTAATTTCATACATATCTTTTAGTGCATTAAACATCTCATATGCTTTTCCAATTTTATGATTATCGGCACTATGTGATCTTTAATTCCATCTACTAACAATTTCATTGCCTTGGTATTGTCCTTATCCCATTTAATTTGTTCATCTTTTTCACTTAGTTCAGTCTTGAGTTTTTCCAATGTGGATGTTAAATCATGCTCTTTTAATGTGAGCATCATTCATAATTTCCACACCACATAGTTTGACACTCCTTCAAGAGGATCTTCTAACCTCATTCCATTCACCATTTTGAATGTGTTAAATATATATATATATATATATATATATAATCTAATGAGTCTATATATAAATCTGATCTGGATCTTTTTATGCCTGCACTGATACCATGTTAAAACTAAGATCAAATATTTATATATTAAATATATTGAAAACCTTAATGTTTTATTTAATCAAGAAATGCTGTGAATGACAATTTATACAATACTGTTATTATGCTGCAGACTTTTACCAAAGGACTATGGTTATATATGTCACGGTTAATTGTCTTTTAGCATGGATAGCAATTCATATAAATATGGGAGGGGAGTCGTTCATTGTGGAGGCATCTCCACAATGGTAGTGACTCCTCATGGAGTCATGTCCATTGTGGAGGTGTCTCCACAATGGTCGGCTCTCCATTGTGGGTGACGGTTGTTAACAAAACCTTGCTTAAGAAAACAACCACAGCTTATCTGTAATGTCCCCATTTTTTGTAGGTCATTGATTTGATGGTGCCAGGTCATTATTGTGATCCTCGTGGTCTGACAAGGTGTTTAGAGGGTTTTTGGTGTGAACTTACTACTTATAGTAAGTCAATGGATAGTTCCGATGAGCTCAGATGAGTTAGAGGAGTTGAATGATGCTCTCGAATTTCATTTCAAACTTTCGGTTTGGGCTCCAAGAATCTTGGAGAGAGCGTCTATTTTTAGTAAGTCACACCATCAAGTTCATTCATCATCTTTCATTATCTGGATCAATCCTATGCAGACAGATTTCAATTCAGACGCTTCTTCAATTGTTTTCGCAAGACGGGTGGTTTATTATTATTATTTAATTAAATTTGCTAAGGTTGCCATTTTTGTTGGTATTATATGTTGGATACCTTAGTGTTATAGCTCGTTGGAACCAGGATGAAAAGTTTTAAATCTTGGGCACAAGAAACAGGGACCTTGCATGTCATAATTTCATGATATTGGTGAAAAGGCTTTCTTTTGGAGCCAAATGAATTAATAAATTCTATTATTCAATATGTGCCTAAGTATAAAAAGTGTTTTAAGTGAAAAGTGTGTGAGAGATGATACTTTTGAATTATAAAAGCAATGCTTTGTGAGAGGAAAATCATCGATTGTTGAATTATGATTTTATTGAAGTTTGTGAGAGAGACAACCCGGCTAGGGTTTTGAGGACCGATTCCTCTTCTGGCAATTTCAGCCATTATAGATTGATGGTGAATTTTGCAGTTGTATCTGAGATAATAGTCCAGTGCTGAAGTATACTGGATGTGTGTGAAGTTTTAATTCTACAAGAAAATCAATTTTCTCTCAATGATTTCAAAATTGTCTCATCGCTAGGGTTTGATTTGTGATTGGGAAATCTATTGTGTTTAATTTGCTGTTGTTTCGATTGAGAATATTAGTGACTGAATTATTTGTAAGATTAGGCACATGACTGATTTCTAGGCTGTACTTCATTGGCAAAGCTCTGTGATTGGGTTAAAGTCTGCCCGCATACCTCATGCAAGTGTTGTTTGGTGTTGCAGCAAGGTGTGTGAGGCCAAGGAAGCTAGAGCACTTCCTTATACTGCTGATGTGACAGCACAAGGAGGCTGTCACAACTCCAAGGGACCTGCATTAAGATTCTACTTGGCATGTGAATCATTTATGATGCTACGTTTATTGCCAGGTGTTTTTCATCCATCATTTGGGCTTTGTCTTTAATTTTGGAAAGCATCACAATGCTACAGGCACATGTGAATTGCTAGGTGCTCATCAATTTGAGGAATAAGCTACTTTTCAATGTGTTATTTATTTTAGATTAAAAATAAATATAAAGTTTATACAAAGATATTTATTGTTCTAGTTTTGATAATTGAATTTTGGTGGAAGTTGAATTTAAATTGCAAATTAAAAGTATTTTTCAACAAGTTTTTGCAAATATTATAAATTCAAATTAGTGGAATCAGAAGAGCCAGCCTGGGTTCTTTATAGTGGTATCAGAGCTATTTTCCTGGCATCCTATGGGATCTGGATTCATCTTTATTCAGAAGTTTTTTTAAAAGTGATCAGCCTTCTATTTTCTCTAGCCATGGATAAATATAGGAGATCCAGTTCCAGAAGTCGTCATAGCAGTAAGGGAAATAGAGCAGAATTAAATGCCTTAGTAGAAAGATGGAGAGACTTAGATTGCATCAGCAGAGATTGGCAAAGAGTTTGTAAGATCTAATTACAATAGACAGGGAAGCGAGATATATGGTCTCTGCCTTTAGAAGGCCGACATCGAGTTTGTAGGGGAGAAGGTTGGAGTTTTCTCCGATAGTAGTTCATGATGCTGATGTTCCTACATCTACTTTAGCACCTGCTATTCCCATCTGCAGTGGTGGTGATGGATTTATTGCTCAGAAACCAATGGATGTTTTAGTGCCATTGGTTGACAACAGCGCTAAGCATCACCAGGTTGAGGCTCCTAGAGCAGTCACTACGGATTGTACAGAGGCAGCTGATGTTTTAGTTATCACTGAGTGTTCAGACTCTTTAATGGAGGGAGTGATTATTGGAGATGTTTATGTCAATTGTAGTAGTGCCACTCCAGTTCAGGAGGTAGTTGCTTCGTCAGTTGGGACCAAGGCATGTACAGAGTCTCCTAGTGGTAAGGATGGTGATCTGGGCATTACAACGGGGTCAGTTGATGACTATTCATGCTCCAGCATTATGGGTGCACATCCTGACATTGAGTCATGTGTGCAGAGTCACGTGTCAGCAGATGAGATTTCAATAGGAGATGTGGGAGCTGATAGAATAGACACATCTGATGACACTTTTAAGGATGTTGTGAGTTGCATTGGAGATGACACCCCCTGTGAGATGTTGGGTGATGACTGCAAGAAGCGTATGAGCTCTAACAACTTAGATATTTATGATAGTAGTCACAATGTGGGATCAGTACAGGAGACAATGGTTTCTTCTTGTGTTGAGGATGTGTGCATGGAGCTTTCTAGTGATGACACTCAGGATGGGAGTGTTGCAGTTGATTTGGGAAACGTAGTTTCATGCCACAGTTTAGTTGATTCACATGATGACATTGAGTCGTGTATGGAGCCAGAGTTAGTAGAGGAGATGCAGATAGATGATGTGTACATTAGCATTTCAAATATCCCTGATGTTGAGAGCAAGGATGATGAGTGTTGTAGTATTTCTGGCTTTCTATATTTGACTTTGGGTATAGATTCAGCATTGTCATATGGTGGTGGTGGTGGGTTCCAGGATTCTATGTTATAGGGACTCACAGATGAGGACAGGGAAGCTTATGAGTGGCAAGAGTTTGTTACAGCCAGGGCTTCCACTTTTAGAGAGGGGGTTACTTCATCGATAACTCATGTGGATGTATTCCAGGATCTTGACTGTTAGACGGTCGCAGAGGATGAGGGAGCTAGAGATTGCATTGAGTCGGATTTAGCAACAGCTTCCCTGAGGTTAGATGAGGACGTGTCCGATGCCTATACTCAATTTGTAGATGTGTACTCAGATGAAAGTATACAGAGGGATGGTGATCTTGAGGGGATTTTTTTGGATATAGCTTCCTCTCATAATGTAGACAATGCGTTTGAGTTTGTTCATAGGAGGCCCATTGTACAAAGTCATCATGTGACTAGCCAGTTGCGAGTTAATGAGAGAGATATTACTTCTACTCTCGAGCATTTTGATGCTGCTCATCAATTGTTGGTTGTTTATGGTTGGGGTGCTCCTATGACAGATGAGCCCAAAGGTGGTTACCTTTCATTGACAGAGATTCATTCTTTGCGTGAGGCTATCAAGATTTTGAGACATAATTACTTACAAATGGTAGCCGACTGAGATCACCTGGTGGAGTGGGGGAGTACAGCTTATGAGGCACTGATGGATAGATAGGAGGAGGTGAGTGAGCTTACCTAGGAGCTCACAGTGACTACTGAGGTTTTAGAGGACACTCAACGGGCCCTTCAAAAGTCACAGATCCAGTTAGAGGAGGTGACCGTGGAGTTGGAGCATTTGCGGTCCACCCCAGCCCCAGACCTAGTTTGATTGCACATTGAGGTGGTTGGTGGTGAGTTTTCTCTTATGGGTGGTGATGAGGAACATGATGATGTGACAGACACACATGTTCAGGATATGGGAGCTCTTGGTTCGAATGAGGTAGGAGTACCAGTGGAGTCGAGCTCTCAAGTTGATTTGCTTCCCTTAGCTGGGAGTGAATCTATTTCATCATCTCACATAGCTGATAGCATGGGACAGTTGGATGTGCCACATTTTTAGAGGGATCAACTATGGATTGTGGGGGAGCAAGTTGACGCTTCCATGTATTATTTCTACTGCACCAAGTCATTTATGGATTATTTACTTGAGAGTGCAGATGTGCGATAGGATTCTTATAAAGTGTCTAAGGGTACTCTCATCCAAGGCTCTTGTGCTATCCGGAGGTTGGTAGGGAGGATTGTGGAGACTCTATCTACAATGCTTCTCCCACAGTGATTTCGAGGTTGGGTTTGTTGAGAGAGTTGCTTAGGGGCCTACCTAGCCTACAGTTATGTGGAGTCAAAGATTGGAGCCATCTCATGACCCCCAGTTTGGTAATGATGAGCTATTGACAAAGATTGGGGTTTCCGACCAGCTGTATACAGTGGGGCATGCTCATCATTTGTTTTTTGACCCACAAGTAGAAGATTTCATCTCTCGCAAGGGTAGTTTGGCTCCTAGTCCTTATCATCCATTATGGGATGGGTTCTTGCCATCAGTAGTTGATGGGAGTTTTGGTTCCAAGTCAGTAGTAGGTGACTTGTAGAGTTATGGTGACTGCAGAGATTATGCAGTGTGTCGATATACGGGTCCTGGTACAGCTTTGTTCAGTGGTATTCATCACTATTGTGCAAATGGTCTACACACTCAGTACAGGTCAGTTGGGAGCACAAGGGGAGTTCAGTGTGTATGGGATCTGAGTCTCCCATACATCTTGGTTTTTGATGATCCTGAAGTTTACTTCTTTTAGGATCCAGGCAGAGACAGATTCAGTACAGGAGTTTGGGTGAGTGGTTGTTTTGGGTCTCTTTACAGAGTTATCCAATTTGTATTTTGGGTGATGTTATAGGAGCCCACAGTTGATGCCAGTGGCACGATATATTCTTTTCTGTGGGATCCAGGTGGATTGTGAGGTTTCTTGTTTCAGTGATTGCTTGGGGACAAGCAATCTTGGGGAGGGAGGACTGTAATGTCCCCATTTTTTGTAGGTCATTGATCTGATGGTTTCAAGTCATTATTGTGATCCTCGTGGTCTGGCAAGGTGTTTAGAGGGTCTTTGGTGTGAACTTACTATTTACAGTAAGTCAATGGATAGTTCCAATAAGCTCAGATGAGTTAGAGGAGTTGAATGATGCTCTCAGTTTTCATTTCAAACTTTCAGTTTGGGCTCCAAGAATCTTGGAGAGAGCATCTATTTTTAGTAAGTCACCCCGTCAAGTTCATTCATCATCTTTCATCATCTAGATCAATCCTGTGCAGACAGATTTCAATTCGGATGCTTCTTTAGTTATTTTTGCAAGACGGGTGGTTTATTATTATTATTTAATTAAATTTGCTAAGGTTGCCATTTTTGTTGGTATTATATGCTGGATACCTTAGTGTTATAGCTTTTTGGAACCAGGATGAAAAGTTTTAAATCTTGGGCACAAGAAATAGGGACCTTGCATGTCATAATTTCATGATATTGGTGAAAAGGCTTTCTTTTGGAGCCAAATGAATTAATAAATTCTATTATTCAATATGTGCCTAAGTATAAAAAGTGTTTTAAGTGAAAAGTGTGTGGGAGAAGACACTTTTGAATTATAAAAGCAATGCTTTGTGAAAGGAAAATCATTTATTGTTGAATTATGATTTTATTGAAGTTTGTGAGAGAGACAACCCGGCTAGGGTTTTCAGGACCGATTCCTCTTCTAGCAATCTGAGCCATTACAGATTGATGGTGAATTTTGCAGTTGTATCTGAGATCATAGTCCATTGCTGAAGTATACTAGATGTGTGTGAAGTTTTAATTCTACAGGCAAATTGATTTGCTCTCAAGGATTTTGAAATTGTCTCATTGCTTGGGTTTGATTTGTGATTGAGAAATCTGTTGTGTTTAATTTGCTGTTGTTTCGATTGAGAATATTGGTGACTGAATTATTTGTAAGATCAAGCACGTGACTTATTTCTGGGTCATACTTCATTGGTAAAGCTCTGCAATTGTGTTAAAGTCTACCCCCATACCTCACGCAAGTGTTGTTTGGTGCTGCAGCAAGGTGCGTGAGGCCAAGGAAGCTACAACACTTCCTTATACTGCTAACGTGACAGCACAAGGAGGCTGTCACGACTCCAAGGGACCTACGTTAAGATTCTACTTGGCACGTGAATCATTTATGATGCTGTGTTTATTGCCAGGTGTTTTCCGTCCATCATTTGGGCTTTGTCTTTAATTCTGGAAGGCATCACAATGTTGCAAGCACGTGTGAATTGCCAGGTGTTCATTAATTTGAGGAATAAGCTAAATTTTAATGTGTTATTTATTTTAGATTAAAAATAAATATAAAGTTTATGTAAAGATATTTATTGTTCTAGTTTCGATAATTGAATTTTGGTGGATGTTGAATTTAAATTGCAAATTAAAAGTATTTTTGAACAAGTGTTTGCAAATATTATAAATTCAAATTAGTGGATTTAGAAGAGCCAGCCTGGGTTCTTCACATTATCATACTTGTGTGGATTTATAATTCCACATTAATATAATACTATATTATATATAAATCTCTTCTTTTATCCGACAGAAGCTATAAACATTAATAGAGGGTTCCTACGAGTTGGTAGGCATGTTCCTGCGAGTTGGTAGGGGTGCACTTTCATTTTGGCAAAATTTCAATTAACTTGATGAAGCTCAACATTTCAAAATGGTAAGATCAACATCAGAAAATGATTTTTTTTTAGCCAAGTGGAATTATTATTATTGAGAAAATTATTTTTGGCTAAGGAAAATTGCAATTTGCAAGAAGGAGATAAAATGGTTTCAAGTCAGCAAGCGAGCCCTTGCAAGTTGGCAAGCAAGTCTTTGCAAGTTGGGAAGCAAGTCCCTACAAGTTGGGAAGCAAGTCTTTATAACTTGGCAAGTGGAGTTGTACAAATTAGTACGAATTGGTAGAAGTGGTGTTGAAAGTTGGGAGAAGTGGTGTTGCAAGTTGGTAGAGGTGATTGTGCAAGATGGAGAGATCAACTTGGCAATTTGTCAATTTCAATGGAAAAATCCTTATGCTTGGAAAATTTTCCTTTCTAAGTAGCCCATTAAATGTTTTATTTCAAATGATAATTTGGGCTGGATTTTATATTTAATTTCCCAAGGTAAATTCAATGCCATTTTATAAATTAAGGCCAATTTATAATTTAAAAATCGAGGGCAATTTATAATTTAAAAGTTGGGGTCAATTTGTATTTTAAAAATCATTGCAATTTAAAATTTCGATGCCGAGTGATGCCAATTTGTAATTTTAAAAAATCAAGAAAATCTGAGGTCATCTTACATTTAAAATTCAATGCCAAGGTGAAATTCAAAATTAATTTGGGGGCCCCTTTGTGTGCTAAATTCGATGTATTTTAATGCTTAATTGGTGTGAAATTCAAGGCAAGTTATTGGGTCCACAATTGGGAGAGTTTAAAAATTAATTAGGGGCCTACATGATCTTTTTTTCAAATTTTAATTTTGGGGCATATGTCAATTTCGGATTTGGCTAATTTAAATCCATAATTTTGTTAAAATCGATGCAATTTTGGTGCCCATGTATGCAAGTTTCAATTGAGAGAGATTTTAAAATTCAAGGAAATTTAATTATTACAATTTTGGCCCAAATTCCAATCGATCCAATTTAATCAAGGGCTGGAATTAATTAAGGTGAATTTAATCTAAGGGGATGTGATTTAATTTTATTTCTTTTTCCCCCATGCAAGTTATCCATTTTGGGCAATTAGATGGGTATTTAAAGAGGCGTTTGGGCATCATTTCTCATTGTTTCCAAGAGAAAATTTTATGATTACAAATTCTAGAAATGCATTTCCAGCCATGGGCAATTTTGTTTTGAGGATTTTGTTGGTCATTTTCATGCAATTTTCTCAAGTTTGAAGGCTTCTAGAGGTGCAATTTTCATGCAATGGTCTTGGGGTTTGAAGACATCATCTTGGCATTCATTTTCACCTACCTTTTCAGCAATTCTCATCTTCTTCGTTCCTAGAAAATCAGAGCTTTAAGCAAATCTGAATTTGGAGTTGGTGCATTGCAATCTTGACATCTTTTATCCAGCTCCTAGGGTATCAAGTTACATCCATTGAACATGTTTTATGCCTAGTTCATGAATTTGTGATTGGGAAAGTTAGTTGAATGAAATGCAATGATAATCCTAACTCAATTAGCTTGATCAAATGTTATTTTCAAAGTTTTATTGGCAATACTTTATCAAATGAAATGGAGTGACTTGTTTCTTTGACTAATTTAGGTTGGCAAAGGAATTCTTGCAACTTGGTGAGGGCCCTCTCGCAACTTGGTAGAATGGACAAGAAGGAGGATGCAAGGTTCAAGTTCAAGTCTCTCAAGTGGCAAGGGAGTTCACACCAAGCTCAAGGCGAGATCAAGGGCAAGTTCAAGATTCAAGTACATGAAGGCTTCACCATTTCAAGATCAAGGCATCAAATGTACAAGTACAAGCAAGTAAGTTCAAGACATGGCAATGAGAAAATTCCTAACAACTCAACTTGGTAGGCATGTTCCTGTGAGTTGGCGGGCATGCTCTTGCAGGTTTTTAAGGGTGTTCATGGAAAGAGGTGGACAAGGTTGAGCATCTAAAGGATATCTTCCCTTCATCAAAAGATCAAATAATAGGATAAGGATGATGGGGTGGCAGTTGGTTGTCTCCTCCAATCAAAATATTCCTCTTTCAAGCATGTGCAATCATATCATGCCAAGTGTCCTATGTTCTCATTGGTTTAAAAAATTATTGTAATTTTCTTATTGGCCCCTCAAGTTTGGTGCCCTTATGTAATTGGTTGTAATTATGGAAACCCTAATTAGGGTTTATGGGATGTAATCTGAGCCCTTGATTTCAGATTTTTGCCTCTTAATCTTAGCCACTCATTGTACTTGAGCCTCTATATAAGGCCATTTGTTTTCATTTGTAAGGAGAGTTATGTTGGAGAATTGTTGCCAAAATACTATCAAAACTGTTCTCTATCCATTGTTGTGGCTTGCATGGTGGATATACATGATCATTTTGGTGTATTTGCATGGTTATTTACATCTCTCAATTAAAATTAGATTTTATTTCAAAGTTGTTAAAGTAAGAGTAAAAGAAGATAGATTGTTTAGTTATATTGGTGGATATTTGATTGGTTGACTCTATAAAATTAGGCCACTAGCTCCTTGTAGATGCAAGGGTGCCTTATGTGGTAATCTAGTAGTTTTTCTCAAGTTCAATTGGCATTGGATCCTTGATTTGTACTCTAAGTTGGATTGAGGGGAAGGTGTTGATATCAAAACCATTTGAGATATTTTGAAGCTTCGCACTAGGTGGAGTCGAAGTCGCAGGCAAGCCTCCATTTGGTAGGATTCCTAGTCCATCCATTAGTCTTCCCATCCATAGTTAGAAGTAGAAGTAGTCTATATAGTAGGAGTTGAAGAGCAAGGGTGGAAGTGATATAAATCACGGTTATATTTTTATTTCACATTGTGAAGCCAAATCTTTAGAAGTGCAAGTAAGTTGACATCCTAGAATGAATTGTGTAAGCCCGCCTAAGTGATTAACCAACAAATCACATCATTTCAACTGAGTTAGATTTCCACAGGTGTAAGGAACCTTGGAGTCATTCCATGATCTTCATTGCAAAGCTTAGCATGGGAGATGACTTTATTCAAGAGAGGGTTTAATGCGCTATGTTTCTCGAAGCATTGAGTGTTTAGTCATGCATGTTGTGTAAGTGGAACAAAACTCGCATCAACGTGTACCTCAAAAAAACTTAATGGAAATGTACAAGTTTGTGCAAGTATATGATGACAAAATAGAAGATGATACGCAATTAAGGATGGATGATTTGTTGTAGTTGGATGAAACTAGGAGAGAAGCTTATGCTAGAAATGCAAAGATTTAATTACAGGTCAAGAATCTATTTGACAAGAAGACAACTACCAAAAAGTTCAATATTGATGATACAGTGCTCATGTGGAATGCTAGATTGGAAGATAAGGGAAAACATGGTAAATTTGATCCTATATGGTTAGGGCCATATGTTATTCATCAGAAGTGGGGTGAAAACTCATATTTCCTCAGAGAAATGGCCGAGGATATTTTAGAATTGCCAGTTCATGGACAATTCTTGAAACACTACTTCTCCTAAAGTAGCTTTTTCCATGAATAGTAGGTTTAGGATTTGTATCATATGTATATTGTTGTCTATAAGTTTTGGTCAAATTTTTCCTAGTTCTGGTCTTTATTTTGTGGTCTGCTCTCCCAGTCATCCTATGGTTCTTGATTTCATTCCGATGTCATAAATGTCCCCAAAAAGAACCACTATTGGCAGGATTTTTGCAGTCTTGGTTTTGCCCAGTGATCCAATGATCTTCCTTGTCCTAGGTTTCCTTGTTCCTATTTTGATAGGGTTTCAGTTTTTTTTCTTTGTAAAAACCGTAGAAACCCTTGTTCTCCTTAGTTGGTTTCTTTTTCTCCGTTACCTTTTGTGACTTATGTCATGGGTTGTCTAATCGTCGAAGATGGGTTTTTCTTTGAAATCCTAGTGGTATATCACTTTAAGTCAGGACCCTCTTTTACTTTCTAACCATGTTGCTCATCTTTCCTAAGTTGGCCGATTCATTCTATGACTTAAGCGGGATCATTTTACCTTTTCAAGTTAGGAGCTACATGTCAAGTTTTCATGATCCCACGATGATGTCACCTTATGTCTTAGTTTGATAGTGGGATGGCGATGTCTTGCTATCTGTCCTTTTCCTATTGGTCAGCATCATTGTTTAAAACCTTATATTATAATCTTGCATCCAACTTGGTTAAGGATTGAATTACTTTAGCCCTGATCTTTTTGCACATGGTGAAAATGAATGGAGATCTTTTAATGTTAGGAAAGTTGCTCGAGGATTACTTCATCTTAGTGTTGCCCAGTGATTAAATCTCTAAACAAATCAAAGTGATCAACTTTTATTCTTCACGGGATTACGAGATGTTGCCATGCGTCCTAGGCCAATGAGCAATTGTGAAGTGGGACTGAGGAGGTTTACAGGTGGTGAATGATGATTGGTTGTGTTCTTTACTTTACCATTGTTAATTTGTATTAAGGATAAAAGCCATACAACTAAAGTGCAAATCTTTTAGCACACGCTCATAATCAATGACAGTGTTTTAACTAAGAAATAAAGATGATCGAAGTTTAATTGGCCTTTATATTTCAGTGGTGATTAACTTCCTATAATGATCAATGGCTCTTGTGATCCTACGATCCAAGATGCACAATTGTTTATTCTTCATGGGATCATGAGATGTGGGCACGTGTTTCTGGTCGCCAAAGAAAATAAAGTTGGGCTGGGATGTTGTTTTGGAATGTGTTGCAACATGGTGTTTTCTTGTTGGTTGGTTGTTGAGCCCGTTTGGTGAATTAGTGGTCAATTATGATTGGATTTCCCTCAATTGTCTGATAGTGCTGATTTGATAAGGATCTACGACTGAAATTAAAACTAGAGAAAATAAAGGTTTTCAAGCTGATTGCTCGCTCGTATGAATTTATAGCAGACAAACTGGTTACAATTGGTAATAAAAGCTATGAATTTTTATTTTGCGATTCATTCTACATTTTTTGAAGTTATCAAAGCGTTTTGAGGCTGTTGAGGTGATCGAAGGAGATTTTAGCATGCAAAAGTCAATGCAAGATCAAGCGAAAAAAGTTGTAAGTGGGATTTTTCTCCCAGTTCTTGGTCTTTTGTTTCCTGAATGTTTTCTTTTGTGTTTTTTGTGGGGAATTGTGTTCCTATAGTTGAAAAAGTGTTGTAGTAGGGTGAATTCACAAAATTGGGGTGGGGTGGGGTGTATTTCTGAATCGAAGTTCTTCAGTGAAGAGCCCTATGTTTGTAAAATTTTAATTATTTCTAAAAAGCCCTAGAATTCACCATGCCTCCACCAAGGGGACATTCAAGCCAAAGAGATTACATGAATGCACCCTTTTGATGATTTTTTGGATCAGTTGAAGCCCTTGACTAATGATAAGTATGATGGGCTAAAATTGATTAAGGGTTGGAAGATTGATGAGAGATTGTATGACAAATATGGTTTTATTCTAGATGCCCTTATACCAAGGGTATAGATTTATTTAGACAATGGTATGGGGCAGGAAAATCTTGCAAACCTAGAGTCAAATGCATGACAATATGACTTGGGGAAATTGGTGGTTCTAACTATTTTCCTAGATTTTAATGTTGTCCATTGTGGATAGATATGATCCGATTGCCAAGACTGTGAGAGATAACAATGGAGAAGCATTGTTTAAAATCACTGGAGAGAAAATTAAAGAGGTATTTTGATACCTACGAGCTTGCAGATTTCTTAGCGGGGATTACGCTTGAGAATTTTGCAACCAGATATACCAAGACTAGAGAGATGATCAGGGACAGGTTATTGCCTACACATTTGGCTAAGGCTATATCTACAAAATATTTTGTTACTAAGGAACTTTTTCCCCTGGAGGCCTTTGCCAAGCATGCAAAGGATACTTATTTTTCTCTATGTCAGTTACTGGGTAGACCAACATGGTCTTTTATGCCAGTTGAATACATGTATATGGTTATTCATGTTCAACACCCTGGCTTCACCACAATTTATGACTTTGCCCCATTTGTTGCAAACAAAATTCATGAGGGGATGGCAGATTCAAAGAAAGGAGGTACCAACCGTTTCTACTAGTATTCCTTCTTAATTCATATGTTTCTTTCTAAAAATGTAGATTACTTTGCCAAGTTCATGCCCTTGGAGAGGGAATTGGATGGTGAACCAATGCCAGTCCAAACTTGGTTTACCATTTTATCAAGGGATCAAGAGGGGTAGTCCAGCAGGGTCTTTAATGCCAGTTGAATACATGTATATAGTTATTCGTATTCAACACCCTAGCTTCACCACAATTTATGACTTTGCCCCATTTGTTGCAAACAAAATTCATGAGGGACTAGTGGATTTGATGAAAGGAGGTACCAAGCATTGCTACTAGTATTCCTTCTTAATTCATATGTTTCTTTCTAAGAATGCAGATTACTTCACCAAGTTCATGCCCTTGGAGAGGGAATTGGATGGTGAACCACTGCCAGTCCAAACTTGGTTTACTGTTCTATCAAGGGATCAAGAGGAGTAGCCCAGCAGGGTCTTTTATGCCAGTTGAATACATGTATATGGTTATTCATATTCAACACCCTGGCTTCACCACAATTTATGACTTTGCCCCATTTGTTGCAAACAAAATTCATGAGGGACTAGTGAATTTGAAGAAAGGAGGTACCAAGCATTTCTACTAGTATTCCTTCTTAATTCATATGTTTCTTTCTAAGAATGCAGGTTACTTTGCCAAGTTCATGCCCTTGGAGAGGGAATTGGATGGTGAACCAATGCCAGTCCAAACTTGGTTTACCATTCTATCAAGGGATCAGGAGGGGTAGCCCAACAAGGTCTTTTATGCTAGTTGAATACATGTATATGGTTATTCATATTCAACACCTTGACTTCACCACAATTTATGACTTTTCCCTATTTGTTGCAAACAAAATTCATGGGGGGCTAGTGGATTTGAAGAAAGGAGGTACCAAGCATTTCTACTGGTATTCCTTCTTAATTCATATGTTTCTTTCTAAGAATGCAAATTACTTCGCCAAGTTCATGCCCTTGGAGAGGCAATTAGATGATGAACCAATGCTAGTCCAAACTTAGTTTACTGTTCTATCAAGGGATTGAGAGGGGTCAAGTTATGTGTTGTTTGATAATAATTTTGCCTCCAGCCTCAGGGCTAGGTTAGTGGTGAATCCACCAAGGATTCTTGAACAATTGTTGGATTTTCTAAGGCCTAAGGACAGAGTTCCAGAGTTGGGGGTTGATCATAATTGGGGAGATGTAATTTTATATAAGGTCAGCACTGTGATCAAAGTGTATGGTTATGAGGGGCGTCCTTTTGCTTTTCCTTTCTAGGTAACACTAAGATTGGGTTTTGTCGAGGTTATCAGGCAAATTGGATGGATACAAGAGGAGTTAATAGGAAGGGGTAAAGGTACTTTGTTCCTTGATTTCACATTCTTTCATCATTTTTTCATGTGTAAAGGAGGATGGGTGCATCTCCTTAAAGTATTAAAGCCATATAATATGGGGGTTAGTGTGCCTAGGCACAATGACCCAGAAGATTTATATAATCCTTTCAGAAAAAGAATCAAGGTGAAGGAGATGGCACATGAGTTCAATTATCTAGAAGATTGCATCAGAAATATTTATGATGAGAGGTTACAAGAAGAAAACAAGAAGTGGCTTTCCCTCAAGCAAGAATGGGATGAGATCAAGTGTTAATACTTACTGGTTACTAAGAGGGGGGGTGAATCAGTAAATACTCATTGTTATACTTTTAATTCTGAACTTCTTAACCTTAACTGATAAACAGAATATAACAGTCATTCATAAGCATAAGCAGAATCACACGGATCAATACAAGTATTTATACGTGGAAACCCTTGATTACAAGGGAAAAACCATAGTGAGACAGAGCTCACAACTTCACTACTTCAGAATGAAGGTGCCCTGTTAGGAGCTTACAAAGCACTGGTTAAGGTGCTACCTGGTTAAGGGATTTTACAAGAGATCTGTTAAGATCTAAACCTTGTTAGGAGCTACCTGGTTACAGGACTTTGAACATCAACAAGATGTTACCCTATTAGGGGATTTTTACAATGAACCAATTAGGTCCACCCTAATAAAGGGATTTGAATATGCTTTCACTACTAATAGAATTGATGATCTGTTATGACACTGAATGTCTAATTAGATCATACCTCTTCTCTGGTTGTTTGGCCATTGATCTCTGCTACCTCTGTGTCTACAGCTCTTCCCTTAGAAGATGTCTCTCCTTTTCTCCATGCAATCACCCACAATCAATAACAACTTTCTTTGCATCCTATGACTTATATTTATATGAGAGTTCACCATAATGAAACCCTTAACTCATAGAACTACCAGGCTGCAAACTCTGCAATAAATCATGCAATTAGCTAAAAGCTATGTGCTCTCATCTAGAGTTTACCTTGCAAAACATCTGTATGAATAAAGTTAACTCTTATTAAAAAGCTAACTCCACTTCTAAGCGGTGGATGTCCCATATAATCCTACTTTTAACTCAAACTAATCCACTAAATCCGGTGCAGATTAGGCCGCTTTAGACCGGTATAACCTTATATTTGGTTCAACTTATGCACACTGAGACCAGTGCATGTTCTTAGATCGGCCTACCAGTGTTCTTTATCTACTAGTTATGTTGTTTGTCTGCCGGTGTCTTCTAAGTGTTGTGAGTGACCGGTGACCCCTTACCAGTGCATAGTGTTTGTGGATGTACACTAATGACAACTTGAATTGCTAACATCAAGAAGTTGGATCCATCATATGATTCATTGTCATCCATGTCCCCTTTTTATGTCAAGATGAATACGATTTTTAATTTCTTTGAAGATGTGTACACTACTCTGAGGCAAAAGCATAACAGGTTGAAGGCAGTTGTTACAACAACTTCTGAAATCTAGGCTCCAATCCAACTAGCTCCAGGTGGTAGAGTAGGAGAAGGGTCTCCTTCAATAGTTTCATTAAACAAAAAGGAAGCAAAGAGGGTGATGGGCCTATAAAAGGCCATCTTTCTTAGTTATTTTTATCCTCCTTTCAAATAGTTATTTGCAAACAGACATGAATTTATGGTTTTCAGGCATATGAACTTATAGTTTTTATATATATGTGAAGACATGAAATAGAAATGTCGATAGTTTAAAGACATGATATTTTCTTGAATTCATGGACAGGAATGGTATAATGTAGTAGTTATACATGCTAATGAATGTTTCTTTGCCTATGCTATGTTTTGGGTAGTTTCCCTCCTATAGCCATAGGACTTGCAAGAGTGTTAATTAGAACTTTACACCTTTTTCTTAATATTAATGATAAAGATATATATGCATATGGAAGGTTGTGTGTGCATTGATTATTTTGTACATATTTATCACAGGCATTCAAGGACTAGCATTGTGGCACTGGAATAGTCAAAGCCAACCACTGTTGCAAGATCTTCGCAAGCGGGGCAAGTCAAATACCATTTTCTATTGCATGCAGCACGCGGATTTAGTTCCCTCAACGTGCTATATTCCTAGAGGATTTATTCATCATTAATGCTATTTCTATTCTGAAACTTTATGAATCTGTAACAATCCTCATTTATGGAGTGATCTTAGATTTAGAAGGTAGTTGTAGTTTTCCTTCAAATAAATGACTATTGTAACTCTTTAGGACTTAGTCGATTTTCATAATAGAACTATTGTTGTTGTGATACTATTTTTCAATAAAGTGTAATCATTTTCGATGAATGAATAGAATGCACAATTCAAGTTTAGATCTTTTATCTTGATTGTATTTTCTATTCACTCATCCACGAGGGCCCACTTGGTGAGTGAAAATATTTGTTAGAGTAGAATTCATTTTCATGTTTATTTCAAAGTGAAGTAGAACTCTACTATTTCTGCAGCCACTAGTAACAAAACTAGTAGACTGTTCCTACAGCATAGGCGGCTAGAGTAACTCCTACCCATGATTACATGCTTTGTTAGAGTAAATTCATTTACTAATTTTAGCATAGTTTTCCTAAAGCTCAAAGCACTTGAATTCCGTAGGGTAGTCATAAGATTGAGAGAGTTTAAAGCATATACTTTGCGAATGCCATTCCAAGTTTACGTCCCTGGCCGATAATTAAATGAGACTAAGTAATTCATTTAGCAACCATTTAGGGTGTCCAATCCTGAAATAGGCAGTCCATTGTTGTGGGTTTCTAATACCATTATTTGGCAAAGCATTTTTGGTGCCATTGCCAAGGATGGTGTTAATTCAAACTTATCCTAGTGTTTATATTCTCATTTTTAATAATCTAGAACTTAGTTTTAAGTAAGCATTTTATGCATAGAAGAAGAGACCACCTTGGGAGATTTCTTCCTCGTAATAATCAAGTGGAACCATTTGATATTCTTAATCCTAAACTTGAGGAACCCCAAAATGAGAACGAAGAAGAACCCTTTGAAAATCCATTTGCTGATGCTCAAAAAAAAATATCCTCACCATTGTCCTCTGAAGGATCATTGCATTTGAATGACCTTTTTGTTGAACCTGAGTATCAAGACAACCCATTTGCTCTTGTTATCTATTAGCCACCATGACCAGGTCCTCCTCCAAGAATGGCTCAGCCTACATTTCCTTTCCCTATCCCCACTCAGCATGGTAATCATAATTTGAAGAACATACCTACCTCTGCACTTCCCAAGTTTTACGACCTCATTACTGAGGAACCTGAGACCTTCCTTTTTGAATTTGACATCCTTTGTAGGAGCTATGATTACACAACTAATGTCCACAAGCTGAAGTTGTTTCCATCCACTCTCAAGGAGGCTTCTCTGAGATGGTTCATGGGGTTGGGTGCCAATGATTGGGGTGCAGTGAGCAATTTATTTCTTTCCAAGTACAAGGAATAGTGTAGGGGACAAGACATGAAAGGAGATGACATTCTTAAAATGTCACAAAAGGAGGACGAGACCTTGGAAGACTATGTTTCAAGGCTTATGTTCAATTTGTAGTGCAACACACAACATTAGTTGAATGAAGAGTCCCAAAAACACCTTTTCTTAAAAGGTGTGAATGATGGAAGTATTGAGTCCCTAGACCTTATGGCAAGAAGAGACATTACTCTGAAGAACTGGGCTGACATAAAGAATATATGTCTAAACTATTCAAGGGCTATTGTGAAGAAAGGTAGGGGACTTAGAGACCTACCACATAAGTCCAATGGTGGTTCGGGTGTATCTAAGATGGAGATATCCAATCTTCTATCCAACTTCAAGTAAGACATCATCAATGATGTTGCCACTTAGCTGGATAGTATGCAAGCAAGAAGAAAGAAGGAGGCAGATGCCATGCTAGCCGAATTCTACTCGCATTGTAGAAAAAAGAAGAGAAATTGTAGGTGCAAGACAATTGCATCTATAGACACTAATTCAATTCCCATTGAGTTTAAAGCTATAGATGAGGAGAATGGAGAAGTTTTGCATGTTTCTCAAAGGCATCCATGGGATCAGAGACAAGGTATGCCTCCAGACCCCTTGAATAATTTTGGTTATAATAATAATAGTAGTCAATGGCCAAACCATGCCCCTCAAAACTCTGTCCCTCAAGGACAAAATTGGAATTATAACTGGTCTAACCAATAGCCACATTATAACCAAGCCTATCAGCAATAGCAACCATTTAACCCATACCAATAACAGTTTAACTCATATCAGCAGCCACAGTAGAATAACCAATGGCCACCACATGGTAACTAGCAATAGCAACCTCAGTGGAGACCTAACCAGCCTAATCAACATCAAGCTCTCATGCCTCCACTTGAGCAGCAAGCTCTCATGCCTCCACCTCAGCAGCAAGCTATTATGCCTCCACCTCCTATAACCAATAATAACCCTCAAAAGCCAACACAACTTCCTACACAACCAACTCCAAATCCCAACAACAAGCTTATTCCTTGCAAGTAAATGATATCCATCTCAAATCAGGAACTACATTACCTGCACCTAAGGAGTAATAACTGAAGTTGTTGATGTTGAGGATTTACCTATGAACCAAACTACTGATGTTCCACCTATTCCTCAATCTGCACCAGTATTCAAAAATCCCCCTTATCCACAAAGATTGGCTCAATCAGCTCCTCCAAAATAATATCCTATAGCAGCTGATTTAATTGATCAACTCAAGCAAATGATAATGCAAATCCCCTTGTTGGATGCCCTTAAAGAAGTCCCAATTTATAATAAGACAATAAAAGAAGCATGTATTAAGTAGCAAGGAAGGAAGAAAAAAGACCCTAACATTGTCCATGTTCTAGGACAGCTTTTTGATCTCATGTTAAGCAAAGTTTTAATGCCTAAATACTCTGATCCAAGGAGCCCAGTGGTCACTATTCATATTAATGGTATCCAAATATAGAATGTCTTGATTGACCTAAGAGCATCCATCAATGTCATGACTAGGGAAGTTTTGTTGAGGCTTAGCATAATTGGTTTAAGAGATACACCTACAATACTGCACTTAGCTGATAATTCCAATGTTAAGCCGGATGGCATGGTAGAAGACATCATTGTAACACTGGATTCCTTGGATTACCCTTCAAATTTCATAGTCCTGTCATCCAAAGCCTTACCCTTCAGATTTCATAGTCCTGTCAACCAAAGCCACGCTAGGAGGATATTCATTAATCCTAGGACGACCTTGGTTAGCCACAACTGATGCTTGCATTGCATGTCACTCAAGAAAAATGACCATATCAAATGGGATAAATACCAAGAAGCTAACTCTATATTCTCCAGCAAAACCCCAAGTAGAGCTTGACCAGGTTATCTGGCCAGATTTAGGTGATGTTGCCCTTGAAGCAAATTCAATGCAACAGCTCATGGTCATTGAAAGAGATCCGTTTATGGTGTCACAAAAAGAAGATATATTAGCAGCAATTCTCACTAACCAATATGGTTCCAAGGCATCTTCTTGTGATGTCCCAAACTGTTCCCTCCAAACAATATTTCTCAAGTAGACTTCATCTCAGTCTCCTGCAGCATTTGATTATCTCCACACCTTGCTGCCTCATGAAATAAAGTCACCATCATTTGCAAAAATTTTGATGCTGGATAAAGTAAAAAGAGTTGAAATTGCCTTAGGGAGGGAGTTGAATGTTAATAAGAAACTCACTACATCTCAGATGTCTAGTCTTCTCCAACTTTTGCAAGAAAGTCAGCAAGCCTTTGCATGGGACTATGCTAATATGAAGGGGTTAGACCCTAAACTTTGTACTCATAGAATCTATATAATCCCTGAGTGCAAGCCAGTTAGACAAGCCCATAGGAGAATTAATCCTGCCTTGAGAGACATAGTGAAGATAGAGTTGCATAAGCTCCTTAGTGCAGGTTTCACTTATCCTATTTCTGACAGCCAGTGGGTTTCTCCTCTAGTAATTGTCCCAAAGAAGGGGGGGAAATGGAGATTTTTTGTAGACTATAGGGAGCTTAACAAAGCCACCAAAAAGGATCACTTTCCATTACCTTTTATTGACCAAGTGCTTGATAATCTTGCTGGTAAAAAGTATTTTTCATTTCTAGATGGCTTTAGTGGATATAACTAGATCTAGATATCACCAAAAGACTAGGATAAGACAACATTCACCTATCCATGGGGAACATTTGCTTACTCAGTCTTACCATTTGGATTGTGCAACACACCTGCTACTTTCCAAAGAGCAGTGCTTGGTATCTTCTCTGACATTTCTGCTGACTGTGTTGAAATATACATGGATGACTTCACTACTCATTGAACTACATTTGAGGAGGCACAAGCTAACTTGGAGAAGGTTCTCAAGAGATGCCAGGAATACAACCTCTCTCTTAACAGTGAGAAGTGTTACATGATGATGGAGGAGGGAGTTGCCTTGGGACACTACCTTTCATCTTTTGGAATCCAGGTTGATCTTGCAAAAATTGCAGTCATCAGCCCACTTCCCACACTATTCAAGCAAAAAGATGTCAGGAGTTTTCTTGGCCACGCTGGTTATTACAAGAGATTCATCAAGGATTTCAGCCAACTTGCAGCACCTTTGTACAACTTGCTGAAGAAGGAAGCTGAGTTTGAATGGACAACAGACTGTAAAGCGTCATTTTAGCAACTAAAAGATGTTTTGACAAAAACACCTATTCTTAGAGGACCTGATTTGAAGCTGCCATTTCACATCCACACTGATGCATCTAACTATGCCATTGGAGCAGTCCTAGGCCAAAAGGAAGGTATAGTTGAGCACGCTATCTATTATATTAGTAAAAACTTGCAAGGTGTTGAACTAAACTATACTGTCACTGAAAAAGAACTGCTAGCAGTAGTCTATGCTCTCAACAAATTCAGGCACTATATCACAAGTTATGAAGTATTTGTATATACTAATCATTCAGCCATCAAATACTTGATGAACAAGCCTGCCATCAGTGGAAAATTAGCACGCTGGTTACTCCTCATGCAGGAATTTGATGTGAAGATAATTGATAAACCAGGCAAGGCTAATGTGGTGGCTAATTTCTTATCCAGATTACAAGTACCAGATGATCCTGCAGCAATTGATGACAGCTTCCCTGATGAGCAGCTATTTTCTATTGATTCTTTCAATCCATGGTATGCAGACATAGCAAACTACCTTGCTACAGGAAGGCACCACCTCATTTCTTGCTTAAACAATGCTAACTTTTGGTTGAGAAGAGTTTTAACTTCTCATGGATCTCAGGCTTTATGTTCTATACAGGTCCAGACTAGGTCACTAGAAGATGTGTTCGAGAGGATGAGACTTATGACATCCTATGGGCATGTCATGATGAGCCATGTGGAGGCCATTTCACAACAAAGAGGATAGCCTATAAAATTTTGACAACTGGATACTACTGGCCTACTTTACATAAAGATGCAGCAAAACATACAAGGCACTCTGATAGATGCCAACGCATGGGGCACCCAACAAAGTCAAATGAAATGCCCTTGCAGCCTCATGTAGTGGTGACACCATTTAACAAGTGGGGTATTGATTTTGTTGGACCCATTGAGCCATCTTCTCATGGAAAGTTGTATATCTTAGTATGTATTGACTATGCCATGAAGTGGGTCGAAGCTAAAGCCATGAGGCATACCAAGGATCACAAAGTCATTAAATTTCTCTATGAATATATATTCACTAGATTTGGAGTACCACAGGAGATAGTCACAGATCAAGGTGCATAATTTACCTCAAATCTCATCTCAGAGTTGATGCATGAATATATGGTGTGACATGGTAAATATTCACCATATCACCCCCAAGCCAATGGCCAGGCAGAGATAACCAACCGAGAGATAGAATCCATCCTAACCAAGATAGTTGTTGTTCACAAGAAGGACTGGGCTACCCATCTTCCTAAAGCCATTTGGGCTTACCAACCAACATGGAAAACCACAACTGGATTTACCCCTTTTGAGCTGGTATATGGAAAATCTGCATCCATGCCTATAGAGTTTCAGCATAAGACACTCAAAACAGCCTTGGAACTGAACATTGATCTTACTAGAGCCCAAGAAGACCGGTTATTGCAATTGAATGGGTTAGATGAATATAGAAAATCTGCACTCCACAACACTGAATTGATCCAACAATAGCGGAAAAAGTGGCATGATAAATTCATCAGAGAAAAGAAATTTTCATTTGGCAATTGGGTACTGTTGTATGACTCTAGATACCAACACATGCCAGGAAAATTTCAAACATGGTGGCTCAGGCCCTATGAGATAATCTCAGTATTTGATAATGGACCAATTTAGCTTTCTACCATTGATCCTGTACGGTTCAATCTACTAGTCAACGGACATCGACTCAAACTCTACAACAAACCAGTTAGCCACGAGTAGTTCCTGGAGCAGTTCCAGCACAACGATGACACACTTGCTCCTGCAGCAGAAGCATTTGGGTCTCCTACCCAAATTTTTGGCGATTCTTGATTTTCATCAAGGACTCCATAATAAACATTTCACATTCTATGAAATTATTTCTCCATTATAAACTCTACCTCACCTTCTCTCTCAACCACTTTTCCATTCCATCCCATCACTTCATCAATGTAGGTTA
Source organism: Chamaecyparis obtusa (assembly GCA_027943335.1). NCBI lineage: Eukaryota > Viridiplantae > Streptophyta > Pinopsida > Cupressales > Cupressaceae > Chamaecyparis > Chamaecyparis obtusa. Next base: position 3,217,039 of record BSBK01001913.1, read on the forward strand.
TCTTTTTCAGAACACTCTTCCTACAGCGCTTGCCAGGTTTGTGCCACATACCTTCGTACATATTTTATTTTATTCATTATTTATTAGGAATGTGTGTCATTTTAATTTCTACTCTTGCACATCTTGGCCTAGTGGGACCCATGCCTTTACTTAGTTGGGGGGAGGGGAATATTCTATTTTCAAAAACTTCAAATTAGCATGTAAAGAATGAATTTTTGTCTTTATGAGATGACTGTCGTCACGTGTTTATCAATTTGTCATTCTGTGATTGCATCATCATGCCTGTAAGGAAATTAAAGATATTAAAAGTTGAAGTTTAACTTCTAATGATATGTTCGCAACGTATTCAGGGTGGCAGGCCTTGACACGAGCGAACTATTATAAGTTTGATGCATTAAAAAAAGTGGAAATATCATTAGATTTCATGCATTAAACACTTTTAATTACTTGAAGTGAGTAGCATTTGGTATGCCACCTTTTTCATCTGCAACGTCCTATGCCGTAACACTTTGAATTTTGATTTGCCATATTTGTGCTTTGTGAAAATAACAAGCTTCTGCAAAACTTTAATTTTTTTGTTCATAACAATGGGAGGAGATCTTCAGAGGCATGAGCCAGCGGATCACAGGGTTTTTGCTGGGCGATGTTTCTAACTGTGAAATGTTTAGAAGGAAAGGGTGATTGGACTACTGCTTGAGTCTTAAAGGGTTTGATGAAGTTGATCTGCAATTTCTAAGCACTTTGAAGGATGGATTTGCAGCGGTCAAAAGTTTAAAAATTGAATTTATAGAGGATATTGTGGCTGAAGTGACCGGGTTGCCATAGGAAGGTGAACAGTGGACGAAGGACCTCGACTTGCATTCAGCTAGGACTCAGTTCACCTTGCACGGTGACCCCCGGCTAGACATTGATAAGAAGCAAGGCACTTCTAGGGTGTCCATACCCTTGGAATTCATCCAGCCAGCTGCATTCATCATCTAGTACTTCACCTGTGAAGGGCGCTACAAGTATTTACATGGCCTACATTTCAAAATTTTGAGTCATCTTCGGCACAACAATAGACTGGTAAATCTTCCCAACTTCCTATTCAATATTGTGAAAAAGCAAGCTTCCTTAGTTCAGTCGGGAAAAGACCAGTCTATTTCACATCATTGTTTGATTAAACTAGTTGTAGAAAGAGAATGAAATAAGCAATTAATTGGGACATGGGAAGAATTTTTGCAAATGAATGAGATAGAACCTGGGATGGTCGGCCCTAGAGGCTAGGGTGTTGGGCGAAGAGAAAACACATCCACTGGGGTTTGCAAAGTCATCCAAAGGATAGAAAATGTTCCTGAAGCTTCCCCTTCCACTTCTAAACCATCCAAGAAAAGAACTTGTAATGTCGGTGCCTCCACTTCTAGAAGAAAGAGAAATAAAAATAAAGAAACTACTAATGTCCCTCAAACCCCACCATCTGTAAAGATCAGGTCCACCTCTAGGAGAGACAAGGGTAAAACTATGGAAACAGAAGAGGGAATATGAGAGCAACAACCTGGTAGTGATAATGATAATGTTGATGAAACATTGCATTTGCATGGGGAAGAAACTCCAGAAGAATCTCTTGTAGCAGCTACGGAGGAAATGACCAGTAGCAAGAGGAAACAAAAGAATCCTCCATGCTCATCCACAACCCCCATAAGGAGAAGTGCAAGGCTTTCTGAAAGTAATAGGGATGTTGAGGCTCTCATTCTAATTGTTAACCTAAAATCCTCCAAATCTATAGAGAGGTCCTCTTCCGAGGAAATGTTTCAAGAAAATGTAGCTAGTGACACTGAATTCAACAACCAATATCCACAAACAGAAGTTAACCCTAGTGTTAACTATATACTTATTGACAGTGATGAGGATTCTGAGGAGGCTGAAGAGTTTGTAGATAACTCCGTTAGACAAGACATTCCTAGTAATTCAAAAGATTCTCCTTCTGAAGAGTACCCAGAATTTGGAAAAGATATTGTTGAAGAAGTGTTAGAACAACATAATCAGGATGGATTAGAGACACTGGCTAGAGCAATAGCTAAATCCAGTGAGGAGGGAAATGCAGTGACAACCCTTGTTTTATGGAGAGGAGAATCCTCCACACCAAAAAGCACAGTAAAACCCCCTCACCTGGCATTCGGATGGACAGATATTCTAAATCAAGAACCATTGCCACCGCCTGATTTATCTACACCCCTGGCTGCAGGGATAAATTTATATCAACAATTGTTTTGGGAAAGAGCATAGTGGAAATTAGAGAAGGAAAAACTGAAATGTGCCATTGATGAGTAGGGCCATCAAGTAGAATAGAAATCAGACCAAATTGAGGTTTTGAAGAGATGGATAGATCAAATTATAGAGCTAATTCCTGAGCTCATGGCATGCAGATCACCGTCTCCGGTGTATACATTGTTCCTTAAGGAATAGTTTGTTAATTTTAAATTGACAAGAATTGTAGAAGGCCTCAGTCCCTCTGTTTCAACCCCCCATGAATTCTATGATGCATTCCAGTCTGCTCCAATTTCCCTAAAAAATTTATTGTGTGAACTATATCTACACAACTTGGCAATGCCAGATGATACAGAATGGAACTCACTCCTTTATATAGGAGATGTGCAATTAAGGGCAGTTATGTCTTGGATGTAGAATGAGATAAGTCGGGAGCACCAAGCTGCACCTTATAGAAATAATGAGATGACAACACCCTTTCTTATGAGGTCTGAAGTTCAACATTCCAGGCAGACATTTCTTGACTGGCTTTCTGTTATTGTAAACCCAAGCAGAGTTAATAAAGTGTACCCAATAAGAGAGCAAGCTTTTATAGATTGGGATCAGCATTCATCTCATGATATTGTAGCAGAAATCAGTGCCTCAAGGTAGAGATGGATATGGATGTGACATGATCTAAGGGCAAGGGAACCTCATTCTTCGCAGAATTTAACCCTTGCTACTAGAAGAGTCCCATGGTACATCATGTTGGGAAGGACTCTTCTCAATTACTGGTTTTCATTAAGGTTTCAACCTCCTATACTCCTGTAGCCATTACTAGCAATGAATGACAGTGCTGCAGATCATGATATGACTACAGAAGTTCAACGATGGTAAAGGCTCACGGTGAATCATGGGTATTTCGATTATGTTAAAGATGAGCCTGGGGAAAATACAGCCAGTGACTTGAGACTGCGTGCCAAAATCTGAAATTTCATGGTTGTTGGGGACCAGCAATAGTGCAGTTGGGGGGAATGATGGGCCTCTAAAAGGCCATCTTTCTTAGTTCTTTTTATCCTCCTTTCAAACAGTTATTTGTAAACAGACATGAATTTATGGTTTTCAGGCATATGAACTTATGGTTTTTATATATATGTTTTATATATATGTGAAGACATTAAATAAAAATGTGGATAGTTTAAAGACATGAATTTGCTTGAATTCATGGACAAGATGTTATGTTTTTCTATCATTGATGAGTCTAGTGTGTGCCAGATGTCTTCTGCTGCATGTAAACTAGCTTATGTTGTTGATTGTCTGTTGCATATGTCAACGCTTTGTTTGGCACATGTTTCTCCTGCTTACCTGAATGCAAGTGTCACTTTTGTTTTCAGAAAGGATTGAACAACTCCAAATATGTGGCACGTATTGCCAACATATATATACAAAACGCACATACAATCTCAGGAAATGAAATGCATTTGGTGTCATATGGAGAACAAAAATGCAAGTGGTTGGTGATGACAAGTGTACAGAATACACTGTATTGTTGCGAATAAGGTGCTTGAGAGCTGTTGGCATGTGGAGGTGAGATGCGTCTGTAGCAGTGGAGTAAAACAGCTCTGCGGGCTGTCAAAGTTCATGATTGCCAAAACGTGGATGGCATGTGTGAACGAGTAACAAAGATAAGCAAGTCGCATTGAGTGGTAGAAGGTCGGTCTTTCACATACGATTCACAGGCTATGATTTTTGATCTTTTAAAAAACCATAAGTAAAATGGTATATAATCAGGACTGTGCTCTCAAAATATATATGAATCTCTACCGTTAATTATCTTCCTGGCAGAATAGGATAAAATCGGGTCTGGAGTTAAACATTTTTTAATATAGATATTCCAGGTAGAATGTGATCCCAGTTTTGACATGGAAAGCATATGACAGTCAGAATGGTAAGATCATGAGGCAATTAAAAATCTATCGAGAGTGAAAATATTAGAACTTGTGTTTGAAATGCATGGAATAGATCCATTTTGGTCATGTGGCATAGATATAGTGCCAAGGTGATAATATGATTGCCCCGTGTCTAAAATAAAAAGAACATGATTTGTAAAAGAGGTGTGTTACAATTTACGACAGGTGCTTGTGTTAAGAAAAATTGCGGTGCTGAAAAAAGATTAGTTGGCTAGTTTTGAAGAAAATAGGCATCAGAGTTATCTTCAAGAAAGATCACTGGCAGAGCTTCTAAAAGAAAAGAATGAATAGGGACAGGAGACATATATTAGAAGTATCTGCATGACTTACTTTTGAGGAGATGAATGAAAATTTTAGGTGTGATTAGATATGCATTCACAGGCTTGTACGATAGTGAAAAATAGGAACTCGGTGAGCAATAGTAGCCAAGTGTGAAGGACAGTTTGCATATATAGTTTTGGAAACATTTGAATTTGAAAGGGTAAAGGAGCCTAGTGATGCGAAAGCACGTGACTGAAGCTTATGAAAGTTTCTTGAAGACTGAAGACGCATAAGTACTGTTACAGGCTAAGTTGATATTAGTTTTGAACTTGGAGTATAGGAAATTTGATTGCCTGTCATTAAACCCAGTATGTTCAGGACAACCTACTAAAATTTTGTGAAGTATTTATGCTTGTGTGAAGACTAGGAACTATCATTTTGTTGTAGCTCAGATTTTTTGATCCTTTCAATAAGGTTGCAGCCTTATTGTATCTGGTAATAGCCAGTTCAAAATTGGAGTTTTAAGAGAGTTGTTGCTCTCTATTGTAATGGGTAGTTGCCCATCTGATTAGTGATGCCGTGGTTTTTCCCATCTTGGGTTTCCAAGAGATATTTTGGGTGTCTTGTCTTCTTTGCTGTGTGCTCTTATGAATTTTGTTTCTTAGTTTTTGAAATGTTCTAAAAATACTAATTCACCCCCTCCCCCTCTTAGCATTTTTCATCTTACTATTGGTATCAGAGTTGGTCACTCTCTTCCCGTGCTTAAAAGCTTGAGAGTTCAATCCTTGTGTCCATCATGAGTGCCTTAGAAGGTCTAGCTACAAACCCTGCCCCTCTCTTTGATGGAAACAACTTTTCTTTCTGGAGTGTTCGCATGAAAACCTACATCATGTCTCTTGGTTGTGATGTGTACCTCAATCTCGTAAATGGCTATAAAATCCCTGCTACTCCTGTAGATGCTGATGATAAGAAGGAATTTGAGAACAATGCCAAGACCATGAATGCAATTTTGTGTGGTCTAACTGAGGCTGGGTTTGTAAAGGTCATGCACTGCTCCACAGCTAAAGAAATTTTGGATAAATTGCAAAATGCATATCAAGGTGATGACAAAGTTAGGAAAGCTAAGGTTCAAACTCATAGGGTTGTCTTTGAAGGTCTTTGAATGAAGGACAGTGAAAACATTGCTGCATATTTTCTACATGTTGATGAAGTTGTCAATGCTTTAAGAGGTCTAGGTGAAAATGTTGAAGAGAAAACTATAGTTCAGAAGATTCTTCGATCTCTTCCCATTAGAATTGATGCTAAAGTCTTTGTTATTGAAGAAATGTCTGATTTAGACACTCTAACTATTGATAAGCTACATGACATCTTGATTGCATATGAAATGAGGACTATGATTGAATGGTCTTCTAAAAATGAATCTGCATTTAAGGTTTCTAAAAGAAGCAAGGACAAAGAGACCAATGTAAGTGAAGGCTCAGATCAGGACTCAAATGAGGAAATAGCTTACCTCATTAGAAGGCTAAAAAAGGCTTTACCAAAAATAGAGGCAAGTCTGGTCTGAAATGTTTCAACTGCGGAAAGCTTGGTCACTTTGCCTCTAAGTGTCCATTTGATAAAGAAGAGGATAGCAATGACGAAAAGTAATTCAAACACCAAAAATCTAGGAGGTTTACCAAGAAAAATTGGAAGTCTGAAATTGGTAAGAAGGTGATGTTTTCAAAAAATGATAGCGATGATTCTTCAAGCAGCGAGAGCAATTCAAGGATAAGTAAAGTCATATTCATGGCTATTGATGATGTGGATGTTGATGATGCTAGTTCTGAAGATATTGGAGATGATGAAGATGATGAAGTTGACCTTGAGCTTGAATTGATCTCAGCTCTTTCTGAGATTAAGAAAATGAAAAAGAAAAATCTGAATCTTGTGGATCTTCTTCAAGTTGAGAGTGCTGAAAAATTGAAAATTGCTACGTCTCTTAAAGAGGCTGAAACTCAACTTGTTGATATTAAAATTCTGAATGAGGAGGCCAAAAAGATTCGTGAAGATTTAGAAAATCAGATTCAAATAAAGGAAGATAACATTGCCAAGTTGGAAGCTGAAATTGTTGCTATGAGAAACATTGGTAAAACTTCTATGCTTTCTAGTGAAGAACTATCTTTCAACAGTGTAAAATCACCTTAGATGATGTTCTTGGTTCTCAAAGACCCACCAAAGATAAACGTGGAGCTGGCATGCAATCTGAATCAAGCACTTCACCACCGGAAAGTAGTCAGCCTACTCCTAACAAGGTAAAGAAACTTTTTTTTCTATGGCTACTATTTTGCTTGTAATTACTTTGGACATAGAGCTGCTGATTGTAGAGTTGTTTCATACAAGAATTATAATCAGCATGAAAGAAATGTTTTTAGGAAGTACAATCTGATTTGCTATAGCTGCAATAAGTTTGGCCATACATCTAGATTTTGTAATAGCTACAATGCAGATTTATTTTATAATGTTGAACCTCAATGAAAAACCAAAGTGACTAAGGTTTGGAGAAGAAAGGTTCAAGAGACTCCTCTTAAAGCTCTAGTTGTTCAAACAACCTTTCTAGCTAGTAGTGAGAAAGATATATGGTATGTTGATAGTGGCTGCTCCTAACATATGATAAGTGACTTGAGTAAGTTTCATTCTCTCAAGAAAATGAAAAGTGGTAAAGTTAGATTTGGTAGTAGCTCTTCTGCAAAGGTTGCTAGTATAGGTACAGCCTTAATTAATAATGATGAAACTATTGTTGAGAATGTTCTTTATGTTGAAGGGCTAAAACATAATTTGTTAAGTGTAAGCCAGCTATGTGATCCAGGTTATGATCTCATTTTTAACTCAAATGCTTGCTCTATTAAGAAGGGAATTGATGTCATAGAGAAAGCTACTAGAGCAGAAAATAATTTTTACATTTTTTATGATTCTAATGATGAGACATGTTGTTTGAGCAAAGTAGAGGATGCTTGGCTTTGGCACAAGCGGTTTGGGCATGTTAACTTTGATAATCTTATTAAGATCAACAAAAAGGAGGTTGTTAGAGATATGCCTATCCTAGAAAAACCAGCAGATGTTATTTGCAAAAATTGTCAAGAAGGCAAACAAACTAGAGCTTCCTTCAAACCAAAAGATGAATTCAGCAGTAGGCCACTTGAGCTTATCCATACGGATCTTTGTGGACCAACAAGGGCAGCAAGTCTTCAAGATGAGAAATATTTTATGCTTCTAATTGATGACTTTACTCGCATGACATGGGTTACATTCCTAAAAGAAAAATCAGAGGTCTTAGAGAAGTTTAAGATTTTTAAAAGTCTAGTTGAAAATGAAATGGACATGAAGATCAAATGCTTACATTCTGATAATGGGGGACAATTCACTTCTAATGAGTTTGTCAAGTTTTGTGAGCAACGTGGTATTAAGAAACGGGTTTCAGCTCCAAGAACACCACAACAAAATGGTGTTGTGGAAAGAAAAAATAGAATCATTCAGGAAATGGCTTGTTGCATGATGAATGAAAGTAAGGTAAAAGATATATTTTGGAGAGAGGCTTTCTACACTGCTGTTTATATTAAGAATAGAACACTATTGAGACCCAAGCTCAAGAAGACTCCTTATCAACTTTGGAAAGGTAAACCAGCTACCGTTAAGTACTTTAAAATTTTTGGGAGTCCATGCTACATTAGGAGAGATGAAGATAACTTGAGCAAGTTTGAGTCTAGAGCTGATGAAAGTATTTTTCTTGGCTATTCTTGTAAGAGTAAGGCATTCAAATGCTACAATAAAAGGCTGCATAAATTAGTTGAGAGTGCAAATGTCAAGGTTCATGAAGTTACTAATCAATTTGGTGAGAATGATGACAACCCTGAAGAAGGTATAACTCAAACCAACATTGTGGTATCTTCAAAAACCCAAACTAGCACTGTTATACCCTCTTCTCCTTCACAAATACAAGTTGCAATAGCAAGCAAGAGTTGTGAGAATGATAAAGGTAAAGTACAATCTCCTCATGAAGAATTTGTTACCACTTCTAATGATGCTGAAAATTTACATGATAGTTCCGAGAGTGATTCTCAAGATGAACATGATGCTACTAATTTCAAAACTCCTAAGTTTGTGCAAAAGAATCATCCTACTGATCAGGTCATAGGTGAAAGGAAGACTAGAAATGCTAAAAATAATGTTAACTATTTTGATGATGATGATTTCTCACTTATTTCCATGATTGAGCCTAAGTGTTTTGAAGAGGTAGCTATAGATAAACATTGGGTGGCTGCCATGAAAGAGGAGTTGGATCAAATCAAAAAGAGCAATACTTAGGAGCTTGTACCAAGACCTATCAACAAGAACCTAATAGGTACAAAATGGGTATTCTGGAACAAGGTAAATGAAGATGGTAAGATTATTCGAAACAATGCTCGCTTAGTTTGCAAAGGTTCTTCTCAGATTGAAGGTGTGGATTTTAGTGAAACCTTTGCACCGGTTGCAAGGTTAGAAGCAATCAAAATTTTTCTTGCATTTTCTTCTTTCAAAGGCTTTAAATTTTTTCCAAATGGACATCAAATCTACCTTCTTAAATGGAGATTTAGTTGAAGAGATTTATGTTGAACAACTAGAAGGTCTATTTTCTGAAAATGTAGACTATGTATGCAAGCTGAAAAAGGCATTATATGGACTCAAACAAGCTCCTAGAGCTTTGACACAAGGCAAGGAGCAAGAGGGGCCAAAGGATGGTGCACCCTAATGATCCAAGCCTGCAACACACATGCGAAAGAAACAAACAACAAGAGTGAGAGAGAGAATGTCAGATCCTTTCAATCATTATCATCAATTTGAATCATACATGCTGGGTTGTAAGGCCTTCCCGGTTAGGGCCTGATATTATAATGAATTACAGAAGTCCTCAAACATGCGAGGATCTACTACAAATCTCTAATATAATTCCTTCTATCTTCTATCAAAATTAACTCCCTAAACTACCACCAAACATCTACATTTATACAAGAAGCTACCGAGCTAAGTCGGCCTTTAGATCCACAACTAACGGAAGTAATGATCAAATCTGGGACCACATGCTTCCCAATGATGGATACAAATATTAATTCCGCAATCCAATATAAATGCACAAGTCGACCACAATAGGAAACAAAACTAAACCCGTCGGTAAGCAAGATAACCGAGTAGCAGATAGACAACACCGAGGGCCAGTGAAATAACCAACTGCCTAGGAGATAACCAACCACACTTGCCAACTAAAGGAAACCGACCAACTTGATCAAAGAAGAAACTGAGCAACACAAACAAAAACTCCAAATTCTTTTTGGTGACACAGGACTGCCAAGGACTTGAGATGCTCCTGCATCAGACACCTAGGGTTATTTTGAAATGACTCTCCAAATCATTTAGTAGGTCTGGTCTAAGCTGCATCCAACTCAAACTGTGAAATCCATGAACTGTCTTCCATCACTCTATTCTTCCACTTAACCAGATATTCCATGTACTATTTTCCTCTTGTACTTTTGCCAATTCTTTCCTTCAAGATCTGTTCAACTTCATCATTTTGCTTCTTAGAATATTCTGTCGGTACTGTCACTTCTTCATCAGGTTCATGATATTCATATAAATCAGCAATATTGAAAATTGGTGATATGTCCATGTCATCAGGTAACTCAATCTCATATGCATTTTCACTGTCAAATTTTCTCAATATCTTGGAAGGTCCAAACTTCTTCATCTTCAACTTTCCATATGTTCCAACAGGAAACCGGCCTTTCTTCAAATGAACCATCACTTCATCACCAACTTCAAAAGTTTTATGTCTTCTTGATCTATCATCTCTGTCTTTGTATTTCTGATTACTGTCTTCTAGCTTCAGCTTCACATCTTCATGCAATGTCTTCATATATTCAACAAACTTTACTCCTTCAGCACTTCTCTTATTCTCATCAGCAATGTCTCTCAAATTAGATATTCCTCTCGGTTGTGTGCCATTCACAATCTCAAATGGTGTCTTTCCAGTACTTCTATTCATTGAATTGTTATATGCAAACTCTGTGTGTGCCAACACAGAATCCCAATTACTTGGTCTGTCTCCAACTAAACATCTCAAAAGATTTCCCAAAATTTTGTTCACAACCTCAGTTTGTCCATTGGTTTGTGGGTGAAATGTAGAACTATACTTCAACTCAGTGCCAAATTTCTTCCAAAGTGTTTTCCAAAAATAACCAATAAATTTATTGTCTCGGTCAGAGATAATACTCCTCGGTAATCCATGCAATCTAACAATTTCCTTAAAGAAAAGATCTGCTACATGTATTGCATCTAATGTCTTTCTACAAGGTATAAAATGTGCCATCTTAGAAAATCTATCCACAACAACAAATATAGAATCATTACCTCTTACTATCTTCAGTAAGCCAAGAACAAAGTCCATACTGATGTCAATCCAAGGTTTCTCAGGAACAGCAATCGGTGTATACAATCCAGTATTCTGACTTACTCTTTTTGCAACTTGACAAATACCACAACTTTTCACAAATTTCTGAACATCTTTATATTATTGCGACCAATAGTACTTCTCCTTCAGCAAATTCCATGTTTTATCAATGCCAAAATGTCTAGCTAAACCACTACTATGTTTCTCTTTTATCAAATTAGATCTCATTACTCCTCTTAGTATACACAACTGAATACCTTTAAACAATATACCTTCTTGAATGAAATATTATCCCATTTGGTGTCTTGTTGATCTTGAATAGGTGCTCTGCACTTTCTCCATGGCTCAAAAAAATTAGGGTCATTTTCATACAAACCTCTCATCTCATCAAAACCAAGAACTTCAATTTTCATCTCAGTCATCAAAGATCTTCTTCTACTCAATGCATCAGCAACTCGGTTAGTGACTCCACTCTTATGCTTTATCACAAATGTATAACTCTGCAATTACTCAACCCATTTCATATGTCTCTGATTCAACTTATTCTGACTACCCAAATATTGTAAAGCCTTATGATCAGTATACAACACAAATTCACTCAGTATCAAATAATATCTCCATTTCTTAAATGCTTGAACAATAGCATAGAATTCTTGATCATACATAGAATATTTCCTTCTAGCATCATTCAACTTTTCACTAAAGAAAGCAACAGGTTTACCTTCTTGACTCAACATAGCTCCAATTGCACTTCCATTTGCATCACATTCTACTTGAAATACTTTACTGAAATCAGGTAATGCCAAAATAGGTAATTCAGCAACCTTCTACTTTAGGGTCTCAAAACTTCTATCAGCTCCATGTGTCCACTTAAATTCTCTTTTTTCTCCTCTCATAGTCTCAATCATAGCATTACAAATTGAACTGAAATTTCTTATGAACTTTTGGTAAAAACTCGCCAAACCATGAAATGATCTTACCTCAGTGGCATTCATAGGTGTAGGCCAATTCAAAATAGCTTTAACCTTTTCAAGATCCATCTTCAAACCAACAACTGAAATAACAAATCCCAAATACACAATCTCTTATTTCATGAATGAACACTTTTTCAAATTTATCAATAACTTTTCCTTTTTCAATCTCTGCACAACTTGTCTAACATGCAACAAATGTTCTTCTCTGGTCTTACTGAATATCAGAATATCATCAAGATATACAATCACAAATTTACCCAAGAATTTCTTCAAAACTTCATTCATCAGCCTCATAAAAGTACTCGGTGCATTAGTTAAACCAAAAGGCATAACCAACCACTCATACAAACCTTCTTTTGTCTTGAAAGTAGTCTTCCATTCATCACCTTCTCTAATTCTGATCTGATGATACCTACTTTTCAAATCAATCTTTGTGAAATACTTTGCTCCAGTCAAACTGTCCATTATGTCATCTATTCTAAGTATAGGAAACCTATACTTCATGGTTATCTTATTGATTGCTCTAGAATCAGTACACATTCTCCATTCTCCATTCTTCTTCGGTGCCAATACAACAGGTATTTCACAAGGACTCAAACTTTCTCTGATCAAACCTTTCTCCAACAACTCTTGAATCTGTCAGTTCAATTCCTGATTCTCGGTAGGTGTCAACTGATGAGGTGCCTTATATGGTAAACTAGCTCCAGGGATTAGATCCATACAATGATCAATGCTTCTTTTCAGTGGCAAACCATCAGGTACATTATCAGAAATGATATCACTATAATCGGTGAGTAACTTATCAATCTCCTCAAGGACATTATCCTCTATTTTCTTACTCGGCTTATTAGGAATCACAGCAAAACATACATCATTCTTCTTCAAAGAGTTTACAAATTTCCTTCCTTCCATCAAACAAACTTTCACAGATGTGCAAACATTACTAATAGGTTCTTCCATTAAAGGTAACAAGATTTGTTTCTTTCCATCAGCCACAATAGTATACTTATGCAATCTCCCATCATATATAGCATGTCTATCATATTGTCAAGGTCTACCCAACAAAATATGACAACAATCCATAGGCATGATATCACATAACACCTGATCATAGTACTTTCCAATCTTCAAATTCACATAACATTGTTCACTTACCAGGAGTGTATGCTCATCTTTGATCCATGAAATCTAATAGGGCTTCAGATGTACCAACCATTCCAACTACAACTTTGTGACCATTTCTTCAGATGCCAGGTTCTTCGAGCTACCACTGTCAATGATTACCTTCCAAACTTTGTCAAAAACTCTACATCTGGTCTTGAACAAACTTTTCCTTATCGGATCCTCCTTCTTGCTTTCATTCCACAATGCTCTCCTTACCATCAAGTTATTTTCTTTCTCAGGTTCATTCAGTGACTCTTCTTGCACCAAAGCATTTCTATTGCTACCAGTCTTCTTACTAGCTTGTGTACATTCAAAGGATCTATGTCATTCCTCTCCACAATTATAACAAGTTCCTCGAAAACTTCCTCTACCATAACCACCTCGGTAGTTACTACCTCTGCCTTTAGAACTTTCACCTTTCCACTTGGTCTTGCCCTTGTCCAAATTTGTCTTTTTTGGTTCAAATCTACCATTTTTACCATTAGATCTACCTCTTCCTCTAGGGAATCTACCACCTCGACCTCTCTATCTTTGCTCATGTCTTTTGTTCAATTTCTCCTCAGCCTTCAAAGAAAATTGATAAGCCTCTTCAATGTTCTCCAACTTGACCATACTAATCTCCTCTTGGATGGAAACTCTCAAACCATTCAGGTATCTGCCGATTCTTTCCACATCATCTTCATCATGTCCAAATCTGATATCTAATCTATAGAATTCCTCAGTATACTCTTTTACCGAGCTATCTTTCTGTCTCAAACTTTGCATTCGCTGAACTAGGTTAATTTGATAATCACAGGGTAAGAACTTTCCTTTCAATTTATTGACCATCTTACACCATACCTTTATTTTGTCTTTGCCTTTCCTCTTCTGATCCAATCACAGATGTTCCCACCATAAGGATGCATGACTTTTCAACTTTGTGCTTGCAATCTTCGCCTTCTTATCCTCAAGGATATTTTCATATTCAAATTACTTTTCCATCTCAGTGATCTAGTCCACCAATTCATCAAAATCCAACTTTCCACTATACTTAAGGGGATTGAAATGTGGTGTTGGCTTCAGACTTGTCAAAGCCTTCAAAAATCTTTCTTCACCTTGATCCATAATAGGAGCAGGTTTTAAATTTGCATGTTCTTCAATTTCATCATCACTAACATCTTCAAGATGTCTGCCTCTTCTTTGGACTGTTTCCACTGCTTCTAACCTAGCAGCAATCTATCTTAGCATATCTGTCAATCCTGGATCTGCATCTCACCTCCCATGAACCATCTTGACAACACTCTGCAATCGCAGGTCAGATTGCAATCTACTACCCCACAACATTTCAACTAAGGCTTCAAGAGGAACCTGCAAACCTAGATCTGCAGACCTAGATCAAGATCTCACCTCGCTCTGATACCACCTGATGCAAGGCAAGGAGCAAGAGGGGCCAAAGGATGGCACACCCTAATGATCCAAGCTTGCAACACACATGCGGAAGCAACAAACAACAAGAGTGAGAGAGAGAATGCCAGATCCTTTCAATCATTATCATCAATTTGAATCATACATGCCAGGTTGTAAGGCCTTCTCGGTTAGGGCCTGATATTACAATGAATTACAGAAGTCCTCAAACATGCGAGGATCTGCTACAAATCTCTAATCTAATGCCTTCTATCTTCTATCAAAACTAACTCCCTAAACTACCACCAAACATCTACATTTATACAAGAAGCTAACGAGCTGAGTTAGCCTTTAGATCCATAATTAACGGAAGTAACGATCAAATTTGGGACCACACGCTTCCTAATGATGGATACAAACATTAATTCTGTGATCCAATATAAATGCACAAGTCGGCCACAACACGAAACAAAATTGAACCCGTCGGTAAGCAAGATAACCGAGCAGCAGATAGACAACACCGAGCACCAGTGAAATAATAGACCATCCAGGAGATTACCGACCACACTCAGCAACCAAAGGAAACTGACCAACTACCGACCAACTTGGTCAAAGAAGAAATCGAGCAACACAGACAAAAACTCCAATTTTTTTTTGGTGACACAGGATTGCGAAGGACCCGAGATGCTCCTGCATCAAGCTTGGTATGACAAGTTGGATAGTTATTTGCAGCAGCAGGGCTTCAAAAAGGGATATGTGGATAGCAACTTGTACATTAAAGAGGAAGGTAATAGCATTCTTATTGTTGTTGTTTATGTTGATGATATGATTTTTGGGAGTGATAGTGTCAAGATGTCCAAGACATTTGTTGCGTGTATGAAAAATGAGTTGGAGATGTCTATGATGGGTGAGTTAAAATATTTTCTTGGGCTGCAAATTAATCAATCCTCTAAAGGTATTTTTACTTCCCAAGCTCAGTATGTTAGGGAGTTACTTAAGAGATTTAAGATGGAAGATTGTAATCCGATTAGCACTCCAATGGAAACTAGATGAAAGTTAAGTAAGGAGGATGTGTCTCCTTCAGCTGATCAGTCTTTTTACAGATCTATGGTTGGGAGTCTATTGTTTGTGATAGCCACTAGACCAGATATTATGCAGGTTGTGGGATATGTAGCCAGATTTCAAGCTTCTCCAAAAAAAACACATGTTTCAGCTGTTAAGAGAATTTTTAAATATCTAAAAAGTATAGTTGATTTTGGTCTTTGGTTTCCAAAGAGTTCTGATTTTCTTCTTATAGCCTATACAGATGCAGATTGGGGAGGTTCAGTGGATGATAAGAAAAGCACTAGTGGGTGTGCTTTCTTCTTAGGTGGTTGTTTGGTTTCATGGCTTAGCAAGAAACAATCTTGCACTTCTTTATCCACTGTTGAGGCTGAATATGTTGCAGTAGTGTCTTGTTGCACTCAGGTAATTTGGATGAAGAATATTTTACATGATTATAAGCTTGAGATTACTGATCGTATTTGTATTTTCTGTGACAACACAAGTGCCATTGACATTTCGAAGAATCCAGTGATGCATTCTCGAACCAAGCACATTCCAATTAAGTATCACTATCTGAAGGATCAAGTTGTAAATAATATTGTTAAGCTGAACTATGTTTGTTCTCAAGAGAAAATTGTAGATGTGTTTACTAAACCTCTACCCCGAGATTGCTTCAAGTATCTTCGAAGAAAACTTGGTGGTATTTCACCTCAATGAAAGGTTCATCTCCAGCACTTCATTGCTCTATCTTTCGATTTATTATTGTGTTTCAGTTTTGTGGTCATTGATGACAAAGGGGGAGTAGAGCTTATGGGGGAGTTGCTTCAGATTTGTCAAGTTTTTAGTTTTGTTCACTTGCTCAGGGGGAGCTCTTCTCTCTTGCAAATTGTTTAGTTTTTGTTCTTAGTTGGTTCTGGTTTTCCATCAATGACAAAAAAGGGGAGATTGTAATGTTTTTCTATCATTGATGAGTCTAGTGTGCACCAGATGTCTTCTGCAGCATGTAAACTAGCTTATGTTGTTGATTGTCTGCTGTATACGTCAACTCTTTGTTTGGCACATGTTTCTCCTACTTACATGAATGCAAGTGTCACTTTTGTTTTTAGAAAGGATTGAACAACTCCAAATACATGGCACGTATTGCCAACATATATATACAAAATGCACATATAGTCTCAAGAAATGAAATGCATTTGGTGTCATATGGAGAACAAAAATGCAAGTGGTTGGTGATGACAAGTGTACAGAATACACTGTATTGTTGCGAGTAAGGTGCTTGAGAGTTGCTGGCATGTGGAGGTGAGATGCATCTATAGCAGTGGAGTAAAACAGCTCTGCAGGCTGTCAAAGTTCATGATTGCCAAAACATGGATGGCATATGTGTGAACGAGTAACAAAGATAAGCAAGTCGCATTGAGCAGTAGAAGGTCAATCTTTCAAATACAATTCACAGGCTATGATTTTTGGTCTTTTAAAAAACCATAAGTAAAATGGTATATAATTGGGACTGTGGTCTCAAAATATATACGAATCTCTGTCATTAATTATCTTCCTGGCAAAAGAGGATAAAATCGGGTCTGGAGTTAAAACATTTTTTAATATAGATATTCCGGGTAGAATGTGATCCCAATTTTGACATGAAAAAGTATACTATAGTTGAAATGGTAAGAGCGTGAGGCAATTAAAAATCTGTTAGGAGTGAAAAAGATTAGAACCTATGTTTGAAACGCATGGAACAGAGTCATTTTGGTCATGTGGCATAGATACAGTGCCAAGGTGATAATATGATTGCCCCGTGTCTAAAATAAAAAGAACACAATTTGTAAAAGTGGTGTGTTACAGTTTACGGCAGGTGGTTGTGTTAAGAAAAATTGCGGATGCTAAAAAAAGATTAGGTGGCTAGTTTTGAAGAAAATAGGCATTAGAGTTTATCTTCAAGAAAGATCGCTGGCAGAGCTTCTAAAAAAAAAGAATGAACAAGGACAGCAGACATATATTAGAAGTATCTACATGACTTACTTTTGGGGAGATGAATGAAAAGTTCAAGTGTGATTAGCTCACAGGCTTGTGTGATAGTCAAAAATAGGAACTTGGTGAGCAACAGTAGCCAAGTGTGAAGGATAGTTTGTATATACAGTTTTGGAAACGTTTGAATTTGAAAGAGTAAAGGAGCCCAGTGATGCAAAAGCATGTGACTAAAGCTTATGAAATTTGCTTGAAGACTGAAGATGCATAAGTACTATTGCAGGCTCAGTTGATATTAGTTTTGAACTTGGAGTATAGGAATTTTGATTGCCTGTCATTAAACCCAGTCTGTTCATGACAGCCTGCTAAGATTTTGCGAAGTCTTTATGCTTGTGTGAAGACTAGGAACTATCATTTTGTTGTAGCTCAAATTTCTTGAACCTTTCGATAAGGTTATAGCCTTATTGTATCTGGGAGTAGCCAATTCAGAATTGGAGTTCTAAGAGAGTTGTTGCTCTCTGTTGTAATGGGTAGTTGCACATCTGATTAGTGATGTCGTGGTTTTTCCTGTCTTGGGTTTCCACGAGATATTTTGGGTGTCTTGTCTTCTTTGTTGTGTGCTCTTATGAATTATGTTTCTTTGTTTTTGAAATGTTCTAAAAATATTGATTCACTCCCTCCCCCTCTCAGCATTTTCCATTTTACATAGGAATGGTATAATGCAGTAGTTATACATGCTAATGAATGTTTCCTTGCCTATGCTATGTGTTGGGTAATTTCCCTCCTATAGCCATAGGACTTGCAAGAGTGTTTATTAGAACTTTACACCTTTTTCCTGATATTAATGATAAGGATATATATGTATATGGAAGGTTGTGTGTGCATTGATTATTTTGCAGGTATTTATCACGGGCATTCAAGGACCGGCATTGTGGCACTGGAATAGTCAAAGCCAACCGTTGTTGCAAGATCTTCGCAAGCGGGGCAAGTCAAATACCATTTTCTATTACATGCAGCGCGCGGATTTAGTTCCCTCAATGTGCTATATTCCTAGAGGATTTATTCATGATTGATGTTATTTTTGTTTTGAAACTTTATGAATCTGTAACGATCCTCATTTATGGAGTGATCTTAGATTTAGAAGGTAGTTTTAGTTTTCCTTCAAATAAACAATTGTTGTAACTCTTTAGGAGTTAGTCGATTTTCATAATATAACTATTGTTGTTGTGATACTATTTTTCAATCAAGTGTAATCATTTTCCATGAATGAATAGAGTGCACAGTTCGAGTTTAGATCTTTTATCTTGATTGCATTTTCTATTCACTCGTCCAAGGGGGCCCACTTGGTGAGTGAAAACCTTTGTTAGAGTAGAATTCATTTTCATGTTTATTTCGAAGTGAAGTAGAACTTTGTTGTTCCAACAGCCACTAGTAACAGAACTAGTAGACTATTTCTGCAGCATAGGTTGTTAGAGTAACTCGTACCCATGATTACATGCTTTGTTAGAGTAAATTCATTTACTAGTTTTAGCATAGTTTTCTTGAAGCTCAAAGCACTTGAATTCCGTAGGGTAGTCATAAGATTGAGCGAGTTTGAAGCATATACTTTATGAATGTCATTCCAAATTTACGTCCCTGGTCAATAATTAAATGAGACTAAGTAATTCATTTAGCAACCATTTATGGTGTCCAATCCTAAAATAGGCAGTCCATTGTTGTGGGTTTCTAATACCATTATTTGGCCAAGCAGAGGGCAAGGGGAGAACAAGTCAGCGATATTGACTCTAAGGAGGAAAAGAGGAGGAAAGGAAAGAAAATTATGATTAGTAGCAAGCCAATTGCACCTCCTTTTATGCCATTGAGGGGTATACATTTTATAGACCCTGAAGATCCACCAAGGAGAGAGCCCTCTCCACCATCACCTAGGCCTCCATCTCTTGTTGGTGAAAGGATGGTAGAAAAGGTTGTTGATGTGAATATTGGGAAAGGAAAAGAAAAAAGAAAAGGGGATAAATCTGACCCCATTGTTGCTTCATCAGATGAGGGTGAATCCAGTGACACTGATGAAGAGGACATTATTATCATTCGTGAAGGTGACTTGCAGGTTGGGATCCTTCCACTTCCTATTGCCCCATTGCCAAATTTTACATTCCTTGAGGTACAAGGGAAAGTACATAGAGACTTGAGAATGACTTGAGAATTGAGGCATGTTCTGAAATTTTGACATGTGGAACCAAAACATTGAGGAATATCAAAGGAGATTGGAAGAGAGAAAAAAAAAGGCCTAATTTGTCAAAGCAGGATCTCATAAATGAGGTGTAATTGGAAACGCATAAAGAGTTTGAAGCAATCACACTTGAAGAAGGGAGAAGGATTACTCATGAGGCAGGTGTGTTGATTTTGCTAGAATGGGACATTGCAAATGCAGTAACATTTGATGTTGTAAGGAAGAGAATGAGCCTGCATGGTACCGAGGTGGAACAAGTTGAGATGGCCATGAAAGGGGCCTATTATAGCAAGGATTATGCAACTTTGGCAATTTGGTCATTGGCACCTACAATACATAGGGTGGATATTGCAGACATCAACCCAGGATTGAGAGGAAGTGTAATATTGCAAAGAGTGGTAGATACAGAAGGGGTGGTGGATGCCACCAAAATTGCCATGGAATCAACAAAATGGGCACATGATGTGGCTCACAAGGAGAAGAAGAGGATTGAAGAATTGGGATTGCAGAATCAACATCTTTTCAGGGAGTATGACAAGGACTCCAAAATATGTGTGGAACTTGAGGCCCAAGTTGCATTATTGCAACACAGAATCAAAGAATTGGAAGAAGTCCTTCCTACAAGGGTTTCAGTCCCTTCCTTTTTTGTTGCACCTGTTAGTGCATTTTCCTACATGAGTCTTAATGCACAACCCTGAGTGCTTAGATAGAACTCTCTCATTCTTAGGCTCCTGACTCACACAAGGTTAGCTCAAAAATGGAAAGATGCATACGAAATTGCACTAAATAAAGCAACTGAGGCTTCCAGAGGGCTTCAATATGAAAAACCATCAGATGAAATACAAGTGGATGATGATGGTGATAATGTTTTTGGTGGAGAGGATGAAGATCTATACAAATCATTGGAAATCTTCATCCTCTTCCCGATATAATCTAAGTATTTGATATAATCCCAATATGAGTATTTGAGTATTTCTATAGAAATCTTCTAAGTGAAACACAAACAAATCCCAGATGAAATGCCTTACAATTCATCCTCTCTTAAACACATTTGATCATCAAATTCTTGCCAAACTCCTAAGCTCTCAGAAATTAACCTAAAGACATTACCCTTTCCTTGAAAGAAACTAGAGATTAAAATCATAGATACCTTGTAAATGGTATATCAAAACTGCCTTACAGATTCAATACACAAAAGCCACAAAATTCAAACAAGAAGACAACCGAAATCATGCAAGGGAATTCTATTGTATTCTAGTAAAATTTCACTGCATCAATACATTTCAAAATCTAACAAAACATTCTAAGATTTCAATAATGGAGCCAAGCCTCTCTGTACAGTATATTTTCAACATCCCTCTTACAATGAGAAGAAATCCCAAATATAGAAAATGGAAGAAAATCCATCTTAGTCACCGACACCTATCAGTCCTCAAAAATATCTGCAACTGCTCCTCCAAACTCATCCACATCTGCAATCATGTTCAATTCTGATTTGATTCTGATTCTGACCCCCATATTTCAAACCTGAATTGCTCTCATCAACTGCCCTGAAACTAAAAATACTTGTTACTTGTCACCATCAAAATCCTCATTCTGACACCTTTCCAGTGACATATAATACTTGATATTTTGAATAAAAAATGAATCTCCAAGCCCCCCATGAACAGACTTGGTCATTTTAGATTTTTTGAGTTTGTATTCAAATGTGCAAAATATTCAACTTTTAAATTCTTTTCAAATCTGAGATTTTATATTATTCTCTGCATTTACCTCATGAATGAACCAGGCCTTGACACTTGTCACATGCTGATTTGGCACTCGGATTAACTCAAGTTTTAACCAACTGATTGGGAGAACTAGCGACCATAGGCGTTCTCGGAATCTCCAAATGAATTGACTAACTACAGTTAAAATCTGAGAACTAGCACAATAACTATTCTCCAATTCACGGAATGAAATTTCAACCATGGTTATCATTTGGGGAATGGGCGACTGAGCCCATTCTCGTAATCTCAGAATTGCCCGGACTTAACTACTGGGATTTAGCGAACTGGCGAACAGCACTCTCCAGATCTCTGAATGGTTTGGCTTTGACCGCTAGCATTTGGCGAATTGGTGACTAACTGCTACCTCTGAATCATGGAAACTTTGCTTGACTGCCAGTTTAATCTGGCAAACTCACGACCACTGGCATTCTCCAAGTCGCAGAATGAAACTCAAACCGCTAGTTTTATCTAGCGAATCCACGACCAAGTGACAAGTGTCCATCTGCAAAATTTGTTTCTTCCTAGGCGCAGGCATGGAAATCAAGGTGGGCTCAGCAGGGGGTTGCGTGGGCAGAACTTCCTCCATTTCTTTCTATTTCATTATGAGAGTTGAGTTGCATTTATACATCATAAAGATCTGTTTTGGCGTGCATGTGGGATATTGATTTTACTAGTTTTAAAAACCTCCTTAGCACTTCATCCAAAATACGGTGGGACCCACCGCACACAGTACTCCCCAGCCAAGAGGGCCCACCACAAGCCCATAGGCTTTCTTGTTTATAACATATGAGAGTACCACTGTATATGAATGATATAAAATCCCAACACCTATTGCATGTGGGACAATACAACTTACGCTTTTCAAGCGTTCACTCCAACCATTTGTATGGATTGAAACCTGGAACATGGGTCTTAACCGCTGAGTGGCATGGACTCCTTTCTCTGCACAAGGACCTACCTTTGGACTATATGCATGGTTACACTATATTCATGCGCTGGACACTTGACTTTGTGCGAGCCTCTTTATGCATTGTTTTTCTCCTCCTTATAAACAAACCTGCCCCCTTTCGAATTATACAAGACCTCTTTGTTTGCTATGCACTAGATAACTCTTAACATTTGATGAATGAGTTTCCTTATCAACAAATCCAAACTTAGCATGCACTGGTCTTCTATTTCACGTCGCTGAAAATATGATACCTGCCATTGGTTTAGTGCTCACAAGGAGCTAAGACTCAATGTCCCTGCTCTTCCATTATACTCTACACCTGCTACTGCAAATTTGCGATGTCTCCTTATTGAATTGCGTGAGATACCATGCATTTGGTTTTGAGTCGGCTCCCACTATTTTCTCAAACTCCACTTTGCAAATATGTGAATCTCCTTCTCTAATTGCTGGCAGTCTTTAGTCTTGTGCACTGGCAATCATACAATACACGAGGCCCCTTTTCACCGCATGGAGTCACTCCTTTGCATTTTGAAATACTTACATTGCCTCCATGCTGGTATGCATGCCTCCTGTGGTTGGTGCGTTAGCTCTTACATGAGCTGCTTTCATTTTCCTTTGTGCGATTGGTATATGGCCTGCACTAAACATGAATCTCTCCCCTAGGCATTTGCATGAATCTGCAAACAATCGGTAGCATTCATAATAAATGCATAGCCCTCTTTGTGTTTCGTGCTTGCTTCCTTGTGCATGTTAGGCATACACCAAAGCTTGCGTGACTTTCTCATTGCATGGGCACCAATACTGACTGGTAGTTTAGGCAGCATACTCACCTGCTGGCAGCCTCCAAAGTGTCAACTCCTCTTCTTTATGTTGCGCTAGTTTCTTTTTATGGTATTTTATGTGAATCGCTTCTCAACTTGGCGTAAGGCATTCACACACTTTATTGTATTAGTGCGCTACACCCTTGCATTAACACTGGCATTCCACTTAACTGCAGCCTCACTTTGCTTTATTACGCAAATCCCTTTTACATGAGGCAACCTCTTCATATGCTTAACGCAGGGCTTCTCTGCTATGCTAGCACCCAATCCTTTTGCAAGCTCCCTCATTGTAGACTTCCTCCATTATTCTACGCGAAAATTCCCCTCCACTGGCAGCCCCCAAATAGTGCGTAGGCCTTCATACTTTGTCTTTACAACCCACTTTGTACTGCATTAATTCCATTGTTTATGACTGCAGCCTTGGCTTCACGGTGATCCCCTTATCTGGTACTAGGCACCTTGTATAAGCAGGGCCTCTAAGTGAGGCATCATCTATTAGGTAGGCCCAAAGTCAATCGCACTAACTGGGATGCTTTAAACTGGAGTCTTTTAATATTTTGAATGATGCTGAGAACTCAAATGAAGCTTTCAAGGATCCAAGAGTTGAAGCTCAAAATATTAACTCCCTCACTGCCTGCGGGATCAATAAAGCCTAGATAGTAATCATAATGGGACCTTGGATTATATAGACCACAATCTAATCACTTTCATGAAGTACATCACAGATCAATTATCAATTGTAGCTCCCAATGTTTCACTTTATCCGGAGGTATGTGCATGTACTAAATCTTCCTCTTGAACTATTACACACCTTGCATAAACTTGTATGTACCATTATAACCTTTTGAAAAAATCATAAATTCTCTTTGAAAACCAGAATGAGAAAACCTCTCGGGATAAGCGCGGTCGAGTTCATCCATAATGTAGCCTCAAGATAAATTCAGGAACCATGGTGCATCAAGTCATTAACTACAACAACTCAACATTTCACATTCTCAGCAACACTACCAAGCAACATTAGCTGGCATCCGAGAGCGGCCTTCTAATAACTGACAAAAAGCCATCACATGAACACGCCATTGGGAGGACTCTTTCATTTCTACCATGTCGCTACACTCACCAGAGGAGATTATCCAGAAAGATTCAAGCTAAAAGAAAATAATGATCAAATATGGTCACTTGGAAACACTTCCTGTCCGCGCTTGTTAAAACTACATAAATTGGCCCTGGAACTGGCCTTAAAAACTAACCAAATCACCTGATTGGGCGCCACCACTGAACAAGCCTATTCTATGTCATACAAACAAGCATCTTGCAAAATGGCATCTCTTGAATGCAACTGAGCCAAAAGATAATAACCTTCAAAGTTGGCACTTTCATTCTGCTCTACAAACCCACAGTTAAAAAACAATAAACTACAACTGCAACCATCTTGGTAAAAATAGCAAACGGACCCCAAAGGAGCCACAAACCGGCATGCAAGTACGTTAAGATGTCTACAACCCAAATCCACAACTGATTCGATCTGGGCATCTTTCAGACAAAAGATATAGCTCACTGAAAATAGGTACTTGCAAAAGTAAACTCAAGACATGCAGAAAAGTACTGAAAATTGCAAATGGAATCAGCTTCAAAAACTGAGGTGGATTGGCAGAGAGTCCCAACTGAAACTGGAAGCAGAATGTTATGTCTACAATGCAGGGCAACAAGAATTTCAACATTAGGCTTGACTGGTCAAAAGTTATAAGCAGGTAAAGTTGGCCCCCAACAAACAAATAGTTCAGTACAACTGGGAAATTCAATTTTCTGCAAATGGAAAGGGCTCACAAAACTGACCAAACGGATTCACCAAGACTCATCATCTCAGGTCATGGAAGTATTTCATGTTTGGAAAATAGGGGAGCAGTTGGATTGCAATTTAGATCACCTAGGCAAAAGATACAAGCTGTCAAAGTAGGCTTCTGACAAAAGTTTGCACAGTGCACCCTATCCAAATAGCGTAAACTGCAAATGGAATCGCATTGGGAAACTCATCCAATGGATTCATCATGAGCTACAAACCAACCAGGATGAAGCAAAACTTGTTTACAATATAGGGACATGACCATCACTTCACTTCCAATCACCGGGAAAAAGGTACAGCTCCACAAACAGGGCCTCTGAGAATAATTGAACAAGTGCATTATGCAAATCCAAGAAAACACCTCCGGAAGGGGATGAGCAAGCCCTATCAAAACTCATCACAGGAACTTGAAATAGGAAACATAGGTCAAATGAAGCACACTAAAGACACCCCCATTCCCAGATTTTCATGAC
This sequence comes from Chamaecyparis obtusa, assembly GCA_027943335.1. Classification (NCBI taxonomy): domain Eukaryota; kingdom Viridiplantae; phylum Streptophyta; class Pinopsida; order Cupressales; family Cupressaceae; genus Chamaecyparis; species Chamaecyparis obtusa. The sequence continues at coordinate 3,242,565 of BSBK01001913.1, forward strand.
ACTTATCAGAATTCAAGATATTCAATCTCAAAGTAGCCCTTCCCGGTGAATTCTACACAGCAATTTTCTAATTTTGAGACCCCCTAGGAATGAAATGACGCAAACCCATTTGAATATGCCATCTAAGGACTCAAAAAAACTCGATAGGATGAATGCAAAGTGATGAACACATAGACCTCAAGATATGACCCCAAATACGCCCCTACTAGCATGCAATACAAAGCCAAAAATGAGCACTTAATCAAGAATTTTACATGGTACCTCAAAACTGCATTTTGAGTACCAACATTGGCTCTGTCTGGGGATGGCTGAGCGTAAGATCAGCACAAGAATCTCAGAATCTCTTGGAAGAGCAGACCACCCCAAAAACTAGCTTCATCTTCTTATTCCTCCAATCCATTATTCGGTTCTGAGGCTCCTTTATTGAAAGAAACTACACTACTGCAAACATCCACAACTGAACTACAAAAGGCTCCCAACATGCGTCAACCTTTACCTTTATCAAAAACTCAGTTCTCATCCCCATACTTTGGAATCAAACTGAAAATTTCACTTGCATTTGCATGGTTAAACTCGTGAAAACTCCCAACAAGAAAATCAGGTAATAAGCAATCAACATCCTCGAAATTATCCAATGTGTGAGTATGACACTCCAACCATTCATGTTGATCCTCTTCATATATAAACTTATCAGATTCAAAAACGTTACTGACTTGCAAAGGAAAACTACAATCTCCTTCTGTTATATTAGGCAAACTAATATAGGAGTTTAATTCATAACAAGGAAGCATGGAAAAGTGTTGATCACAACTTTCAAACTTATCATTTTCAGTACATGCCTTTGCATCAAAACAAAAGCTCTCATACTCACCTTCATGCAAATAGTGCAAATAACCATGATGCTCTTCATATATCACTTCCTTATCATCTGGCTGAGATGATCCTGAAAAATTGAATTCACACCTATTTGCATCATTTGGTTCTTGAACTGTTTCAGCTTCAAAACACATTTGTCTTTCTTCACAATCCTCAAATAATGGATTAGAGATCAAATGGAAATCTTTCTCATAAAAATGCAAGCATGAAGCCGGCTGGTCTAATTCAATCTCTTCATCAAACAACTCATTGAAAAACTCATCAAACATTTCTTCACATTCACTATCATGAGCATTCTCAGTTGAAAAAGAAAATTCAGAATTTGGAACAAAACAAGACTCATCATTTGTATGCATATCATCATTATGCATTTCACAACTTTCCTCTAAAGGACGAATCAATGAACCCCCACATGAAACCTCAAGTGGACTACCCATGGTGCTCTCAACATCACCAAAATATTTAGTAATACCATCTGAATCTATACTTCTAAAATCAGTCCATTTTTCATAATTTGCACTATCATGCTCAACTTCATTTTCTAACCAGTTATATCCCAATGAATATAAATCATCATTTCCCATACTGAAATCAGATTCACATTCCTCATCAGATGAACATTCATCATCAGCCAAAGAAAAATTACAAACATTATCTCCATCCACTCCACTTGATGAACTTTCAACATACACTTCATTGAAGACAAAACTATGCGAACGATGAAATATATTTTCAGATTCCATTAAATGGTCCACACCTTTATTTGCTAAAAACATTGTGATCTCTTCTTCATTCGGACCTTCACTTGCTACTTCATCCTTACGTTCAGAAAATACATACACCATGTAATCTTCATGTGGCTCTTCATTAGATCCACCATGCTGATCATAATCTTCCGGGTCACATGGTGCATGTACATCAAATGGATTAAGAACACTATCGACATTACTTGTATTAACATTTACATCAGCATCATGGGAAAGTTGTACAGGCATATATTCCTTCTCTAAGGCACAACTATATGCGGATCTTCACAAGTCCGTTTCCTCATGGGGCTGTATACAAACTAAAGTTTCATCCACAATGTCTTGCTGCTGAATCTGAGTGTCAAACATAATCTGATTTATACTAGCCGGTTGTACACCAACAGGAACATCCAGCTCATCATGATACTTGCAAACAAGAGGAATATCTAAATCTCTGCAACCATCATTGTGTGCACACCTATGATGGGAGAAATCTGTGTAGTTTTGACAAACCAAATCTTTTCATTCTGTCAATGTTTGAAGCCATTTGAAAAGCTTGATATAAACATTTTGGTTTCTTATCCCTCAACAAGAAACTCATCTTCTCATTTAATGCAGCAAGGTAAATGACAAGACATAATGCATCATGGGGTCTACACTTTTCTGGAATTCTCTTCCATATTTTTATGAGTCTGAGATTAAATGTGGACACTAACTCCTCATTCTCAATGTGAATATTAATCAGATCAACTAATAGACTGTACTCACTTTCCCATTCTTTAAAATTCTCATTAAATGTTGATGCAAATTCCTCCCATGAGCTGATTGACTGAGGGAACAAAAGAGAAAACCATTCTCTAGCTTCTCCAACCAAAGATTGCACAAAAAGCTTCATAACTACATCCTCACAGCTAATTTCATAATCTTCCATTAAGTCAAGGAATAGATTCAAATGTTTTTCAGCGGATTCATCTTTCCTACCACTGAACTGAGGAAAGTTTTTTCTAACATCTACAGGTATGACATTTGGGAATCCAGGAATACCTTCAAAATTTAAAGTTGGGTGTGATGGGAAAATGAAATTTCTTCTTCCTTCCAGCTGTACCTCTATGGGAGACATAGAAATACTCGACGACATACAAGGTTGGGACATTTCAACTGATTTCCCCAAATACTTCAACCTTGTATATATACTTAAAACAACTTAAGCCGACATCACAATGCAGATTTCATTCATTCAAATGCTTGACTACACTTTGAAAGAATGTCACACACCATTACAATAATACAGTTGTAACTAACCAATCAACTGGTGTGCAGAATTTTACTCTTTTTCCCTTTACCAATAGTGTTGGAAATCACCAAATAGGGAAACTATTACTTCTAAACTTAATGTCAAGCTATGAGAATACCTGGATTTTACAACTATATTTTGAAAATCTGATATATTGCTCCCACAGCCTGCAACATATGTCACTGATCTTTTGTGCAGAGTCACCACCTCTTTCAAAGAGGAAAATAAAATAAAATTTCACTGGTCTCTTGTAAACTTGTTCTAAATTCTTCCACCAGCAAAGTCATTGTGTCTTTAAATATTAAATCATGATGAGCACTTTCTGAATCTTCACAATAAGGTTCAGATTCTCAACTCTGTGCACAAATGGATATGGCTGGACTCAAGGCTCTAATTTTACTGAAATTTATCACAAATTCCCCAGTAGAGTCACCAATTTTGTTAGTGCTCAAATCTGCAGATTATCAAATACTCATAAACTCATATAATCCCAATAGACATAATCTAGCAAAATGCAAGCACTAAGGTATTAAGGTTTGAAAACCTTCTTCACTTCAAGTATGGATACTTAGGCGGGTATACCTATATCAATTCACTGTTTGAAATGAGCCTTGAATTGAGAATTAGCTCCTTCATTGTTATATTGTCCTTCTCAGAATTGACTCAATAAGACATTGCAACTCTTAGTATGGCCCAAACAATCCTGATACACAACACTATGATAGAAATTATGAAAGCAACAATATTGAACAGTGGCTTAATGATATTCATCCTTCTTCTTTTTACAAGTTAAACTCAAGGAAGGTTAACCTCATTCAGTGCTTCTATAAAGCATTACAATATACATCCATGAATTTATCACAGAATGATTCAGATAAGGATTATGCAAATAAAGTAAAATGAATCAAATGTTTATATCTTCAGGTGGTAACATGTGCAAATGTATCTCAAACCAGTGCCTTATTCTACTTGGGCATCAGAGTCAAACCCTATCTCCAAAAAAATCTACTAAGACAAACATACTAGAACCCAAATGACATGCCTGACATCCCATTCTTTTAATTCCTATCACTGTCATCAAATTCATATATGGACAATTAATTCCCAAAGACCTCCCTTAAGATTTTACTCTTCCCTTGAAAGAAACTTAAGTTTAACCCCTATATTCACCTTGTGAACAATGCATTGAAAAAGCCTTACAATTTGAATGCATAAGAAAACTAAAGTATCCATACACAAAGAAAATAAGTAGTAGTAACAGAGTTTCGATATGATTTGTATTAATATCAAAATGTGTTAATACAGTATTCTCTTGACTTCAAAGAAAACAAGGTTCTATATTTTAGAACTTCTTTACAGAATGTATCAACCACCATCGAATGAGCAAAAAACTTGCTATATATAATCTCAGCCATCTTGGAATCCTCGAAAGGATGCAACAAGCTTGGGATGGCTAGAAAAGATCTTAGACTAGAGACAAGATTACAAACTGACAAAATTTGATTGTAACAACAGATTACAAATATCTATTTCTCAACAATTTTGTAGGTGGCACCTTTGTCTAAGGATATTTCAAAGCAGTTGCTAAATTTGTTACATGAATGATGACCACCATCCGGCTAACTTACATCACCCTCTGTTTGAACCCGCTCTGCCTCAAATTCTAGATTAGGTGCCATGTGTATTCTATTCTTCTTCCTCTTCTATAAGCTAGACAACTGGCCTCTTCTTCTTCTTTATTGTCAACTTCTCCCAAGCTGCCACATCATCATCAAATGGCCAGTTGTAAGTTTGCAATTCCTGTAGTAATCCGATCTACTGATTCCATATGGAGTCAATTATACTCTTTGCCTCAGCTACAAACCTTACGCGATCATTTTCAATTTTGAACAAACTATCAATTATGTTGTTACACCTCTCCAAATCCAAAGTATTGTTACCACTAAGGAAAGCATCTTGTGTAATTGTTAGCTGATCCATTAACACTTTCCATTCTTCCAAACTAACCATATTTCCACTATCATCACATATTGGAGGCAGATACCTACTGTAATTCTTATCAAACATAATCAACTTAGCCTTTACCTATTTAGACTTACCCTTAAAAAACTTCAAAACAACACTAACCAAGCTAATCTTCTCAAAGACTTCAGTCACTACCCCAGGGATCTCAGGCTTATGCTATTGTAAGCTATCAAGTTTATCAAATAACAAACTTCTTCCGGACCAAATACTATGAAGTGGCTCCAGAGCAGCCAATGATTCATTCACCTTTCTATTGGCCTGGTGCAATTGACTAACTGATTGATAAACTATTTCCATCCTTTCTATTATTTTATCCCGCCTGTATTGCACAATCTTTGACATAGTGTCCAAAGATGCCTCTATCCTTATCTTTTCCAAGTCCTCAGTAGGTCTCTCAGGTACTTCCTCATTAATCTAAACAGGCACCTCAATCTGCAAAGAAGGAGGAGTAACTACCTTTGAGGCTTCTTCAAGCCTGACTCTTACTTCTGCAAACTCATCCTCTAATTGTTTGATCTTCATCATTTTCAAGTCTCTATCCTTGGCCACCAGGTTTTCACTTTCAAACAATTTTGAATACCTCTCAGACAATTGAACTGTCTTTGCTTCATTCAGGTTAGCCCAATGAGTTACTGCCTTGGAAACTTCAAGGTCGGTTGTATTTTGCATAGTCCATATGATCTTATTCCCTTCCATCTTATCCTCTATACTTAATAGAGATGGCTTTTGGGTCCTAGGGGCCATAGACCACATTGCAACAACTTGAGATTTAGGGTCATAGCCACTTCCTCTTATCATGTCACCAATGTGAACCTCATATGATAGGCTATCCTGTGGTTGCTTCCTTATTTGATCTATGATGAATGCAGAAGTCAGATCCCATCCTGGAGTTAATAGCATTCCACTTGACTTAACCATTTGTCTAGCTTCATCTGCAATTATAGGATCCAAGCTAGGATCATAAGAAGCTAAAGCTCTCAATGTTTCTTCACTTGGCTCCACATCTTCAGGCAGAGCTTTCTTCACCTCTTCTTGCTTGTTCCAAATAAGAAAACTCTTGAATTCATCAGTTTTGATAAATTGGTCATCACTCAAAAATTCCTCCTAATAAACCTCTCTGATATCCTTTTCTAACCACAAGGACTATTCCTTATATGTTTCATTAGTGGCCACCTTCTTGCCTGCTCTTATTGTTTTTCTCAATTGATGATGGTAAGCCCTATCACCTGGCACTAGAGCAGATGCTCTGTCAATTATTCTCTTTTGTTTTCCTTGCCTTTAAGGCTCTCCTTCCTCAAGCCTCTATTTCTTCAAGGGTGGCTCTGGAGGATTCTCTATTTCTGGTTGATCTTGAGCAGGCTTAGCAATCTGTACATCCCCAACTTGTGGTGGGCTATTCATTTCTTTCAAAAGGAAGTTGGGCTGCTGTCACTTGTTTTGATAGATCTATCAAATCAAAGAACCTGTTCCATCTCCTTTTAACCTCATCATTCTCTATAATGTTTCTGATTACATCTTCCTCATCTAAACCTTCATGTTCCTTAATCACACCAATGTTTGGAATATAGGCCATCCTGGAAGTTTTGATAAAGTCCTCAGGATCTACATGTCTACAAGCACCAGCAACCATCTTGAATTGATTTAACCATGCAGTGATTTGAGGAAATGCCCTCTTTCCTACCAGGAAGTCACCTATCTTGAATTGCCTAGGTGTGAATGTACCCTTCCTATGAGGGGCTAGAAGTTCTCTACTATGCACATCAACTGCCAAACAAATTCCAAACAGGCAACTCTTGGAGGCACAAATTTTGGTAACAGATGTGGGGGTTCGGGGCAACCGTAGACTCTCAAAATTGTAGAATTTTCTCCCAAGTAAAAATCACCCCAATTATGGTCTCCCTCCCATTTGTCCACAAACTGCAATGGTCTTAGGAGCCTAAGGACCCTTGGGGATATCCTTGTGACATTGATGCCTAACATCCTTATAATTGGAAAGACAATGAAATTCTGAAAAACACAAAAATCCCCTTCATTGGAAGTAGAATTCCATAACCTCACCCATAATTGTAATGGATTATACTGGCCTTCAAAGGTAAACCTTGGTTTCAGCATTTGGGGGTTGGGGGCAACCGTAGACTCTCAAAATTGCAAAATTTTCTCCCAAGTAAAAATCACCCCAATTATGGTCTCCCTCCCATTTGTCCACAAACTGCAATGGTCTTAGGAGCCTAAGGACCCTTGAGGATATCCTTGTGACATTGATGCCTAACATCCTTATAATTGGAAAGACAATGAAATTCTGAAAAACACAAAAATCCCCTTCATTGGAAGTAGAATTCCATAACCTCACCCATAATTGTAATGGATTATACTAGCCTTCGAAGGTAAACCTTGGTTTCAGCATGTTTCAGTAATGGATTATACTGGCCATGTACAAGATGTTAAAGTACAGAGTAGTAATCATTGCCTTTTTTGCCTTTTTTTTGAGTTTTTAAATCTATTTGTCAACATCTTTGCATCGGTTAGCTATGATTTGAAAATTGGTGATATGTGGAATTGAATGCGGGAGCAATTAAGGATTGATTTGCAACGATTGTAGTAGTTGTACACATTTGATCCATATCGATAAATAAGCTAAGCTCATTATTTCCTGTGTCCAAAATCAATCGAGGAGAATTGTGTTTTTCTGAAGAAGTTCTTGAGCGCCGAGCAAATCAAGTTTGCAGAATTGAGAGTATTTGCAGGAAAAATGAGTCAACCAGAGGAGAATGTAGTTTCTTCCAGTAGTGAATCAAAATCCAAAGGTGGTGAAGACAAAGGCAAGCCGAACTATTCAGATGAATTCATGAAGTTGTTGCCTGGTTCTAGCCAGAACAAAAGAGCTCCTGATGATGTCTTCGAAGATGTTCTAGGGCTTTGCAGAGATCCTATCATACCAAATAGCACAAGTTATACTATTTTCAACTTATTTTATGGAAATAGAGATAGGCATGTTCCTGTGTGTAATGGTTGGGCTTTGGGTTTGGGGAAATTAGTTGTTCCTGATGTATTCTTAGATGTGGATTTAATTGTTGCACTAGCTAGGCATTATGACCCTATTTCCAAAACAATTAGAAAAGAGGATCAGTCACCTTTGGTTACTCTTGATAGGGGTTCTTTCATGAAAGCCTTTAATTTTTATACGTCTTCCTCCATCCAAATTAACCTGAGCAAAGAAAGAGAGAGGTACAAGAATAACATAGGGACAGTAAAGGACCAAATGATGAAGCACATCCCAAAACAGGATAAATATATAGCTCCCCTCCTTGCTCACATGAATGCCCCTTACCAATTTAAATCCCTCCAGCATTATATGAGGCAGACTTGTTATGGGTTGTGTAGGGTTTTGGGAATTGATCTGGATGCAAAGTTCTTGCCACCTGATTTGTTGATGATAATTTTAGACATCCAAAATTCCTTGGTAAATACTGACTATGATTACATTCAGTATATAATTGATAGAATGCATGAGGGTTTGATTTCTGTCAAAGAAAGTAAGAGTCCAATTAAGTTCATGCGTTATTCATTGTTAATGCACTTAATTTTGTTCTTCAACATCAATAGCTTTGATTGGAACATGTTGAAACCAAGGTTTACCTTCGAAGGCTGGTATAATCCATTACAATTATGGGTGAGGTTATGGAATTATACTTCCAATGAAGGGGATTTTTGTGTTTTTCAAAATTTCATTGTCTTTCCAATTATAAGGATGTTAGGCATCAATGTCACAAGGATATCCCCAAGGGTCCTTAGGCTCCTAAGACCATTGCAGTTTGTGGACAAATGGGAGGGAGACCATAATTGGGGTGATTTTTACTTGGGAGAAAATTCTACAATTTTGAGAGTCTACGGTTGCCCCCAACCCCCACATCTGTTACCAAAATTTGTGCCTCCAAGAGTTGCCTATTTGGAATTTGTTTGGTAGTTGATGTGCACAGTAGAGAACTTCTAGCCCCTCACAGGAAGGGTACATTCACACCTAGGCAATTCAAGATATGTGACTTCCTGGTAGGAAAGAGGGCATTTCCTCAAATCACTGCATGGTTAAATCAATTCAAGATGGTTGCTAGTGCTTGTAGACATGTAGATCCTGAGGACTTTATCAAAACTGCCAGGATGGCCTATATTCCAAACATTGGTGTGATTAAGGAACATGAAGGTTTAGATGAGGAAGATGTAATCAGAAACATTATAGAGAATGATGAGGTTAAAAGGAGATGGAACAGGTTCTTTGATTTGATAGATCTATCAAAACAAGTGATGGCAGCCCAACTTCCTTTTGAGGGTTTCTTCCCTGACCTTCCTTATTTGAAAAGAATTGACAAGATGATAGAGATGCATGACACTCTATCAAATCAGTTGGAGAAATTGATTGACCAAAAGCAGCCAAAGAAAAGGAAGGATTATTCATCTTCTGATCAAGAGGAGTCTTCTGATGAGTCCCCAGAAGGGAATAGCCCACCACAAGTTGGGGATGTACAGATTGCTAAGCCTGCTCAAGATCAACCAGAAATAGAGAATCCTCCAGAGCCACCCTTGAAGAAACAGAGGCTTGAGGAAGGAGAGCCTTCGAGGCAAGGAAAACAAAAGAGAATAATTGACAGAGCATCTACTCTAGTGCCAGGTGATAGAGCTTACCATCATCAATTGAGAAAAACAATAAGAGCAGGCAAGAAGGTGGCCACTGATGAAACAGATAAGGAACAGTCCCTATGGTTAGAAAAGGATATCAGAGAGGTTTATCAAGAGGAATTTTTGAGTGATGACCAATTTATTAAAACTGATGAATTCAAGAGTTTTCTTATTTGGAACAAGAAACAAGAGGTGAAGAAAGCTCTGCCTGAAGGTGTGGAGCCAAGTGAAGAAACATTGAGAGCTTTAGCTTCTTATGATCCTAGCTTGGATCCTATAATTGCAGATGAAGCTAGACAAATGGTTAAGTCAAGTGGAATGCTATTAACTCCAGGATGGGATCTGACTTCTGCATTCATCATAGATCAAATAAGGAAGCAACCACAAGGTAGCCTATCATATGAGGTTCACATTGGTGACATGATAAGAGGAAGTGGCTATGACCCTAAATCTCAAGTTGTTGCAATGTGGTCTATGGCCCCTAGGACCCAAAAGCCATCTCTATTAAGTATAGAGGATAAGATGGAAGGGAATAAGATCATATGGACTGTGCAAAATACAACTGACCTTGAAGTTTCCAAGGCAGTAACTCATTGGGCTAACCTGAATGAAGCAAAGACAGTTCAATTGTCTGAGAGGTATTCAAAATTGTTTGAAAGTGCAAACCTGGTGGCCAAGGATAGAGACTTGAAAATGATGAAGATCAAACAATTAGAGGATGAGTTTGCAGAAGTAAGAGTCAGGCTTGAAGAAGCCTCAAAGGTAGTTCCTCCTCCTTTGCAGATTGAGGTGCCTGTTCAGATTAATGAGGAAGTACCTGAGAGACCTACTGAGAACTTGGAAAAGATAAGGATAGAGGCATCTTTGGACACTATGTCAAAGATTGTGCAATACAGGCGGGATAAAATAATAGAAAGGATGGAAACAGTTTATCAATCAGTTAGTCAATTGCACTAGGCCAACAGAAAGGTGAATGAATCATTGACTACTCTGGAACCACTTCATAGTATTTGGTCCAGGAGAAGTTTGTTATTTGATAAACTTGATAGCTTACAAGAGCATAAGCCTGAGATCCCTGGGGTAGTGACTGAAGTCTTTGAGAAGATTAGCCTAGTTAGTGATGTTTTGAAGTTTTTTAAGGGTAAGTCTAAACAGGTAAAGGCTAAGTTGATTATGTTTGATAAGAATTACAGCAGGTATCTGCCTCCAATATGTGATGATAGTGGAAATATGGTCAGTTTTGAAGAATGGAAAGTGTTAATGGATCAGCTAAAAATTACACAAGATGCTTTCCTTAGTGGTAACAATACTTTGGATTTGGAGAGGTGTAACAACATAATTGATAGTTTGTTCAAAATTGAAAATGATTGCGTAAGGTTTGTAGCTGAGGCAAAGAGTATAACTAACTCCATGTGGAATGAGCAGATCGGATTACTACAGGAATTGCAGGCTTACAACTGGCCATCTGATGATGATGTGGCAGCTTGAGAGAAGTTGACAATAAAGAAGAAGAAGAGGCCAGTTGTCCAGCTTATAGAAGAGGAAGAAGAACAGAATACACATGGCACCTGATCCAGAATTTGAGGGAGAGTGGGTTCAAACAGAGGGTGATGTAAGTTAGCCGGATGGCGGTCATCATTCATGCAACAAATTTAGCAACTGCTCTAAAATATCCTTAGAAAAAGGTGCCACCTGCAAAATTGTTGAGAAATAGATATTTGTAATCTATTGTTACAATCAAATTTTGTCAGTTTGTAATCTTGTCTCTAGTCTAAGATCTTTTCTAGCCATCCCAAGCTTGTTGCATCCTTTCGAGGATTCCAAGATGGCTGAGATTATATATAGCAAGTTTTTTGCTCATTCGATGGTGGTTGATACATTCTGTAAAGAAGTTTTGAAATATAGAACCTTGTTTTCTTTGAAGTCAAGAGAATACTGTATTAACACATTTTGATATTAATACAAAGCATATCGGAACTCTGTTACTACTACTTATTTTCTTTGTGTATGGATACTTTAGTTTTCTTATGCATTCAAATTGTAAGGCTTTTTCAATGCATTGTTCACAAGGTATTCACAATGTATTTTTCAATGCATTGTTCACAAGGTGAATATAGGGGTTAAACTTAAGTTTCTTTCAAGGGAAGAGTAAAATCTTAAGGGAGGTCTCTGGGAATTAATTGTCCATATATGAATTTGATGACAGTGATAGGAATTAAAAGAATGGGATGTCAGGCATGTCATTTGGGTTCTAGTATATTTGTCTCAGTAGATTTTTGTGGAGATAGGGTTTGACTCTGATGCCCAAGTAGAATAAGGCACTAGTTTGAGATACATTTGCACATGTTACCACCTGAAGATATAAACATTTGATTCATTTTACTTTATTTGCATAATCCTTATCTGAATCATTCTGTGATAAATTCATGGATGTATATTGTAATGCTTTACAGAAGCATTGAATGAGGTTAACCGTCCTTGAGTTTAACTCGTAAAAAGAAGGATGAATATCGTTAAGCCACTGTTCAATATTGTTGCTTTCATAATTTCTATCATAGTGTTGTGTATCAGGATTGTTTGGGCCATACTAAGAGTTGCAATGTCTTATTGAGTCAATTCTGAGAAGGACAATATAACAGTGAAGGAGATAATTCTCAATTCAAGGCTCATTTCAAACAGTGAATTGATATAGGTATACCTGCCTGAGTATCCATACTCGAAGTGAAGAAGGTTTTCGAACCTTAATACCTTAGTGCTTTCATTTTGCTAGATTATGTCTATTGGGATTATATGAGTTTATGAGTATTTGATAATCTGCAGATTTGAGCACTATCAGCACCAATACAACTAGGGCAACTTGCAATCGGACCAATTTTGGTTGATAAGGCTACTTCTCCCATATCTTATGTATTTGAGGCTGCAGAGGAAGTTGAATGTTCAATTGAGGCCGCTAAGGCTTAGTTGCACCAAAGGATCAGAGAGCTTGAGGAATCCTTAATCAAAGATCAAGAAGCTTTTTAGGGTAAGAAAAGAGGTCTTGTGCAGTCGGTATTATATCACTTGAATGAGAAGGTGGAGGAAAAGTTAGCAAGTATCCATTCTTGTTATTCTTTATTATTTGAGGCCATCAATGAATTTTATAAGGATAAGGAAGTGGCAAGGCCACTATATAGTAGGTGGATCCAGAGGACAGATAAGATGAGGCTGATTGTTTTAGGCACTAAGCATCACAAGGAGAGACCTCTGAGGATCCAACCTACTTTCTAGTTTGTTAAGACTTTGCAAGATTTCCAAGTGCTTCTAGAGCATATTGAGGGGAGGATGAGAGAACTAATGAGGAACTTAAATGATATGAAGGAGACCATCCTACCCTCCATTGTGGATCAGAGCGGAAAGGTTAAAACATTGCAGGCCTGGAAAGATGAAGCAAAAGAAAGTTTAGAGGAAGTGGTGGAAGAGATATGGAATGACTTGGATAAGGGCACACTTGAAGACAACATGGACAAAGTCATCACCATGGGGTTATTCTTTGATAATTTTGAAAAAGAGGTAAATAATTGTGTTGTCAGGTAGAAGAAAATCTAATGAAGTAATGGGTTTTGATTGGCCTCCTGAGGAGGAGTATGATGAATGGGTGCGGATGTATGCTAAGGAATAATGGTCAGCATAACATTTTTGCCAGCATTGCATCATTTTGAGAGGTACGTGCATCACCTACAGCCATTAGTAGGCAGTTAAGGCTCCCACAATCAAATCTACATTAAAAGGAGTGTGCTCAAGGACCAAGGAAGATTATTTCCTAGTTAGCGGTTATTGTATTTTGTCTTTTGTGCAACTTCCTTTGTAACAAGAGTTTTGGTTGTCTAATTGTATCTTGAGATGTGTCTCCTTTGGCCCATAGCTTGTGGCTTCCCTTGTCCATATGAAAGGGTAATCAAGGCTATGAAACGGGATCTGAAATTTGGAATGTCAATAGAATTTTTAAAGTTTGTCAGTCCAGTAAAGTTAGATGTTAGTTTGAGCACGTTGTAAACTTTAAGAGAGCAATTTGGAAGAACCAGTGTCTATTTGTTTGAAGTTTTGAGTATTTGTATATGTTAGTCATTATACATCAAGAATAACTCATTATCAATAGAAATTGCACAATATTTCTAGTCTATATTCTCTCCTTGTGTCAATCTTATGCGTTTTGATTTAATTTGATCAAAGATCTTATTAAATCAGTGCATTGTTGTGATGTATGTAGTTGAATTCAAGCTTTAATTCAAAGAATTGATTAAAACGCTTGAATATTTAACTCCAAATTTATAAGATTGTATGTTAGGATTCTGATAAGCAATATAGATCAAGATCTTAGTTAAATGCCTTGTAATGCAATGGTATTTTAGATCAGAGAGTTATTCATCATTAATCTTGCTATAGGATGCAAATGTATGTCAAATTATAAGATGGCCAATGGAAAAGACACTAATCTAAGCTTTAAAATCCCATGTTCAGTTTCATGTTACTTTACAAGAATCTTGAAATAATTACAGAATTTACTTTACACTTGTCTATGTTGTTACGAAGTTGATGAAATTTATCTCATGCTCCACTTTAAGTTGTAGATCAATGAATGTCTAGCCCACATTTAGTATTTCCCTAAATTGTTGTTGAGCTCTTTGTGAGATGTATCTGCTTAATGTTAATGCCAGTTATGCATATAAGTGAATGTATTGAAGAGCATTAAGGTCTACCCACCTTGGTTTTGCATAGCCTAAAGTGCAAAAGGGTTTACTAGATCCTTGTCAGTTGGTCCAAGTCTCTGAGATATCAAATTATTGGAGTTGGCTTCTCCATAGGAAATTGCAAGATTAACTTGGTTGTTGTTTTGTAGTGTAAACCATTTCAGGAACCAACACCTCCCACCCCCGTTGTTGTGCATAGTTTTTCCCTTGTTTTGCCACCCATAGAATTGTAGGGGGCCCTCAAAATTTGCCGTTGTTTTGATTTTGAAAATTCTAGTAGATGATTTCTCGCCAAATGATGCAGATTTGTATCCATTTCTCACCTCAACTAATTACTACGAGTCGAATTGAATTCACCAAGTTTGGAGCAAGGCGAGGATGATCTGGGACAGGGAGGTACCTCAGGAAAGGCTATGGCGAACAAAGGACCCCGAAACTAGGGCATGTCAAACACTGGGCAATGACCTACGCCTATCCCTACCCCAACTACCTATGGATAAGCTATCGGATCGATTGGTCAAATGGTAGCCAGTTGCCCCCACCTCTGCCTCTTGATATCGATATGGATCGAGACCTGGAACCGAATGAAGCTATGGCACAGCCCCTTCTATAATTGTTGGTGCTAGCCCTACTATTCTAAGGGGCTTTGATGCTAGCAACTATCGCTATTCTACATATCTTTCTAGCCGGATTCTATATGTAACATGCCCTACTATTCTAAGGGTAGCCCCTTTTTTCTATACCAAGGAAAATGTTACTCTAGTAGGCGTACATTAATTGGGGTGGGCGGAAATGCAGGGTGGGAGGAAGGCCCCTACTATTCTAAGGCATCAGTCTGCTAACCCTTTAAACTCCTTTAAGTATTTTTTCAAACTCTTGAACTCTCAACTTAAACTTAACTTTCTAACTTCTACTACTTCTACTTCTAGCTATGAATGCAAGGAAGTGTGAATGACTTAGACTCTTCTAGATGCAATTTTGTCAGCGACTCCACCCACCTAGTGCAAGCTTTTAAGGTATACTCAAATGGTTTTCAAATCAATATTTCCTCTTCAATCCCATCAATGGATGCAAACTAAAGATTGGATATCAATTGAAGTTAAGTACTTTCAATTAATATATTTTCATTGGACATTGTGAAGCCAAATCTATAGAAGCAAGTCGATAAGTCCCTAGAAACAGCGTAAGTCCCTTAGTGATTCCAGCAAATCACATTATTTCACTTAGCGATCATCCACGATAGAAAGAACCTTGAAGTCATTTCATGATCTGCAAGACGATAAGTCTCTAGAAACAGCGTAAGTCCCTTAGTGATTCCAGCAAGTCACATTATTTCACTAAGCAATTATCCATGATAGAAGGAACCTTGAAGTCATTTCATGATCATTTAAGAGAGGATTGAATTTAGTGTTTCACTTTGAAACATTGAGTGTTTGATTCTGCTTGTTGTAGTGGAACAAAACTCACATCAACACTTCTAATGTTAACTTATCAAGACAAGTAGAACTAGATGGCCAGCCATCAGTATACAATATCATTTTCTATCATTTTCTATTCATTTTTTATTCTGTAGAAAAGAAAAAAACCAGGGATGTTGGCCTACTCTCAATTATTTCAATGTGATTGTCGATGCATTATTGATGGGAATACCTTAAACTTATACATAAGCCTCCTCAAGTGTACCTTTTGTCTTCTAATCATTCAACCCCCTGAGCAAGATTTTGCAAAATCTCTTATTAAGAGTAAAACTGTAGGACATGCCTTCTTGAATCTGCAGGTTTGTTTTCAACTCTTCAAGGTCTCATCCATTTCATGTCTGAGGTTGAAAGAGGCTCAAAACACTTATTCATAGCACAGTGGAAAAACTGTTTTTGCATCAATATCAGTATCTCCGGAAAAAATATGGCCCAACTGCCCAATAATTTGATTTTAAAATATGTGGGTATACAGGAATTGTTTGCTTATCATAAAACAACTAAAATGTCAAAATATCGGGCAGAGAAAACTGTCATACCATAAGTTTTGAAGAAAGAGGCTGACATGTATGATTTTTGTTTGGCTGGAAACGACATTTTCTGAACTGAACTCTTTGGGGCTTGAAAGCCCACAGGGAAAAGATTAACAGCTAATTATCTTGTTCACAAACTAAAACCAAATCAAGTTATTTTGTGAATAAAAAACTGTTTTATGAGTGACCAGTGACCACTTACTGGCCAGTTTTGCAAACTGCAACTGATCTTATATCTCATGCAATGACTCATATTGCACTTACACTTAAGTTTGGTTGGTGACAAAGAAAGTACCATCAGTTAGTACATTGTGCAGCACTGAACATCCACTCTGTTGTACACGAAAACCACTTTAAGGTCAAATCAAAATTTACTTTGTGAATCTTCAAATTAGGGTGTTCAGCTACTGAATCTTCTCTCTCCTATCCATTTGAGGTGGAAACAAATCCTAGGGTTTTCAACAACTGAATCTTCTCTCCTATCCATTTTAGGATGGAAACAAATCTATTCAGAAGGTGCTAGAAATTGTGTGGGTTTAACAAAAGACAGCTATGAAAAATTAAAACTATATTAAAACTATAATGTAATTGGATGTGCTTCCATATTATTCCATAGTGTTATATCCTTCAAAACAGTATCAAACAACACATTCTATCCAATGCTATAAGATCCAAATACATAGAACAAGCCTCATTCTTCAGACAGATCCATTCAAAAAACTTCAACATTACCAGAGAAAAAAAGAGAAAGAAACATAATAAGATCAGTTTTGTGATAAGTTTTACCTTGGAGTGAAAAAGAAGCAAATGCAAGAGCTACTTGGGAACCCTAAACCACAAAGCGGGAAAATAAGATTTGCTTTATGTACCTGGCATTATGTTGAACAGGCCCTTCTCCAAAGTGATTCATTGCTATTTTTATCTTCGGTATTCTTATCACTGTGGCCAAGGAGCATCAACTATAACACACCAAATAATTTCAGGCTTATGAGTAATAAAGAATTAGTTTTGTGCTTTATCCCTAGTGATCTAACAGATCACCTGTGAACAATAATGTTCTTGTTTTCTTTTTTACCCTTTTCTATTCCAAACTATCATTCATCTGTTCCAGGAAGTCATTACT
The DNA here is from genome assembly GCA_027943335.1 of Chamaecyparis obtusa. Lineage (NCBI taxonomy): Eukaryota > Viridiplantae > Streptophyta > Pinopsida > Cupressales > Cupressaceae > Chamaecyparis > Chamaecyparis obtusa. The sequence continues at coordinate 3,260,035 of BSBK01001913.1, forward strand.
AACATAGATATACAAGAAAAAGACATCAATGGTTGTTCCTTCCAATCAATCTATCTCTCTCTCTATATATATATATTTTATGGACAAAAAATTGATGCACAATCAGTCCACATGTGAAGCTTAAAACATCAATGGCTGTTCCTATCAATCAATCTATCTACCTCATGATTCTAGCCCACACACCACTAGGACCGAATTAGGTTGCTGATTCCCTTTATTTCTAATTTTAACAGTGGAAACTATGTCCTCGTTTAGATTTGTTAATATACAACTTGTCCAAGTCTGAAACAGTCTTTTATTTTCTAAAAATCTTTATTCTAAACTAATTTTGTCTTCACAATTTTATAATAATATATTAATTATATTTTCAAGCTACAGGTTGTTGACTGTTCTCAATGCTTGTGTTAATGTTTTTTGAATATTGTAACCTTCAGAGAAGTTTGAGTCTGAAGTACGTGTTTTACTGGGTGATTGCCTTCCTGCAACTGTCAAGGTCATTGCCAAATCTTGTTTTTGGGGAGTTATGTGTTGCTTCTCTATCCTCTTCTCTATCCTCCTCCACTATGCACACAATAGATGGACTAACTCTCACCTAATACAATGCTAAACGAGTGAAATAGTGTTTGCTTCTCTCTTGGCCACTGTGTAATTCTATATAAAATTGGCATGTAGCTGGAAGGTCAATGGACCATGTGTTTGTATTTTCAATAGCAGCAATTTTGTAATTTTAGAGTTACCTACATCCATCCCTCTGTAGCTTTTGGCTTTGTCTAGTTAACATCATAGAGAAGCATGAAAGGTGTATGAAGCATGCAAGGTGTATAAATATTTTAATCAGAGTTAAATATGATGAAATATAAGAATCGATTGTATGTTGGATTGAAAGAGCTGCGAATTCAAATTAGAAAGAGAAGTAACCTTATAGAAATCTTGCCTCTTATTCCACTACTTAATTTTTATCTAATTGAAGCAATCATAAATTAGTTTCAGGAAAAGCTAAGATGCTGGTTCGGATTTGGGTTCAGATGTGGGTTTGAGATTGGGGTTCAAAATTCATTGAAAAGTTTTTTGGGGTGGGTTCAAATTCATTTTGGGTTCATCCGTGCAAAAACATATGTTTGTATATATGTATGTATGTTTGATTGTATGCAGTAGCAAATAAGTTCATGCACCACTATGTTAATAGTAAAGCAACATAGCAAAATACATCACCATATATATTAATGTTTTACTCCATATGATATACATTTTATCTTTTTGGCCTTTTTAGTGGTCTATTTTAGGTTTGGAGGGTTGGATTGGCTAAAATATACCAAAAAAAAAACTTTTAAAAAATTTTAAAAGTCCATTTTTGGCCAAATTTGGTTTGGGTCCTGCCACAGATTTGCAAATTCACCATAAAAATGGCAAAATTTATGTTGAGTTCGTCTGACAGAATTTGGGTAGACTTTGAAGGTCTGTGGCAGAGTTTTGCAAGAATATGATAAGGACCATACTTTGGGGTTGTCAGGGAAGAATCTAGTAACATAGAGGAAAAGGAAATAGAAATGGATCTTTTCAAGTGCTTGGTTTAATTTGGCATCTCCACTAATCCACTTTCAATATTTTCATTCATAGGGCCATGATAACTAAGTGTTTTGATTTAGACACTATAGTTCTTTCTTGCAGTAAGAGCTTTAGAGAGATTTCAACCTTCTTTTCCTATCAAATTCCTCTTGGACTTTGAGAATTAATCAACATTTTTTGGTCCTATGGACTTAGAGTTAATCAACTTTTCTAGATCAAATGGACAAACGATGTATTAAGAGTTTAATTTATGAATTTCTTGCTATGGATATATCTTTGTAATACATAGATTAAATTTCATTTCTGAATTTCTTCCTATGGATATACATATTTCTTGATGTATATTGATGTAATTTGTACTATATACCTTATAAATGTAAAATACCCACTGCTCTACTGCCATAGATAATATTCTATAATTCTATGAAATTTAACACCCACTGCTCTACTGCTATAGATAATATTCTATAATTCTATGAAATGTAATACCCACTGCTCTACTGCCATAGATAATATTCTATAATTCTATGAAATTTAATACCCTTGATGTTCATTACTCAACTAACTAATGTAATTCAGAACATAAAATTTAGTGAGTCACACAAGAAGTAATACTTGTGTAATAAACCCAAAAACAAAGGTGGACCTATCCAAAGCACCTTAAAGACTCTATTGACATTAAAGTTGGTCAAATCAAATATATCCCATGTGTCCTTTATATCAACCTTTGAAACACGTGCTATTAGCATCAATCCTGAGAACAAAAGATCTTACATTTCTCTTTGGTTTCTCAAAGCCTAAATATCACTAATAAACCCTCCTTTGGTTTACCACCTTTTGTGAAAGAAGAGGAACCTCGGTTTATCTTAGTAAGCCACACAACTAAAAACTCTGATAACAATAAACTTTCCCCTCACCTTTTCGCTCTCAAAAATGTTTGAAAACCTTCAAATTTAGGTGAAATTGTCTCCTTTTCTTGTTGGGAGACCTTTGGTGAAGTCAAAATGGTTTAAACTTTAAACTTCTCTCCAAGTTGCAGCCTTGTCTCGACCAACCACTGCCAATGCATGTCTTGCTTCCCCTCCTATTAGGGTAAGGAGGTTTTGCAGTCCACTAGGACAAATAGAGGAAGGAAAATTTGTGCCAACCAAATTATACTTCTCTAAATTTGTAATATGCCATTATAATTCTCTAAATTATGTTCCTCAAAATTTCAGAACAAAGAACAAACATATTTAAGAGTTATATAGTATAGGTGTGTTTAAATTTATAGGAGAAGATTTTTAAATCACGCGATATCCACAAGAGGAAGGAGGTTGGCTTCATTTTATTACTAATCTAACCAAGGGTTTTTCCCAATTTATCTTAGACAAATTCAGAAGGCAAAAAAAATTCTAGGATGATAAGTACGCATACTTTGGAAGAGCTAAGGAAATGGATTAAGAGCAAAGAAAGTTCATTGAATATTGATAATGGAACATTAGATGGAGGATAGGTTTTCATATTATTCCAACATATGAGTTCAGGCTATTAACCTATTGAATTGCTTTTAAGTGTGCACTATCCATTCTAATCTGGAAAGCACTTGATTTTATCTTCAAAATTTCACAAATTAGTGAGAAAATAAGTGTCACATCTATGGCGTTTGACAATAGCTTTCAAGATGGTGTTGACAGAAACAAATGTTATAAGTGATTCATCTAGATGTTCTGATGGTGTTAACCATTATTTGCATCAACCTGGTACCAGCCTCATACACAATCACAAGAACTCCAAATAACTAGGGACACACAAGCTATATATCTCAAAGCTTCATGCATTTTTCGATGGTGAGAATCTCATAAAAATTAAATGTAAACAGTTTTATCCCAGAAGCTTTGTTACTCTATCGTATGAACAGTGAAAATCTCATGTTCATTATCATTAAAAGATCTGAAATTGAAATTACAATGAGAAAATTAGAACACCTAAATCTTTATAATCTTATGACTGTGTAATCATAAGCACAGGATAAGCCTGCTATCAATTTAGAATCTTCCATGGATCCCCTTCACATCGCAATCACAAAATCTTTTAAAAACTAAGGCCCATTATGCATCTCAAAAACTTCACCCATAACTGTTCTGACCGTTGTCTTTGATCAGTCCCAGAAGCCTAGGAATGTTAAACATTGCCAATCCAGATATGACAAATAAACTCAGCTCTTAATGTACTAAATAGCACAAAATCGCACGAAGTATCTGATAAAAAGCATCCATAGCCTACCTAACTATGCCGAATTCCTCAATTCAGCCACATAAATGACAGAAACCCACATAAGATTTGTACTTTGTAATGTTCACCTGCCCCATACTTAGAATAAAAATAGGAGCAAGGGATTTATGTGACATTGAATAAACTTAACAAGATTTAATTGCTTTTGAGTTTTGTTAAAAGAACGGTGTGAATACCAACTACAAATGCAAATGTCTTTGTGTTGAGAAAACTAAGTCATCTCATAGACCTGCCATGGATCCTAATTAGAAATTAGGAGGACGAGGTAAACCCTTAAAGCCGTAAAAACATGATAAAGACAAAACTGCTTGCTAACCACAAAGCATACCAGTGCCTTTACACTTGGACGATTGCATTAGTTTCAGAGCTTCTAAAGCCTTGAACAAATCTTTGCAGTCCATGTGAGCTGTAAATGGAGGAATTGGTGAAGTGAATGTCACCAAGATATGCCACGCGACTATAGAGGAAACAAGCTAAGGTTTAAAAAGAACTTGCTTAACTGAATAAATAAAAGGAAACTAGAGAACATATTAAAAGGTATGAGAATAAAAACATGCCGTAAAATCAACTCCCATTATCTAGCACAGGGAGTAGTTGAAACAGGGAGATAAAAATACAAAAACCACATGATTTTCAAGCAAGGAGAAATGGAGGATTAATTGTATACAATAAATTAAGGAAACGACACTCCCCGAGGCATGAAGACTTGAATAATCTATAAAGCTTATTGGGTTTTCTATACAATTATACCAAAGATGTTTTAGCAGGTTCTGTCAGAAATCAGCACACAGGATGCCTCTACAAATGCGACAGTATGTTTAATTGTTGTCATGTTTAGGAGCCATATAGACACTAAACATTGCAGAACAGGGGTGTTGTAGTCCGCAAAACAAAAAGATATGTGGAGAACAGCAACTAAAAATCTGAACAGGGATATCTAATAAATGAAATATGGACAGATTATTGCTGAAAATATTACCACAAATTTTAAAATTAATGTATTCACATTTGACAATAACAAAAACACAGCGGTAATGGGCCTCAAAAACCTTGCAACTCACCGGTAATAGAAGAGGATGCCTAAAGCCATCTGTCCCTCCCTGGATGCAAGCATGTATGTAAAATGTTAGGAGCACAGAGAAGGCACATGTCCTGTTTTAGCAAATGCCACCTGAAAACAAAGAAAACTTCATCAAAACTTTTTCGGTCGTCTCAGTTATACATTAAAAATAATGCCTCTGCAATAAATTTAAAAATAGAATATAAATTCTTCAACATAAAAGCAGTTTGGTGAGTGTCAAAAGTTTACCTAAAATATCGCTCAACAGTTGCATTCAACTGCGTTCCTCCATGGACCATGGCAGAATGAGAGCAATGAAAGGAAAGAAATACAGAGACAGAGAACAAAATATCAAAAAAATGAACAAAAAATGAAAACTGAAAGAAAAAAAAGGAGCCATGGCAGAAACAAGACAAGATGGAAAAGAAAAGAAAATCAAAATACAAACTGTCCCAACATCTCAAATAAACTAAACATGTATAGAGATGAAATTGTGATTTTTTAAACGGGTGCTTTATGCTTTTTTATAACGGTAATCTTGCACTCTCTCTAATGTTGTTTTTTGCTTTTTTATAAAGCAAAAAAAAGCACATTATTATTGTTCAGCCTCAGGCATGATGTTGGGCAACGTTTATCGTTGAACAACAAAGCCATGTTTAACTGTAGTTGTGATTTTTGTCCGAGTCCACGGGTGAAAATTCATATTTTTATGGAAAAATATTTTTCATTAATTGTAAATTACAATATAATTAAATAAAACTTTATTATTTTATTTGTAATATTAAATATTAAATATTCAGTTCAATTTATAAAAATGTAAAAATAAATGAGGAATTTTTTTTGTTTTCTTCATTTCAATAGTTATGTTCTATGTCAACACTTGCATCTCAGCATTTTGCATAATAGAAGTTTGTTTTCAATGCTAGCTCCCTCACATGCAACATGATTGGTTGGTGTTGGTTGTGGCAGTCTATTACAGTCCTCTTCTAATGGACAAAGCGATTCTGCAAGTGTTTCCAAGGGCATTTTTGGTGCTCCCACAACACAGGGTTTTGCGTGTTCTAGCTCCGAACAACTCCCTACTTTGAGTGGTATTGTCACCTCCATTCACCATCCTTGCACAACATCTAATTCATGTGGTGTGGCAAGAAGCATGCTATCTCCCTCTATGTGTGGATTACTTGGGGCTTTCTAGCAAACTGCAAGTTTAAGCATCTGTGCATGTTTCCTTTATGGGAGTGGAGTCACCCACTATCAAGGGTCTTATTTCCTCAATGTTGTCACACAAGGGGTTGAATGTTCTAGGGTTTGTCCTATGTCCAGGTAAGGGTGGTCCTTTTTTATTTGCAAAGAGCTCCTATTTGCTAAAAAAACCTCATCAAACGGGCTTCTAATACTCATGTTTTAGTCTTTTCTAAGGATCTTAAAAAAGGAGTTTCTGATGGAGAATAATTCTATACTACGAATGGCATGATTGGCCAATTCAATGGATTATGGCCTAGGTTAGCATATCTACACAATGGGCACATTGGGTCTCGCAATCGATGCTTAGGGAAAATATAGAGGTTTCCCCTGTGTGCAAGGTTTTTTCATCATGGTGTTTTAAAAAATAAAAATAAAAAGATTGAGACTCCAGCCTTCAGGGATGATAGTGCTAGGGGCAAAGTTTGCTTCTCCTCAAACCCTAGTATCTATATTTCAACCCTATCAAGGGATCCTTTTGCAGTAAAATTCATATTTTAACTCTAGTTGTGATTTTTGTCCTACTAACAACCACTATTGTTGGAGAAACTCACGGGTGAAACTATATATTTTTATGAAAAAAGTATTTCTTCATTAATTGTAAATTATAGTTCATAATGTTTTATTTTTTATTTTTATTTTAATGAATAGGCATTTTTATTAATAATTCTTTTTTTATTCTTACCGCATTGTAATTCTATTTTTATTTGTCTTGTTTTTTTCAATATTTGAATGTTGTAAGGATTTGATAATTTTTATAAATCTTTATAAATTTTTCTATGATGTAGGAGCATCTTGGGTTTATGGCGATCCTGTATCTCAATAGCTTGTTAGATGTGCTCAGTAATTGCTTTGCAGTTCTCAGTGGAGTGTTCATGTTGTTCATCGGCGAGCTCGGTTACTTGTCTCTGCTCGGTGGTCCCTTTCATCGAGTGGCTTTATTGTGTTTTGTTTCTACTCGGTGGTGTTCTTAATCGAGTTGGCTCGGTGTGTCTGTGTTTCTCGGTGGCCTAGTTCACTGACATGTTTATTTTTTTTATTTTGGTTGGCCGACATGTGTATTCAATTTTGGTCATGATCTTAATGTTGGGATTGTTCATTGGGAAACTTGTGGACCTAAATCTGGCTCGTTGCTTTCTCCAATGCTAGATTTAGAAGATTCTTTGGATCAACCTGTTCGGTAGCCTCAAGTATAAATGTAATAGTTTGTTTTATATTTAGAGAGGGAAAATTAGAAGGAAGATAGAAGGCTGGAAATTGTGGATCTCGCATGCATGAAGACTGTTATGTGTTGTAATTGATTTCTATATGTATTAGTCGTAATCCGGAAGACCTTATAGTCCGGCATGTATGAAGTTTGATGAATAAATGAAGATGATCTATGTTCTTTCTCTCCATTTCTGTATTATTGCTTCTATGTTGTGATTCTGCAAGGTGGTATGGTGATTGGGTGAGCTTTAGGCCCCACTTATCATCCCCTCCTTGCGTCAGTCTAATTACAAACTTTAAATATTTTTTCAATTAAATTTCTTATAGATTGACTTTATGACATTGAGCAAAAATTTAAAGATAGAAATCAATAATACAATAGACCTATATAATGTGCATTGATAAATAGTATCATAATTTTGTTATGACGCTCTTATATATTAAGGACAAAATTTTATTATGGGCCTAAAATGTAACATGGAAAAGTGCAAGGGTATACAATTTTTTAATTAAAATCTGATGTAGTTATAGATGAAGGATTTGGAGAAAGGATTGTTTAATTGTTTAATCATGTAGGCTTAGACATATCAACCACTTGCTCAACTAAACATGTGATAACAACATGATAGGAAAACATATAAATTTGTTCATTCAATATTCTAATAAATTACATCTTGTATCGTAAGGCTTTGTATCACATACTAGATTACCTATATGTCTTATTCAAGGGCTTAGTGCTCACAAATAACAACTATAAGAACAAAGCTTCACCCTACCATAGGTCTTACATAATGCAAACATTCAACAACCCGCCTTCAAGGAAATCTCGCAAGCCACTCATCTCTAGCATGTTCATTTCTCAAGAATCATCCTTATTTTGGTTCTTCTATTGAGTCTACACACTCTATTTCCACACTCTTCTTATTCTCTATACTAATTTATTCTTAGTTCTGCTAGTCCTCTATTCATCTTTGCATACTCTTTTATTTTCATTCTAAATTTTCTTCATCCATTCTATTTTACTACTTCATAGATACCATCTTTGCTACCTCACTATTGTCAATTTCATTACCTTCTTCATACTCCCTTTTCTTCTAACTTCTTCCATGTTATTGAAACAGTCTCCAATCATCCTTATATAGCATCCAAAATCTCCCCAAATTATTTATGTTAGCTAGCTAGAAGATGATGCATAACTATTGGCCACATGAAACATGTAGTCAATCACACGATGGCCGCAAATCATATGTGATGATGTACGAGTAAATATTTATAATGTTTTTATTACCATAAGATCTCCTAGACCTTATTTATCTCCACATAAACCCCTTTTTCGGCATACATCCCGAAATTCCTAAATCAAACTATCAAACTTCATAATAGGTATCCATCATGTAAACCACCCACCTTATCTTTTCTTGGAGACCTCCATATGACTTTGCAACAAACTAAAACTTCTACAATTCAAATGTAACATGCCTCTTGTCCTATTGTACATAACCTCCAAACTACATGACCATATAACCAATTATGGTAAATTTTGGTATTCTCTAATGGGGCCCTAGTAACCTGCAACAAAAAACACAATAATAAAAAATAGTATACATCAAAATAACATGAATCTCTTATCGTTTGGATGTACACACAATAGACTCTTAGGGTTGATTGAAAAGTGAGCCTCTCACTTGGTCCAACTATCCTTCTAGTTGTTCCGCGTGCTCTTCTTGCACATTAACTTGATAAGTTTGATGCTTTGGTTACAATTCTTGTAATTGCCTCAATCATTAGTTATTTATTCAAGTCATATTTGCAAGACAACTCTTTATATATGTTTAATGATCTACTCACAAAAAAATATTTTGTCCCAATGGTCAATGATTTGTATAATTTTTATCTAAAAGTTATCTCAAGTCAATAATTTCTACCTACAAATTTGCATCTACCTTCTAGTTAGAACTCAATCAATAACATGTGCATGATACCTCAAATAAAATATTCGCTCTAATAACACTTGATGCATACACAAATGCAGGGTCTAAGAAAAGGACTACCCAATTGTCTAGCCTTGAAAATATAAATCCCTTTCCCATATGAACACAATATCACAATATGTTAGGGGAACACCTCACAACGCAATGGTAAGTTGCAAGCCTCTCATTTGGGAGGTCTTGGGTTCAAGTCTTCTTGAGCCCCATGTTGATCTTGGCTTCGGCCTATTACCTATCAAAAAAAATAAAAATATCACAATATGTTAGAAAAAATATATTTATATATCATTTCAATATTTTAATGAGTTGTGTCATTCCACAATAGGGCATTGTATCACATGGTAGATTATATATTTTCCTGAACTACGGACTTAGTGTACATAAAGTACAACTATGTCAATATATCTCCACCCTACCATAGGTCATACAAGATAATGCACCCTCAATCCATTCACACTAGTCACTTATTTGTAATATGCTAATTCTCCAAGACGCATCTGTGTTTTGGTTCTCCTACCTAGTCTCCACACTCTACTTTCACATGCCTTATTATCCATTCTAATATCTTATGAGTTGTACCACTCCTTTAATTCTCATTAAATACTTTCTTGTCTTTGAACTTACTTCATCCTTTCTCTTTCACTACTTCATCTCTACCATCCTCATTGCTACAATATTTCCTACTTTGTCACCTTCATCTTCCTCCATTTTATTATAATTTGTTCCTTGCCCCAAACATTATTTAAACATCCTTATATAGTGTCCACAAGCTTTCCAAATTATTTGTGTTGGCTACAAGGTGGCACACAATTCTAGGTCACATGAAATGTGTATTTTGTCACACTTGAACCCCAAATCATATGTGGTGATGTAGGAATGAATATTCATCATGCATTTATTACCAAAAGATCTCCTAGCCCTAATTTATTTCCACATGAGCCCCCTTGCTAGTGCACATCCCTAAATTTCTAGATCAAACTCCCAAACCTTAGCATAGTTATCTATCATGTAAACAACTCGCTCAATCTTATATCAAAGATCTCTATACACCTTTGTAATGGATCATATCTTCTATAATTCCAATTTGTAACATGTGCCTTGTCGTACTCTACATAACTTCCAAACCACAAATACATACAATCAACTATAGTGAAATTTGATAGTCTCCAATGGGAGCCCTAGTAGCTTACAACAAAAACACAATAATAGTAATAATAATAATAATAATAAATCTCTAACCAAATAAAGTGAATCCCTTCCCTTCTATATTCACCTACATTAAAATATATCATATATTGTGAAGGTGCTACCATTTTAACAGAAAGACTAAACTTAGGGATTGGTAATCCTTTACTACTCATTGATGTATCACTATAAGTATTTGTGGGATACAAAATGAGAATATTGTATAAAAAAAATTCTTGGACTTTGTCTCACTCTTCAAATTCATCCCTCATCTCCTAATTTATATTCAATATTTTCATAATGGGTGATAGTATAAAATAGATAGTTGAGTGTGGAGTCTTTCTATAATGTACTAAATTTTAACTATTTACAATTTGTTAATGATCTATCTCACTATCAAAAATAGATTGAAAACACTTGTAAGATAAATAAAATTGAAAATCCACTATAATACTACTTGGTGGAGTCACAAATACAAGGTCTAGAGAAAAGACAACCCCACTATCTAGTCTTAGACATATAAATAAATTTCTCATTTGAACACAATATCACATGATGTAAAAACATGTTCAAAATTAAAAATACCAACTAACAACACCAACACCAATGAAAATTTCTTCAAAGTTAATTTTTAGTTTCCACTCCATGTGAAGTTTGAAACTCGATTTTGCAACCAAACTCAATTTTCTATAAATTTATGTACACAATGCATCATTGAAATAGATAACAATAGTATTAAGGATGACTTGTAGTTGAAAGAGAAATTTCATAATTTTAAAGCTCGTCCATTTCTTTCATTTTATTAATCCCAGTTGACCCCTAAACACCTAGCATAGCTAAAAGAGAAAATTCATAACCATAAAGCTTTTCCATTTTTTATTTTGTACTTGATCCTAGTTGACCTAAAGATAACCAACAACAAAATAGAAAAAAAAAATCTACAAACTTTTGAACTTTAATAAGGGTAGGTGACAACAAATTTTTGGATTAAAAATAATGTTGTTGTAAGGGTTCCACAACAAGGTGACAAGTATACACCCAACTAAAGAAATATTGATTTGGGTAAGATACTATGACTATAAAAATAAGTTATCATAGTTAAGGGGCATTCTAATTTGAGCATCCTCAATGCAAATAATATTATTTAGAATAGTTCATAGAGATTCTCTCTCTACATATTGATCAAGAATTGACTTTAGCCACACCTATTCTATATGCTTCTAGTGTTGGTTGTTATTAAACTAAAAGATCAAATTGTTAATGCTTGATATAACCACTAAACTTATAGAACATGAGATTTAGTTGATCCATGTCGTGAACCCAAGCATTGTGTTGCACATCACAAAGAGACCAAGGGTGCACACCTTGCAACAATCCACCCTAGCAGAAGTGTGAGGTTCAAACTTGTGACCTAGGCTTTGATACCAACCATTGGTTTTTATTGCATAAAAAGATCAACTTGTTAATGTCTGATACAACCACTAGACTTATAGAATGCGAGAGGCAATTAAGCCATGTTGTGAACCTAAGAATTATGTTGCACATCACAAGGAGACCAAGGGCACACACCTTGAAACATCTTGTTCTACCAATTTTATTGTTTCATTCTTGTCTTTTATTTTCCCTTGCTACCTATATATAGTTGAAATTTGAATCCTCAAGCTTCTCCTTAAAGATATAGTTAATGAAAAATCTATAGAAACAAGATTAACTAGGATAAGGAATAAAAGGTGCATAATAACCTAACACATACTCGTATTTTGATTGTTTTATCAATTGTTATAAGTTCATGTAAACCAAACTAAATATATATGAATTGGAGGCCAATCAATTTGAACCAAAAACACAAATGGTATAATGTATTCTTTTCATCTGATATCATAACATTAAAAAAAAATACTAAGCTTGAATATAATTATCCTAATCATATGAAACCAAATTATATTGAATCCATTCACCATAAATAGGTTACTAAACTGTATATAAATGTATAATAAGAAATCATGATCAAATGGGGATAAATAATATCTCCTATTGTACATTAGGAAGGAGGATGACCCACTAGGCTTGAATGGGATCACATGTATTTAATGGGTATCTTTAATCCTTCACTAATATGAAAGGTTGATTAGATAAAAGTGATTGTTTAATGTAAATTAAAAACAAAATGAGAAAAAAATAAAAAGTTTCAAAGTACATATATGGTAGAAAATAGACAGGAACCTACAGTGACTTGAAATAACAACTAGACAACAATACTAACATGTAGTGTCAATTTGAAGTTGTTTTGCAGGATATAGATCACCCTAGGAATTCTAATATTCCTAGCTACAAATTGCCCAAGTCACTCTGCACCATGTACTTGTGTCTAAAACTCACATACAAACAGTCAACTACTATACAACCCATATCTACAATGGTAGGTTTTCCACATGTTCTTGCATATAAAAAAATGGGGAAAATATTGTGGAGAGGGGTTTGCTTTAGTCAAACCTCGATTGAGGAATCAACCTTGAAATGATATAAAGTAAATGAAAGTTTGATACCAAATAGTAGAGGCTAGATCTGAAAAATTAAGTATATCATACCTTGGCAATGCGCATGATTTTTTTAATGTGATCAAATATGTTAATTGAATAGCTTTTACTTAACATAAAAGCCCAAAAGAAAATCATAAAATAAAAAACCTTGTGCAATGGATGTTATAGTTTGTCACAATGCTTGATGAGAGAGTGACATCTTGAAGGGATGAAGACTTGAATGAATGTGGATGCTTGAGTATGTGTAGATCTTCTTTGTTGATGTTAGACTCATTTTCTTTTCCTTCAATGAAGGATACAGTCTTGATTCATGGAGAAGATTGCCTTGAAGACACCTTGAATTCATGAGATCTTCCTTGAGAATGCTAGAATGCAAATTTTTGATTCGGTATGCTTGAGAGTGGATGTAGATTCCAAAATGAGGAGAGATAGGGTACTTATATACCTCTCACAATATTTCGGGACTTGAAAATTGAAGGAGGCCAAAACAGGTTCTAATATCTTGATAAAACATAGCAACGGGCCTCTAATTTGAATTTGAGCCCAAGCCTCAGGGTATGGATTGCATAGGGCATTATGTTCCCACCAATTAAGGTTTAGAACAAAATCATGGGTCCCAAATAATAAGGATGTCAAATCATGAAGTACAATTGATTTGAAGGTTGGGAAGAAGCACAAAGGCCACAAAATGGTGACATAGGGCCCATGTTGGTTAATAAATTATTAAATTTGAGAAATAACCAAGGTGAACACCTATAAATTAGGGCTCACATATATTTTTAAATAAAATCAATTGAGAGGGGACTCATTATATTAATTTAATTATTAATTTAAATTACTAAAGGTCCAATGAGTGTTAGGAGAGTGTAAATCAATGTGGGAAATCATATATGCTAAAATGGGGCTAAATTGAGCATCTAATTATAGGTGCTTACAATTTAAGATAGTAGAATTAGCCCCCACCTTAATAGAAGTATGATTCCACCTCATTATCATAGAGAGAGAGAGAGAGAGAGAGAGAGAGAGAGAGAGAATTTATTGATAAGGTTAAGGAATAATGGAGGAGAGAATAAGACAACCATGGATAACACTAGATAGCCATTTATTCTATACTATGTGATCCATGAGTGAGATAAGGAAAAGAGTAGAGGGGGAAATGGTCTAGCAATTTGTGTTATGCTAGTTCCATCCATCGAAAAAAATGTAAAGAGGGCGTTTATGGTCTAGCACATGATAGTCAACTAATAAAAATCTATGCAAATGAGAGGTTGAATTATCTATTAATTCATGTTATGCTAGTCAAACCATAAAAAGGATAGTTCAAATGGTCTAGAAAATTCTAGTCAACCAATCCTTAAAAACTATGCAAAGGAGAGTCATATGGCCCTAACATATTCTTTTTTGCTAGTGTGATCTACCATAATTTCCTAAAGTAATCAGAATATTTCCAATAAGGAGGCCATTTATTCCCCCCCCCCCCCCCCGCCTTAAGATGGAAAAGTAGGACTATTTTAACAAAGATATATCATGCAACAAGTATAAATGGATCCTTTTGAAGGATGTTGAAAAGAGGATGAAGGATGAACAAAAATAACATCATTAACTGAAGAAGGGAGAAGAGAAAAATAATTCACACCTTCCTCATTTCCAGGTAAAGGGATTCATGATGAAGTATGAAACACTTTTAGCCTTGGAGTGAGGTATTTGTTTATTTGTACATACAATTGAAAACAAAGAAGAGGTGTGATCAAGGATACATGCCTCTTGCATAAGAGAGAATCTAAAATAAATAAATAAATAATTCCATGAAAGAAAAGATATCACATGACAAATAAATACCATTGAACCAAGGGAAAATGGATCCTTAGAAAGGATGAGAGATTGAAATAACCCTCTTTCCCCCAAAAGTAGAGACAAAAGTAAGATTAAGGAGGACTATTACATTTCTTGTAAAGTATGATTGCACTTGGAATTGTACCACCATGAATGACAATGAGCTCCTAATGAAGAGGTTAACATTGTCACATAGTGTGGAGAAACATAATAGGATCTTAAATGTTATTCAAAGTAATCATAATTGAAAAATCAACTCGTTGCAACCTATTATGTGAATGATGTCATAATTGATGAGTTTTTGAATTTTATAACACAAAGCTTGTAATTAATTGATAGAGTGATTGTGATATCAATGATACATGCAAAAATGAAAATTCACAAGGTTTTGACTATCCTTCTTCTTTCATTTGGGTCAAGTAATTAACTTAAAATGAATAAGGTGAGGAAAAATAATTTATTGAGTAAAGCTAGGCATAGAAGAAGTGTTAGATGACAAGGGAAGGGATGTAGATAAAGGAGGAGGTTGGAAAATTTTCCCTTGTAGAGACAAGTGTGAGGTAGGTTTCTCACAAGTCTCAAAACTTTGTTTCATGCATCCTAAACCATGTTGAATATTATGAGTTGAATTTTTTTGATAATCGGGTTGGACAAATGACACATTAGGCCTTTTAAAGGGTCCTGTGTTAAACTTAGGAACTTTACATTCTCCCACAAAAGATGGCACAAATTCTAATGACTCTTAATCATCTTTTAAAAGCATATTTTTAGGGGAAGGAGTACCTTTAGGAGGAGAAGATATGTCTTGTTGAAATGGTGTAGGAATGGATGGAGAATCAAATTTAGTGTAAGCAATTTTAGAACTTATCATCAACATTAAGGGTATGCATGATATTTTATAGATGTACTTCACTTTGTGATTGAGTGTTGAAGGAAAAACTTGTATGACATGTATTAATTGTTATCCTAAGAGAATATTATAAGTGAGAGTATCGGGCATGACATGAATAGGTGTGGGTAAAATAATAGGACCTACCTTAATAGGTAAGGTTATAATACCTAAGATTTTTTTGAGAAACATTGTCAAATCTATGGATATTAATTGAATTAGGTTGAATCAATGAAGTATCCACCTAAATTTTATGCAACAAATCAATGCTATACATATTAAGACTAGATCCATTATCAATTAAAGTTATTTAAATAATATCACTATTGATGAGGAAAACAACTAGGAGATAATCATTTTTTTTTTGAATCTCTTTAGAAGGAAACATGCCTTAAGAAAACATAATTTGAGATTTATTATTGGTACCATTAATGAATTCTAATATAGATTTTATATTAGGAAACACCAAGCCCCATGTGACTTAGGTTCTCATTAAATCCAAAACCAAGATAAAAGAGGCAACACTCAAAGAGAGAGAGAGAGATGAAAAACTATCCTAGTAAGGTATTTCCTTACTATGGATCATGTAAAGGGAATATTCTACTACACATGAAGAAAATTATGATTTAGTAATCTATAAGATGATATTCAAACCATCAAAAGAGGATTAGTCCTTAAGAAGGTATTGTCTCCATTAAGGGTCTAAAAAAGTGGTTAGTTGAAGACCAAATGAAAGGAGGAGTGATCAGTCCTAGGATCCATTGAATAATGCATAGGACATGGTATCAAAAATATAAGTTATAATTTGAGGTTGATGTTAACAAATGGTGTTGTCATTAATGGTTGTTATTGATATCAACATACTCATCTTGCAACCTCTATACATATGAATTTCTAATACAACCTCTATGTGTATAAATTTCTTGTCAACATAGCCTTATCTTCTTCTAATATAAAATCTTATCAATTTATATCCATTGGAACTATCCAAATCAATTGGTCCTTTTAAGTCTAATTCAAAAGATTCAATTGGTAAGGTCATTTTTGCAAACAATATCTTACGATCGGTTTTTGTTTGATCATTCCTTGCTTCATTTGGTTTCTCTTCTAATTATACTATCTCCAAGATATTAGGTAAATTATCTATTTCATATTATTTTCCCTTGGTAGCCTCAACCTCTGTTTCCATCTGCTCATCAATATTCACTTCCAGTTCTACCTCTGTTTCAACGAGTTTATTTTCAAAAAATCCTTTTCTTTGTCATGATTTCGTCTATCTCTTCCATAGTTGTGATATTTTTAAGGTCTATGTAGGGATATTTTCCTTCTTGTTTCTCGTCATTATTAATCTCATCAAGTATAACTAGTACACCACCAATATAGACATCTGGTTCTCTAACAATAGAGAAAAAATGTTCATTAATAAATACCTTGTCTTCTTTTCTCTAGTTCTAGGTTATTTTCTTTTAGGCACAACAAGTTTGAGTTACTTTAGAATCTTGCTAATAATATCATTTATCTCAGTAATGATCTACTCTACTATGACATCTATTAACATGTTAATGTTTTTCTTCGCAACTAGTGTCCTTTTAGCTTCTTCAAGTATATTGTCCATCTCATCACAACTAATCACTAGACACATCTTAGTGATAGACACCTCTTTTATCCTCTTATATTATTATATTTCTATTAGTCTATTTTCTATATAAATGACCATGTATTTGATCCTTTATTTCAACAAGTGTTCTACTAAATTTCTTCAAGTGAGTAATAACACCTTGTTCTAATTTCCCTCTTTCATCTTCATCAAATACAAGGCAATATTTATTTTGTTGGCATAACTGATGCATATGAGATTAGTAAGTATGCTGATGACTTGATGATGTGTTTTGTTAGTTATGTTGTTGTCATTTATGTCAACTTAGGTTGATGACTATGTTCTTGGTGTACCAAGTTATAATGGAGAAGATAAATTGAGAACTATGTTGTGAATTATGGTGTGCAATCTGGCACATAGGCTCTATAAGTGTTTATAATGCTATACATATTATCACATATGTTTATGATGAGTTTTATGCAAGTTACAATCAATGTGGTGGAGACAAGGAAGTTGTTTAGAAGTAAAGGAACAAAGAAGAAATTATTTGATCGGTATGTCACATAGGAATGGAATTAGGTGTTATGATCAGAGGTGTGTGATCTTGATGATATTATTGGATTGTTGTTGCAATTGCATCAAGACTGGTGATTGGTGGAAAAATTTATACGATTTTGAATTTCAAATAGTAAAGAAGGAAAGAATAGTGAAGAATAATCAGTTAGATCCTTGACTAGTGAAGGCAGATCGATTTGCGAAGATGGTTGAGTATTCCAGATTATGTGATGACATGTCTCAGATGAAGTGGAATGTTAGGTATGATTCTTACTGGTCGATTTGACTGATAATTCATGAAGAGGTGCATGAACCTATGAAATTGCAATATGTTTGACTTTTTTAGGACAAATCGAGTGTGTAATGGATCTAGATGCAACATGGAGTTAAAATTATAATTTTTAATTTGTAACACATTTAGGGTTTAAGGATTGAGCGAGAATGATTTGTAATGATGAAATTAAAATGTAATTTGGGTCTTGGTTGACCTAGTTAGTGAAATATGTATTTATATTGCAGTCAGTTGTATTTGCAAGTGTAGAGATCATGAATGGTGTGTATAGTCAAGACAGTAGCTGATTTCCTACAAGAAGAAGAAAAAGTTAATGTTGAGATTAATTGGATCTGTACAAGAAAGGCATTGGTGTTTTTTTTCAGATCATTATTCTTGTTATTTACTAATAGTTGCAATAGGTCAAAATACCTTAATCAGGTAGATCCTAATAGATATTTTTGTAAAACCCTTTAACAGGGTGATACTTTAGCTAGTGTTTGAAGTCCTCTCACAAGGCTACTCCTAACAGGGTAAAGCTCCTAACAAGGCTAGAGGGAAATCCCTTAACTAGGTGGCTTTTGATAGGGTATGTTCTTCACTAGACATTATTGTAAGTTTTTAACAGGGCAAGGCTCTTAACCAGGCATGCTCCATAAGAATGCATGTTTATTAGTGGGTTCCATCCCCACTGTGTTTTTTCCCAAGTTAGGTTTCCATGATAAAAAATATTGGTGTTATGTTTTGAATTTTTATGGATGCTTATTTCTTGATGTATGTTTTGATACAAGCAAAGGTTACTTATTACATGGATGTAGTGGGTATTTAAAGGATAAGTTTTATCATATCATATTTGTGTTCATTGGTAGATTATTTATTCACCCCCCTCTTAGTAATATTAGGTACTAATTTTTCTTACAATTAGTATCGAAGAATAGGTCATCTTGTTGATAAGCTTAACTGCTTGAGGTAAAGATCCGATTGACAAGATGTTTAGAAAGGAGGCTCCCAAGTTCACAAAAGATGGCTACCTAGTATGGGAAGACAAGATGGAGCAATACATAAGAGGTATGGGTGATCAATATTGGAGGCATGTTGAAACTCATTATATTATACCTCAGGGAGCCCTAACTATACTAGATCAGTCAAAGGAGAAGCAAGAGAACACACAAGTTCAATAAGCCATAGTAAGTACCCTCTCTAATACTGAATATATTAATGTAAAAGGACTTAGAACAACTTAGAAAAACCTATGACATTTGGAAGAAACTTGAACAAGTATATGGAGGTGACAAGCATTTGTAAAAAGAAAGAGAAGATAGTCTTAGAGGAAAACATGACGACATGAAAATGGTAGAAGGTGAGAACATTGCTCAATATGGTGTAAGAATCAAATATGTTGTTGTTGCAATCAGAGGTGTAGGTGGTTTCATGGAAGAAGAAGTTGTGGTAAGTAAGATGCTAAGAACCTTGTTACCTAACTATGCTATTAGAGTGTCTACAATTAATGAGCTAAGAACATTTGATAAAGTTATTATTGATGGACTTATCGGTAATCTTACTTTGTTTGAGCTTAATAATTTTGATACCAGTATTTCAAATGGTGAAACTGCTTTCAAGGCTTCTATGGTAAGTGTCCCTAGAAAGAAAGGTGAATATTTTATGACTGAATATGATAGCTTGTCTAGTTTCACCAGCGATATAGATTATATTTTGGAGGATGAGGAAAGACAAGGAGAACTTGAAGTATTGATAGAAAGAAGGTTACCTAGAGGAACCAGTAAGTATAATGGAAAATTACCTTTAAAATGTCTTTCTTATAAAAATATTAGTCATATTGCTGCTAGGTGTCCTAATGAAGAACAAAATAAGGATAATGACAAATACAAGAAGTACAAAGGAAAGCCAAAGAAACAATGTTATATGGCTATAGATGAAGGTGTACCCGATGAGGAATATGATGAAAATAATGAAGAGGAGATTGTTTTTGTTTTTATAAAGGAAGATCATCATGCTAAACACAAAGAATGCAAAAAAGAACTTGTTTCACATATTGGATAGAATGAAATATGGATCATAGATAGTGGGTGCTCGCATTACATGACCAGTGATAAAAGTAAGTTTATTAAACTCAATCAATTTGATGGTGTTGTTGTGGGGTTTGGAAATAATTCAGCCTGGTTAATGAAAGGTAAAGGTACTATTTCCTTTTATGGAAAAAATAATATAGATGATGTCTATTATGTTGAAGGTCTAATTGTCATGCCTGTATAATTTAACCCTAAAAACACACCAACTTTTTTTTTTGGTCCAATATATATATAAATAGGTTTGGGGTTAACTATAATTCAAGTTTGAATGAATCAAATGCACACTCACTCCAAGGAGGTGTTAACTAGGTTTCACAGAGTATTCAGAAAATTCATCGAAACTAGGAGGCCTAGTACGAAAATCTTAAGCAAGGGGAGTGAAGCATAACGGGGAATCAATTTTATACAAAGATTAGTCTAGCTTACTAGGTCAAGGAAACAAGCTTCTCACAAACAAGTTACGAAGTCATGGTATACACCTCAGTTAAGTGTGCTAGGTACATTAGCTTAAAATGACCCTCTAATTTAAGACAATTTAAATACTAAACCAATTCATTACAAACCAGTAGTGGGTTAAAGCATAACTATCAACATCCAACTTCGCTTGATAGGTGAAATCAGACTAACAAAATATTGTTAAAAGAATATATTAGCATGTTAATATATCTATGAATTTTTAATTAAAAAAAAATGTAAATTAATTAACGGGATAACTAATCTATCCCTACCATAATTGATCATTATAGGAGGCTTGCAAATACCAGATGAGTCGATTTATTGGTGACCCTATAACCAGCTAAATTAGCCAACTTACCCACTTGAATTAAATTTTATTAAACAAGCAATTCAGTAAACTAATTATTAATTAATAATTATACCAATTAATAATTATATTGAACAAATTAACGAAGTGTTAAAAATTATCATAAAAATAATTATTAAATAAATTAATTAATAATTATTTGAACAATGTATATTAACTAATAATTATATTATTTAATATAATTAATAATTTAATAATTAATAATTAATAATTATATTATTTAATATTAATTATTAAATAATATAATTAATAATTAATAATTATTAAATTAACAATTATTAATTATTAATTATATTATTTAATATTAATTATTAAATAATATAATTAATAATTATTAATAAACGAATTTTAAAAAAAACAATTAATAAAATAAATTAAATGAAATAGGTGCATAGCGCACTAAGCATAGGGAGTCCCAAAGGGACTATAGTGGTCCCCCCCATGCTGCCATGCGCAGGGGAGTACCCTGCCTTGGCAGGTACTCTCCTGCGCATGACAGTACGCAGGCAGTTGGGGCGGGGCCCTAGGGAGTGGGGCCCGCGGGTCCCCTCCTAAACAAAGTTTGCTTAAAAAAATATATTTTGTTAAAAACAAATTTTGTATATATTTTTTTTTTAAAGTTTTTTTTTTGAAAACACATGCAATGTAACGTGAGATAAATTTTGCATAGGTTTTTTTTTTATTATAAGAGATTTTTTTTTAATACAAATACATTCTTTAATAAAAAAGAACTTCATGTAGTCTTTGAGGTGGGATCTCAGGTGGGTCCCACCTCCTAACTAGGCTAGTAGTTTAAATAGACTTAGGTTTATCTTTTTCTTTTTATTAGACCAAATCCACATGGCTAGTATAAATAGTTTTTTTATTGACTGTGGTTTTGGAAATTGTATGGGAAATTTTCCCATACAATTTCCAGAGACCTGTAGGTGGTCATATGCACTTTTCACTTGTTTTTCTTTTCATTTGATTTCTTCATTCTTTTATATTTCATTGATTTTCACTAGTCCTTTTTTATTGAGTTAACAAGAGGGATTGTTTGGTAAGATGGTCTATATTTAACATTTGTATAATTTATTTCTTTGAGTCTATTGTTTCATAGCAATTATACTAACATCAAAATATTAAGTGAACTTGTAATGAAAGAGAAGAGAAAGTTTATTTTCAATCAATCATTTCCTTTGCACTAACATTTCTATACAAGGATAATTTTACAAGATCTATATTGATTCTACATTAACTTTTTCTTCTTATAATTTTTCAACATATATTCATAAAAATTTAACAATGAGTAAGTAAACAAGTCTTCTCAACACTATTCCAACAATCTTTACATTTCTCATATGAAGCAAATACATTGTTCATTGCTTATTCAATATAACATGAATACATAAAATTCTTCCTTTGAAAACAATATCTCATGTTAACCAAAATATTACCATCAACAAAATATCTATACATCTCTTTACATCTTAAATACAACAACACATGATACATTCACAAAACTTGGAGTGATGACTCCATTACCAAAATACATTGATCTCATGGATATCACAAGATATCCTTACAATGACTTTAAAACACAATACAAAAGTGTTCCAACATCAAAAAAGGAATATCAACCACTCTTCAAGATGCCAACTCCAACCATGGAGTCTTCAAAGGCTCCAAAATTCTTGCAATACAAAATACATAGGCCAAGGAGTGCTCACCTCCCAACCTAGGCTTCTATGAAGCCACCCTCGAGCTAGGGGAACCATCACAAGAGAAGGAGAACACTCATACAATCCTACAACACAACATCATAAACAAAAAAAAATTACAAGAAACTCCCTTCCAAGGTTATCACAAAGAGTCAAGAAAAATGACTCAAATAGGGTGAAGGTGGAACCAAATCCAAAAGGAGAAGGCACATCTCTTGATGAGAGCTAAGGCATCAATTGGCTTCCTCATCAAATATCTTTCTCCATAAACACAATCCCACAAACTCCTTATGACCCCCAAAATACAAAACATAAAATAGAGATGGCTACATGGAGCCCATACATCCATGTTCATCCCTCTCCTATGCAAGGAGAGACTCTACACTCTTGAATGTCCCAACAAACCCTTCACCCTCAAAGCTACTCTTCCCTCCCAAGGGTGAGTATGGCCTTGAGTACTGCCTCAACAAAACAATACATCACATAAAAGAAAGAAAACTTCAAGAACAACAAAGAAACTTCACATTTACAATACAAGAATCATGCTCAACAACAAGCTCATGATTCTCATAACATATATAAAGAAAACTACATTTTCACAACACAAGAACATAAAACTACAACAACTAAAGAATCTCAAAACCTCCATTATCACAATAACATCAAGCTCACATACAATACAAGAGGAAAATATCTACATTTTGCATACAAGGAAAGTAACATTCAAGAGAGTTCAACCTCTCAACATGAACAAAGAAACTAAAATAACTAAGTGAAGAATGCCACCAACCTTGACCCAAGCTAATGGAAGATAGTTGATAAAGAGCTATCCACTTTCCAAGGTTCTCCAAACTAGCTGAGTCTTCAAAACTAGAGAGTGGATGTCAAACTCTTCCAAAAGAAGAGTCCCCTCTAAAAAGGCCTCCACACAAACCCCTAAGGACAAGATTGCATTTCTATTGGGTGGTCTTCCCTAAGACCCTTACATGGTTTCTAAATTTGGTCTCTTACAAAGGTAAGCTAAAAAGGTGGAATAAGGACTTCCTTCTTAGTGGGTGGTGATCTTTCCAAAACTTGGTCCCAAAAGTTGATTTTCGTCCATCTTGGTAAACCAACTTTTGGATGGGTCATTTGGTCAACCAAGGGTTATCCTTTGGTGAAAAATGACCCTTACCCTATGGTATAACAAGTGGGGTAACTAAAAATGGCCAAAACTCTCCCCTAGGTACCTTTTTAACCTTCCAAAAGTGCATGACAAGTTCAAATTCGAAATTCAAAGATTAGACACTACCTCAAGCTCTCTAACCAAGTGATTTTTATGGGGATCCTAAAGGGTACCTTCCTAGGTTGGTGTTCAACCAATCCCCAAGTGGACATGTCATGGCCACTAGTACACACATGTGTCAAGTGACACAAACATAAAGAGACATGTCACAAGCCATGTGGCATATCCACTTGGGCATTCTCCACAAAATAAAAACATTTATAATTAACATAAAAACAATTACATTCATGCAACATACTAATACAAATTAAATACATTACAATGAGGTTTTTGGCTTCTCACTAGAAGCAACCTTGGCTCAGACTGATTTTCACATTAAAGTCTCTGTGACGATTCCCCAAATTTACCATGGCCTATTTCCCTGCATACTCAAGTCCAATATCAGTAGTCCAAGGAAATAAAACATCATAAGGGTGCTCGCATTACATGACCAGTGATAAAAGTAAGTTTATTAAACTCAATCAATTTGATGGTGTTGTTGTGGGGTTTGGAAATAATTCAGCTTGCTTAATGAAAGGTAAAGGTACTATTTCCTTTTATGAAAAAAATAATACAGATGATGTCTATTATGTTAAAGGTCTAACACATAACTTTTTGAGTGTGGGTCAACTTAATGACAATGGATACCAACTTGAGTTTAAAGGAGGAATTTGTTGAATCATTGGAAGTTCTAGTGATGAGATTGCTACTGGGAGGCAAACTAGAGGTAACTTATTTCAGTTGAACAACACATTTAACAATTGTTTGGTTGGTAAGATTAAAGATAACTAGTTATGGAATAGAAGTTTTGTCCATGTAAACTTTGATAGCTTGGTGAAGGTAAGAAATACTAATGCATTGAGAGGATTTCCACAACTTGTGAAACTAGATACCTTGATGTGTAAAGAGTGTCAGCTTGGTAAGTTAACTAGTACATATTTCAAAAGAAAATTTTATTCATTAGAGAATATACTTGACCTAGCACATACTAGTTTGTGTGGTCCTATGAGATAAAATAATTATAACAGTGATACATATTTTATTAATGATTATTCAAGAATGATGTGGGTTACATTTCTTAAAGAGAAATCAGATGCATTCACTAAGTTAAAGGCTTTTAGAGCATTGGTGGAGAAGGAATCGAGAAAAAGTATGAAGTTCTTAAGTTCAGATAGAGGAGGTGAGTTCACATCGGATGAGTTCATGAAATATTATGAATACAATGGTATAAAAAGATATATGTTTTCTCCAAGAACTCCTTAGCAAAATGGTGTTGTAGAAAGAATAGAACAATTGTTGATGTTGCAAGGACTATGTTAATACAAGAAGATGTACCAAAGACCTATTGGAGAGAAGTAATTATTACTGATGTTTATACTCTAAATAGGGTGCAAGTGAAGAAGGGAACCAAAAAAATAGCCTATGAGTTATGGTATGGTCATTCTCCCAGTGTAAATTATTTCAAAATTCTTGGAAGTAAATGTTATATAAAAAAGATGATTTTTCTAGAAGATTTGATCACAAAAGTGATGTAGGCATATTTTTGGGCTATTTAACTAAGAGTGAGGCTTAAAAATGTTTTGATAAAAGGACTAATAAAAGTATTGAAAGTGCTAATGTGAAGATTGATGAATTTCCTGAGAAATCTGAGGAAACAAGCAAAAAGGAGATATAAGATGATTAGGGAGTAAAGTTTATTCGATCAAAAGAGCCTAGACAGATAGAATAGAACAATGAGAAAGTATTAATGCAATTGGAAGAAGAATAAGTTCCTAGGTATGAATTGATAATACCAAGGTATGTGAAAAGGAATTACTCTTGTTATCAAATAATTGGAGATAAGAATGTAGGTGTGTTGACAAGAAGCAAGGTAAGAGAAAGCACATGTCTGATATCACAATTTGAGCCCAAAACATCAAAGGAAGCAATTTAAGATGATGATTGGTTGAGAGAAATGTATGAAAAATTGGATCATATTGAGAAGAATGAAACCCAGACTCTTGTGCCAAGGCCTGAAGACAAAAATGTGATAGGTACAAAATGGGTTTTCAAAAATAAATTAAATAAGGATAGTGAAGTGATGAGAAACAAAGAAAGACTTGTGTGTATGGGTTATGCACAAGAATAAGGTTTGGATTATGGTGATACATTTTCTCTTGTAGAAATATTTGAAGGAGTCAAGATATTTATTTCTTATGATACATTCAAGATATTCAAAGTCTGTCAAATGGATGTGAAATCAACATTCTTGAATGGAATTCTAGAGTAATGGTATAAAAACTTCAAAAATCATTATATGGTCTGAAACATTCCCTTAGAGCATGGTATGAAATTTTACATTCTTATCTCATTAGAATTGGTTTCAATATGACTTCTGATGATAGTAATGTTTACTTAAAGGTTGAAGGTGAGAAGACATTAATCTATAAAGTATTTTTTGATGACATAAATTTTGTTGGTGATGATAAGATGAGTATGTCTTTTGCTGATGAGATGAAGAATAATTTGAAATCTCAATGATAGGGGAAATCAAATACTTCTTAGGAATGCAGGTATCACAGTTAGAAAATGAAATATGCATAAGTCAAGATAAATACGTGAAGGAGGTATTGAATACTTTTGGCGTGGAAGAACTGGTTGGTAACCCTAAGATTACAGGTTGTAAACTACCAAGGATGACGAATCTGAGTTTGTTGAGGCCACTTTATATAGGTCCATGATCAGTAAGCTACACTATGTTGTACATGAAGACCTGATATTGTACAAGCAGTTGGCATAGTTGCAAGGTTTCAATCAAATCCAGAGGAGTTACACATGGTCACAGTAAAGATAATTTTCATATATCTAAAAGGCACTGAGGATTATGGATTATGATATGCTTGTGAACGTGATTTTTTGTTAAGTGTTTTTACTGATGTTGATTGGGTTGGTAATTTAGATGATCGAAAGAGAACAAGTGGTGGTGCATTCTTTCTAGGTGGAAGGCTTTTGTCTTGGAAAATAAAGAAAGAAAATTTAATATCTCAATCTAAAGGTGAAGTAGAATATGTGGCAGTTGCTATCAATTATGCGCATGTAACATAGATGAAGCAATTACTAGAAGAGAGTAAGGAGAAGGTCACATAACTGGTAACAATTTATTGTGATAATACTAGTGCCATAAACATTTCCAAAAACTTGGTTATGCACTTAAAGACCAAGAACATTGATATTAAGTATCATTTCTTGAGAGAATAGGTACAAGAGAAAGTGGTGAGGTTGGATTACATTCTAACTAAAGATCAAACTGCATCTATCTTTACTAAACTACTTCCTAAGGATACTTTTGAGTACCTTAGAGGTAAGTTGGGGTTATACCTCTACCTAAGAAGAATTAAGATGAAAATGTTGCATCAATCTAGTGGGTATTAATCCTTTATTTTTCAATGGATTTATGTAAAGGGGACTACTCCTTAGGCAAAGTAGTCAAATAGATGAATTTTTGAGCACTATGGCATCTTTGGAATTGTTGTCAAAGGGGGAGAAGAACTATGATGGTGATTATCAAGTAAGGAGGAGAATTTAAAAATAGAAAAAAGGGAGATTAACTATGAAGAGTAGATAAACAGGGGGAGAGAAGTTGATGAGCGTATAAAGACTTTTAGTATCTTTCCATCTGTCAGCGTGTTGTCATCAAATGAAGATGAAGAAAAAGTGTTTAGGGTCAAGAACATGTTTTGTATTTCTTGGTGTGTTGCCATCCATGTCAAAGGGAGAGATTGTTGGCATAACTGATGTAGATGAGATTAGTAAGTATGTTGATGACTTGATGATGCATTTTTTTAGTTATGTTGTTGTCATTGATGTCAACCTAGGTTGATGACTATACTCATGGTGTACCAAGTTATGATGGAGAAGATAAATTGAGAACTATGTTGTGAATTATGGTGTGCGATCTGGCACATAGGCTCTACAAATGTTTATAATACTATACATATCATTGTGTATGTTTATGATTATTTTTACACAACTTATAGTCATTGTGGTGAAAATAGGGAATTGGTTTGGCAGTAAAGGAACAAAGAAGAAAATATTTGATTGGTATGTCAGACATGAATGGAATTAGGTGTTGCAATCGGAGGTATGTGATCTTGATGATATTATCAAATTATTGTTGCAATCACATTTGATTAGTGATTGGTGGGAAGAGTTACAAGATTCTAAATTTTAGAAAGTAAAGAAGGAAAGAACATTGAAGAATAGTCAGTTAGATCCCTAACCGTTGAACACAGGTCAGTTTGCAAAGATGGTTGATTATTCCAGATTATGTGATGATGTGTCTAAGATGATGTAGAATGTTAGGTATGATTCTTATTGGTTGATTTGATTGATAATTCATGAAGAGGTGCATGAACCTAGGAAAGTGTAATATGTTTGATTTTTTATGAAAAATCAAGTGTGCAATGGATCTAGAGGCCGCCATGAAGTTAAAATTGTAATTGTTAATTTGTAACACATTTAGGGTTTAAGGATTGAGTGGGAATGATTTGTAATGATGAAATTCAAATGTAATTTGGGTCTTGGATGACCTAGTTAGTAAAATATATATTTATATTGCAATTAGTTGTATTTTGAAGTGTGGAGATCATGAATGGTGTGTGCGGTCAAGCTAGTAGTTGATCTCCTATAAAAAGATGTAGAAGTTAAAGTTAAAATTAATTGGATCTATATAAGAAAGGCATTGGTACTATTTTTTAGATCATTATTCTTGTTGTTTCCTAATAATTGCAGCTGGGGAAAATTCATTTGTATCATCTTAAAATGGAAGCACTTCCATCTTGATAGGTTTAGTACCCTCTTTCAGTGCATTTATCATGATAAACTTGCATTTAGGATGCATTTTGCACTTGATTCCTTCATTCTAGGTGAAATTAGGGTTAGGATCCTGAGGATCCTCCTTGATTTCCCTTCTCTATGGCTCAATTTTCTAGGTAGGATCTAAGCATAGGTCCTCCTAGCCTTCATCATGTTCATCATAGGCCTCTATGTCCTTTTCTAGCAATCTAACCTATTTTGTTATAATTTCCAAGTCTCTGGGCATACCCGGGATCTCCTATTTTCAATGCATATTAGATATGGACCCCTAGGTCAAGGTCAAGGTCAACTTTGACCTAGGTCAAATTCAAGGCTGACCTTGACCTTTGTTGGGATTTGATCTCCCTTTTCAAATTTTGGTCCCGACGGGCCCCGAAATCAATGTCAAGCCCCCGGATCCGAATGCGAAAGGGTTTTAATTTGAAATTCATTCAATTATTTTCCCTCCTTAGTTGGTTATTGTGATTGGACCATAATTCAAGGTGAGATTTGAATTATGGGCCCTTACATTTCCCGAGGAGTCCCACCTTGAAACCTCTATTAAAGACTCTCTCTTGCCTTCATTTTCACCAAGCATCCTTCAAGTGAGACACAATTGAGCAACAAGAGGATCAAGATTTCAAGAAATCAATTGATGGTGAAGTTAAGATGAAAGATTGCAAGAGGATGATATAGAAGATCAAGCCATTATTGATATCAAGCACTTTTGTGAACATACCATTGTGGACATTCATTTGGAGCAAGAGAGATCCCTTCTTCCTTGATCCACCATTTTCAATATTCAAGCATCCAAAGATACAATTATGGGGTAGAAATTACAAATTGTGAGTTTGGTAAGAGTACTTTAGCCTTGGGGGCTTGGTATACTTTCTTATCTTATTCAAATCTATGCATTTCTTTCTTATAACTATTCATGCTAGGGTTTCAATCTAGAGGATTAGATCTGGGCATTACACATTCAATACACACATATTCTATTACATCCAGCCATTTGTGGAGGTGGAGATCACCAAAATGGGGGTTTGACTAAGGAAAAACCCTATATAGCCACCCCAAAACACCATTTTCAGATATCTACAGTTGTTGTTTTGAGAATTGCAAAGTGGATCTAAGTACCCTTTTCATCAAACTTCTTGGATCCGCGAACAAAATTTATGTCGGAGTTATTTTAGGTGAAGGTCAACTTTTAGTGGGGGTCAAGATTGTACCCCGGGGTAAGATCTTACCTCAGTCCTTGGGTCAAGGTCAACTTTCCTCAGAATTGAAAAGGATTTCTAGTTTTTCTCTATTGCAATTTGTTGGTTCCAGATCTAGTTGCAGAATTTCCTGAAACTGAACATAGGCATTAGAAAATAGGTATTTCCAGATTAGTTTCATTATGAGGTATGTACTTTATCTTATCTAATTTCAAGCATTTCTAGATCTACATTATCAATTCATATATATGTTTATGGTAAAATGTGGGTTTAGGATCTCTACTAGGAACATTATTGAAGGCCCTACCTATACCCCCAATTTTACCATATTACACCCTTAATTGGGTAGATCCTAACATATCTTTTTGTAAAATTCTTTAACATGGTGACACTTTAGCTAGTATTCTTCGTGAAGTTTTTTGTGCAAAATTTGATGCAAGATGTCAGGGATTGGTTTTATTTTTTACCATAATATTATATTTTTCCTTGGAAAGAACTAGTTGCAACCTTTATGGAGTAGTTTGGTGAGAGGGTTAATCCACATGCATTGATCCAAAGACACATGGAGATTCAAATTGAAGAGGGTGAGTTTGTCTCTTATTGTAGCATTAGATTTGAAAGGACATTGGGTGAAATACCAATCAGCTATAGGCCTAATGATGTAGTATATCTAGTCATTTATTTGGGGGATTTTTATGAGAAGATGAGTTTCTTGTTGAGAGGTAAAGAGCCCAACACCTTGCATCAAGCGTTTATGATAACAATGGAGATCGAGAACAATTTAAAATATAGAATCATTAAGGGTTTCCATTCAGCTAGTGTCCATTGTCATAAATAATGAAGTATTGGGTGTGAGTTGAGAAGTGAAGATAAATGTTAGAATATCTATGTCCCTGTTGTTCATACTAACCATGTATGTAATTTTGATTCTAATGATGTGAGATAAGAGAACCATTTTCCATTGGTTATTCCTCATGTTACTGATGAAAAGGTTAATGAAGACTTGTGTATATGTGGTAAAGTAGAGATCGAATCATTTTCAGAGTTCATACCATATGATGGAACAATTTCTTGTTCCATGTTAGAGGCTACATGTCATATAGACCAATAATTATATGTTTTTGATGGGCCATGTAGCTTGTATGAAGAAGATGAAGAAGGCTATGCATTAGATATTGATGATGCAAGTGGTCAAAGTATTGATGATTTTGATTCATTTTTCATGAATCACCCTCATGTAGTTACTTTGAAGGAGAGAAAAATGAAGATCATGATAGTGAGCCTTCATGTCATAAGGATTACAATGATGAATATTGTTCTTGTTCATATTCAATTTTTCTTCTTTGGATGAAGATTATTGTGGTAGTGATGTTGATAGATATTTTAATGAAGAATATATGGTATTGTTTGATGAGGATGATGATCGATGCAAGACCATCTTGGGTTTTTGGCAATCTTGTATCTCAATAGCTTGTTAGATGTGCTCGATAATTTCTTTGGAGTTCTCAGTGGAGTGTTCCTATTGTTCATTGGCGATCTCAGTTACCTATCTCTGTTCGGTGGTGCCTTTCACTAAGTGGCTTTGTTGTGTTCTTTCACTAAGTTGGTTTAGTGTGTCTGTGTTACTCGGTGGCCTTGTTCACTAATGGGTTTATTTTGATTGTTTTGTTGAGGCCGACATGTGCATTTAATTTTGGTCAAGGTCTTAATATTGGGATTTTTCATTGGGAAATGTGTGGACCTAAATATGGGTTGTTTCTTTCTCCAATGTTGGATCTAGAGGATTCTTTGGGCCAACCTGTTTGGTAGCCTCTAATATAAATGTAATAGTATATTCTAGGTTTAGGTAGCAGTAGAGAAGTTGGGTTGGTAGCTAAGCGGATTCAGAAGGAAGATAGAAGGATGGAGATCATGGATTTCACATGTATAAGGATTGTAATGTTTCTATAATTGAATTCTATTGTATTAGACATAACTGGGAAGGCCTCACAACTTGACATGTATGAAGTTTGAATAAATAAATGGTATTGATCTTCTTCCTTTCTCTCTATTTCTATGTAATTTCTTTTGTGCTATGATTATGCAAGGTGGTTTGGTATTTGGGAGAACCTTTGGCCCCATTTATCTTCCTTTCCTTGCATTAGGTGGTATCAAAGTGAGGTTTGATCTTGATCTAGGTTTGCAAATCAAGGTCTTCAGTCGAGGTTCTTTCTTGTAAACCCTAATTAGTTATTTGTTGTGGGGTAGTAGATTACAATCTGACCTATAATTATAGAGGGTTTCAAGATGGTTTGAGGAGGAAGAAATGAAGATCCAAGATTAGTTTATATGTTAAGGCAATTTTTTGCTAGATTAGAATCTATTGAGACAATCCAATGCCAAGGAAGACATCTTGATGATGTTAGTGCTGTGAAGCAAAAGAAGTGCACGAGGTATTTGAACTTGCACCTATAATAGATTGAGGAGAAGAAAGATTCATGAAGGAATTTACTAGTTTGAAATATACACTAGAGTTTAACCCTCCTGAGTATAGTGGAAAGATATATTCAAATGAATTGATAGTCTAGATCACTGAAATGGAGAAATAATTTGAGTATGAGAACATATCGGATGAGAAGAAGGTGAAAATTGCAAGCACAAAATTGAAAGGTCATGCATCCTTGTGGTGGTAGCACATACAATTGGATCGAAAGAAGAAAGGTAAAACCAAAATCAAGGTATGGGAAAAGATGGTAAATAAGTTGAAGGGAAAGTTTCTACCTTATGATTATCACATCAACCAAGTTAGAAGAAGGCAAAGTTTGATGTAGAAAGATGGCTTGATAAAGGATTACACTGAGGAATTTTATAGGTTATATATTAGATCTAGACATGTTGAAGATGAGGTGGAAAGAATTGCAAGGTATTTGAATGGGTTAAGGAATTCTATTCAAGAATAAATAAGCTTGGTGAAAATGGAGAGCATTGACGAGTCTTATCAGTTTTCCCTAAAAGATGAGGATAAATTGAATAAAAGGTATGAGCAAAGACAAAGAGGAATAGTTGGTAGATTTCCTAGAGGAAGAGGTAGATCCTATGGTGAAAATAGTAGATATGATCTGAATAGGATAAATCAATACAAAGGCAAGATTGAGTGGAAAGGTCAAAGTTCATTCTGAGGAAGAGGTAACCACTCCAAAGGTGGCTATGGCAAAGAAGGATTCTGAGGAACTTGTTACAATTGTGGTAAAGAGGGACATAGATTATTTGAGTGTACACATGCAAGAAAGAAGGTCGGTAGAAAAAGGAATGCTTTAGTGCATGAAGATTCATCGAATGAAGGTGAGAAGGAAGGAAACGTGATAGTCAGAAGAGCATTGTGGAGTGAAAATACTAAGGAATCTTGGAGAATCTAGCATCAGAATAAATAGTTACAAAGTTATGGTTGGAAAGATTGAAGCACCCGAAGCCCTATCATATTTCATGGATCAAGGATGAACATACACTTATGGTAAGTGAACAATGTTTTGTGAATCTAAAAATTGGAAAATATTATGATAATATGTTGTGTGATATTATGCCTATGGATTGTTGTCATATTTTGTTGTGTAGACCTTAGAAATTTGATGGACATGCTATATATTATGGAAGATTACACAAATATACTATTTGGGCTAATGGGAAGAGACAAATCTTGTTACCTTTGATTGAAGAATCTTTTGGTGAGATATGTACATCTGTGAAAGTTTGTTTGATGGAAGGTAGACAGTTTGCTAAGGATTTGAAGAGAAATGATGTATGTTATGTTGTGATTCCTAACAATGAGATCATTTTAGATAATGTACCTAATGGTTTTCCACTAATGAGAAGTATTAGTCATTGTATGGATCTAATTCCTGGAGCTAGTTTGCCAAATAAGGCACCACACTGACTGACACCAACCTTGAATGAGGAGCTCAATCGAAAAGTTCAAGAGTCATTGTAGAAAGGTTTGATCTAAGAAAGTTTGAGTCCATGTACATTATCGTTGGCACCTAAGAAGAATGGAGAATGATGAATGTGTACTGATTCTAGAGCAATCAACAATATAACAATTAAGTATTGGTTCCCTATACCGAGAATGGATGATATAATGGATTATTTGAGTAGAGAAAAATATTTTACCAAGATTGATTTGAAGAGTGGAAATCATCATATCAGAATCAGAGAAGGCGATAAATGAAAGCCTTATTTCAAGACAAAAGAAGGTTTGTATGAATGATTGGTTATGCCTTTTGGTTTAACTAATGCACCGAGTACTTTTACGAGGTTAATGAATGAGGTTCTGAAGAAATTCTTGGGTAAATTTGTGATTGTGTACTTGGATGACATTCTAATATTCAGTAAAACTAGAGAAGATCATTTGTTGCACATTAGACATGTATTGTAGAGATTGAAAGAGGAAAAGTTGTTGATGAATCTAAAAAAGTGTTCCTTTATGAAAGAGGGGATTATATATTTGGGATTTTTTATTTCAGATGACGGTTTGAAGATGGACCCTGAGAAGTTTGAAGCCATACTTGAGTGGCCTCTACCTAATAATGTTGGCGAGGTAAAGATCATTCTATGGTTTAGAATTTTTTTACTAAAAGTTCATCAAAAATTTTAGTTCAATTTGCAATGTTATGACTGAGATAATTAGAGGAGATAAAAGAGAATTCAAGTGGACACATGGAGCTGATAAGGGTTTTGAGACTCTAAAATAGAAGGTTATTAAATTTCATGTGTTAGCTTTACCTATTTTCAATAAGGTATTCCAAGTTGAATGTGATGCAAGTGGAAGTGCAATAGGAGTTGTATTGAGTCAAGAAGGTAAACCTATTACTTTCTTTAGTGAGAAGTTGAATGATGCTAAAAGGAAATATTTTGTGTATGATCAAGAATTCTATGCTATTGTTCAAGCCTTGAAGAAATAGAGAGATTATGTGATGTTGAAGGAATTTGTGTTGTATACCGATCATAAGGCTTTACAATATGTGGGTAGTCAGAATAAGTTGAATTAGAGACATATGAAATGAGTTGAGTATTTGTAGAATTTTACATTTGTGATCAAACATAAGAGGGGAGTATCTAAACAAGTTGCTAATGCATTGAGTAGAAGAATATTTTTGTTGACTAAAATGCGAATTGAGGTTCTTGGTTTTTATGATATCAAGAATTTGTATGAAATTGACCCTAATTTTTCTGAACCATGGAGAATGTCCAAAGCATCTATTCTAGATCAACCAAGTAAGTGGGAAGACTATTTCATTCAAGAAGTTATGTTGTTCAAATGAATTCAGTTATGTATATCGAGAGGATCAATGAGAACTAATTTGATAAAAGAGAAACATAGTAGTGGTTTGGTTGGACACTTTGGCATTGATAAAGACATTGAGTTTGTATAAGGAAAGGTATTTTTAGCCTCAGTTGTATAAGAATGTTCAGAAATTTGTGAAGAGTTGTGGAGTTTGTCAAGTTGCAAAAGGAGTAAGTCAGAATACTAGATTGTATGCACCAATTTATGTTCCTAAGAAAGCTTGGAGTATTATCATCATGAATTTTGTTCTTGGCTTACCGAGGATAGTAAGAGGTAATGATTCCATATTTGTTGTTGTGGAAAAAATTTTCTAGATGGAAAATTTAATACCATGTAGGAAACCATCATATTCAGTGCATATAGCAAATCTTTTCTTCAAGGAGATTGTCATATTGCATGGATTACCGAGGAGTATAATCTCCAACCAAGACAATAAGTTTGTTGGCTATTTTTGGAAGACTCTATGGAAGAAGCTAGACACTGAGTTGAAGTATAGTTTTACATTTCATCCATAGACTGATGGACAAACAAAGGTTGTAAATAGAAGTTTGGGTAACATATTGAGATTCTTAGTTGGTGACAAATTGAGAAATTGGGATTTAATGTTAGCACATGAATAGTTTGCATAAAATAATTCAATGAATAGGAGTAATGACAAGACACCATTTCAGATTGTTACTGGCATACAACCAGGAGGTATATTAGAATTGAAAGATATTGCTGGAGAAGAGAAGAGGAGTGTTGAAGAGGAATAATTTTTTGAATTTATAAAGTCATTGCATGAGGAAGTGAAACATAAGTTTAAGCAGAGTAATCGTAAATACAAGGATAATGCAAATAATTCAAGAAGAAATAAGATTTTCGAAGTTGGTGATGAGGTAATGGTTCATTTGATGAAATGAATATTTCCTATTGGAACATATAGTAAGTTCAAGATGAAGAAATTTGATCCCTGCAAGGTATTGCGGAAGTTTGACAGTGGAAATTCTTATGAAGTAGAATTACCTGATGACATGGACATATCACCAATATTAAAAATTTCATATTTGTATGAGTATCATGAGCCTGATGAAGAAGTGATAGTACCGAGTGATTATCCTAAGAAGCAGACATAAGAGGTTGAACATATTTTGGAACAAGAGTTGGCAGAAGCACAAGAGGAAAGGATTACATGGAATACTTGGTAAAGTGAAAGAATAGGCCGATTGAAGACTCTACATGGATATCTTAGTCTAAGTTGGATTCAGCTCAAATTGGACCTCACTCATGATTTGAAGAATCATTTCTTCTAAACTTTGAATGTCTGATGCAAGAGCATCTTAGGTTTATGGAAATCTCGTATCTCAGTAACTTGTTAGATGTACTTGGTAATTGCTTTGGAGTTCTCAGTGGAGTGTTCCTATTATTCACTAACGAGCTCAGTTACCTATCTCTACTCGGTGGTTCCTTTAACAAAGTGGGTTTGTTGTTTTCTTTCACCAAGTTGGTTTGGTGTGTCAGTGTTGCTTGGTGGCCTTGCTCATTGACATGTTTATTTTGATTGTTTTGTTGAGGCTAACATGTGCATTTAATTTTGGTCATGATCTTAATATTGGGATCATTCATTAGGAAATGTGTAGACCTAAATCTGGGTCATTGTTTTCTCCAATGCTAGATCTAGAGGATTCTTTGGGCTGACATGTTTCATAGCATCTAGTATAAATGTAATAGTATATTCTAGGTATAGGTAGTAGTAGTGAAGTTGGGTTGGTAGATAAGTAGACTCAGAAGGAAGATAGAACATTGGAGGTCATGGATCTTGCATGCATGAGGATTGTAATATTTTTGTAATTGAATTATATTTTATTGTCCAGAACTGGGAAGACCTCACAACCTGACATGTATGAAGTTAAAATGAATAAATAATATCGATCTACTTCCTTTCTCTCTGTTTATGTGTATTTTCTTTGGTGTTGTGATTCTACAAGGTGGTCAGGTATTTAGGAGAGCCTTTGGCTCCATTTATCTACCCTTCCTTGTCTCAATGATGTAGATAAGTTGGTCCAGTGTCACAATGTTTATAGAGGAGCTTTACATTTGGTTTCTAATCCATTGTATGAAGAGCTCGTTGAGAAACCAAGTGTCTTATTGGTTGAGCCAATTTCTGAAGCTGAAAATAAACATGAAGATAAATTAGATTTTTCATTTTCTCTCCATCTTGATGAATATGTGGTAATGCATGATGATCATTGCATATTGTATGTTGATGCATTATTGGATAAATGTTGTATTTCCTATCCACCTAAAGGTGAATTAAATGATGTTCCATACTGGCTGGCGTATGATTATGATGTGAGGTATGATTGGAAAGATATGGGTAGTTTTGAATTTAGAGTTATTTTTCAGCCCATAAATGTTTATGTATGTGGATGGAAAGTGTGAAATTGTGCTCTTTTTTTATTGGCCACATATGAGGATGAAAATTATACCTTTTATAGGGGTAAATACCGGTGTTACATTTTTGGTGGCTTAGGGCCACCAAATAAAATATGAGTCTAGTTTTTCTTGTAGATGAATAAGTTCTGAGGAAGATGGTTTGGTTTGGTCTTCTCTACCTAGAGATATGAGATCTTTCTATGCCTACAAGAGGCATACATCCCCAGATGGAGCCACCATTGGTACTCTCAAATTTTTGAGATTACCATTGTTGAAAATTTTGAAAAAGTCCTTGCATGTGAGTTGAGATTGTGAGGCCTCACCCTGACCCATCATAGCACTATTGATACATTCGCATTTTGATACTTTGATACACTTTTTGATCATTCTGACAGAGACTCATGATATTATGCTTTATGATGATGATTATATTATGTGGATTATATTTTGATGTGGATTATAACCTAGAACATATTGTTGATTTGGGTTATACATGCTTAGATATGTTATTTGATGAGAAAGATTTAATTATGACAAGATTCAATTATTTCATGGATTATGCCTTAAAGTTAGGAAATAGTATGGATATTATGTCATAATGTTAAAATTTTGAATGTACTATGTTTGAACATTACTTTAATGAAAAGTGAAATCAGGAATGGAACTCTGCATATTTACTAATGTTTTCTAATTATGAATTGTATATATATTTGCATGTGATTTTATTGCTTTGGACTATTGATGCACGAGTTTAGTGTGCAGGAACGAAAACCATGGAAATTATTCAGAGAATTGGGGCTAAACATATGTGCAATTGAGTAAGCCAAGGTTTAATCTAATGAAGAGATTGAAACCTTGTTGTAATGTGAATTCTATTTGTAAACATAAATTGTATGTATGTTGATTGATTAAATTCATGTTATTAATTGGACATCTCATTTGTGAATGTGATGTGTATTTCATGGTGTCACTGGACACTTGTAATGTCTATGTGGATAGTGACATGTCAATTAGGGTTTGGCAAGAATCACCCAACCTAATAGGATATTATAATAATCCCACTTACATGTAGATGTCTTGTGGGGACCACATCAAATTGGAATTCGGATTTGAACTTTAGAGGTACTTTAGAGGGGTTAAAAGTGACCCTAGAGTGCATTTTTGGCCAAAATTAGCTAACCCAAGGGGGGTACGTTGAGTTGGGGGCTAGTTTTTACCTATGGGAAGGTCTAGATCACCATTATGGCCCTCCAAAAAGGGTACTCTTCAAGAGTGGCGAAAATGGAGATGGCCACATGCATTTTAACTTGTTCCACACTCCTTGCTAAACTCACCATTAAGAGAGGCGACAAGAGGAAAGGTGAAGGACTAGAGGTCATGTTTCATTAATTTCTTGATCATGAGTAGGAATTTGGAGGTCTTTTTAGAGGGCTTGGAGAGACTTAGGGGGTGTTCACCCACTTTCTAATTTTAGAGACACTTAAGGTTGGAGAAAGAAAAAGACAAGGGAAAAGGATAAGGGCTCTTCTCAACTTTCTTCTTGCCATTTGCTTTGGACCAAGGTTGGTGATCTTGCCATAAAGGAATGACCTTTCATTTTAGTTTTGTATACTATTGATTTGGATGAACATGTAAATATTGTATGGTGTTCATGTATGTAAATCTTGTTATTGTTGTGTTGGGTTGGGATGTAATTGGATTTTGATTCATTCTTTGTTCTTTATTTTGGGTATGTTGTTTATGTGAGTTTAAGGCATCACTCACCCTTGGGAAGTGAAGTAGTAGCCTTGGATGAAGGGGTTAGTTGGGCTCTCCATTATAGTTGAGAGTCTATTCTCTTGGAGAAGAGGGATAATTTCATGGGGTATAGGCTCTATGAAGCCATGTTGTAAATCCTTGCATTTTGGGATGGAAATGAAAAAAAAAACTTGTGTATGGAAGAAATGATAATATGGTCTTTGAAAGGCATGAAAATAATCTTGTTGAAAATGTGAATTGTATGGAATTCTCCTCCTTGTAAAATCCCACCTTCACACTACTTCAATGGGTTTTAAGCAATCCATTTGTGAAGCCATGGTTGGGATTTTTAGGTAGTGTTGTGTATGTATGCTGGTATGCATTGTTGTTGTATATACCTTTTTAGTCTTGATTCTCCAAGCTCGGGGCTGGTCTCCTTGAGACCTTGGATGGGAGGTGAGTTGTCCATGGTTTTCCCCTTTATTTGTAGGTTATGAAGGCATGTTCTTGGGGAGAAAGCTTGGGAGGGAGTTCCTTGTGATGTCCTCTTTTGTGAAAATAAACTTTAGTGTTATATTCTTGTAACCATGAAATGGGAAGCTCTCCATTGTGATGATGTATGGATGTATTTGAAACTTATCAAGATGTAAAGGGAGGAAACATTATTCATTTTAAGTGTTCCTTATTTGTAGATTTTCAACAATGCATTTTATTGCTTCAATGTAATGATTCTTGTTGAATTCAAGGATAGGGAATATTAAACAATGTTGCATTACTTTCTAGTTGTAACAATGTAGTGAATTCTCAAACTTCATTTAAGCACTCTTTCAATGGAAAACCTCATTGTTATTTAGGTAATAATACCCTTTTTAAAAACAATAGAGAGTTTGGAGTTTTCAAAAATTTTAGTTGTTTCATTTTGATATTAAACTCATTTTAAAATTTCATTGTGATCTATAGATTTTAGAAAGGATTCATTATATCTTGTGTGCAACTAAATCAACAAAAGAATCCTATAGACAATTAGCACAATAAAAAAAATTACAACAAATCAAAGGAGAAGAAAACAAAACAAAACCAAGTGCAAAATCAAAAGAAATGGCAAATAGGGACCTATAGGTCTCTGGAAAATGTATGGGAAAAATTTCCATACATTTTCCTTTACCACAGTCAATTAAAAACATTATTTCATCATCCACTTGGCATAAAAGGGAACATAAATATAATAGAATATCCAGGGTCCAAGTAGATCCATTTGGGTGTGGCCCACCTGGGTTGCCACCCAAGAAGCCAAAAGGGACCTTTTCAAAAATATATAATAATATATCTATTTTACAAAAAACAAAGACCATAATAGCCCCGGATGGAAGGACATTGTTCTTTAAAAAATAATAATTTAAATTTAAAAAAAAACAAAAATAAAGTTTAAAAAAAAAATAAAAAAATTTAAACCTTTAAAAAGGTTGCGTGGGAGGGGAGGACCGCACTTCCCACCCGTCATCCTGCACATAGCACGTGGTGGCCTTGCCGAGGGAAAGGTAGCACACTGTCATAGTAGTGAGGTACTACCAAGGTAGTACCGCACTGCCATGACAGTGTGGCCTGTCAATAACAGGTACCTCACTGCCGGGGGTAGGGAGTGACCTGCCAAGTCCTGCGGGACTTTAAACAAAAAAAACAATTATAAAATAAAAGTTTTATTTATTTTTGCATTTATTTATTATTTAATGTATTTTTTATTATATTATTATTAAATACGTTATTTAATATTTAAGATTCATTAGGTTATAATATAACTAAATTATATTATTTGATTAATATGTTTAATATTATTTAAGTGTTTAGTTAAATATGTAATCTTAATCTCTCTTGATATGCATTACCTAATGGTAATTTACTTTAAAATTAATAGGAAGTTTCTTTATTGAAGTTAGATAAATTACTAATTGGAATCGATGGCTTTTAAAATATATATTTATGTTATATTGTCCTTAGGTGTACAAGGTATTAGGAAGCTATTATTGTGGAGCAAGTTGCTAATATCACCTTAATATTAAAACATTGATAATGGGTTTTTATGTTAAGCTTTAACTACAAAATAAACATGCAAGTAGATATACAAATTTATCGTATAAGTGAAACTTATGAAATTAAAATATGGTAATCAAATTACCTTTTGTAAATAGAGAATTGTTCAAAGGATACTTATCGAATACCATAACCTTCTAAGCATACATTTTTGGATAAATGCATTCCTACCTTATTGAGCGAGTCACTTCTACAAACGCTCCTATTCTAAAACTAGATGACTTTTCCCCTTCATAGTATATTAACTCTATGGAAAGTTTTCCTTCACACTTAAATTCTAGGGTTGGGCTAAACCTTATGTGACCCTCTTAGCTAAGCATCGCAAGGGAAAAACTTAGTAAACTATTGTATTCCCTTGTGACACATTAATTATTCCTTTTTCCTTTGTGCTTATGGGATCTTGGGGGGGAATGTGTTCTAGTATTACCCTAGACTTACCCTTCCTTTATGTCTAGCTTACACATGTTTTTGATCCACCCCTTCACCCCTTCCCCTAACTTGATCTTTGTCAATGCAATTAATCATCTTGTTCGATCGTACCACTTAGGGTTAGTCAACCCTACCCATGTTGTAGAGGGAGGTTGGCCAACTTAGGGCATGTGTGTGGGATCACCACATGACCTTGATGGCCATGAAACCCTTGCATGTTGCTCTTGTTCCTTACAAAAAAAAAAATTTGTTGTGTTTTTGCGTGATTATTTTGGCCATGACATTTGGTATTAGAGTCATTTTCAATAATAGGGCCTTAAACTCTCCACACTTCACTTATAATTTACAACTATTGTGTAGGATGCCTACCATCACACACAATGGTCATAGGTGTGGATGAGGGTGTAGGCATACTCCTTTAGTACATTCAGATAAGGAGTAGGAGGTAGAGGTTCCTAGGGAATCTCAAATTCCCCCACCTAAGCCACATCCTAATCCAAACCAGGATATTCTAGCTACATTGCAGAATCTAGTGGGCATCATGCATCAGAGATTACCACCCAAAGTATAGCAAGTAGAGTAGCAACCCTTAGAGGACCATGTGATAGCTATCAGAGAGAGGAGTAGGAGCCCTCCACCTAGATAGTCTGAGGGCCACACAGATTTTGAGGCTGAGTTGGTACAGTAGATAGAGCACCCATGTGACTTGGGTGCTCGTGCAGTTGAGAGAGAGAACTGCGACATCAGGGATCAGATCAGGGAGTTATTGTGACTCTAGCCACCTCTATTTTTTGGAGCTACTGATGGTGTCAGAGAAGAGTCATGGCTTTTGAGCTTACAATGGTGCTTTGGATTGCATTCCTACGGGAGCAATCTAAAGGTGAGACTCACCATTCACCTCCTTTAAGAGGGAGCCTTTACTTGGTGGCAATAAAAGGAGACCATGGGTGGCATTGATATAGATACACTCACATGGGAGTCTTTTCTCTATATATTCAGAGAGAGATACCTATCAGAGCACTTTAGACAATGACACATTGACGAGTTCCATAACCTCCAACAGAGAGGCCTTACCGTAATGCAATATGAGAGTAGATTCCTTGAGCTTCTTCCTTATGTGGATTACATGAAGGATGAAAAGCTACATATGCATCACTTCATCAAGGGTCTTAATGCATCTCTTCAGGGACTAGTTCATCTAGCTTTTCCTACCACCTTTAGAGAGGTAGTTGAGAGGGCTTGCTGAGGATATACATAGTAGGACACATGACTCTAGAGATCGGTCCCAGAACCAAAACCACTCCAACCATTTATTAGGACAATAGAGACCCCCTTTGAGGGGGAATCAAATTCATATAGCAGGGTCTGTTAAGGGCCAATAGTCATAGCAGCAACCACAACAAGATTCTAGGCATAAATCATCTCAGGGACAGCATAGCTCTAAGCACAAACAGTGGCAGTCTCAGGTTCATAGGTAGCATCAGAGGTCATAGGCCCCTTATACACAGCTAGCTAGTACTCAATAGTCCTCTAGAGGTGGATACAGTGGATCTAGTAGGACTAGAGGTCAGCAACAGTTTAGGCCTCAGGGAGTTCAAATACAAACACATGGTCCTTGTTACACTTGTGGTGGTATGGGACACCTAGCTAGAGAGTGTCCACAAGGATGGACATCAAGTAGTTAGAGAGGAGCTACATTAGAGCTGACAATAGGTGATTTGGGTAGATCTCACAAGGTATTTGTAGTGGTTGATAGATGCCAGGCCGAGCATCATGCCACGGTCATAAAGGCCATAGGTACAATTTAGGGTATCAGTATTACTATCTTGTTTGATTCAAAAGCCACAAACTCCTTTATATCTCCATATGTAGTGGAGCATTGCAGGCTGGTGGTAGTTAGACAAGATGTCTGTTGGGAGGTCGAGTTAGCCTCAAGAGCTAGGGTATCTATTACTTCCTTAGTTCATAGTTTCCAGATTCAAATTGGTGACATAATCATGATGTCTGATCTCTACATTACCCCTCTAGGTTCTTATGATGTGGTCCTTAGCATGGATTTTCTATATAGCCATAACACCAAGATGGATTGTCGACAGAAGAGGGTTGAGTGAGTTGATGATCATGGCACTCCTATGGTGATATTTTGGGTACAGAGACTCGTATCTCTTTTCATGATTTTCACTATGAATCTTAGGCAGTGCATGCAAAAGGGATCTTAGTTATTCACCATCACCATTAGTGAAAGAGAGGAGGATTCAAAGGGGAAGCCCTTGCTCGAGGATTAACCTATCCTTCAGGAGTTGGCAAATGTATTTCCTTCTGAGCTACCTAGTATGCCACCACTAAGGGTAGTTGATTTTCATATAGACCTTGTGCCAAGAGCCAAGCCTGTATCTAGGACACCTTACAAGATGACCACACATGAGCTCAATGAACTCAAGATTTAGTTAGAAGAGCTCTTGGAGAAAGGGCATATTTGGCCTAGTGTATCACCTTGGGGTGCACCAATGATTTTTTTGAAGAAGGATGGGTCACTTAGGCTATGCATTGATTATCGATAGTTAAATAAAGTAACTACTAAGAACCAATACCCACTCCCCAGAATCGATGATTTATTTAATCAGTTGCAGGGTGCCTGAGTATTCTCAAGATAGATCTAAAGTTAGGGTACCATCAGTTGAGAATTATGGAGAGTGATATCCACAAGACTACTTTTCATATGAGGTA
Organism: Chamaecyparis obtusa; assembly: GCA_027943335.1. Lineage (NCBI taxonomy): Eukaryota > Viridiplantae > Streptophyta > Pinopsida > Cupressales > Cupressaceae > Chamaecyparis > Chamaecyparis obtusa. Next base: position 3,304,884 of record BSBK01001913.1, read on the forward strand.
TGGTCACTATGAGTTCACATTGGTGTCATTTGGCCTCACGAATGCCCCAGTTGTGTTCATGAGCCTTATGAATGGAGTATTTTGTACATTCTTGGATAAGTTTGTGGTAGTGTTCCTTGATGACATTTTTATATATTCTTGTGATGAGGAGGAGCATGAGGAGCATTTGAGATAGGTTTTGCAACACTTGAGAGAGAATCAATTATATGGCAGCCTATCAAAGTGTACTTTCTTTAGACCTGAGGTGCATTATCTTGGTCATGTTATATCTAGCGATGGGATCTCTATGGACCCATTGAAGATTAGAGCCATTATGGATTGGCCCACACCCACTAGTGTCGCTAAGGTCAGGATTTTTATGGGCCTAGCAGGTTATTATAGATGCTTTGTGGCAGGATTTTCTAGAGTAGCTCATCCCATCCCTTCCCTTCAGAGAAAGGGGAAGAAGTATGAGTGGACAGAGAAGTGTGAGAGAGATTTCCAGGAGCTCAAGAGAGCCCTCACTAGTGCACCAATTTTAGCAGTGTCAGATCCTTTGGGAAACTTTGTTGTATGCACTGATGCTTCATTAGATGGTTTAGCAAAAATCCTTATGCAGGATGGTCAACCTATAGCTTTTGTTTCTAGGAATCTAAAGACTCACGAGCTTAATTACCCTACTCATGACGTCGAGCTCAGAGTGGTGGTTCATGCTCTAGTAAGATGGTGCCATTTTCTTCTAGGTCACCAATTTGAGCTTCATTAAGATCAACAGAGCCTACAATATATATTTATGCAGCCTAATATTAATGCTAGATAGAGGAGATGGATGGAGTTCTTATGTGAGTATGATTTTGATGTTCATTACATCAAGGAGAAAGAGAATGTAGTTGCAGATGCCTTGAGTAGGAGGTGACATGAACTCTCATCTATGACTTCTAGTACAGATCTAAGAGAGTGCATTTTGCATCATTTACTAGAGGATGGGTTGTATGTGGAGGTTTGTTAGTTTATCCATTCTCATAGACCTCTTGAGGGGAGATTTGTAGAGTATTCACTGGAGTCCGATGGACTACTCCGTGGTAGGGGATGCATCTATGTACCATCTATAGGAGATTTGTGAGAGTTCATTGTGCTAGAGGCTCACATAGCACCTTATGTAGCTCATCTAAGAGTTAAGAAGTTGCATGCTGATTTGAGATAGTTATATCATTGGCCAAGCATGAGATTATAGATTTCCAGCATAGTTGCTAGATGCCTAGAGTGTCAGAGGGTGAAAGTAGAGCATAGTCATCCAGGTGGGCTCCTACAGCCACATGAGATACCTGAGTGGAAGTGGGATACTATCTCCATAGACTTTATTTTTGGTCTCCCTATGTCCTCTCATCATCATGAGGCCATCATGGTGATAGTCGACACATTGACCAAAGTCATCCACTTCTCACCCATTTGTACCACATTCACATTTCCAGCAGTAGCACTGGTGTTCTTGCGAGACATTGTTAGACTTTATGGCATTCCTCGTAAGATCATCTTAGATAGAGACTCCCTTTTTACATCATCCTTTTGGAGAGAGCTTCAGGTAACATTGGGCACTAGACTCAATTTCAATACAGAATACCACCCTCAGACTGATGGATAGATAGAGAGGATTAATCAAGTTTTAGAGGACATGTTGTGCATGTATATGATGGACTATCAGGTCAAGTGAGAGGATTAACTTCATCTGGTCGAGTTTTCCTATAATAATAGGTGTCATTCCTCTATAGGTATGCCACCATATTAGGCCTTGTACAATAGACCATGCATGACACCACTGAGATGGGATAGGATTGAGGATTATTGTATCTATTGGACCTCAGTTGGTCAAGGAGATGGAGTAGTAGGTGATTTTGATTAGATAACATCTTAGAGAGGCTTGGGATAGGTAGAAGAAATATGTAGATGCTAAGAGGGTTGGTCGAGAGTATATGGTCGAAGATAGAGTTTTCTCGAGAGTGCATCTGCATAAGAGTCCAATCCATTTTGGAAAGGGCTCTAAGTTAGCGCATCACTTTATTGGACCTTTTGAGATCTTGGAGAGGATAGGACCAGTTTCTTATCATCTAGCATTACCACCTAGCTTGTCACACATCCAAAATGTGTTTCATGTATATGTGTTAAAGAAATATATTTATGATGAGTCTCACATTATAGATTGGGATGACTTGCAAGTTGAGTTAGACAGACAACTAGCCTTGGAGCGCATTCACATTTTAGCCTGATAAACCCTAGCACTTCAAGGTAGAGAGCTAGACAAGGTTAGGCTCCAGTGGGATTATTATGATGAGGTCACAGCTTCATGGGAGGATGCAAAACAGATGAGATCATAGTACCCATACCTTTTTGATGAACTCCAGCAGGAAGTTCATGCCTAGAGGGGGAGGATGTGAGGCCTCACCTCAACCCATCATAGCACTATTGATACATTCACATTTTGATACTTTATGATTTGATACTTTGATACACTTTCTAATCATTCTGACAGAGACTCATGATATTATGTTTTATGATGATGATTATATTATGTGGATTATATTTTGATGTGGATTAGAACCTAGAACATATTGTTGATTTTTGTTATACATGCTTAGATATGTGATTTTCTGAGAAAGATTTAATTATGATCAGATTCTATTATTTCATGGATTATACTTTAAAGTTAGGAAATATCACGGATATTATGTCATAATGTTAAAATTTTGAAGGTACTATGTTTAAACATTACTTTAATGAAAAGTGAAATTAGGAATGGACCTCTGCATATTTAGTAATGTTTTGCAATTTTGAATTGTATATATATTTACATGTGATTTTATTGCCTTGGACTACTGATGCTCGAGTTTAGTGTGTAGGAAAGAAAACTGTGGAAATTACTCAGAGAATCAGGGCTAAACATATGTACAATTGACTAAGCCAAGTTTGAATCTAATGAAGAGATTGAAACCTCGTTGTACTATGAATTTTGTTTGTAAACATAAATTGTATGTATGTTCATGGATTAAATTCATGTTGTTAATTGGACATGTCATTTATGAATGTGATGTGTATTTCATGGTGTCACTTGACACTTGCAATGTCTATGTGGATAGTGACATGTCAATTAGGGTTTGGCAAGAATCACCCAACCTAATAGGATATTATAGTAATTCCACTTGCATGTAGATGTCTTGTAGGGATCACATCAAGTTGGAATTCAGATTTGAACTTTAGAGGTACTTTACAGGGGTTAAAATTGACCCTAGCTAGAGTGCATTTTTGGCCAAAATTAGCTAACCCAAGGGGGGTACGTTGTGTTGGGGGCTATTTTTTACCTATGGGAAGGTCTAGATCACCATTATGGCCCTCCAAAAAGGCAACTCTTCAAGATTGGTGAAAATAGAGATGGCCACATGCATTTTAACTTGTTCCACACTCCTTGCTAAACACAACATTAAGAAGGGGGACAAGAGGTAAGGTGAAGGAATAGAGGTCATGTCTCATTAATTGTTTGATCATGAGTAGGAGTTTGGAGGCATTTTAGAGGGCTTGGAGAGACTTAGGGGGTGTTCACCCACTCTCTAATTTTAGAGACACTTAGGGTTGGGGAAAGGAAAAAACAAGGGAAAAGGATAAGGGCTCTTCTCAACTTTCTTCTTTCCATTTTCTTTTGACCAAGGTTGGTGATCTTGCCATGAAGGAACGCCCTTGCATTTTAGTTTTGTATATTGTTTTTCTGGATGAACATGTAAATCTCGTATGGTGTTCATGTATGTAAATCTTGTTATTGTTGTGTTGGGTTAGGATGTAATTGGATTTTGATTCATTCTTTGTTCTTTGTTTTGGGTATGTTGTTTATGGGAGTTTAAGGCATCACTCACCCTTGGGAAGGGAAGTAGTAGCCTTGGGTGAAGGGGTTTGTTGGGCTCTCCATTTTAGTTGAGAGTCTCTTCTCTTGGAGAAGAGGGAGAATTCCATGGGGTATGGGCTCCATGAAGCCATGTTGTAAATCCTTGCATTTTGAGATGGAAATGACAAAAAAATTATGTATGGAAGAAATGATAATATGGTGTTTAAAAGGCATGAAAATAATCTTGTTGAAAATGTAAATTGTATGGCATTATCCTCCCTGGAAAAGCCCACCTTCACCCTACTTCAATGGGTTTTAAGCAATCAATTTGTGAAGCCATGGTTGGAAGTTTTAAGTAGTGTTGTGTATGTATGCTTGTATGCATTGTTGTTGTATATACCTTTTTAGTCTTGATTCTCCAAGCTCGGGGGTGGTTTCCTTGAGACCTTGGATGGGAGGTGAGCTCTCCATGGTTTTCCCCTTTATTTGCAGGTTATGAAGGCATGTTCTTGGGGAGAAATCTTGGGAGGGAGTTCCTTGTGATATCCTCCTTTGTGAAAATAAACTTTAGTGTTATATTCTTGTAACCATGAAATGGGAAGCTCTCCATTGTGATGATGTATGGATGTATTTGAAACTTATCAAGATGTAGAGGGAGGAAACATTATTCATTTTAAGTGTTCCTTATTTGTAGATTTGCAACAATACATTTTATTGCTTCAATGTAATGATTCTTGTTGAATTCAAGGATATGAAATATTAAACAATGTTGTATTCCTTTCTAGTTGTAACAATGTAGTGAATTCTCAAACTTCTTTTCAGCACTCTTTCAATGGAAAACCTCATTGTTATTTAGGTAATAATACCCTTTTTAAAAATAATAGAGAGTTTGGAGTTTTCAAAATTTTTAGTTGTTTCATTTTGATATTAAACTCATTTTAAAATTTCATTGTGATTTATAGATTTTAGAAAGGATTCATTATATCTTGTGTGCAACTAAATCAACAAAAGAATCCTATAGACAATTAGCAAAAATAAATAAATAACAACAAATCAAAGGAGAAGAAAACAAAAAAAAACCTAGTGCAAAATCGAAAGAAATGGCAAATAGAGACCTACAGGTCTCTGGAAAATGTATGGGAAAAATTTCCATACATTTTCCTTTACCACAGTCAATTAAAAATATTATTTTATCATCCACTTGGCATAAAAGGGAACACAAATATAATAGAATATTCAGGGTCCAAGTAGGTCCACTTGGGTGGGACCCACCTGGGTCACCACCCAAGAAGCCAAAAGGAACCCTTTCAAAAAAATATAATAATATATTAGTTTTATTAAAAAAAAAAAACCATAATAGCCCCAGATGGAAGGACATTATCCTTTAAAAAAAAAGAAATTAATTAAAATTAAAAATAAAAAAATAAAATTAAAACCTTTTAAAAAGGTTGCGTGGGAGTGGAGGACCCCGCTTCCCACCCGTTGTCCTGGACACGATAGGCGGTGGCCTTGCCGAGCACAAGGTACCGTAGTGTTGTGGTAGTGCGGTACTGCCAAGGTAGTACCGCACTGTCATGACAACATGGCTTGTCAATGGCAGGTACCACACCACCGGGGGCAAGGCGGGGCCCACCAAGTCCTGCGGGACTTTAAACATAAAAAAATAATTTATAAAACAAAAGTTTTATTTATTTTTTCATTTATTTATTATTTAAAATATTTTTTTATTATGTTATTATTAAATATGTTATTTAATATTTAAGATTCATTAGGTTATAATATAACTAAATTACATTAATTAATTAATATGTTTAATATTATTTAAGTATTTAGTTAAATATGTAATTCTAATCTCTCTTGATATGCATTACGGTAATTTACTTTAAAATTAATAGGATTTTTCCTTATTGAAGTTAGATAAATTACTAATTGGAATCGATGACTTTTAAAATATATATTTATGTTATATTGTCCTTAGGTGTGCGGGGTATTAGGAAGCTATTGTTGTGGAGTGAGTTGCTAATATCACCTTAAAATTAAAACATTGATAATGGGTTTTTGTGTTAATCTTTATCATTTTAAGCTTTAATTGCGAAATAAACATGCAAGTAGATATACAAATTTATCGTATAGGTGAAACTTATGAAATTAAAATGTGGTAATCAAATTACCTTTTGTAAATAGTGAATTTTTCAAAGGATACTTATCGAATACCATAACCTTCTAAGCCTACATTTTTAGATAAATGCATTCCTACCTTATTGAGCGAGTCACTTCTACAAACGCTGCTATTCTAAAACTAGGTGACTTTTCCCCTTCGTAGTATATTAACTCTATGGAAAGTTTTCCTTCATACTTAAATTCCAGGGTCGGCCTAAACATTATGTGACCCTCTTAGCTAAGCATCACAAGGTCAAAAATTATTAAACCATTATATTCTCTTGTGACACTTTAATTATTCCTTTTGCCTTTGTGCTTAGGGGATCCTGGGGGGAAATGTGTTCTAGTATTACCCTAAACTTACCTTTCCTTTTTGTCCATCTTACGCGTGTTTTTGATCCATTCCTTAACCCCTTCCCCTAACTTGATCTTTGTCAATGCCATCAATCATCTTGTTTGATCATACCACTTAGGGTTAGTCAACCCTATCCATGTTGCGGAGGGAGGTTGGCCAACTTAGGGCATGTGTGTGGGATCACCACATGACCTCGATGGCCATGAAGCCCTTGCATGTTGCTCTTGTTCCTTAAAAAAAAATTATTGTGTTTTTGCATGATTATTTTGGGCATGACAGAGATGCCTAATTTTTGCATTCAAGCATTCACAAATGAAACATTGCCTAATGTGAAGAATATTGAATAAAATATTGGTAAGGGGAAATTTTGAATAATGTGCGTTATTGAGTAAGAAAAATGAGATGGTAGTGAAGAAAATTTTATTTGATAAGGTAATCCATAGAAAGGATTTTCTTGTGGGGTCTAGTATCTAGTATCGAGCAAAATACAATTTCAAATAAGATTAAAAAGAATTGTGTCGACGCTTCAAGATATTTGAAAATGAATTAGATCATGGGACCCATTTTCCTTGAGCATTGAATAAAATCAGGTCTCAACTGAGGTTCTTCATGTGGTGGGGCCCACATATTCAGAAGTTGTAATTGTGAGAAGGGAAAGTTATTGTAAATTTGACGGGTTGATGACACGTTTGAACTTAAAAGATACACTAAGTCCTTTAATGTAAATATTTGATGCTTAGGGTGCCAATAATAATAATTAGAGGCAAAGTAGGGGAAATCCTAAAGTCCTGAAAGTAAGACTAGGGCCCATGCCTTAGTGTAAAGATTTTATGTTTGGGGTACAAGTGTTCGGGAATATAAGCAAAGGAAGTGAAACCCCAAAGTCCCAATTAAAAATAGAAGTAGAGGAAGGAAAATCCTGAAATCTTGAAAAGAAGACTAGGTCCCATGTATTTAGAGCTGAGAATTGGAAAAGGCAGAGATTTGATGCTCAGGGTCCTAGTAATCAAGAAATAGAAGCAAAGTAGGGGAAATCTCAAAATTCTAAAAGGGAAGCTTGGGACCCATGCTTTAGAGTGGAGAATTGACATTTGGGGTGAAAATAGTCAGAATTGGAAGCAAAGTAGGGGAAATTTTTGAGTTGTTCTAGGCTTTAGGGATCCAGAAGTAGCTTTTGATGGGTAGGAGTAATTTTGTAAATCTTCTAGAGACCAAGTATTGTATGAATCTAGGTTGATTCCTTTTGTTGGTTTTGGGTGTTTTTTGGATATATCTATGTTATTGTATACACTAGGTTTGCACCCTTCTTTCAACTCTCGTAGTCTTGATAACCTAGTATAACATGGGAATCATCTCCAGGTTGTGGGACCTATGCTAACTGAGATGAGACCTCCAGGTTCTAGGCTGGTTCCTCTTGGATAATCACCCTAATTTGCTTCTTGATAGGAAAAGTAAATCTTTTGAGGGAAAGGGATAGAAAGAATGCTTGAAAGGGAAATGACTTGAAAGAAAACTACCTACCAGGTGATACACCGAAATTAAGGTACGAATTGCAGTATAAAGAATGAAATTAGTACACATACTTAGGTCTAGGAGATCACAACTTACTAAATAGGTTTGCATAAGTATTTCATAGAAGGGTCTGCAATAGGAAGAGGCTATTCAGGGAAAGGAGATAATTTCACAAACAATAGCATTCCCAAGGGGGTTTAGACACAATTTATGACCTGCAAACAAACATTCAACTCTACAACTAGGTATAGGAATGAGATAGATTGTCAGGGGGTTGAAGGATACCCACAAGAACATTCAAATTAGATCATCCAAAAGAATACACATGAATTACAGAAAGAAAGAGGGACCAGGAACCCTAAGATATCACTGAAAACATACATACACTTCAATTCAATAAGAGAGAATTCAGACAAGGAAGTATGGGGATAGAAAAAATGTCACAAAATACCTCTGCAATATCTGAATCATCAATGAAAGATTACAGAATGTGGAAAACCAGAGGGCAAGAAGAAATTCCACAGATAGCTTTCCAAGAAAGAGACTTTCTTCTTTACAAAATGTGAACTCTAAGCTCTAAAGCTCCAAAAATCAACTATATACATCTCCCTTTGGCACACAGGCCAGAGTCAAAACCTAATTAGGGTTACATAATTCTGCATATAATAATCAAACCCTAACTACCTTTTTAGCACAATTACATTATGTAATTATGTAAATATCCTAGCTGATCAAATATGTCTATATCCTTGCATGTACATCTCCTTACTGAGTCCACCTGCAGACACAATTGACTTGATCCAACTACCTTTCTACAACTTGAATTCACCATGAATGCTCAAATTGGTACTCTCAGGAAGCAAGAAATGACTTGTGATGGTTGTGCAAGTCTTTACATCATTTTTTCCAGCTGCAACTGTCCTAGAGACATAAATTTTATCTACCCATTTTGTCGCAAATGATCACTGGATCAAAACCCTGGCAAAAAACCCTGTAGAGAAATATATTTGAATTTAAATATTAGTGGCTAGCAGGTGGTGCCATACTTTTCTTCCATCGATGGCCATCATTTAAATCTCAATCTTATTTTAAAACATGACCGTCAGATCTTTTTCTTTTTACCTGAGCACCGCATTGACTGCAGAATTAACCTCAAGTTCACCTTAGGTTTCCTTTTTCCTTTTGGTCGCAGAACCCCTAATTGTTTTAATTGACTCTAGTTAAGTCCAGCGACCAAGAGATAAACCCTTAGTCTTTGATTCGCAGATAATCTTACTAACCCTGGGCCCATCCACCACTTGGAAATCATCCATTCACCCTAATCACCTCATCAGAAAACACCTCGACAGACCTCTGACAACGGACCCACTGCAACCTTGATTCACATCAGACGGTGGGCGTATGATCTCATAGGGTCAGAAGATTCTATGAGATCATACACCGACCATAGATCTTAGTTCTTCTGACACATCTGCAGATCCTTGACACGGTCCCACTGACACATCCAAGCTGTCATCTGGCCAACCAATAATGAACGAGCATGTCAAAAACTGAGGACCCACCTAACAAAGCCCAGAGATAAAGTAAGATTAACGGTGGGCACATGATCTCATGTGTCAAAAAAGTTTCTTCAGATTATGCACCAGCTGTTAGATCATCATCAACTGACAACCGTCGGGCCCGCATTGACATGGTGCCAAATCACAAGTCTTTAACCAATGAAAAGTGTACAACTCAGACTACGTGGCAGGACCCACTGACAAACAAAATCTATAGATAGGAAGATCGACGATTGTTGCAAGATCTCATGGAATTTTTTGAGGCCATGAGATCATGCGACAACCGTTAGATCTATAATCTTGACTTTAGCCGCTAGGAAGAGACCACCAACTCAAATGGTAACCGCTCGCCATATCACTAAGTGTTAGGGTTAAGACCACTAGGAATAAGAGATTTGGTGACTGAAGGATTTAATTTCATACATGTAGAATGAAAGTTTTAAGTGGCCGAAAAGGTAATGAAGAAATATAATAGGCCAAAGGGTTTTTTAGGGTTTTTGCTTATAACGGCTACTTTTATGAATTTTTTGACCTGCAGACTAGAGGGTTTAGAGGTTTACAGAGACTAGAGGGTAGGATATGAAGCCATGAAACCTTTTGAGGTGATTAGCAGGGTAAAATGCAGACTAGGGATTAAATTAACCTGTGACCAAAATGAAAAGATATGAAATTTTTGGGCAACAGTTATATGATAGATATAGCTTATTTTTTCAATGAAATATAATACTGGTCCAAATCTCTTTAGTGTATGACTCAATCAGGTTTTAAACAAAAAAAAAATATTTATCCCATTTAGTGTTTGGTTTTGAGACATGTAACTATCTTTTCATTCTTTAATTCAAAGAGTTAATTAAAATGCTTGATAGAAGTTATAAAATTTCTGGGCTTGTGCATGGATTTTAATAAGTAGGTTGGCTTGGGATTACTTTTAAGGAATGTTGTAAGGCAATGTTTTTAGATCATAGGTTACTGATCAAACTATATTATATAATGTTGTACTTCTGATGACTCCATTTCCCAATGGGACAAGGCACTGACCTCAGCTAGTTATGGGATTACATGTTTCCTTGCTACAAATAATTGATTAAATCATAGAATATCTTTATTTTATATTATGTAGTTGTCTTACCTAGATCTCAGGCTCCATTCAGGTTGGCATTCAATGGATAGTTAGTCACTATCTAGTATCTCATTTTTATGTTGATGCCTCATATGAGATCATTTGCTTTATGTTAATACCAGTTGTGAGCCTTTAGGGTGTGTATTAAAGGGCATTAAAGGTATACCCACCTTAGTTTTATAGAGCTTGAAGTGTAGAAAGGCTTACTAGATCCTTGTCAGTTGGTCCAAGTCTTTGAGATTTATGATTACTAGAGTTGGCTTCTCCATAGGAAATTGTAAGATCAACTTGGTAGCTATTTTGTAGCGTAAACCTTTTCAAGAACCAACAAGCTCCACGACATGAAGTATTATGGAGAATTACTCATTAGACTAATTCAAAGCTATTGGATTAGGGAGAGAAACTCAAGTAATATCTATAACCTATCCCCTAAGTTGTGTACGGGGTAAGGTTTATCAGCATAATTAGATGCCTATTGATGTTTTGGATGAAATTGATGAAGAATTTTGTGTCACATATGATACTATACAACTACATATTGTTTTCTTTTGACATAGTGACCTCTTATGTTCTAACTTTTAAAATTAGAAAAGAAAATGTCATTTGTACCATTGCATTCTACAAGCTAAGAAGAGAACTTGATGCAGGGGCATTCTAGGGTACTCGGTAAATATGCATGGAGGTGTGGTATTTTGGTTATGTGGAACTCGGTTGCTACTTTAGCCGATGATCTTGATTATTGAAGGAAGCTCTGTCGCTGAAGGAACTCGGTTAAGCTTCTGGTGCTGGGTGAAACTAGTGCTTGATAATGCCTATGTTGCTTGGTGTTGCTTAGCCTGGTGCTCAATTATTTCACTGCTGCTTGGTAGTTTCAAATTACTGATTGGAGTTCTTAAAGATTTTTTTGTCCGACTTGGTGCATTTATTGTTTGTATCTTTTGTGGGATTCTCCTAGGTAGATCTGGAGGTCGCCATGTTGAATTAAATGTTTTTAAGGCCATTGAGAGCTGACTTGTATGGTATTTAATATTTGTTTGTAGGAGTTAATGATTTCATCTAGCTGACTTGTGGTTGATTATTAGTATTTATAGGGTGTTTGGGTAGATGTTTTAACATAGCATGACTTAGAGAGATCATGAGCAGATTTGGGAATTTAGATAAGCAAAGTTGGAAAAGATCTTGCGAGATCTAGTAGATGAGATTGATTTTTGATAGACGTAATAATAGAGCTAGTGGTTGCATACTTGGAGACAAGGATATTTCTTGGAGGCTTGCGAGCTCAAGTTTAGGTATGACTTAGGGTTTCCATCAGTTGCTAATCATTTTCAGAGCTGGGCTAGCTAGAATTATATTGGATCTTAAAGATCTTGCATAATTGTTTCTGATTGTAATTGGCCCTAATCCGAAAGGCCTTATAACCTTGCATGTTAATGGAAATTACTTTGAAACAATTATTGTGTTGAGTTATCTGCTGTGTTATTCTAAAGCAGCAAGGTTGTATTATTCTTAATTGGATCCTCCCTACCTTGGCACTGCATCAGGTGGTATCAGAGCAGAGTTGATCATGTGGAGTGAAGGTTAACCTAGCAAGGCTGATCTTGTGAAGTTAATCTTTTTGGTGAAGAGATCATATGATCTGAGTTGCAGATTCCTAGCACTGAACTTGTGGAATCTTGCCCTAATTATTTTGTGAGGTGGCAGGTTGCAATCTGACTTGCATACAACTAGAGATTGTCACAAGGTGGTCAGTGTAGGGTTTGTTCCAGAGGGTTTCTTTTATCTTTAAGGATGCCTCCAAGAAGATTGGACCCTAGAGAAATTGCAAATCTCTATGATGCTATGGAATCAAAGATTACGGAGAAAGTGAAATCAAATTTCAGATCTGAGATGGAATTGATGATTAATGACATGATTGCTAAAATCATGAGAGTTGTTACTGGTATACCTCAGAATGTTGGTACTGAGGATGGCTATGAGGAAGCTGCTGAAGACTTTGAAGCTATTAGATCTAGTGGTGATGACTGAAGAGTAGATCTGGTGAAGATAGAACTGGTCGATTGCATAGATCTAGAGCTTGATTAAGTAATGGTTACCAAATGGAAGTTTCTACTTTCTCTTGTACCTTGAAACCTAAGAATTTAATTGATTGGATTGGTGAACTTGAAGACTTCTTTGAGCTTGAAGAAATTGAAGATCCTCTTTGAGTGAGGCTAGCTCAAACTAAGTTGAAAGGACATGTTGCTCTTTGGTGGAAAGAATTACAAAGAGATAGAGAAGATGAAGGTGAAACAAAGATCCATCGATGGAGGTTGGTGGTGGCTAAGTTGAAAGCTAAGTTCATACCTGTTGACTATGAGCTTGACTTGTTTAAGAAGTTGTAGAATCTGAAATAGAAGGATTTGTTTGTTTAAGATTATACTAAGGAATTCTACAAACTTACTATCTGGTCTGGACACAGAGAACTTGGTAAGGAAAAGGTAGCTTGGTATGTGAATGGTTTGAGATTCAATATTCAGGATGAGCTTGGTATGTTGAAGATTGATTCTGTTGAAGATGCTTATTAGCTTGCTCTAAAGGCAGAAGATAAGTTGAAAAGGAAGTAGAATAGTCTTAGAAACTTGGTTTGAATAGAATGAAGCACCCTTATCCTTATAGGATTGGCTGGTTGCAAGATGATCATGCTCTAGAAGTTAGAGAACAATGCTTTGTTGATGTTTAGATTGGCCAGTATAAGGATCTTGTGCTGTGTGAAATTGTGAAGATCAATAGTTGTGATATATTTCTCGATAGACCTTGGCAATATGATTGTAGAGCTATTTATGATTGTGTTCATAATGTGTTTACTATTGAGAAGGATGACAAGAAGTTTTCACTGATGCCTTTGGGGGATACAATGCTTGGTAGGAAAAGCTTGAGTATTGGTAGCTGAGTTGAGTTGGTGGATCCTGAGAAAATGAATGATCGATTTGGAGAACAAACCTATATGTTGTCAAGAAAAGAATTGAAAAGATAGAGGAAGCTGAAGTGGAAGAGTATGCAAGCTAAAAAGGTGGAGGACATGTATGTGAAGAACCAATTTGGGATTTATGTGTTGAATCCTTGAAGATGTTCTTCTCACATATGAACATCTTTTTGAACCTAGGGTGTCTGATCCAAGGGCATTCTAGGGTACTCGGTAAATCTACATGGAGGTGTGGTATTTTGGTTCTATGGAACTTGGTTTCCACTTTAGCTGACGATCTTGGTTATTGAAGTAAGCTCGATTGCTGAAGGAACTCAGTTAAGCTTTTGGTGCTCGGTGAAACTGGTGCTCGGTAATGCCTGTGTTGCTCAGTGTTGCGTAGCCTAGTGCTCGGTTATTTCATTGTTGCTCAGTAGTTGTGACTTATCGACTGGAGTTCTTGAAGATTTTCTTGGCCGACTTGGTGCATTTATTGTTTGTATCTTTTGTGGCATTCTCCTAGATAGATTTGGAGGTCGATATGTTGAATTAAATGTTTGTAAGGCCATTGCGATCTAACTTGTATGGAATTTAATATTTCTTTGTAGGAGTTAAGGATTTCATCCAGCTAAATTGTGGCTAATGATTAGTAGTTATAGAGTGTTTGGGTAGATGTTTTAACACAACATGACTTAGAGAGATCATGAGCAGATCTAGGAATTCAGATTAGCGAAGTTGTGGAAAAGATCCTGAAAGATCTAGTAGATGAGATTGATTTCTGATAGATGTAATAACATAGCTAGTAGTTTCATACTTGGAGAAAAGGAGATTTATTGGAGGCTTGTGAGCTCAAGTTTAGATTTTCCTTAGGGTTTCCACCAGTTGTTGATCATTTTCAAAGCTGGGCTAGCTAGTATTGTATTGGATCTTGAAGATCTTGTAGAATTGTTTATGATTGTAATTGGCCCTAACCTGGAAGGCCTTACAACTGAGCATGTTAATGGAAATTAATTTGAAATAATTGTTGTATTGAGTTATTTTTTGTGTTATTCTAAAGCAACAAGGTTGGATTTTCCTTAATTGGATCCTCCCTACCTTGGCATTATGTCAAAACTTGTGAGCGATTCTAAGGTGATTTGAAGTGATTATGGATTGAAATTTGTGATCTTGTGGTAGGATTGAGTGGTGTTTGAAGAACCCTCACTCGAGAGTAAATAGCTATTTATGTGTGTTGTAAAGTTTACTTTATGATTCTTGAAGAAAATTGTTGGAATTATGGATACTCTAGGATTGGGTGAGATTACTAACGAACTAAGGCTAGTATTTAAGTTGCATCCTATGAATGTGATAGAGAATAATCCCGTGGGAGCTTTGTCTTTGGTACCCCAAGGTGTGTTATTGACTGAGAATATAAGATCATTTATTCATTATAAGGCTGAGGATCTTGGTTCAAATACTATCTTCAATGCATATAAGAAATTGTGTAATGACTCATGATTAAAGGATGAACACAAGTATTTAGTAGACAAGAGTTTTACATATGTAGTAGACCTACCTAATGATTTAAAACTTGAATGTATCATATATGTATTGTTTGAGTAGATGATTAGTTCTTATGGTTGGATAGGCCGCATAAGGTTACTAAGGAGTTAATTCACATAGTGACTAGGTTGTGTGTGACCGATAGTTTATCTATTTTGAGAATGATTCATGTTGATGAGGTTACTCATCTAACAAATTCAAAACAAAATAAATGTTCTATGAAAATAAATGATATTGAAGATATCAAGGTCAAGTTTGCATCTATGATGATAGGTTATAGAGTATATCAATTGATCCAATTGAATAGTGTACCTGGAGGTGGTATTCATGCTGCATATTAGATGGTCAAGGAGAATGTACAATACAAAACTTTGTGAGGTCATGATAAGTTAGTTCTTTGTTAACATGGAGAGAATAAAGAAGGAAAATAAAAAAAATTTCAAGTATGATTCAGTGCTGGTATGTATAGTCTTCTACTTGCAAAATCATTTCCCTATTATCGATAATGTTTAGTGGTCAACCAATAAACTAGTAGTAGTACAGATTAAGGAATGCATAAGAATGTTGGGAAATAACTTTAATAATTCTATGTGGGGTTATTTCAAATATTTACAAAAACAAATAGATGAGAGGGAAAGGATCCCAATTGGTATAGTAGAGAATTACAAACAATATATATGTTTTTATTATGGATACTGATATATGCAGGATGTAGATGGTACAACCAAGAATTTCTTGGGCTCTACCGATGGGTTATGAGGTAGATGGTGAAATTATATCACTCCATGTTGATGAGTTACTATTGATTCTAGTACTCCCAAGTTTGGTACTTATGAAGAAACCTATCTAAAAATTCATTCTCAGCTAATGGAACCTGTGATAGAGAGAAAAGTGAAGAAATGAGTTGATGACATAGACAAAAAGACTATAATTACCTATGATATGATGGATAAAATAAGGAAGAATTTTTTAAGTGAAGAAGTTGGTTCTTATGGTGTGGTTGTAAAAGAAGTAGAAGTAGAGGTTGTATCTTCTACAACTGGTAAGGAAATAGGAAGAGAAACTATGAGCTCCACAGTGAAAAAGGAGGCTCCTTTCTCTTTTGCTAGAGCACATCCTAAGAGAAAAATCACATCAATGCATGAACCTATAGTGGTTAAGTAAAAGGAAAAGGAAAAAGAGAAGACACATGTGACTGCATAGAAAACTTACAAGAGAAAGAAGGGAATAACACATGGATACAGAGTCAAAAGGAAAGAGTAAAAATAAGTGTACAACTAATGAAGAATAACATCAAATAGATTTTGACAAAGAGAAAGCCAAATTAAGGGCTAGTGGTAAAAAATCAAATATTTTTGGCATGACAAATGAGAAATCAGTCAAATATGTGACTAGGAGTTCTAATACCGTAGACAACATAGCTAAAGGTATTAGATAATATGGAAGCTTGGAAAAGGTCAGAGACTAGTATGATAAGTTTAATGAAGAGGATAAACTAAAGATTGAAGAAGTGTCATATATAACATGCACAAATTTTGCAGAGGGCCTAGTGAGTTACACAAAATGATACTTAATACATTATTCCAGAAGGTTGATTCTCATTGGAGGTATGCTCTAAAAGCTGATAGAGAAATGAAGGAACAAGCTTTGGTGGAACTAGAACTTGAATTATCAGTTGAAGAAGTGCATAATACAATAGCTTCCCTAAGGTCTAAATTAAGAACAAGGAGCATAGTATGAAGAATAATCATTGGTAAATCTCAAGAATTTTATGATAAGAATCTTAATATCATGAAGAAATAATTGGAGAAAGAAGATGAATCGGTGGATCATACTCAAGAGGACCAACAAATACAATAACCTATCATTGAAGAGGTAACAGTGGATGATTTTGTCACTAATTAGAAAGTGATTGAAGGAATCATTAATGATACACCTTCGGATACTCCACAACAAGTTCTTATTGTTGAAGTTGAAGATGTGCAAAGAAAAGAAGAAATATGTAAGGATAAGATTGGAGAGGTGGTAATATTTGGTGCAACTTATGTAGTTGGGAAAATAGGTAATGTTGGAAAGTAATATGAAACTCATGAAGATGATATTGCAACACTTTCAGTAAAGAGGAAATTAGATCTAGGCGGGAGTTCAAGTTACAAGATGAATAGAAAGGCTATAGATATTCTTGATTATAGGACATAATAACCAGGCCAAAATAACCCTGGACAAAATAACCCGGCCATAATAATCTGAGGACAAAATAACCCAGGGTCATAATAACCCAATCCAAAATAATCCGCAGTCAAAATAACCCATGGAAAAAATAACCCCATAAGATTATAGAGAAAGGAAAACAAAATTTATAAATTACGAGTATACTTCTAAAAAAAAAATTATTCAAATTTTCAATTAAAGTGTCAAATTATGAGCAATGCCTCTTATTGGGTTTAGATCAAGTTGCAGTTGTTTTAATTTTACAAGTACTTCTGTATAAGTGGATCTTGTTTTGTTGGTCATAAGAATATAGATGAGTGGAAATATTGCATCATTTTTCAAGCCATGAATTGTGTACAACTGCTGAAAAATACTTGGTACTATTTTAAATGTACCATCCCTTAACCAATTTTTAGATTCTTTTAGTAATTGCAAATTTTGTGTGGTGATGAATATTAAAAAATAATTCTCATCATTATTGTCATGAAAAAGAAACTTTTCCCCTCTATTGATAATTATATATTCAATTGCTAAGATAAGATGTCTTGATGTCTAAGGATTTGGTGGTGGTGCTTCAAATCTTATTCTTTTCCTTCGAATCATTTTGGATAATGCATTGGTTGATGATATTGCTCCTGCTACCGGTAATGAAATATTAGAACATGTAATAGAAATGATATTTCTTGTAGAGTCTTGAGTCAAGCACACCATATCTTTCATTTCATTCAACTTTTGTTTGACAGTGATCATCTCAATTTTTGGAGCATGATTGTGTCTTGTACTGCTAATCACATCACTAGATTTTGTTTGTGTTGTAGTATAGCACCGACTTGAACATTTATTTGTAAAATATTTTGCACAATGCCAAATCATTTTATTGACACCTTCTCGATGAAGCAAAAATGTGTAACCATTTAAAATGAGTAATTTCTTTTTTTTTGACTTGTTAAAAGTTGAAGAGGCATTGTATATATTCAAAATTATGAAGAATTTCTTGATTCCCTAAAAGTATATTTATTTTTGTTTACTTTTATATAAATCCCTAGGAAAATTTAATATAATGTTCAAAAAATTATTTTAAAAAATATTTTTTTTTATAAATTTTGATATCTTTTTCTTATCACTCTACACACTCTTAATTCTTTTCCCGTTCTTCCATCCTTTACTTCTCTTAATTCTACCACTTTATGTATCCTCTTAATGCCTCTTCATAATGCCTTTTGACTTATATCTTTTCATAATAACTCTTAATTTGCCTAAAAAATCGTGGCTGTGCAAAATATTAAACAAGATTTTCAATGTTTGAGACTGTTTGATTTTTATTTTGAATTTTTTGAAAAGTATTTCTTTTTTTCTTATTAGCTGCTCCTATTTTTGCTGGGGGTTTAATTATTTTTTCATTTTGAAAATAAAAAAAAAATGTCTAATCAATTAAAAAGTAGGAGAAAGAAATATTTATTTATTAGTACAAGTACTAATAATGTTACTATTCTTTAATATTAATTATACTTTTTTTACATGATTTCTAATAAATCAATTTTATCTAAATATTTATTATCTTATTAAACAAATTATATATTAAACTCTATTTTATTATTAATTTTATTTATTTTTAATTATTATTTTTATTGATACACATTATTGCTTATTCTATTTTCATTTTTATTTAAATTTAAAATTTAAAATTATTCTAATTATTTATGTTATCACAATCATAAATAAAAGCTATTATAAATAATTTAATTTATAATTATTTTTCTTTTATTTAAGTTTGAATTATTTATCTTGCACCCACTTGTCTTTATCACCTTTATTATCTATCACTTATTTAAGTATTTAAAATTAATTTAATAAGGTAATGATATACTTAGATTACATTATTTATTATTAATATTATATATTTCAAATTATTGTTATTTTTAACATTTACATTTTTATATTTTGACTATTTTTTTCTATATTTTTTATTCTAATATAGATCTAAAATTATATATGTCTATTTTTAAAAATTACTATGACAAACAAAAGTCATTAATAGTTCAATTTACAATTATTTTGTTCCTTTAAATTTTGAGTCCCTCTTAAATACCTCTCTGCATATATCACTTCATACATCTCTCTCTCTCTCTCTCTCTCTCTCTCTCTCTCTCTCTCTCTCTCTCTCTCTCATTCTCCCTTTCAATCTTTCACTCTATATTTTATCTCTATGCCCCCCCCCCCCTCCATATCTCTATGTTTCTTATTCTCTCTGAAAGAATGTATGCATATTTTTGGGTATGATGTATCAGATTTAGCAATAAAAGTTTTTTTCCTTCTAAAATATGACATGGATGGTGGAGCTCTTTTGACATGGACTAATACACTCAGGTCTCTTCCTAGAAATGTTTTTCCATGTGTCAAAGAAAATTTTGACTATGCAAAGGTGTGTTCTTCTTCCTCTTTGTATACAATGCCCATCTTTATCTCTTTCTCTAGATATTGAGTGCTAAGTGAATTCATAGGCTTCAACCATTTCAGGAATTTTTTCATCAAGAGCTAAATATCAAGGACAACATGAAATTTGTTCATCTTGAGTTAATGATTCTAATTTTGACATCTTTGTTATCACAGATTCAGTTATACTAGTCTAGACTATACCTACCATAATTATGCACATGCCAAAAGAAAGAAAACTTCATTGAATGGCTAGGCCTTAATTATTCCAAATAAATAGAAATCAGGCATGTAACCATAAATTTGATTTTTGAGAAATTATAATATGCGACGTTGGATCCTTAACTCATGAATTGAGTATTAAATGTGTCTCATGTATCCAACAAATTCTTCAAATGGAAAATCCATAGTACAACCATTGAGATAAACATTATTTCAATAGATACTTTCAACCTCAAAGACAATAGAGTAATAGGATTAAGTAGATCAAATTATAATAATTTATTTGCATTGTAAACAATAAGTATCAAAGTCTTGTATTGAAAGATTTAGTAATAAGTGGAAAGTAATATTTTAACCTGCATTTCAAACTAGCCACATAATTTAGCAATATTTTGTTTGATTACACAAGCTATTTTATTGTAGGTGTTAAGTTGTAAATATGCCTCTTGTCAAGTAACTCTATCTTACAATTGGTCAATTTGTCTTTTAATTTTTTTCTTAATCATGATTCTCTTTCCTATTAGGCGGGACTCTTGTTGTAACACATCTCTTGTTTAGCTTATTCCCATGAATTTCTCTTTATTTCTATAATTATTACAATTTTATAAGTTATTTAAGCATATTAAAGATGTTTTAAGGCTATTTTAGGGGCATATAATGGATATATGGTCTAAAAATGACCTAAATATCCTCTATGGTGTCTCACGGTCCCTTTTTTAGCATACTAACTTGATCTAAAATGACCATGGGTTATTTTGACCATGGATTATTTTAACCATGGGTTATTGTGACCCTGGGTTATTGTGTCCTTGGGTTATTATGGTGGGGTTATTGTGTCCAGGGTTATTTTGGTTGGGTTATTATCTTCAAAATGTGACAATAAAAATAATCAAAATGTGATTATTTTGTTCTATTTTTATTATCATATTTTGACCACATAATTAAGTTGAAAGATAAAAGGGACAAACTCAAAGCTAAAAAGAAACAAGAAAAAGTACTTATGTCAACTAGATAGATTCTTGAAGATCTTGTACCTAAAGTTACCTATGATCCTAATGCTACACCAATTGAGGAGTTTGATACTTTGATTAGTATTATCTCTGAGGAAACTACTAGTTTGGAAGAAGCTTTTGAGTATAGAGAAAAGGTGAATTATGAAAAGAAGAGGACTGATAAGTTAACAGAGACTGTTGCATTAGATAAACATAAACTTATAGTTCATGTAAACCAAGTGAAGGAAGATTTGAAAGAGGTTGGTAAATTACTTGCTAAAGTTTTTGATTTTTCATTGTTTACCCATGATTTGGAGCTAAAGAGATTTGAAGCTCAATAAGAGCTTAAGTCTTTAATTTCTAGTTTTGATCCTATTTCACATTCAACTACCACTTATGGATCACAAGTGAAAGTTGTAAATCACAAGCTGAAGATAATAAAAATAGAACAAGATAATAGGATTATGTGATCAAAATGTGACAACACTTCTATAAACCATTACACTTGAGAGAATCCATGGAAGAGAAAATCTCAAGAAGTAGCTTATAGCTTCCTATCTATGATGTTCAATAATCTAAGCATTATACATAGTAGCTCTGAAATGAGCCTCAATAATAAATCCTTGAAAGGTACACCATATAATGGAAGATTCAAAATGAAAATGAAACAATGAGGGATAATCTAAATGAGATGCAAGATCTAAGATAGAATGAAAATGCAAGAACAAGAAATCAAAGCTAATCTAACAATATTGCAATACCTCCTAGTTAAGATATGTGATTTCAGCTAGATGCAATAAGGAAATACTAATCTAAGAACCCAAGTAAACTAGAATGCGAGATGCAAGAGAATGCTCTAAGAATACAAGTAAGAAAAATGATAGCATAAGTCTATGATTTATAGGTTAGTAATTGTAAGATCTTGTAAGGAATGCAAAGTGAGGAGAGAGTCTCCTTTTAAAGAATAATGGACGGTGAGATCTTAAGAGGAAAAATCCAAGGGTGGAGAATAATCCCGATTTTGACTTTGGTGCACAAGATTCTCAAGAGGCAAAATCAATGGATATGGTTAAGAGGAAAAAAGATGTGTGGAAGAGATTAAGAGGTAAAAGGAGATTCCACTCACCTAGAAGAATGTGCAATCAATGCATAGACAAAAGTCTTTTCTTATCTTTTTAAATTGGGACATTCCTTTTTCATGTGCACACATAAGATAAAGGGGATTTTATTTAATTAAAAGGGGACATGTTCTTTTAATCAAATAAATCTTAGGATAAAGTGGTCAAACTTTAGGATATCATCGAATAAATGATTAAAGTGATAATTTGATCAAGAAATTATAGATTAAATCAATGTGCAAGATTGAGTAAGCACAAGATGTAGTCTAGTATTTAAAATTTAATATTAGAGTGGTGCTCAAGGTTTACTAGACCATTTTTGGGTGATTACATTTGCACGTCTTTGACTAATGTGTGAGTGAATTGGGTACACATTGAGTTAAAGAATAAATATTTGAAGGTAATTGATAGAGATCTGACTTCGAACTTGATCAAATGAAGCATGTAGAGAATACTGATCCTAAACTTGATCAAACGAGAACTAGAAAAGGTAGATAAGATAGATCTGACTCCGAACTTGATCGAACAAAGCACATAAAGATAAATAATCCTGAACTTGATCAAACGAGAACTAGAAAAGATAGATAAGATAATAGAATCAATTTGCAACTTTAAGAGATAGATTGTTAATGTTATAGCTTCGGTTAGATCGACTTATCCCAAAAGTAAGTTATTCTATTGGAAATATCTCTGATGAACTATATATAATTAATTGCATTTATTATTATTATATATATATTTGAGATGTTATATATATAATTAATAATGTATATCATTATTACCGTATTAACAAGTCACCTGAAATATAACATTTAATTGTTTCATATTTCATATGCTTATCGTGTGGGATGATAAGATTATTGCTAAGTGAAGTAAAGTAACACATAAAAATATGTGTTACAGTACTTAATAAGTATCATAACACATATACTATTATGTGTTACGTATCTTAATTAAGATACAAAGGAAAATACTATAACCTGTGATGGTTTATTACTGCATTAAATAGTATGTATAACAACATGAATTAATAGAGCATGTATCATGTAGAGACATGTCTCTACATACATAGAGGCATGTCTCTACATGATACATGATCTATTATTTATATGCAATTTGGATTTGCACTTGAAGACACAAAAATAAAAGGTAGTTTTCTCTCAAGTGCAGATTTATATATACAGTATAACATATACATCAAGTACACAGTCTGATATAAAATAAAATTAATATATCACCTCTGATCTTGAATATTTTAACATGGTATCAGAGCCAAGTTTGGAATAAAAGATCCAAATCATATTTTTTTATATTAATCTATCAAACTATATATATATATATATATATATATATATATATATATATATATATATATATATATATATATATATATATATATATATATATATATATATATATATATATATATATATATATATATATATATATATATATATATATATATATATATATATATATATATATATATATATATATATATATATAAAATTTATGATAAAATTATTAGATTCATCAAAATGGTGAATGAAGCTAGACTTGAGGATAGACTTGAAGGTGCCTCAAATTTCATAGCTTGGAAATTTTGAATATTATTAACATTGAAAGAGAATGAATTTATCACAGTGGTGAAAGAGAAGGAACTTGATTAAAATGAGAAAGATGAAAAGATTCAATGGGAAAATAATAATACAAAAGCATGAAATTGATAGTAGATGGAGTGAAGGATCATTAAGTACTTATAATTATCTGACTAGATTCAACATATGCCATGTTCAAAGGACTTGAATAAATGTTTGAGATAAATAAATCTAGTAGAGTCTTTACCCTCAAAAATCAACTTAGTCAAATGAAGATGAACCAAGGAGAGACTATTACTTCATACTTTATGAGAATAACTGATTTGATAAATTAACTCTCTGTAATTGGTCATCATTATGATAGTAAGGAATTAACAATGATAGCTCAAAATAGACTTCATATCTCTTGGGAATCATTTATTCAAGGCATCAACACTTGACCTAAACTCCCCAAATTTGAAAGGTTGAAAACAAATTGCATTCAAGAAGAATCAATGTTGATATCCAGAGGGATCGGTGCAAATGATCCAAAAGATGAAATTAAAATCCTACATACTCAAAATCACACAAGAGGAAAGAATTTTAATAAAAGAAAAAGGGGTAAAACACCAATGGGAAACATTCATCCAAGAAAGACCTATCTAAAGTACAATTCTTTATATGTGACAAATACGGTCATCTTGCAATGAAGTGCCCTGATAGAACACAATCCCAAGCTTCTTTTGTTGAGGTTAAAAATCTATATACAAATTCAGAGAAAATTGTATTTTACTCTGCCCTATCTAGTCAAGCTACAAACAACATGAACACATGGGTGATAGATAGTGGGGCCTCAAGGAACATAACAGGATTTTGAGAACATCTAGATTCTATTGAGGAAACTTTTGATGAGGAAGCAACTATTGGAGATTATACAAACTATCTAATAAAAGGAATTCGGCCATGTACCATTCAACTCAAACCTGGTGTCTCACTCAAACTCACATGAATACTATTTGTAGTTGGGATCAAAAGAAACTTATTTTCTATCTTGGCTCTTGAAGACAAGGGATACATGATCACATTTATGGATGGAAAAGTATTGGCCTAGCCCAAGACTGCCATTAAAAATGCTCACACTATTTGTATAAGACAAGGATGTCTGTATAAACTATGTACTTCTTCTCAAGCCCTAATTCATGAGTCAACTAATGAGAATAAAATTTGACATAGAATACTAGGGCATTTCTACTTTCTTATTTTACCTATCTTAGAGAAGATGATCACTGGTCTACCAAAGCTCAAAACTAAACATGTAGGGACCTGCAAAGGTTGTGCATTACAGAAGAATATCAAAAGAACTTTTCACAATAGTGAAAGTAAATCTAAAAATGTACTAGAACTTATTCACTCTAATTTATGTGGACCTATGTCTATTCCCTCTAGTGGAGGATTCCTATATTACATTATCTTTGTAGATGACTACTCTAGGAAAACTTGGATATATTTTCTTAAGTGTAAAGAGTCTGAAAAAATTCTCTTAAAGTTTACAGAATTTAAATCTCTAGTAGAAAATGTATCTCGAAAGAGTATTAAAACACTAAGAATAGACAATGGGAAGGAATACACTTTAGAAGCCTTCCAAAACTTTAGTTAAAATATTGGGATTAAGAGGGAGTACACTGTTCCTTACAACCCTCAATAAAAGAGAGTTGCAAAAAGAAAAAAACATAACTATTCTTGAATGTGCCAAAGCTATGATGCATGACCAAAACCTAGAAACTCAGCTGTGGGCAGAAGCTTCGAATACTACAATCTACATTCAAAATAGATGTCCTCATTCTCATCTAGGAAACAAGACTCCTGAAGAAGTATTCACTCGAACTAAACATAAATTAAACCATCTTAGGATATTTGGATGTCTAGTCTACATTCATATTCCTAAGGAGAAAATAACCAAATTAGAACCTTTCAGAAGGAAAGGTTTTCTAGTTGGATATAGTGAAACTTCCAAGGCATGTAGAATTTACATTCCAGGAAAAAGAAATATTAAAATAAGTAGAGATGTATCTTCAAGGAAGATATTGCATTGAAAATATCCAAAGATGAAAATGAAATGGATGATGATAGTCAAGAAGATGTATCTCCTGATATTGAAAGGGTGATACAAGAGAGCATCGAGGACAATGATTTCAGTGATCATGTGGATACCTTTGAAGAGATCATAACAAAAAATAAAATACCTCTATGGGCTAGAAAGATGATTGAAGAAGTGGGAAGATATGCATCTCCTTAAGGTACTTCCAAAGAAATAAAAAGGCCTAACATATTTTCTATTTATATTGCAATAATGAGAATTAATAAAATTAGAGCCTTCTAATGTTGAAGAATCTCTTCAACACATCACTTGGAAGGATTCCATGATAGAAGAATATAATTCCATCAACTAAAATGGTTTTTGGGATGTTGTACCCATGCTCAAAAGTAAATCAATGGTTTCCTCCAAATGGTTATTCAAAATCAAACATGTAGTAGATGGAACTATAGAAAAATGCAAGACAAGGTTTTATACTAGAGGTTTCTTTCAGAAAGAAGGTATCGACTATGAAGAAACATTTTCTCTAATTTCTAGGTATACCTATATCAGAACTATAATTTCTATTGTTGCATCTAAAGGTTGGAAAATCCATCAGATGGATGTAAAGACTTCTTTCCTGAATGGAGTCATCGAAGAAGACGTATACCTAGAGAAACTTGAAGGATTCATAGTTCACAATAAATAGTCTCTTATTTGCAAACTAAAGAAAGGATTATATGGTCTCAAACAAGCTTCTAGAGCTTGGTATGAAAGAATTGACCATTATCTATCAAAACTCAACTTCTCCAAAAATGATGCAAACCCAAATCTCTAAATATTCAAAATATTAGATGGAGACAAATTGATTTTTATTCTTTATGTTGATGATTTATTAATCATAGGGGAAGAGAACCTCATCATCAAATGCTAACAAGACCTAGCATCCAAATTTGATATGAAATAATTAGGAATTTTTCATTACTTTTTGATTCAAATTTTGGCAACATAAAAATAACATATTTCTAAATCAAGGAAAGTATACTGTCGACATCCTCAAGAGATTTAGAATAATGGACTGCAAGCCCATATCTACTCCAATGGAGACAAACCTGCTCAAACCCAAGGAAGAAGCTAATGACTCAGAACCTATAGATTATACCCTATATGGATAGATAATCAGGTCCTTGATGTACTTAGTAGACACTAGGCATGATATTTTCTATGCAGTGAATGCACTTAGTTAGTTCATGAGTGAACCAAAGAAAATACACCTAGTCATAGCTAAGCACTTCCTAAGATATCTTCGAGGTACAATTAGATATGGGTTGAGATATAAAGATGTGGACCTAAACTTTCATGGGTACGCTGATTCAGATTGGGCCAAAAATATTGTGGATTAGAAAAGAACCTCTGGATATTGATTTAGTTTAGGATCAACCATGATTTCTTGGTTTAGCAAAAAAAATCCTTTGTAGCTCAAAGACCATTAAAGAAAAATATATTGCAACATCTATGGGAGAAAGAGAAGTAGTTTGATTGAGAAAAATTCTAGTTGGACTATTTGAAAAACCACTAAAGCCCACCATTAATATTCATTGTGACAATGAAAGTTGCATTAAACTATCTTTGAATCCAGTATTTCATAACAGGTCCAAACATATTGAGATACCTTATCACTACATTAGAGACATGGTAGAAAATAATGTGGTGTTGTCAAGATATGTTAGTTTAGATGAACATACAATGGATATAATCACTAAACCTCTTGTGAAGATTAACGTAGAATACTTCATAGGTAAACTTGGTATGATTGTAATTTTTGAGAATGAGTCTTGGTATCTTTGATCATTATACTAATAAAATATTTATTTGTTATCATGAGTGTTATTTCATGAATATATGTGTATGTGTGTGTGATTTATGTGCATCATGAAGAAGTGACAACTTTTAATTATTGCACTTATATCTGACAATTATCAGAAGGTGACGATCTTACAATAACTTGTCCTCATCATGATGGATATAATATTGTTGATATCTAAGAAGATCATGATGATGATGTCCCTATGGAAGGTGCACATACTCTTCCAGTAGAGACATGAGTACTTGGTGAACATCATGAGACCTGATGTTAGTAGGCCATTACTCTGAGTACTTGGTGAATATCATTGATTTGATAGTAGCAAACCATTTCTCCTGATATTATGAGATAATATCACTATAAATTTTTTGAGTACTTGGTGAATATCATGGATTTGATATTAGCAGGTCATTACACCTAATATTATGAGATAATATCATTACAAACCTTCTAAGTACTTGGTGAATATCTTAGATTTGATATTAGGCCATTACTCTTGATATTATGAGATAATATCATTTATCATCTCAAATATTACATTGACATAATATTGTATTGTGTACAAATCTTTTCATAATCATCCTCCCTAGCTAAGAGGGAGTGTTAATGTTATAGATTCAGTCATATCGACTTATCCCAGTAGTAAGTTATTTTATTAGAAATATCTTTAATGACTATATATACTTAGCTATAATATATATATATATATATATATATATATAAAATTAATAATGTATATTATTATTTATAGTATTAACAAGTCGACCGAAATATAACATTCAATTATTTCATGTTTCATACACTTATCGTGCGGGACAATAAGATTATTGTTAAGTAAAGTAGAGTAACACATAATAATATGTGTTACGATACTTAATAAGTATCATAACATATATACTATTATGTGTTACGTATCTTAATTAAGATACAAAGGAAAATTCTATAATCTGTGATGGTTTATTACTGCATGAAACAATACATATAACAACAAGAATTAATAGAGCATGTCTCATGTAGAGACATGTTTCTACATACATAGAGGCATGTCTCTACATGAGACATGATCTATTATTTATATGCATTTTAGATCTACACTTGAAGACACAAAACTAAAAGGTAGTGTTCTCTCAAGTGTAGATTTATATATACGGTATAACATATAAATCAAGTACATGGTTTGATATAAAATAAAATTAATATATCACATCTGATCTTGAATTTTTTAACATAGATGATAGATTATTCCTACCCCTTGGGATTGAAATTGAAATGAGGTAGAGGAGATGCATAAATGAGATAGATTTGATCAAATCAAGATAAGATAAGGTTCAAGATGATTGATTAAGCACACAAGACCAAGTTTGACCACCAAGTGATGGAAATTTAAACCAGTTTGAATAAGGTTGATCGGGAAGGTATATCATTAGCATTAGGTTAAATTTAGAAGGAAGGATGATGAGATGATGATGGAAGAGAGGAAATGGTAATGATTTCCTTGAAAGATCGAAGAGATTAGCCTCAAAGGGCCAGTCAACTGCGCACAAGAGGGAACAAAATTTAAAAACATGATTTTGACAATCATGATAAAGCCAAATCTTGATTTCAATCCTAAAAATGGATCTAGGATGTTGAAATTAGGTAAGGGTGTAATTTTCATAAAAATCTGAGACTTTGAGAAATTAGGTCAAAATGCTATAAGCGAATGGGTGAAAGATTAAAGAGGTGAAAAATGCATGGTCAAGAGGGAAGATACATGATCGAGCGCAATTGATTGCCCATCCAAAATGATGAAGGAGAATCTCTCCTAAATCACATGCAAACTAGAATGCACCCTAAAAATGCAAACTACTATGAAGATGCAAATTGTGATTTGCAAGGGTTAATAGGTCCTTGTTTTTATCATCGAGCCTTATTAAGGGACATCGTAAGATCATACAACTATCACTAGTGTGAGTGAAACTATGAAGATATGAATATGATATATATCAAATAAAATGTAGGAAACACATGTAAGCATTGAGACATAAGCGTCGAGATGGCCTGAACATGGTTTCCAAGTTAATATTGTAAGATTATACCAGTATTGAAGCATAAGTGCCAAGATAACGATGAGTGCAGTCTTGTGTGAGAAAACACAATGTAAAATTAAAAGATATAGTTAAAATCTATTGAGTGTCCAAGGAATCAAAGCAAGAGAAAAATTAATATTGCAATATTATACCAGTATTGAAGCATAAGCACCAAGATAACCATGGGTATGGTCTCGAGTGAGAAAACACAATGTAACCATCTAGGATATAGTTAAAATCTCCTAAGTATCCAAGGGATCAAAGAAAGAGACACCTAGGATCATTAAAGAAATACCCATAGGAAGAAATCAAAGAAAATATGCCCCATGCCTGCAATCCTCAAGTCCTAACATCACAGAGAGACTAAGGAGGGAACACTTAGTGAAAGTCATCAATCAATTAGCACACAAAGAAAAATAAGTCATAACATGTCTCAGTCATTTTAGTTTTCTAAGGTGTAAGGAGTGCTAGGTGTTAAGGAACACCTTTGTTCTTGCGTCAGGGTGCATATGTGTAGAAGATAATGCAAGATCCGATATGTGTTGAGAAACATAGTGATGTCCATATTGGTAGTGTTAAGAAACATTGTATGATTGGGGTGTTAAGAAACACCAAGTAGTGTCAGTGATAAATTGCCCATCGGGAAGGACAGATTAACTGACTCGGATTTATCTCAAGATATCAATCAAGTGGTAAAGCAAGATAAGAATTTTTTATGATTTTTTAGATTTTATGTTTTTTAGGATTTTTAGAATTTTTATGATTTTTAGAATTTTTTTAGGAACATTTTTCAATTTTTTTTTGAATTTTTTCAGGATCATTTTTAATTTTTTTAAATTTTTTAGAGATCACCATTTCTCAGGCAAGATCATATTGGTCTTCCCCCAATGTCTAGCAAGGTATAATAAATGATGGATGGATTAGCAATCGGATGGATGACATAGAAAGATTATAAGGGATGAAGTAGGTAAATGCAACTCTTAGGGCCAGTCTCCTCAAGAATACCAAAGCTAGGAGAAGGGAAAATAGTAATGTAAGCTCATGAAATGATTTTGGATAACATGTAGGATAATGACCTGGTGTCATGAGAGAATGTGGTCCAAAAGAGTGGACACGTCAAGAGACCTATGTTAACAGATTTTGCATTTTTTTAAATTTTTTTAAAAATTTTAAATTTTTTTTATCAAGACCAAGGGGTCAATTAGATAAGATAGTGATAGGATAGCATAATGAGGATAAAGGGTGATGTATATTATGAGTGAATGGTTTGAGATAATGGAAAATATTCTTAAGAATAGTGATGGCCAATTTTGGATAAGCAAGATCGTGATAGGGCATCATGGATGGGAGCAAGTGAGTCAGCTGAAGGAAAGGATAGCAGATGACAAGATATATGTTTCTCAAGGATTTTTCAACCTTGTCAAGATCAAAGGTGATAGAGGAAGTATGGGTGCACATAAGATAACTAGTGCAAATAAATCTTTCCCCAAGAGTAGAGCGCAAGATGGAAAAACTACACATGATGCCTATTTTCTAGGTTTTCATCATGGTACTTGTCCAAGGTGTTACAAATAGTGGTTTTTACCATAGGATGAATTTATTTCTCTTTACTTTTTATACCAAGGTGCCTATTTCTAGGTTTTCACCAAGGCATATTTTTTTTCATTTTTCATTTTTTGATTTTTTTTGTATTTTCTAATTTTGAAGGAACTCAATCTTGATGCTCATTGGATAATGCTCTTTTGGAAAGATATGATATAATAGACCAAGCTTGCTGGAAGGTATGATCAAAGATGCTGATAAGGTAATGGTAGGGAAATGATATGGAGGAAAGGATGATGGCTAAGGATTTATGCATAAGATGGTATAAGAGGAGTGGAAGGATATGGAATGAGAGGATAAGGAGTATATGAAGGAGTTGGATAGTAGATAGGGTATTGAAAGCTTGTGTAGGGGTAGATGGAAAAGTATGAAAGATCAACATTGACACACACCTTCAAGGGAAGTGGACAACTGGAGGGAGAATGAATTGACTAGCTTGAGGTTTTGATGTAGTAAATGATGCAAATCTTGGGACACAAGGACCCAAAATGGATGAAGGAGAGGATGTAAGATTTTGGGGAGAATACTAAGTGGAAGTATTTGGAAGCTTTAATGTATAATTTGATTTTTTTATAATATTCAAGTCCTTTAAGAGTGACTAGGGAACCCACATAGCTTTTGATTTGTCTTTACTTTGAGATACTTTTGATCCCAGTTCCTCCATGATGGATTTAGGAACCCATATTTTTTTTGATTTCTCTCTTTTCTTTGAGGACACTTGTGGTCTCTTGAATATTTCATTTTTATTTGCATTCACATGTTGATTAGATAGGACATGGTGATCTTAATATGCAAGTGGATTCTTGTATTTTTTATTTTTATCTTGCACATCCAAATTTCTTCCAAAAGACTTAGGAATTCTGGATTAATGAGGATGATATGACAAGTTTAGATGGATGGATGTATGAAAATTTATCAAGGATGCATGACTTTGTTGATCTTGAGGTATGATGGAAGAGGTGGAGGAAAATATATGAGTGAGAGGTATAGTATATGGAGGGATATAAGGTCCCAATATGGATTGAAGGTTTGAAGGTTTCAACTTTGAGATATAAGGACCAAGGATGGATTTAGAAGATGCAAATGGATAATAGATATAGATATCAACATCCATAGAGTGAGAAGCATGACCAAGGCTTTGGTATTTACTTATACCAATAGGATCAGGAGTAACTTTAATAGGAGAAATTTTTATAGGAGCATCAAAATCTTTCTCATGCAATGGAGTAGGGAGAATGACAAATTTTTGAGATGGATGTGAAGGATTATGACAAGGATTTGCAAGGATACTCAAATCTTAACAAGGATATTTAGATAATGTAGGAAGAGCACTTTTCTCTCATTTTTCAATAAGCTCATTAGAGGTGATGGAATGAGTACCTTGATCTTTCTTAGGAGATGGATAAGTTAGAGGAGGTGGAGGGATATCTTATTGGAAGGAATCATCATACGGCTCTAGAGATATGGGAATTTGGTCAACCATTGGGTAAAGATGGATGGTATCTTGATCTTGATCATTATTGACATTAATTTATTCACACTTTAGATTTTCCTCTTGACATGGAACCACTTCTAAGGATGAAGTTGGAGTTTTAGTATGCATGAGGGGTTGATGAAGGAATGTTTTGGATAGGTATGATAGGTGTTGAAGCACAAGTAATCTTGGGGTCTATGGTCATTGAATCCTAGAAGAGGTTTGTAGAAAGATGTATTTTATCTTGGCTCTCTTTTAGAGGTAGCTCTTGAGGATACACATAGGTAGCGTGAAAAGCATTTTAAGTTTTTTGTTCAATGCAGGGATTTTGGATGGCTTTTCATTTTTAGGAGATGGAAGAATGATGGAAGAAATAGATTTAGTATGAGAACTATTACTAGACATGGTTTCATGATTTTGATCAAGCTTGAGAGTAGTATATTCATTAGATGATTCATTGGGATCTTAAAAACTAATTATTCCATCATCAATGAGATCTTGGATCTTATGTTTCAATTCCATGCAATGTGAAGTTCTATGTTCATTATTTCGATGATACACTCAATAGAGACTCAAGAACAAAAGTCCATTAGAAGTGGCTAAAGGTAATGTGATGAGATTATTTTCAAGGATTTTTTCCAATGCCAATTCATAAGTTTCTCTGAAAGGAGTAAATACTCTCTCTAAGGGATGATTAGGTTCTTTTTTTATGTTTTTGCAGATAGGGAAGACTCTCAAGTGAATAAGATATTTCTGCTTCTTCACTTTCTCTATCAAAGATAGGTCGGTCATGGAGAGGTTCTCGATCAATGATAGGTTTGTTAGGAGTTTGACATTTCTCAAAGATAGAGTTGATGTGAGAGTGTGATGTGGCCTTGCTTGTAGAAGATGAAGATAAATGATAAAATGATCTCCAAGAATATTGGTTAGAGGATGTATCTTTTTATTTCTCCAAATTTTTAATTCATATTTAAAAGATTTAATTTTCTCAAATACTTATGTCACAATAAGCTCTTATGTCTTGTTGTTATATTCATAGGATCTAGTCCACTTGTTTGAAGCCATGAAAGAGGGGATTGAGAAACTGAGAGTAATAAGATTACTAAGCTAATGTAAGAGGATCAAGGTAATGATATCTTTAGTCTTAAAGATAAGTAGATAGATAAAGTGGTTGGAACAAGGTGCAATGTACCGAGAATAAGGCCTAAATGCCCATTGAGTGGCACTTGCGACCAAGTTTATATAGCTGAGAGAACTAAGTACAAGGTACCGAGAATGAGGCATGAATTCCTACTGAGTGGTATTTGTGACAAAGTTGGAGTAAAGTGTAAAATTAGATAAGATATTTGAGACAAGGCTAGAGCACTTCCAAGATCTTAGAACAAGAGCAAAGAGAGATCAAATCACTAGCAAGGATTCAATCTATTGGGGATACTAGTTTGCAAATAGAAGAAGCTAAGAGAACACATGAGAGACCAAGATCTGAGAATGTATTGGGACTTTAAATTTTATGTGGCAAGAAAGGCATGCATATATATGATCATTTTTGAGAAAAATAAAAAATGCAAATTTTTTATATTTTTTTTAGTATTTTTTTATGTTTTTGTAATTTGCATTTTTGAAGGTTTTCTGCTCTTTTTGGGAGTTGAAACCATCAATGGTTTCAAAAATTGGGCTTCCAAAGGCACCTTATTTTTTAGACTAAAACTAGGGATTTTATTATCTTTCCAATGATGAAAAAGGTTTGCAATTTTGAGCATCGAGTCAAAAGTTATGGTCCTTCCAAGTTGAGGTAAAAAATTTAAAATAAAATCATTTTTTAAAGAATTTTTGATATAGACATCCACCAAAGACATGAATCATTGATCAATCAGGTATGACAATCAGTTTGGAGTATGAGCATCCCTAAATTAGGCCTGAATGTTTCCAAGAAAGAAAATAGTGTGAGCAAACAAGAGTCTTCAAACAATCCACCAAAGGACAAAGAAACTTTGGGGACACAAGCATGTGTGAAGTCTAACAAGGTATAGCAACATATCAAGTGTATGAAGTGTATGTTTACAATAGTCTTCATGAGTCTTAGCATAAGAAATCACATCAAGAAAAACTACCCAAGGTCAAAAGGGAAGTGTTCCAACCTTTGTCCATAACTTGATACTCCTTCGCCTCACACAAAGTGATGCTAGCTTTGTCATGGATTTGCATCCAAGGGAGTACATATGGTGAGTATCTTGGGGTGATTCAGGTAAATCCACTTGGATCAATCCTTGCACAAATTAAGTCACACAGCCAAAATGTTAGCCTCTAAGTCCTAATATTTTTAGTAAGGATCTTCGTTCATGACTACCCCTTGTAGTTTCACAAGTGAAAGTAAGATCTATAGCCCTACAAGAACCCAAAATGTATAGTCTCACAAGAAATATTTAGACCTCTCTCCCCTACACAAAGTGAATATACTCCCCTTGTAGTCTTGTAAATAATATTTAGACCAAGATGGACCTATAAGGGCCCAATCAAGTGTAGTCTTGCTTAGCAATATCGAGGAAACTACGCCCTACACATGAAGAAGCATTAAGAATAGAAAATAGCCAAGTCTTACCTCTCTTTAGATTGAAAGAATATTTTGATTATAGTGGGATGTTGTAAGATGGTTTTTCTTATTCCCCACTTGGATCATTCCCAAAATATTTCTCTCTTAGCATGCCCTCTAAAGGTAAATACAAGAAAGAAAATGGATATCTAGTGGAGGTCTATATTTATTATTTTTCATAAGGAAAAGAGAATACTCTCCTAATCCATAGTGTCTCCCAAATACATCAAGTGCACGTTCATTTACCAAAAGAAACTAATTATGCTAGGTGCCTAGAAAATCAAATGCAAGCAAGCACAATGTTGATTTGTATCTCCAAGGCAACCTACAAAACCACAAGTTAGTAGTCTTAGCAATGAAACTTATTTGAAAAGAGATTCCTAGAAAACCACAAGTTAGGGAACAAAAAGTATGCAAATCAAATAAACAAACCTACAAATCAACTTGTTAGGCTCTATTAGAAAACCATAAAACTCAAAAATGGAAGAAAATGCAAGCAAGCTGAGCTAAAATTCAGACTGTGACAACAACTGAATCTAGGCAACACTTCATAGTCTGTCAAAAATCCATATGATATACATTAAAGAAGCCAAATGATATTTAGTACAGAATGATATACCACAGAGAGGCAAGATGATATTTATCCAGAAGGGAGATATTATTTCACAGAGAAGCAGAACGATATTCAATAAACTCTAAAAGTTTTCCTGGTAGTATGTTGAAATGTCACCAAGGTATACTTTGGAATGTCGTACGATTTTACTAGCCTGCAAAACAAAGTTACGAACTTGTGACAAAAAAAATTGAAAATGCAAGAAAATACAAGAAATGGAGCTAAATGTAAGAATCTAGCTCCGCAATGGTGCCAAAAAATGTGTGATCAAATTGTGACAACACTTCTATAAACCATTACACTTGAGAGATTCAATGGAAGGGGAAATCTCAAAAAGAGTCTTATAGCTTCTTATCTATGACGTGCAACAATCTAAGTATTATACAGAGTGACATAATCTAAATGAGATGCATGATCTAAGCTAGAATGCAAATGAAAGAACAAGAAAGAAAAGCTAATCTAACAAGATTACAATACCTCCTACTTAATCTATGTGATTTAAGCTAGACATAATAAGGAAATACTCATCTAAGAATGCAAGTAAACTAGAATGCAAGATGCAAGAGAATTCTCTAAGAATGCAAGTAAGAAAATTGATAGCATAAGTCTAAGATTTATAGGTTAGTAATTGAAAGATCCTGTAAGGAATGCAAAGTGAGGAGAGATTCTCCTTTTAAAGAGAAATGGACAGTGAGAGATTAAGAGGCAAATTCCAAGGGTGGAGAATAATCCCTATTTTGACTTTGGTACAAAAGATTATCAAGAGGCAAAATCAATGGATATTGTTAAGAGGCAAAAATATGTGTGGGAGAGATTAAGAGGCAAAAGAAGATTCCACTCACCTAGAAGAATGTGCAATCAATGTGTAGAAAAAAGTCTTTTCTTCTCTTTTTAAATTAGGAAATTCCCTTTTCATGTGCACACATAGGATAAAAGGGATTTTATTTAATTAAAAGGAGACATGTTCTTTGAATCAAATAAATCTTAGGATAAAGTGGTCAAACTTTAGGACATCATCAAATAAATGATTAAAGTGATGATTTGATCAAGAAATAAGAGATTAAATCAATGTGCAAGATTGATTAGGCACAAGATGTAGTCTAGTATTTAAAATTTAATGTTAGAGTGAAGTTCAAGGTTTACTAGACCATTTTTGTGTGATTACAAGGATCACTACTTTACTAGAGTTATAGACCTATTTTATTTTTATAGTTGAGGTAATGTGCCAAATTGTTAGAGATTCTAAGCTAACACTTGGATTACTAGACACGAGTGTACTTGAATCTATGGAGAAGATAACTTCTATATTGCAGGGACAGATTTATGCCATGGAGCACTTTCAAAAGTCATGAGCGAGTTCTTTGGATACAACCAAAAGTAATTTTAGAGATGTTTTTTAGAGGCTGTGATCGGTAAGATGATTTCATTTTTTACATTCATTTTTGTACCTTTTTCATTGTTGTCAAAGGGGTAGTGATCGGTGTAGTGAAAATGAAGCTAAGGATTTTAGTGATCAAAAGGGAAATAGTTTGATTATTTTCACTATGTCTTGACATCAATGCAAAAGGGGGATATTTTTGGCATTATGATGGATTTTGGTGTTAAGATACAATGTTGATGTTTAGGAGTTTTTCATTGATTGCAACTTTATTGTTTCTATCAATTTGATGAATGGGTTGTAGATATTGATAGACTAGATGGTTAGGTAAAAGCAAAATAAGCTAAGTGTTTTGACTGGTAAGTAGGAAGGCAGTAACGAAGAATATTTTGTATGGTAGTTGAGATAGATGATACTTTGGGAGGTGTGATTATTCCTGGTGGTTTACCAAGATTAGATAACTAGAGTTCTACAACCGCAACCATTAACTCAATGTTTTGGGTGAGTTAGTATTTTTGTGACATGATAAGTGTGAATTTGTTGTGTTATAGATTAGTTCTTGATGATCAGATGATCAAGGTGGTTGATTTTTGTTCCTACATGTTAATATATTTTGTGTAATACATTTTAGGCCGATATATTAGGTATGATTGGCGTGGTTTTCCATAGGTTAGGTCAATATTGTAGACCAACTTGTAAATTGTTTTTCAAGTCTTAACCAACTTAAGAACAAAAATATTAAGGTGAACTAAATCACATGATTTAGGGTTTCAATCATGGGTTTGGGTGTTGCAATAAGAGATAGAGGCAGTACAGTGTTCTAGAGTTTAGAGATTGTAGTGGATCTGACAAGCAAGCAGTACCATTTCCAAATCAGTCATTTGAGTTTAGTGCTCAAGGTTAAATTGATTGGTTAGAAATTTAAATCCTTTAACAAGGTGGACTTTAACATGTCTTTTTGTATAAATCATTTAACAAGGCAAATTCTTAATTGGAGTTCTAAATCCTCTTGCGAGGTAGACCCTCATAGGTCTTTTAGTACTTCTAATAAGGTACTAGTCACTCCTAATAGGGTGAACCCTTAATAGGGCATTGCAAGCTCCTAACATGGTAACTCTTTTTACTGTAGTGAAGATATTCACGAGTGTCATCCCCACTATGGTTGTCTCCCTCTTACAAGGGTTTCCATGATAAAAATAGTGGTGTTATGTGTTATGCTTTGTGGATGCTTGAACTGTGTTATTTCTATGTGATATTTACACTTGCATGTTTTATTATTTGGAAGTTATTTAAAAGAATAATTAGATTAATGGTTGAAGTGGTTCATCACATATATTCACTGATTCACCCCCCCTCTTAGTGCCTCCTATATCTAACAATCTCTTGGTCATTTGAGGCCTTTTTTCAGTGTAATTTTTTGGTTTTGGGGTAAAATTTTGGGAACTCCCTAGTGGTGTAGGTAATTTCTAATTTTGGTGGATAGATTTATCATAAGTATTATTTTTTATTAATTATATTATTCTAATCCTCATTTTGAAACTTCCAAGGCACTGTTCAGGCACATACAAACTTATTTGTGTCATTTTTTGAAGTGCATAATTTTTTGTCC
This sequence comes from Chamaecyparis obtusa, assembly GCA_027943335.1. NCBI lineage: Eukaryota > Viridiplantae > Streptophyta > Pinopsida > Cupressales > Cupressaceae > Chamaecyparis > Chamaecyparis obtusa. The sequence goes on from BSBK01001913.1 coordinate 3,343,746, forward strand.
ATTTTTGTAATTTTGTACCATTTTAGAGCTATTATAGGAAAAAATATTAAATTTAAATCTTTGTGTCTATTTTAGCCATTATGATTATTTTAATGCTGGTAATTTAATTAAATCCTTAGCAGTATGGATTTGAGTCTTATTTGGCCTCATCAAGGCATTTTTAATTATCAAAATTAGAAGACCAATTTTCTCTTGTTTGGCAAGTGACAATTGTACACACACAAAGTATTAAGTGTTAAAATCATTATTATTTTTATTTTCATTTTTATTTGGGAGGGGGGGTTGGGGGTGGTCCTTTGTTTGAGTGAATTGGGGGAGGGGGTTTCTTATGTGATTGTGCTTCTTCATATATTTTACTTTTCATTTTTCATTATGGGTTATCCTAAATTTTTACTTTTAACTCCACATATATATGCATCAAGGAAAATTAAAACATGGAGTAAGATGATTAAAAAAAAGATTAATTCAATATGTTGATGACACAATAGTAACCAATAAACCCTAAAGATGATCTAAATGCTCAAATAAAATAGATTTTTAAAAATTCTATGGTTCTTTGAACTTTGATAAAGTATGTATCGAATGGCCTTATCTTTCATACTGATAAATGTACCACTATCAAAGAGCCTTGGGAAGAACTTAGTCAATTGTATGGCCAAGTTGATGAGATTAAGGACTACAAGCTTTAAAATGAGCTCAAAAATATGGATCCTAGGGATTTTGATACAATCCAAGACTATGTAACTAAAGCTACAAATCTTAGATGAAAACTTAAGGATACTAGCATTAACAAAAAGGATGTAGAGTTGGTTTATAATTTTTTGGACAATCTTCCATTAGAATATGCAACATTTGTTTCTATCTTCTAAACCCATCATTTTACAATGGGTCATTCATTAATTATGCCATCATATAAATTTTGGTGTTAGAACAATCCAAGTTGATTAGTATGGGTATCCTCAAGTCTTCAAAGTCCAAGGCTTTGGTGACAAATCATAGGAATTAAGAGAATTCATGAAATGGTTCTCAGTACAAGTAGAAGCACAATAAGACAAAGCCACAACAAGAGAAAGAACAATCAACCTCCTCACAAAAAGGAAATTCATTATCTTACAATAGGAAGGATATTCATTTAAGAAAGAGAGACCAAATTGTGCATATTGCAAGAAATTTTTTCATGATGAGCATTGTTTCCACTCTAAAAATAATGATGAGTTGATAAATATTATCAAGAAGAAAAACATCAATTTGTCTTCTTACAATAAGAAGGATTCTAATTTGTCTCCTTACTTAAATTCAAAAGAATAATAAAATGCATTTTTAGAAACTACAAGTTCTTCACAAGAAAGGATACGTGACTCAGGTGCCACTCATCATATGGGTTCTGCAAAGGAGAATTTTTCTTCATTGGAGTTTACTAAGGTACCTCAAATCTTAATAGGTCATTATACTTAAGTGGAAGTTGAAGAAAAAGGTTTAGTTGAAATGGATAATGGAAAATTTAAAAATTTACTTTATGTTCCTAACTTGAGCATCAATATTACCAAATCACTCACTATGGAGATGGAAAGAAAGTTGTGTTTCTACCTAATTTAGTTGTGGTAAAATATCATAAGGATGATTATTTGGTTGCAACGGGAAACTATAATCACAACAAAAGGATTTACTCATTCTCCCACTTTGTACCTCGACTCTCCTTATACAACATTTCTCACTCATTCAAATTCAAAAATCAAGTTATTGCATGAGCGGTTTGGACATCTCAATGACCACTATTTTTAGAAGCTTGACTCCAAGGATATGGGCATAGGTCTACCTCCAATAATTTTCTTAGATGGTGTATGTTTAGTGTATTCCATGGGAAAACATCAAGAAGAAAATTTTGACAAGGGGAATTCTTTGAGATCTTTTGTACCTCTTCAATTAGTTCATAGTGATGTAGTAGGCCCCTTTTTAGTTCCATCATTCAACAAGGCTATCTATATCCTCACCTTCATTGATGATTCCTCCCACTTCACATGGGTCTATTTTCTTGGTCACAAGAGTGAAGTGTTTGGAAATTTTCTAGCCTTCAAGTCTCATGTTGAGAAGCAATCAAGGAAGTGATTCAAGATTCTACAAATAGATATTGGAAGGGGATCTGTGAACTCTAGACTTGAGGACTTTTGTACACTTGAGGGGATTGATCTTCAATACTCAGTTTCCTACACTCCACATCACAATGGTGTTGTAAAAAGAAATAATAGGACCCTAAAGGTGATGGATAGCTGCATGATGCATACAAGGTCTCTTGGTCCAACTTTTTTGGCAAAAGCTATAATTGTTCCACACACATCCAAACTTGGGTTCCCTATAAGGAAATGAATGGTATGAATATATTTTAGGCTTGGTGTGGTGTATATCCAGTTGTAAGACACTTTATAATATTAGAATTTTTGGTTGTTTATCTTGGGAACACATGCCTCCATAGAAAGGAAATGCATTAGAACCTTAGAGTAAACCTTCCATACTTGGTGGATATCCTAACCCTGTAAAGTCATATAGAATTATGGATCCAGAGACACATGAGATATTTAATGAGAGTAGTGTTCACTTTGAGTAAATCTGTCCTAGATTGGCCCCTACTCATCCTCATCCTTATTTATAGTCAAAAGTGATCATAGCAACTTAGATGATGATTCTAATTCAACCTCGACTCATAGGATTACACCTTTTTTAGGTTTACTTACAATTGATAATACTCCTTCATATTCTACTAGACCTCACTGGGCTCAACAGACCTTTGAGTCAGTATATTCTCTCATAGGGGATCCTTTAGAAACTTGAAAGAAACTATCACAGTGTCATCATCTTCTATAGACTTGCATTATTATAATTTTGAATCCTTGTGATTCGGTGCATTTGGGCACACTCTGTCTTCCAAACACAACTTCATGGGATGTCTACTTGACATATATTGTAGGTTTGTTTGTAGATTCCTAAATTGTATATTTGGGAGACATCATTGATGATATTCATCTTCTCTTTGATGAATATGTCCCTTCTTCACTTGTTGTGAGGGAACACATTCGCCCTCTTGTTCATTCTCCACATGATCATTCTTTTGAGTTTGATTTGATTTTTGATCCCTATGTACAATATTTGGAGAAGATATATTTATCTTCAAAGAAGATGTTTGGATCTTTGGATCATGTTATACATTCATCCTCATTATATCCTAACTTTCCTTTTTTATCAATGTGCATTAGTACACCTAATTTGGAAAGGGAAACCTTTAGCATCAACATGAGGAAACTTGAGCATATTTTAGAGATTCCATACATTTTGAGATTTTTTCCTATATGATGGGGAGACATGAATCATAAACCTTTGGTTTTTTTCTTCCTAAGGGGAGGAATGTTTTTTTTTGTTCATAGACCAACTTCTACATTCATATTGAAGCATTTATCACTAGTGTACATTCTATATTGGGGAGGGGATACTTTGTCTCTCTTCTTCTCTCTTATAGGGGGATTTTTTCCTCACATGGGGTTTTCTCCTTCTCATAATTATTTAAAATTTATTTTCTATATGCACTTATCTTTTTGGGGAAGCTCAGTCCCATTAAGTTTTCTCCATTTCTCCATTTGTGATAGATTGCATTTTCAAGTTGTACATGGGTACTTTACATGGCCTAGTAGCCTAGACCCATCTTGCATTATTAACTTGAGTTTATATTCTCCTAAGTTTCACTTAAGGGGGGTGTTTGTATAATTAATTATTCACCTAATTATACATTACTTAATATTATTTAGGATAATGCATTTCATATTAGTTTGCATATGAGACACTAAATTGTTTGCATATTTAGTTGCATGTGGTGTAGGAGAAATTATACTTTAGGTGGTGATAGTAGTTATCACATTCCACTTTATGTGTTGTCTCCATATTTAGTGCACTTATCACTTTATCATCCTCCACATGCCATACATACTTCAATGCACAATGGAGGATGATCTACCCTTGGTGGAAATGTGATTCCACCTTGTGTGGGTGATAGGTTATCTCCTACTAATCATGGTCTCGTATTGCCTTGCCTATATAAGTAGGCACATCTACATTGTAAATAATTTTTGTTGAATCAATTAAATCCATTAGTTATGGAATTTTAATCTAGGTTATGTCCATTATCAATAATATCATTCTTTCACCTTCACTAGTACATTTGAGGCCAAATTATGACAGCCATGTGTCAGATTTGCAATGCCTAATAGTCAAAACTTTGACAGATGTGTCCGTCGGCATTTTTGCATTGGAAATGGTGATGGAAGTGTTAAAAGTTGATATTTTGACATAGTTTCCCATCAGAACATGCCACATAAATAGAAATTTTACTATGGGACTGATTTATCAAAAAATGGTTCTTACGAAGTTTCTTCTATCAAAAAGGCGATAGATATGCAGTAGATGTCTGATAGGAGAACCTGTCGAATGTATAATAGTCCCATCACACAAATTTGTTGGATTGGGGTTTCATCTGATGGCTGACCAGTCGAATATCCGACGATATGTAATAAACTATCGAAAGGAGAATCCATTAGACGTATAGCGCTTTTGTCAAGATAAATTTACTACCTGTCAAAAAAGTGACAGATGAGCATAGTAAAGATAACAAAGCTCAAGAGACCATCATAGTTGGTCTCCGTCTTTGGTCCATATACTAACAAAACATTTTACCTTTCGTTAGCTCATCAAATGAGGGGATTTGAAAGAATTTAATAGAATATTTTCATGATAACGTATATTATTCAAGTTGACATTGCATGAATTTATCTACTTCACACACTTGTTGACATTAAGCACAACCATAAAGAAGCATCTCCTCCCATTGCCTACATTACCCAAGCCATGGGAGGGGATGTTTCTTTATGGCTATGCTCTATGACTATTTATGAGTATTACCCCCTGTTGCAAAAAAGAAGGAATTCCGTAGGTTTCGAAAGGGTACAAGATACTTTTATGTCTAATCTTGTCTTTGGGTTAAGAGGAAAAACTAATTGTAGGATGTCTAAAGAAGCCATGTTGTTTGTTAAGATTTATGGTAGCTTCTGTCAGAATAAATTTACTACCTATCGAAAAAGCGACGGATGAGCATAGTAAAGATAACAAAGCTCAAGAGACCATCATAGTTGGTCTCCATCTTTGGTCCATATACAGACAAAATGTTTTACCTTTCATTAGCTCATCAAATCAGGGGATTTGAAAGAATTTAATAGAATATTTTCATGATAATGTATATTATTCAAGTTAACATTGCATGAATTTATTTACTTCACGCAATTATTGATATTAAGCACAACCATAAAGAAGCATCTCCTCCCATGGCCTACATTACCCAAGCCATGGGAGGGGATTCTTCTTTATGGCTGTGCTCGATGACTATTTATGAGTATTACCCCTTGTTGTAGAAAAGAAAGAATTCCATAGGTTTCAAAAGAGTACAAGATACCTTTATGTCTAAGCTTGTCTTTGGGTTAAGAGGAAAAAGTAATTGTAGGATGTTTGAAGAAGCCATGTAGTTTGTTAAGATTTATGGCAGCTTTTACATACAATTTCCTCTACTTTTAGCTACCTGAGGGTGGGAGGTTTTAGTGATGCACCTCTAAAATTACCCAGGTACTATTTAGACAAATGTATTTTGTTGGAGGTAGGGAGACAATTGATAATGGTTGAAAAGAAGTATGGGGTTAAAAGAGGCATTGGTGTCTTCTTTCCATTGGAATTGGGGCATTATCATTTTGGGTTAATGCATGATTTTTCCTTCTTGACTAATGAACTAAGGGAAATAAATCTTCAACCATACCAGTCTAGGAATTACTATGATAGCAAGGAGTTTTTGGAGAACCATTTTAGAGTTGACGCCATGTTCTTACATTAGCCAGAGCTGGAAGAATTTTGTGATTATTGTACAAATGAAATCGAGGTAATGAAGAGACTACCTTCCAAATTCTCTTTAAGGAAAATTGTTACGCTAAAGCTTCCTTTTAACATTAAAAGTATAAATGATGATGAAGATGAGGCATTGGAATCTAGATGCATGGCATCAGATATACAAATGGAAGTTAGAGAAATTGGCTGGAAGAAGAGAGAAGAAGAGGATGTGAGATCCTTAACTGAGGAAGTCTTCAAAAGGATAGAAGAGTGGCTTAAATCTCAATGAAAGAAGAATCAAGGAGCACCTATGATGAAAACTAGAAGAAGTTCAAGACTTCCTAAAACTGAATCGTCATTAGTCCATACTGATAGAATTGAACCATTGCTGCCTGCAAGTAATATAGGTTCTAGGGAGGTCACTAAAATTGAAGACTCAGAACAGGTTTTTGACAGTTCAACAAAGATAACAAGGAGCAGGAGAAAAATAAATGAGAAGGTGGATTCAACCTTTTGCATCATTTTAGATTCAGATTCAGAGGAACCTAGCACAAGACAATTCAAGAGATTGATAAGAAATAAAATCCCAATTATGGATTCTAGAACAAAAGGAATCGGTGAAGATTTAGGTCATCAAAACTCCACAGCCTTGAATAATCCAAGCACTGATATCTCTTTAAAGAATGCAAGTCCAAAGACCCCAAATTGGTTGGATCTATCAGTCAGCAAAAAGAGGAACATTGTTCCTACTACGACCCCTATTGGAGATTTAGTTAGTAAGTACCTTGGGAAGTCTCCACGGTCGAAGAAACCAAAGATAGAGTCCATGTTGGATGTAGACCCTAATACAGGTCACTAGGTTGCTGAGGTTATTGAACAAGATTTTAATGTGGAGAAAATAGACCTAGGGGTAGCCTCTAGGGCAGCGAACTTTAAGATTTTGAACTCCGCAAATAAAAACATTAATCACCAAGTGCTAAAAGATGCAGAGGACAAGGTGAAATTGAAATAGGCTCTGTGTGAGATGGCTAAGTATATTCAACAACTGCAAAATCATGTCCCTCAACCCCTAGCAATGGTTCCCCTAAATCTAGATGTTAAGTCTTCAGATAATAAAATTTTTTTTGACCAGGTTCACAAAGACAGGTCTCTGTCTAAGGTGTTTTACAATTGGATGGAAGAGATTGACGAAAAGGTCGCTCAATTTGCATAGGCTTACGAAGATATGACCAAGAGGTCCTCCTCTTTGATATCCATTGTTGAAGACAATGTTAAGCTTTGGGAAGGGAAAAGAGATGGATTGGAAATTGAAATAGCCAACCTAGATGAAGCTTTTGTCTATGGCATAGACAAATTTATGGCTGAGAAAATGGTGCCCGAGGTTGATGCCAATCTATTGTTTTTCACCAAGGTTAATAAGGAATGGTTGTGTGCACTTGATGGTCAGGGTGTAGAAGAATCCAGTCAGCTTTTAAAGATAGTGTCATGTGTCAAAGAAGTCCTCAGCAATCATATAGATTGCCTTTACAAATTGATCAAGGATGAAACCAAAATTGGAATTGAGGTGACAATAATGCAAGAATCCTATGTAGATCGAGTATGAAACATGAAGGAGGCTAAAGAGATCATGACTAAGGACTACTCAGTTGTAGCCCAAGTTGAGTCACTTATTATTCTTGGCGAGGAGAAGATGAAGAAACTGGAAAACCAAATCGGAATAGTTACAAAACTATAGGTACATTTGGGAGCATAGGCTAAATATAGCCCCTTCACCAAACCAAGTGATGCTTGAGAAATTTGCGGTGGCCTTTGAGTGGAGCTCCACGCACAAAGCAGCTAATGCTACCACAAGTAGAGATGCTGAGAAAGACCAATCGGTCAACTAGTCTCTCATAGAGCAGTTCCAAGTGGTTTTATGGCTTTAGTTTCATTTTCCATTTTAATAGACAATTAGTTATCAAACTGATCTGTCCCTACGTGGCTATATATTAAATTTTGAGTGACCTTGAAAGGGTCAGTTTGTTGGTTTCAGAAACTTAGTTATTTAATATTTTATGCAAGTACTTTCATTTTTTATGGTTTAAGTGAACTGGAACATATGATATAATATTAGTTGGTTTATAACAGATGATAGTATTTCTTTTGGATCAGTTGGTCTGATTGTTGCATGTTATCTTGATTTTAGTTGGAATCGAATGCATGTTGCTATAATCTGTATATATGTTCTATGGTTATTTTCCATCTTTCATCTTTATTTTAGTATCTGTTGAATTGGCCATTCTAGGAAATTTTTTATGTTAATCTTAGTTAGTTGGCTTAGATGAATGTGAATATTTCTCAGAACACTAAATATTTCTAAAGTCATTTTATATTGGATGCTTGAATAGCCTTTCTTACTTTAAGGTCAAAAGTATGTATTTAATTCATTCTTTACAATAAATGGAATGTCAAGATTGATTTTTCTTTAAGGTAGTTGCTCCTTGAATTGTAGAGAGTTTGGTCGTGTGTGACAAACTCAACTATGCTATTAGTTTTTCCTTCCTTTTTGGGAAAGAAAGTCAAAGGATATTTGTGTTTTGATAAGAAGGAAAATCTCTATACCAACAACACCACATGAGGTACTCACAGCAACACAAGATGCTAGAGAGTTATCAGAGTCACATAGTGATTCCATACTACTATGATCAAGTGATGAGACAATTTGGTCTTATATAGGGGGTCCCTAGAGCATTACCTTGGTACACACATCCGATGAGGTATTATCAAAGACCCGATGCCATACGTTGGCCATTAGTAGAAAATATTGTAGAAAGTGATACACATGAGATAGAGGATATAGAGGTAGCCCCAGATATGGCCTATTCAGGCATCAATAGATACTACATCAGATATTGGAGTCTGAAGGGAACCCACCCCATCTTCCCTGATGACTATCCCACAAGTGATCTAGGTCCTTCAGAGAGAACACACCGAGATAGTGGCATAGCAGAGGAGGAGGAGGATCACAGAGATGAGGAGGATCCCATATCTACAAGAGACCCCATGGAGGAGGAGAGAGAAGAGGACATAACAGATGAGAGAACAGAGGAGATGTCCCCAGGTGATAGCACTAGTGCAAATATACATGTTGTTCGTGTATCACCACTGAGATCATGATGACCTCCACACGCCTATAAAGAGACACCACCTCCAAGACCTACACATAGAAAGTGTGGAGAGAGTAGTCAATCAATGCCCCCACCATCCAGATCCTTCAGTGATGCCCAGGAGTTAGATCCGTGTATAAAACATGAATTTGATTTGAATATTTTAACTTAATTTATGAAGAAAAAGCATTAAAAGATAAATACATTTCAATTCTCCAGCTAGCATGGCAGAATGGAGGATTTTTGTATCTGAGGTCCTAAAGAATACATTTCTATCCTACCGAATATCAGCCAGTAAGCGAGAGTTCCCCATTGGTCACAATGATCTCGATAGGCATGCCGATATCTTTTCTTGTGTCCAGCAAGAGAGCTAAGGTTGTGTAGAGAGAGAAGAGAGGCTGATGGCTGGCATATGGAGATCACAAGAGCGTATATATGAGTTGAGCATATCGAGAAGCCACTCACAGACTACCGGATAGAGATCTTCATCTTCTCATCATAGATCAGAGAGATCTGGGAGCTATCGACCATCAGAGCATAGAGATAGATAGGGCCTTGTGCCACATATGTATCAAAACTCAAAAGATTTTATAAATGAAAAACTCTCTTTGCTAGTTAGTTTTGTGTTTGATTACTAGATTTTCATCAATAACATTGATGCAGGAGCATCCTGGGTGTAAGAGCAATCTTGCATCACCCAAAAATATTTTTGGTTTCTTTTCAATAAGGGCTCCTATTTTTGGAAATTTACTATTTTTAGTAAGTTTTCCGTTCAATCTTAGAATGTTTTGATTTCACAAGTGGAGGTTCATTTTGGTCATATTAGCCTACTAGTAAAGTTTCATTGCCAGATCAAGTCTATTTTTGAAGATATTGAAGATTTTCGGTATTGGCAGTAGGGTAAAGAAACTTTGAACTCAGTTTTGAAGACTTTAGAGGCTCCGAATGAGGTCAAAAATTTGGCTAATTGGAGCTTGTGTGAGTTAAGCACTGTAGAGCACCTCATGCCCTTTTCGAAATGGGGTCATAATAGTAAATTGGGTCAACGGGTGATGACTTATGGTCTCTAGAAGTTGGGCCACCTGAAATGGTAGAAAATAAATTTCCTTCAAAATTTCTATTTGGGTTTCAAAAGTTATTTTGAGCCGACTTTGATGTAATAAATTGAAAAATAAAATAATTCTAAGATTGGTCGGCCTTAAAAGCTAAATTTTTGGAACCTTCTCAGGCGGTGGAAATTGCCTATATAAAGAAGGCCCATAGTGTTGTCTAGGGTAGTTGGGGGTAGTAGATCTGGGTAATAATTCGAGGCTTTGGCCTACAAAATATTGTAAGGGAAAATGCCCATGTGACTTTGCATATTGTAATTCTGAAATTTGTAATTCCACATTTGTGGAGATAATAAGAAGCCCATTTTTTGTTCTTACAAATTGTTGTTTCTTTGTTTCTGTTATGTGTTTGTGGTATTAAGGGTAGTACCCTTCATCAATTGGAATTAGAGTGGGAGTTCCTAGGTGTGTAGACAGATCACCGACTGTGAGGTAGTTTGCACGAGGACCATGGTTTAGGGTTTCAGCGAGTAGCATGAAAATGCCTCCATGAAGGGAACATGGCAGAAGAGTTGGTGTTGTGACACCTGAGGTTAGAGAACTCTAGAAACAAGTGTGAGCATTACAAGAAGAGATTTGCAGAAGAATGAATCTTAATTTCAGAGATGAAAGTGAGGATGAAGCTGAAGAAGGAAATTTTGATCAGGAAGGAGAAGGCCAAATTTTGAATCAAGAGGAAGAAAGACTTTTCGAGGCCATTTCCAAGATCGGGAAAAGACCTAAGATTGAGGTTCCTGCATTTTCAGAAAATCTTAACCCAAAGGAATTGATCGATTGGGTTAATGAATTAGAAGAATATTTTGAGTATGAAGATATCGAGGATCCTGATCGGGTCAAGTTTGTGAAGGCCAGATTGAAGGGTCATGTGAAGATCTAGTGGCAAGAGATTCAATTAGAATGCAATAGAAGAGGAAAGGATAAAATCACAAGATGGGATTGGATGGTGGATAAATTAAAGTGATAGTTCATTCTTATTGATTATGAGCTTGACCTATTGAAGAAAATGAAAAGTTTGAAGCAAGCAGGAAAATTTGTTCAGGAGTATACGGAGGAGTTCTATCGAATCATCATCAGAATAGGCCATGCAAAAGCTGATAAGGAGAAAGTTGCATGTTCCCTTAATGGATTGAGGCCGAGCATTTAGGAGGAGCTGAATTTGGTTCGAATGAATAGTATTGAAGAGGCATACCAGTTTTCCCTAAAAGTAGAGGAAAAAATGAACACAAAATTTGAGAGAAAACAAAATGGAAGAGGTCGTGGTGGACGATTTAGTGGATGGTCTTATGGAGGCCGAAATGAAGATCTAAAAAAGAAGGATGAGGCTAGTAGCAGTCAAAATCTGAGTGGAAACAATTTCAATCATTTCCATGATCAGAATAATAGAGATCAGAGAGGAAGAGGACAAAGATTCGAAAATGGAGGCTTTCATGAAACATGTTTTCACTATGGAGAAGAAGATCATAGGGCATATGAATGTCCTCAATGCCAAGGAAGGACAGATAGGAGAACTAAAGGCTAGGTTAAGGTTGCACATGTAGATGAAGATGCTAGATCATCACATTCTGAAGATGCTAAAAGAGGAGAAACATTGATTAACAGAAGAGTCTTGGTGAGTGGTGAGAATGAACCTAAGCAAAGGAGGAGCTTGTTCCACACTAGATGCAAGTGTGAGGGTAAGTGTTGTGATGTGATTATTGATAGTGAAAGCACTAACAATATGGTGTTAGAAGAGATGGTCACAAATTTTAAGCTAAAGAGAACATGATGAGGTAATGTGTGATATCATACCTATGGATGCATGTCATATGTTGTTGGGTAGACCATGGCAGTTTGACAGGCATGCTGTAAATGATGGTTGTGTGAATACTTATTCCCTAACAAAGGATGGAGTGCGACATAAGCTAAATCTATTGAAGGAGTCAAAAGAAAAGGTATGTGGTAATGCAACAATAACTTTTGTTGATGGAAGAAAGTTCCTAGATGGTATGAGGCATGAGCATATGTGTTTTTTTTTAATTCCAAAAGCTGGTAAAGAGGAAGTAGAAGATGTACCTATAGAAGTTGTAGATTTGTTGAATGAGTTTCATGATATTGTATCTAATAATGTACCTAATGGATTACTACCTGTAAGGAAGATTAGTCATTAAATGGATTTGATTCCAGGAGCTAGTTTTCTAAATAAGGCAACACACAGAATGACACCAATAGAAAGCGAAGAATTGAATAGACAAGTACATGATTTGTTACAGAAGGGGTTGATTCAGGAGAGCCTGAGTCCATGTGTTGTACCAGAAGTATTAGCACCAAAGAAGAATGGAGAATGGAGGATGTGTACAGATTCCAAGGAAATAAACATGAGCACAATCAAGTACATGTTTCCATTGCCATGAATGGATGATATTATGGACTGTTTGAGTGGAGCTGTGTATTTCTCAAAGATAGATCTGAAGAGTGGATATCACCAGATTCAAATCAGAGAAGGAGATGAATGGAAGACTGCCTTCAAGAAAAAGGAAGGACCGTATGAGTGGTTAGTCATGCCTTTTGGGCTAACCAATGCACCGAGCACTTTCATGTGGCTCATGAATGAGGTTCTAAAAGAATTTTTGGGTAAGTTTGTCATTGTTTACCTAGATGATATTTTGATCTTTAGTAAGACATTAGAGGAGCATATGATGCATATTAGTAGGGTGTTTGAGAAGATGAGAGAAGAGAAATTGTTGATAAATTTGAAGAAGTGTAGTTTTGTGAAGGAGTTAGTGTATTTGGGATTTGTAGTTTCAGTAGAAGGTCTAAAAATGGACCCAGAGAAAGTACAGGCTATCCTTGAATGTCCTACTCTAAGGAGTGCTACTAAGGTAAGATCTTTTCATGGTTTGGATAGCTTTTATAGAAATTTGATCAAAAATTTTAGCAGTATTCGCGGACCCTTAATTGAAACAATGAGGGGATAGAAAATAATTTAAGTGGATTGTTGGGGCAGATAAGAGTTTTAAACTGTTGAAACAAAAGGTTATAGAATAACCTGTTTTAGCACTTCTAAATTTTAATAAGGTGTTCCAAGTAGATTATGATGCTAGTGGTACTGCAATAGGAGTTGTTATGAGACAAGAAGGTAAACCTATTGCTTATTTTAGTGAGAAGTTGAATAATGCCAAGAGAAAATATTATGTTTATGATCATGGATTTTATGCTATAGTTCAAGCATTAAAGAAGTGGAGACATTATCTACTTCCTAAGGAGTTTGTTTTATATACTGATCATCAAGCTTTACAATATTTGAATAGTCAAGGAAAGTTGAAGCAAAGGCATTTGAAATGGGTTGAGTTTTTGCAGAGTTATACATTTATTTTGAAACATAGGAGTGGAAAGTCTAATAGGGTTGCAGATGCGCTTAGTAGAAGGAAACTATTGCTGACAGAGATGTAGATTGAGGTGGTTGGGTTCAAGGAACTCAAGAATTTGTATCTAGAGGATCCTGATTTTGGAGAAGCTTGGAAAGCTTGTACAGAACCTGTTACTCTAGACAGAATGAAGTGGTTGGATTTCATCATCCAGGATAGTATGCTATTTAGAGGGAGTCAGTTGTGAATTCTACAAAGTTCTATGTGGGATAATCTCATCAAGGAGAAGCATAGCAGAGGATTGGCTAGACATTTTGGTCGTGATAAAACTCTTGCTTTGGTTAGTGAGAATTATTATTGGCCGTAGTTGCAACAAGATGTCAATAAGTTTGTCCAAAGTTGCAGAGTATGTCAGATGGAAAAAGGTGTAAAGCAAAATATAGGGTTGTATTAGCCATTACCTATAATAAAGAAGCCTTGGGAGGATATCAGTATGGACTTTGTTCTTAGTTTGCCAAGGAATCAGTGGGTACATGATTCAATTTTTGTGGTGGTTGACATATTTTCAAAGATGACACATTTCATTCCCTGCAAGAAGACTAATGATGTGATTCATGTAGAAGAATTATTTTTTTGAGAAGTGGTGAGACTACATGGTTTGCCAAAGAGCATAGTTTCAGATTGAGACACCAAGTTTGTTGGATATTTCTGGCACACATTGTGGAAGAAGTTGAAGATAGATTTGAAGTTTAGTTCATCACATCATCCACAGACTGATGGACAAACAGAGGTGGTGAATAGGAGTTTGGAGAATTTGCTGAGATGTCTGGTTGGAGATAAGCCAACAAGATGGGATTTGATTTTACCATAGGTAGAATTTGCATATAATAATTCTGTCAATGGGAGCACTGGTAAATCACCATTCCAGATTGTATATGGAAGTAGTTCCAGAAATGCATCTGAGTTGAGAAAGATAGACAAAGGAGAAATAACTAGCAGTGCTGAAGCTGAGGATTTTGTAGAACGTTTGAAGAACATCCATGAGGAGGTGAGGAAGCATATTACCAAGATGAATGCATAGTATAAGGCTAAAGCGGATGAGAAAAGGAGGCATAAGGAATTTTAGGTTGGAGATGAAGTCATGGTTCATTTGCAGAAGGAGTGATTTCCACTTGGTACATATAACAAGTTGAAAATGAAAAAGTTTGGACCATATAAGATACTGAAGAAGCATGATTCAGGAAATGCCTATGAGATTGAGTTGCCTACTGAGCTAAATATTTCACCAGTGTTTAACATTTCAGATCTGACAGAGTATCATGAAGGAGGTGTTGAAGATAAGATCACAGAAGCACAATGGAGTATTCCAGCAACTAGTTCAGCTATAAAGGAGATTGAGGATATACTGGATAGTCATGTTGGTAGAAGCACAAGGAACAGGACATATGAAAAATATCTGATCAAATGGAAAGGATGACCTATTGAAGATTCATCATGGTTGACAAGGGAGGAGGTTAACCATCTTGGTTTCCTCTTCACACCTGAGACGTGATGGGGTCACTTCTCAAATTACCCTAGGTGTCTGATGTAGGAGCATCTTGGGTGTAAGAGCAATCTTGCATCACCCAAAAATATTTTTGGTTTCTTTTCAATAAGGGCTATCTTGTGCAGAGCTGCTATTTTTGGAAATTTACTATTTTTAGTAAGTTTTCCTATCGATCTCAAAATGTTCTGATTTCACAGGTGGAGGTTCATTTTGGTCATATTATCCTACCAGTAAAGTTTCATTGCCAGATCAAGTCTAGTTTTGAAGATATTGAAGATTTTTTGGTATTGGCAGCAGGGTACATAAACTTTGAACTCATTTTTGAAGGCTTTAGAGGCCCTGGATGAGGTCAAAACTTCAGCTGACTAGATCTTGCGCAAGTGAGGCACTATAGATCACCTCAGGCCCTTTTCAAAATGGGGTCATAATAGTCAATCAGGTCAACGGGTGATGACTTATGGTCTTCGAAAGTTGGGCCACTTGAAATTGTAGAAAATAAATTTCCTTCAAAATTTTTGTTTGGGTTTCAAAAGTTAGTTTGAGCTGACTTTGGTGTAATAAATTGAAAAATAAAATAATTCTAAGATTGGTTAGCCTTAAGGGCTAAATTTCTGGAACCTTCTCGGGCGGTGGAAATTGCCTATATAAAGAAGGCCCATAGTATTGTCTAGGGTAGTTCGGGGTAGCAGATCTGGGTAATAATTCAAGGCTTTGGCCTACATAATATTGTAAGGGAAAATGCCCATGTGGCTTTGCATATTGTAATTCTAAAATTTGTAATTCCACATTTGTGGAGATAATAAGAAGCCCATTTTCTGTTCTTGCAAATTGTTGTTTCTTTGATTCTATTATGTGTTTGTGGTATTAAGGGGAGTACCCTTCATCAAACATAAAACTTAATAGAAAGAAAGAACATGTATAAATGTATTGAAATGTAATTTGCTAAAACCACATAACTTATAGAACACACATAACTATTTTATAAGGAATATATAAATACACAAGGAAAGAAAGATGAATTAGGGATAATAACATTTGAGATGAATAATATTGATAAGTTCTTTAAAAGACACACCATCCATATCAGTGATTTTGTAAGCACCTGAACCAAAGTCCTCAATTACAACAAAAGGTCCAAGCCAATTAGGGCTAAACTTTCCTTTTTCTCTAGGTAAAGCATTCACATTTGTTTGATTCTCATATAATACTAGATCACCCACTGAAAATGATCATTCAATTACCTTATGATTATACATCTTCTGAAGTGATTTATGATAAGCCTTTATATGTTCCAAAGTATTTATTCATTGTTCATCCAACATTTTTAATTCTTGTAATCATTGTTCTCAAAATGTATCTTTGTCAATTATCCCTTGAAATGAAACACATAAAGAAGGTATTTCTAATTCCAAAGGCATAATAACATTAGTACCATGGACAAGATTATAAGGAGAAGTACCCATGGTAGTACGAACAATAGTCCTATTTAAGCCCATAAAGAATAGGTAAGTTGGGTATGCCAATCTTTCGCATGCTTGTTAACTATTTTCCTCAAAATTTGTTCAATAACTTTATTTGATGCTTCAACTTGACCATTAGATTGAGGATAATAAGGAGTCAAAAATTGATGTTGAATTCAATATTTCTCCAAGAATTTTGCGACTTCTTTATTCTTAAAAGAGGTACCATTATCCGAGACTATTGTCGAAGGAATACCAAATCGTGTTATAATATTGTTAAGGATGAAATCACAAATAACATTCGCAGTAGTTGAACAAAGAGGAACAACTTCCACCCACTTTGTAAAGTAATCTGTAGCTGTCAAGATGTAAGTATGTCCTTGAGAAGAAGATGGTGAGATTTTTTCAATAAGATCAAAACCCCAAATATGAAAAGGCCATGGAGCAACTTGATTACGAAGGTCACAAGCAGGAGCATGAATCAAATTACCACGCTGTTGACATTGAGGACATTTCTTAACAAACATGAAAGAATCTTGTTTCATTTTTTGCCAATAATATCCCATTCTAAGAAGTTTATCGACTAAAGATTTTCCACCAAAATGTCCCCCATAAGAACCAGAATGCACTTCTACCAAAGCTACTGGAATTTTGGTCCTACCAAGACATCTTAATAGAAAACCATCATAAGAACATTTATAAAGCATATCTCCTAAAATGATATAATGCACTGCAAGATTCCTAATACGAATACACATGTTCCTTGTGGCTGATTCAGGAAAAGTACCATCTTTCAAAAAATGAAAGCTATGAGAATACCATTCATCCAAAAGCAAATTGAAATAATCAGAGGTAACCTTATTAGAAATTTTATGGTTTTTAAGAGTTTGTATAGTAAATTGAAAGTTTTCAACATTATTTTCAAGACAAACCAAAGAAGTTGCGCTTGCCATGGTGTCCACATGTCGATTATCTTTCCTAGGTAAAGTTGAATCGTATAAGAAGAGAATTGTGAAAGACCATCAAGAGCCAAATCTCTATATTGCATCATTTTATCATTCTTAGTCTAATTACCTCCTTTAATCTATTCCACAATCAATTGCGAATCTCCATAAATTTCTAGGTGTTTAATGTTAAGGGATGAAGCTGCTCGTAAGCCAGCTATAAGAGTTTCATATTCCGCAATATTGTTAGTGCAAGGAAAAGTCAATTTATATGATAAAGGGATCAACTTTTTCGTAGAAGGGATCAAGATAATACCAACACTAGAACCTTTCTTACATCTAGATCCGTCAAAATATAACTCCCAAACATCATCCTGTTTATTAGATAGAATGTTTTCATCAGGTAATTCTATTGAAGTAACACATTTATTGGAATGAGGACAAAGACCTTCATCCAAATAATCTGTTAAAGCTTGTTCTTTAATTGACTTTTGTGAAATGAAATTAAGATCAAATTTCATAAGTAACATCACCCACTTGGCAAGACGATCCAGAGAGATCAATTTTTGAGAAAAGATGTTTCAAAGGATCAAATTTAACATGCACATTGGCTTCAACATTTAATAGATAGTGCCTGAGTTTTTGAAAAGTATAAACTATAGCTAAGTATTGTCTTTACAATTCTGTATATCTTGTTTTGTAATCGAGCAAAGTTTGACTAATGTAGTACATAGGTCTTTCCTTACCTTCACTATCATGCTGAGCCAACAACGCACTCACCGTATTCAAAGTGGCTGAAGTATACAAATAAAAGGGTTTATCAAATTGAATAGGTTTCAAAATAGGAGGATCGGTGAGCTAATCCTTAAATTACTCAAAGGATTGTTTACATTCTTCATTCCAAGAGAAAGCAATATCATTTCTAAGCAAGGAAGTAAAAGGAACAATTCTATCAGCTAAGTTGGAAACAAAGCGGCGAATAGCCTAGATGTTTCCTTGTAAACTTCGTAATTGAGAAATGTTCTTAGGAGGAGGCATATTGACAATAGCTTCAATCTTTTCAGTGTCCACCTCTATACCTCGCTTAGAGATTATAAACCCTAATAATTTATCGGAATCAACTTCAAAGACACATTTCATAGGATTCAATCTCATATTGTAACTTTTAATCCTTTCAAATATCTGTCGTAAAATACTAACATGATCTTCTCTTTGTATGGATTTTGCCAACATATCATCCACATAATCCTTAAGAATATTATGAATGTAATCATGAAAAATCAAAGTCATGGCTCTCTAATAAGTTTTTCCTGCATTTTTTAATCCAAAAAGAATCATGACCCAACAAAATATCATCTTCATTTTTAACATTCTTGCACTCTCTCTTTCCTGATGATGGATCACAAAGTGTGATCCGAAATGTTGATGCTAAAAAATGCACACAATCAAATCCAGAACATCTTCATTTTTAACATTCTTGCACTCTCTCTTTCCTGATGATGGATCATAGAGTGTGATCCGAAACGTTGATGCTAAAAAATGCACACAATCGAATCCAGAAACGCACATGAATTGTTAAAATGGATTGTGGAAATCTGATATTATTAATTCTCCAAGGTGTTATAAATACGGTCTTAAATTGATCTTTAGGATGAATACAAGTTTGATTATAGCTAGAAAAACCATCCATAAAAGACAATAAAGCATGACCCGCTATTGAATCCACAACCATATAAATATTAGGTAATGAGAAATCATCTTTTAAGGATTCTTTATTTAAATCTCTAAAGTCAGTACACATTATTATCTTATTTTATCCTTTTGAAACAGACACAATATTTAAAATCCATTTTGAGTAATCAATAGAGCAGATGAATCCAGCATCCAATAATCTTTCAATTTCAGCCTTAACTAATAAATAAATTCCTGGATTCATCTTTCAAATTTTCTTCTTCATAGATTTAACATTTGGTTTGAGAATAATATTATGAGCAAAAATCTTAGAATCTATATCTGACATATCTGAATATGTCCAAGCAAAAATATCCTTAAATTTAAGTAAAAGGAAAACCAACTGATCACATTCATCTTGATTCAAACAATTCCCAATTTTTATCATCTTCTTAGAGTCATTTTCATCCATTTGAACCTCAATAGTCTCAGTTATTAGCAAGTTACTTTGTATCGGAGAATCCATTGGTAAAGGAGAAATATTCTATTCATCATGTTCCCCAAAATAAGCTTATGTATTTAGACAATAAGGCTTCTGTCGTTTATGATGAAACGTAGGTAGATCCTCGACATAAACTCCTAAAAAATCTGCTAAGGCTTCATCTTCGAAAAAAATATCCAAGATAGGTTTTTGATCCATGTCAAAGAGGAGCGGGTTAACTCACTTCAAATGTCCACCACATATATGATTAACATTGAGAGGAAAAGCCGATGGTTGTTTGTAAGGATTGAATCCCAATCCATATGTGTAATCGTAATTTTCATTGTCTAAAGGTACTTGTATACCTTATTCACATCCTTTCCCATTGAATCTTGATTCCTTGAGCAGATGATAACCAAAACCATATCTATCGGCCATATCAAATGGATTCCAAGGAGCGGCATATGTCACAATATCATAGCAATCAATTTTTATTGTTTCAATTGTTTCTTCAATCAAGGCGACAACAAAGTTACTTTTTAATTCTTCAAAAAGCGGGGAAGCAGTAAAAACTTATTTTTCAAACTCACTTTGTTGTTTCATGAATATCAAATCAGACACTTTATATTCTCCAATAAAAGAAGGATTAAAGTCCAATGTTCCCCAATCATCCTCAGTCCTAAGAAGAAGATGGAGCTTCAGTTTGTTTAATCTCAGGTGGCCCTTCAGGCTCTTTACTTGGTTGGAGAGGTTTGGGAACCTTAGCATATTCTGCATTTAGGCAAGGATTCGACGCATCATCCGCAAGTAGTATATACATCAAATTGTTATAAATGAACCTAACCTTGCGATGAAGAGTAGAAGAAACTTCATGCATAGTATGTAACCAATCTCTACCTAAAAGAAGGTTATAATTGAGAGGTCCAAGCATAACATGAATAGGTGTATTAAGAATAGCCGGACCAACTTTAACAGGTAATGTGATAATGCCCAAAGTTCTCTTTGCAATATTATCAAATCCATGAATAGGGACATTATCAGGTTGAATAGTCGTAAGATCAGCCTTAATTGCCTTAAGCATATCCATGCTACAAACATTAAGCCCAGATCCATTGTCAATCAATTTTCTTCGAATGATACTCTAATTAATAGAAACAACAACCATAAGAGCATCATATTGATTCTACACCTCAACAGAAGGTAAGTCATCATTAATAAACACAATAAAAGGTCCAGAAGGCATAGTATGCATGCACTCCAAAAAGAAATTAATGTTCTCTTGGTTAGGAGGTGAAGTAGGAAGAGTAGATAAAACCTTTTGCAGTGCCTCATGATATGTCGAGGAAGTTTGAAGCAATTCCCATAAAGATACCTTAGCAAGAGTAGCACGTAATTGTTCTACTAAGTCATACTCCTTAACGATAGATGGAAATCTAGGAGCTTGAGGAAGCATAGGCTGGGAAGGAGGTAAAGAAACTGGAACAGTAGGCTGAGGATTATTTCCTGTGCGATAAGCATGTGAAACGAAATCTGTGTTATCAAAGAAATCCAAAGGATCTCTAGGTTTACCTTTAATTGTTATTCGAGGATATCCTTTTACCATCAAAAAAGGTTTAGGATATATCATTCTAGGTTTATCAATGTTGCAAATAGTGGAACATGAAGGTAACCATGCACACACCCTATGGTAAAGGTCAATTGAAGAGGTTGTGGAGGAGGGTGAAATAGGATTAGGATCAATGGAGATCGTATTTGAACAATTTTCATCCTCACTTCCATGTACCTCATCAAGGGATCATCTATCCTCTTTTGCAATAAAAGCCTCATCAAAGTATTCAAAACAAGAATCATACATGTTGAACACAAAGTAGAACTACAAGCATGAAAAAAATGTAAATGTTTTTGTATTTTTAAAGGAATCTTGTGATTTTTATTTATTTATTTTTGAAATATAAATGAAAGAGCATAAAAGACATCTTCTTTTATATACATGCAAGATCTAACATAAAATGCAAATCTGACACCAAAAAGAAAGAGTTGTTGTAAATGGGTTCACCAAAATGTAAGGTGAAAAATGTGGAGGATAGGGTTCAGTACAATGGGGGTTTGCACATAAAGAGACCCTAAACCAATATTTACCACCAAACATATAGATCTAATGATATGGAATATAAATATGGAAATGCTTGCGAAGAATACTGAAATTAGATAAAATGAAATACATAACTCATAACATAGTTGATCTGAAAATAACTATTTTCTAGTGTTTGCACAGGATTTCAAGAAATTCTGTAAGCAAATCTGGGACAGGAACACAAAGATAGAGAGAACCCAAAAATCTTTTCCTTTCTGAGTCAGATTGACCTTGACCCCTTTATGTCGACCTTGACCTGCACTGCTCCGATGAAAATTCTGTTCGTGAATCCCAGAAGTTTTCTGAAAAGGGTACTCAGATCTACTCTGCAACTCCCAGAACAACGACTGTAGATATCTAAAAATGGTGTTTTGGGGTGGCTATATAGGGTTTTGCCTTAGTCAAACCCCCGTTTTGGTGATCTCCACCTCCACGAATAGCCAGATGTAATAGAATATGTGTGTGTGTTGCTCATAGGAAGAACTTTGAATGTGCAATGCCAAGAACTAATCCTCTAGATTGAAAAGCCTAGCATGAATTGAAATGAGAGAGAAATGCATAGATTTGAATGTGATAAAGAAAACATACCAAGCCCCCAAGACTAAAGTGATCCTACCAAACTCACAATCCGTAATTGCTACCCCATGATTGTATCTTTGAATGCTTGAATGTTGAAAAGTGTAGATCAAGGAAGAAGGAATCTTTCTTGCTCCAAATGAATGTCCACAATATCTTGTCACAAAATACTTGTTTGCATCATGGAATCATCAAATCTTGTTCTCCTATAGCATACTCTTGCAATCTTGCATCATCTCCTCATAGCTTCTTGCTTGTCGCTTGTGTGTGGGGAAACGAAGGCAAAAGAGAGTGCTTATATAGAGATTTCAAGGCAAGGCTCCTCGAGCAATGTAAGGTCCCCTAATTCAAATTTCACCTTGAATTATGGTCCAATCACAATAACCAACTAAGGAGGGAAAATAAATAAATGAATTTTAAATAAAACCCTTCTCCATTTGGATCCGAAGGCCCATATTTAATTTCGGGCCCTGCTATGAACTAAATTTGGAAGCGGGAACCAAAACCCAACAAGGGTCAAGGTTGACCTCGACCCTGACCTGAGGTTTTAGGCTGGTCACCTTGCAATTTCAAAGAAATCTCCGGGTCGTCCAGAGACTTGGAATGATGGGAAAACATAACAAAAAGTTGGAAAAGGGCACAAAGGCCTAGAATAAATGTGATGAAGACTAGGAGGACCAATACATAGGTCCTACCTAGAAAATAGAGCCACAAGGAAGGAAATCAAAGAGAATCCTCAGGATCCTAACTCTAATTTCACCTAGAAACGAAGAATCAAGTGCAAATGCATCCTAAATGCAAATCCGTCATGAAAATGCACTAAAAGAGGGCACTAAACCTACCTAGATGGAAGTGCTTCCATTTTAAGATGATACAACCTCTATTCCAATGTGGTTTGGAGAAAGGGATCTTAGATCTTAGCTTGACCTCATTTGGATTTTTGACACTCCTACAAATCTAGAAGATTTTCATACTTGATAACATGTGAGCTCAATAGTGCTCATAGAGATAATTGATATATATCACCCTTATCTTGACTCATTTCAATATTGCATTATCTAATGTGTTCCTTGATGCTAGATAGAAAATCATCTCATTGATAATACTTTAAGGGTCTCCCTAATAAGATTTGATGTTATTGAGTTTTATTGAAAGAATATACAAACTGCCTACTTGAACTTTTAATTGCTATGTACAATTTGCCAACTTCTATCTATTGAATATCTTGAGGTTTTCAAGGTCCGCCACCCCTTGACCACATATGTGTTTCATTGCTACTTTATTATTAGGACAACGATGGGGAAATCACTACTTGTTGGCCATATGTCTAGTCTCAAAGCATCTTTAACATTTGAAAAGCAATCCTTTGTAATTGAAAGGCTAAGTCTAGCAACGATCGCCAATATTGAAGGTGATAATAGTGGGAAGATCTTTTGAGATGTCCATGTCCATAAGGATGTAGACAAATGTATAATGATTGAAGTGAGATGTATCTAATTCAATAGCCAAAAAAATACCCAAAGAGTCCCAAATAGCTTTTAAGCAACCCTCAAACCAAAATTGGGGTGGGAGGTTTGGAAGAAAAACCCAAACAGGTTTTACCTCAAAGGTTCCTTGAGATGGTTGAAATATAGATACCAGGGTTTGAGGAGAAGCAAACTTTGCCCCTTGCACTATTGTCCTTGGAGAATGGAGTCCCAATCTTTTTTCTTTATAAAACACTACAATGAAAAAACCTTGCACATAGAGGAGACCTCTACATTTTACCTAAGCATCGATTACGAGGCCTAATGAGCCCATTGTGTAGATATGCTAACCTAGGGCAATCAAGCCATTCGTAGTATAGAATTATTCTCCATTAGAAACTCCTTTTTTAAGATCCTTAGAAAAGACAAACATTAGTATTAGAAGCTTGTTTGACGGGGGTTTTTATGCAAATAGGATCTCTTTGCAAATTAAAAAAGGACCACCCTTACTAGGACATAGGACAAACCCTAGAATGCTCAACCCCTTATGTGACAACATCGCGAAAAGAAGACCCTTGAAGAGTACTAGGCGACTTCACTCCCATAGAGGAAACATGTGCATATGCTTAAACTTGCAGGTTACTAGAAAGCCCCGGGTAAGCCACACATGGAGGGAGATTGCTTGTTTCTCACCACACGAGATGAATAATATGTCACGCAAGGAGGGTGAATGGAGGTTCCAAAACCACCTGAAGCAGGGAGTTGTTCGAAACTAGAGTATGTAGAAATCTGTGTTATGGGAGCACCAAAAATGCCCTTGGAAATGCCTGCAGAATTGCTTTGTCCATTGGGAAAGGACCATAATAGACCACTTCAACCAACACCAACTAATAATGTTGCTTGTGAAAGAGCTAGCATAACAACCCTATTATGCAAAAGCCTACGATTTAGAGTGTTGGCATAAAATATAACTATGTAAACGAAGAAAATAATAAAAATCCCTTATTATTTATATAACTATGTAAATGAAGAAAATAATAAAAATTTCTTATTATTTATATAACTATGTAAACGAAGAAACTAATAAAAATTCCTTATTATTTTTACATTTTTATTAATTGAACTAAATATTTTATATTTTATATTACATATAAAATAATAATTAAATAAAACTTTATATTGTAATTTACAATTAACGAAGAAATGTAAATTCTTCGTTAAAAATATAAAGTCACTTAAAAATATTAAGTTTCACCCGTAGAGTACAACTGCAGTTAAACATGGCTCTGTTATTCAACGATAGACGATGCCCAACATCACGCCTCAACAATAATAATGTGCTTTTTTCCTTTTTCTGTTCAGGCCTACTCCTTGTTTCTAGATTACCGTTATTAAAAAGCATAAAGCACAAGATTACCGTTATAAAAAAGCACAAAGTACCCGTTTAAAAAATTCACAATTTCATCTCTATATATGTTTAGTTTATTTGAGATGCTGGGACAGTTTGTATTTTGATTTTGTTTTCTTTCTCTTCGTTGTCTTGTTTCTGCCATGGCTCCTTTTGTATCTTTCTGTTTTGATTTTTTTTTCATTTTCTTGATATTTTCTTAGAATTCTTTATATTTTGTTCTCTGTCTATCTCTGTATTTATTTCCTTTCATTGCTCTCATTCTGCCATGGTCTATGGAGGAACGCAGCTGAATGCAACTGTTGAGCGATATTTTAGGTAAATTCTTGGCACTCACCAAACTTCTTTTATTTTGAAGGATTTATATTCTATTTTTCAATTTATTGCACAGGCATTAATTTTTAATGTATCACTGAGACGACTGAAAATGTTTTGATGAAGTTTTCTTTGTTTTCAGGTGGCATTTGCAAAAGCAGGGCATGTGCCTTCTCCATCCTCCTAACATTTTACATACATGCTTGCATCAAGGGAGGGACAGATGGCTTTAGGCATCCTCTTCTATTACCGGTGAGTTGCAAGGTTTTTGAAGCCCATTACCGATGCATTTTTGTTATTGTCAAATATGAATACATTAATTTAAAAAATTGTGGTAATATTTTCAGCAATGATCTGTCCATATTTCATTTATTAGACATCCCTGTTCAGATATTTAGTTTCTGTTCTCCACATATCTCTTTGTTTTGCGGACTACAGCATCCCTGTTCTGCGATGTTCAATGCCTATATGGCTGCTGGAAATGGCAACAGTTAAACAGACTCGCATTTGTAGAGGCGTCCTGTCTACTGAATTCTGACAGAACCTGCTAAAACATCTTTGGTATAACTGTATAGAAAACCCAATAAGCTATATAAATTATTCAAGTCTTCATGCCCCAGCGATTGTCTTTTCCTTAATTGATTGTATATATTAATTCTCTATTTCTCCCTGTTTGTAAATCAGGTGGTTTATGTATTTTCATCTCCCTATTTCCACTATCAGATAATGGGAGTTGACTTTACGGCTTGTTTATATTCTTATAGCATTTAATATGTTCTTCTAGTTTCCTTTTATTTATTGAGATAAGCAAGTTCTATTTTATTGCTTTTTTTAGTTTATATACTATCGTTCTCTGCAAGTTCTTTCTGTTATTGCTTCGTAAATGTTCATTAGGTCATCTTTGTAGCTTTGATGGCCTCCCTGTGGATTCTTCTATTTAATCTGTAAAGCTTTCTTTATTTCTGCCTATATCTTCATAGCTCTTTTTACCTCCTTTCTACTGTCTTATAAATCTTAGCTTGTTTCCTCTATTTTCACTTGGCATATCTTGGTGACATTCACTTCACCAAAATCGTCCATACACAGCACGCTGGATTTTTACACCATTTACAATGTCTAAAAAATATATTGCCTATCCACCTAGCACAAAGTTCCCTAGTCTAAGCTCACACGGACTGCAAAGGTTAGGGCATGCATGAATCGAATTTGTTGCAAAGCTTTAGAAGCTCTGAAACAAATGCAATTGCCTAAGTGTAAATGCACTGGTGTGTTTTGTGTTAGCAAGCAGTTTTGTCTTTATCATGTTTTAATTATAGTTTAGGTGAAAGGCCAAGCTCGGAGACAGAGGTTTCACAAGTAACAGTTGACTTAGTAGTTTCAGCACCTCTGTTCATGCGGGAAAGGTACTATATTCTGGCCGGCAGTCACACTAGAAATCAGCGTGAAAACAGTAAAGGGATAGCCATGCCCGGAAACAGATGGGAAGTGCGTTGCTCGAATATGTCACAGTTGTGACCGCTCGCCCTACTATCTCTAGGGCCTCATCCTCCTAATTTCTAACAAGGATTCATGGCAGGTGTTGAGATTTTAAGATTGCTGCAAATGTAATAGCACTTCTTAGATTGTATGTTATGTGTTTTTCAAATGTAACAATCTCTTTCATTTATATTAAGAAAGAAGCTAGGAGACACATGTTTCATTAATCAATAATATATATTAGAATAATATAAGTTTACATAATATATATTAATTATAAATTATAATATATATAATATACCACATGTATATATATCATATATATATATATACAAATACAATATATTGTTATTTATCAATATCTAAGTATTATATGTATTTTAAATGATTGTACGACTGAAGCTACAAACATTAACACTCTTTCTTAGCTAGAGAGGATGATCAAACATAATGTGTAGAGGTCTTCCTTGTCAATACTTATGACCCTCACCATAGCTACACAAAACTGCTATAATCATTAACACTCCCTCTTAGTTAGAGAGGATAAATATATTACCTCAATGTATTATCTGAGTATAGATAATTATTTAAAATTTATATCATTTTACTGATATCACGAGCAATGGTCTACAAGTATCAAATCCACGATACTCACCAAGTACTCAGAGCAATGGTCTCCAAATATCAACTCACAAGATATTGACCAAGTGCTCAAAATGATTATCATGAGTAATGGTCTCCAAGTATCAAATCCATGATACTCACTAAGTACTCAGAGTAATGGTCTTCAAATACCAAGTCCATGATATTCACCAAGTACTCAAAATGTCTTGTATGATATGTGCACTAGTATCACATGTGATACTTGCCATATAGACATGATATTATATAGTTTGATCATGGCATGTCTACAGATATTATGTCACATAATATCCACCATGAAGATCTCTAAATCATCTATGGTTTATTTAATGATATCAGCCTTATGATATCTACCATGATGTGTAAGAGATCCTAACCATCATGACATGTCCATGGATATCAAGTCACATGATATCCATCATGATGGAGATGTTGCAAAGTTGTCACCAATCAAATACAAGTGTTCATTGTCGAAAAGTTGTCACCTTTCTCCAATATTCACAAGAGGGCCTATAAGTCCTGGAGTCACACACATGAAATCCACCTTGACTCATCTCAGAGGGTGGATCCATCATGGCTCATCCCAAAGGGTGGAAACAAGGGCTTTCACCTTAGACTCTTCTCTCAAAGAGAACAATGCAATAACATACAAGATAATAGATCACAGATGTTAACACTCCTTTTCATCTAAGGCTTCATTCTCCATCATACCAAGTTTATCTCGTAAGTATACAATCTTCTCTCTAGCAAGAGACTTGGTGAGAATATCAGCCATATGTTCTGTACCTTGAATAGCATACTTATGCACTATATGTCTTGTGTAGTTTGTATCACTCTAGGTGAACCCCAAGTTAGCATAAAGGCATTTCAGCCAGCACACATGGGACTCAATCTCATGATCATACTTCTCTGTATGCTCCCTTTAAGGTCTTTTAACAACCTCCTCACCTCCTCGTCCAAGGTTGTTTTTAGATGAACTATCATACTCCCTCTGAATCTAATATCAACCTTCTGCGAGCAAGTCGTGTTTTTGTTCTTTAGTCTGCATTAAGCTCTTTTCTTGAATGCCCAACCATCTATCTAGGAATATCATGACCTAGATATCTGCATAAAAGTTTTCCATCCTAAATGCTTGGAACTTCGTCCCATGCATCATAACCCTTTGACTACTACAATTTCCTGATCACTAGAGAAATTATATCGACATGGTCTATACTCCCTCTGAACCAATATGACCAAGATCCTTAAAAGTCAATTAAATCAGATCCTCTAGCTGCTCCCTCTGACATTGAAGCATACCCTTCTTTATCTTGACTAGAACTACTAACCTTCTCAATACCCTCGTGAGCTGGTGAGAAAGAAGAATGACCATCAAAAGCTTTGTTGCCGTCCACAATTGCAATATCATTGCCTTCAACTTAAATTTCCAAGGCTTTTGGGTCTACCTTCTCAGTTTCTAATCCCTTCATACTAGCCTAGCAAGAACCCAACTGTACTAGTTCAGCATTGCAGCCATCCAAAATCTTATTAGTTTCATATCAACCTGGTGCCATTCTAAATATGTTGGTACAAGATTGCTGTCATCCCCGATGCTAAATATCATTTTGTTGAGCTGCACTTTCCTTTATTCCACGTGTCCACTTCAACCCACCACTGCCACTCAAATATGAAGATCATTGAGCGCTTCATTTTTCGCTGGCACAGTGTTTAATGTGCTACTACTTAATGATGTGCTATCGATCAATACCCACCTTCCATTGCCATGTTTAACACGTGCTAAATGGTAGCTCCAACTATTGTGATGATCTTTTTTTTGTTTGGGTTACAGAGTTATGAACAAGTTAATGTTCATTACGATGCTTGATGAACATCTATTATGTTCTCTCATAATGTATGATGAATTCATGAATGACTATTCAAAGGTGATCAAAATCATTTTGTCGCATGCACATCTTTTATATATATATATAGAATGATATATCTCATTTAGAATCACAATCATATCCTAATCCGCGGTGGTAATTGAATTCACCAATTTCTAGGCAACTACCTCATTACTGAATATATCTCATATACATACATGCATACATACATATTAGATCAAGAACGATATATCTCATTTTGAATCACAATCATATGCTAATTCGGGGGTAATTGAATTCACCAATCTCTGGGCAACTACCTCATTACAAGATACCAACAAGGATCAGCTCCTTATTTTAATTTGAGGACACACTGCAAATAAGCGACGATCACATTCCAATTCATAGGCATGTTACAGATACCAATAATATCATTGTATTCAGTGTCCGGTGTCACCGCCTGCATGTTGTGAAGAAAATCGACTAGACACATGTAGTCGTCGGCTAACCTGAACTACAAAAATAGTCATTAGTCTACTATCATCAGTCTAAAATCAATCTACGAGAACTTCCCGTAACCTAGGACATCGACAGTTACTCTGTCCTGTATTGTGTAAAACACTTCGGAGAACGAAGGGAACTAATAAATTGACTCAAATTCATGCGACTCAGAAAATTGTATGAACATTTTCTCAAGATCTGAATCATCTCTGAGCTCCAGGCTAATAGACCACTCAAAAAATCTTCTCCACCACAAGACTCACCTGAGAAATCGCCCCGAGAACTCCTATCAGGACCTTAGTGGCATTTAGAGCCTCATCATTTTCTGTCAAATGAATAAGCTTTACGTAACCCTCAACGGCCACCGCTCGAACCATAATACTTATCCCCATCACATGCTCATAAATTCCACTGCCCTTTCCAAACACACTGCTCGTATGAGCCACTGTACTAATGGCACCAGCCACAGAGACACCATCCCAGTCAGTCATATGGGGAAATGTAAGCTCCTTTTCTACGAGAGATCTTCCACAAATAATAACATCAGCGGAAGACATGATGCTCGTAGCTTGTTTCAAACAACTTGACAGATTTTAATGACATGCACATCGATCTTCTGTACAACTTGGTTGTTAAATTGACAAATGAACAATAGGGGCCTTGACTATAATCTCCAGCGAACTACAAGAACTCGATATCTTCTTGATCAACACCCAACATGAATCTCAAATTCTATCTCAGTATTTGGGTTAACAATTCATTTGATGGGGCATCAATGAATTGTAGCATTCCGTCAACAAGCTCATTCAATGATAATCTTGTACAGATGATGGGGTATTCTTTTCTCAATAATATTCAAACATAAATGCCATGGAGATATAATGGTCTTCATCAAAACTATGAATTTAGTTCCATATTGTTCCCTATTTCATAATCAGTCAGACGGGTTGCATCAATCGTATTTGAGCTCAATCTGCTTATCAGGGCATCGCTGATACATGTCATCATAAATCCCCCGAGGTGTATAATCCCTGTGATGAGGCTAACATCCAACTAATCTTGAATCCGTATATAGGAAGCGTTTCTTTGTTGCTGTCTGTAACGTTGATGGGACTATTGTATTGATCTCCAACTATGGATGCTGATAATCTTCGAAACTTGTTCTTCCTATATATCCCATGATCAAGGATTGGTCCCTATCAAATTTCGCTTCACAGCAGTAAGGTTACGCCCAAAAAGCCATGACTTTGTCCATGCTAGATAATCCACGAGAACATTCAAATCTGAGATGAAGCCCAATTGATCGATGTGAATAGTTACTTTTTCCACAGTTCCCATGTTTGGAAGATTAACACGGTTGTAGCAACATGCAATAAACCATTTGAACATTCACAAATTTATTGATAAGACTCAACGACAAGAATAGAGAAATTCGATAATTCCATTCATACGTCCATTTGCTAAGTCTCTTTGCCTTGATTATTTCTTAGGAAAAAAAAATATTCTTGCATGAGTAGGGTACTGCGTCCTCCATTCAAGACGTTATTAATTCAATGTGATTCTGATTGAAATCTCCTTCTTGCTGCCACCATTAAATAATAAAATATAGTTTGGTCCCTATCAAATTTCGCTTCACAGCAGTAAGGTTACGCCCAAAAAGCCATGACTTTGTCCATGCTAGATAATCCACGAGAACATTCAAATCTGAGATGAAGCCCAATTGATCGATGTGAATAGTTACTTTTTCCACAGTTCCCATGTTTGGAAGATTAAAACGGTTGTAGCAACATGCAATAAACCATTTGAATATTCACAAATTTATTGATAAGACTCAACGACAAGAATAGAGAAGTTCGATAATTCCATTCATACGTCCATTTGCTAAGTCTCTTTGCCTTGATTATTTCTTAGGAAAAAAAAATATTCTTGCATGAGTAGGGTCCTGGGTCCTCCATTCAAGACGTTATTAATTCAATGTGATTCTGATTGAAACCTCCTTTTTGCTGCCACCATTAAATAATAAAATATAGTTTGGACATGTTTAGGAATTTCCAAATAATATCTGCCACTTTGCAGTTGCCGGCCAAGTTTCTCTCAGCCGTGCCATGTCAGAATAGGCTCCACCACTACTTAAAAAAATTCTCAGCGTAAAACCTTCGATAGCAAAGACAGTTTAAGAAACTGACCTTTGTGCAGATGATACAATGATTATTATGACTTATTTCAGAAGTCTCACAGGTGTGGTATGGAAACTTGCTCTAATATCATGTTGGGATTTTAAGATTGCTGCAAATGTAATAGCACTACCTAGATTGTATGTTATGTGTTTTTCAAATGCAAAAATTTCTCTTTATTTGTATTGAGAAAGAGGCTAGGAGAGACATGTCCCATGACATGTCCCTTCATGAGACATGTCTATTCATTATAATGTTTCATTAATCAATCATATATATTAGAATAATATAAGTTTGCATAATATATATTAATAATAATATATATAATATAACATATATATATATATATATATATATATATATATATATATATATATATATATATATACAAATACAATATATTATTATTAATCAATATCTAAGTATTATATGCATTCTAAATGATTATACGACTGAAGCTACAAACATTAACAGCAGGCCTATGAGATGACTTAGTTTTCTTAACAGAAAGAGGCATTTGTAGTTGGTAACTTTACATCGTTCTTTTAACAAAACTCAAAATCAATTAAATCTTGTTAAGTTGATTCAATGTCACATAGATCCCTTGCTCCTATTTTCATTCTAAGTATGTGACAGATGAATATTACAAAATACAAATCTTATGTCGGTTTCTGTCATTTATGTGGCTGAATTGAGGAATTTGGCAAGTAGGCTATGGATGCTTTTTGTTAGATATGTTGTGTGGTTTTGTGCCATTTAGTACATTAAGAGCCGAGTCTATTTACTTAACATTCCTAGGCTTCTGAGATTGATCTCGGAAAATGGCGAGAATAGTTACAGGTGGATTTTGTGAGATGCCTAATTGGCCTTAGTTTTTAAAATATTTTGTCAGTGTGGCATAAAGTGGATCCATTAATTTGAAATTTTTATAAATTTGGAAGATTCTAATTTGATAGCAGTCTTATTTTGTGTTTATGATTACACAGTCATAAGATTTTAAAGATTTAGGTGTGATAATTGTCTCATTGTAATTTGAATTTCAGATCTTTTAATGATTATGAACATGACATTTTCACTGTCCATAAGATAGAGTAACAAAGGTTCCGGGAAAAAACTGTTTACATTGAGATTTTCACTGTCCATAAGATAGCGTGACTAAGCTTCCGGGAAAAAACTGTTTACATCAATTTTCATGAGATTTTCACAATCTAAAAAATGCGTGAAGCTTGGAGGAACATAGCTTGTATGTCCCTATTTATTTGGAGTTCATCTGATTGTGTTTGAGGCTGGTACCAGGTTGATGCAAATCAAGATTAACACCATTAGAATATCTAGATTAATCACTCATGACATTTGTTACTGTCAGCAGCACCATCTTGAAAGCTATTGTCAAGATTCTACCCATATCATTCCTATAGCTTGCATTATAGAGATTCAACTTCTGTGTTATCTAATGTAAGCTGTACCATAGATGTAACCTTCATTTTCTCACTGATTTGTGAAATTTTGAAGATAAAATCAGGTGCTTTCCAGATTAGAATGGATAGTGTATTTTTATAAATTCCACATTTAAAAGCAATTCAATAGGCCAATAGCCTGAAACTGTTATGTTGGAATAATATGAAAATATATCCTCCATCTAATGTTCCATTATCAATAATCAATGGAATTTCCTTGCTCTTAATCCATTTCCTTAGCTCTTGCCAAAGTATGCGTACTGGTCATCCTATAAATTTTCACATTTTGAGTTTGTCTAAGATAAATTGGAAAAAACCCTTGGTTACATTAGTCATAAATGAAGCCATCCTCCTTCCTCTTGGGGATATCGTGTGATTTAAAAGTCTCCTATAAATTTAAGCATACTCATACTAGATAACTACTAAATATGTTTGTTCTTTGTTTCTGAAATTTAGATGAATAGAATTTAGAAAAGTATAATGGCGTATTACAAATTCAAATTTAGATAAGTATAATTTGGTTGGCATAAATTCTCCTTCCTCAATTTGTCATACTCATACTATAAATTTAAGCAGACTCATACTAGATAACATACTTATTATAGATAACTCCTAAATATGTTTGTTCTTTGTTCTGAAAATTTGAGGAACAGAATTTAGAGATGTATAATGGCTTATTACAAATTTAGAGAAGCATAATTTGGTTGCTACAAATTCTCCTTGCTCTATTCGTCATACTCATACTAGATAACTCATACTATAAATTAAGCATACTCATAGTAGATAAGTCCTAAATATGTTTTGTTTTCAAATTTTGAGGAATAGAAGTATACTGGCGTATTACAAATTTAGAGAAGTATAATTTGGTTGGCACAAATTTTCCTTCCTCTATTTGTCATAGTTGACTGCAAGACCTCCTTTTCCTAATAGGGGGGGAACCAAGACATGCATTAGCAGTGGTTGGTGTAGACAAGGGTGCAACTTTGCGAAAAGTTTAAAGTTTAAACCATTTTGACTTGCCAAAGGTCTCCCAGGAAGAAAAGGAGACAATTTCACCTAAATTTGAAGGTTTTCAAACATTTTTCACCGCCCCAAAAGGCGCAAGGGGAAAGTTTATTGTTATTAGAATTTTTGGTTGTGTGGCTTACCAAGGTTCCTCTTCTTTCACAAAAGGTGGCAAACCAAAAGACGGTTTATTAGTGATATTTAGGCTTTGAGAAACCAAAGAGAATCTAAGATCTTTTGTTCTCAAGATTGACCCTAACAGCATGTGTTTCAGAGATTATAATATTTGATTTGACCAACTTGAATGTCAATTGTCTTTAAAGGTGGCTTAGATAGGTCCACCTTTATTTTTGAGTTTATTGCACAAGTATTACTTCTTGTGTGACTCACTAAATTTTATTTTCTGAATTACTCAGTTCTTATGTGACTCACTAAATTTTATTTTCTGAATTACTTTCAGTTAGTTGAGTACTGAACATCAAGGGTGTTAAATTTCATAGAATTATAAAATATTATCTAGGGCAGTAGAGCAGTGGGTATTTTACATTTATAAGGCATATAGTACAAATTACATTAAAAATACATCAAAGAAATGTAAAACATTTGCATTTGCTTACAGATTTTTTGGGATTCTAAACAACTAATTGACTTCTAAAAATTTTAGTCTATGTATTACAAATATACATCCATAGGAAGAAATTCAGAAATGAAATTTAATCGATGTATTACAAATATATATCCACAGTAAGGAATTCAGAAATGAAACTGTCAAATGTTGATTAATTCTAATTTCATAGGATGAAATAACTGTTAGTAGATCATTTCTCCATTTGATCCAGAAATGTTGATTAATTCTATTTCTATAGGAGGAAATTCTGAAATGAAAATTTAAATATATTGTTTGTCACATCATCCACAGATTGTATATGGAAGTAGTCCCAGAAATGCATCTGAGTTGAGAAAAATAGATAAAGGAGAAATAAGTAGTTTTGGGGCCCCAAGTAGCTCTTGGGAGGGATCTGTAGCCATGTAAGGTATGGGTATATAAGTTACAGAATGTTACTGCAAAAAAATTTGCATTAGTTGACATGGAACTCAAATCTTTTCCCATCTTTAGAAGGTAGAGTCGATTAATTTATGACTCAACATGGTATGGTTTGGATCTCCACTTAGCCACATTAGAATTATTTATCATGACGTGTCACTGCTTGACATGATTGTATACAATTTGGAGCCTTTGTTTTGGAAGTTATAATCATAATTCACAGACCCTCAAACAACTATGCCAGCTGCTGTTGTCTTCGTATCCTCCGTCACGCAGCATTAAGATAAACATTGAGATATATCTTGCCATAGATATTATTTTTAAGTTAAGCTTCTTCTCCTCTGTAACTGTTTAGTTTGCTATATATTGTTTGAACCTGTATTTTGTATTCACTCTCAGTGGAATCCAGCTCTGCAAAGCAGTAAGATGCAAAGCTGTAAGTCGAGTATGAAGTATGATGCTGTGATTTGAGAAAGAAGAATGTAACTATGTCTATGAAAGAGCCAAAGTTCAGGCTGGTGTATTGTTTCATTTTAATATTTAATATAATTTTCATGTTTCTTTTTTATATCTGCTTCCCCTGTTTCCATATTTTTGTTTAACTTTACTATAGGATTAAAATGTCAAAAAATAGTTCAATTGTGGTTCCAATATTAATGTTAGAGCAATATATGTTTTTTTTATCAATGACACTTTTCATTATTGGTTTTCTTAGAAACTAAGTTAACGGGTTCACACTTTGGACCCTTGAATTGGGTTCGGGTGTACACCCAGTACGGGTGCGTCTGTGGGTACGAGTTGGGTGTGCATAGGGTGTGCGCCCAGCTCTATGGGTGCACTTGGGTCTGCACACTCATGCACCCTTGAATCGGGTTCGGGTGTGCACCCAGTACGGGTGTGTCTACAGGTGCAAGTTGGGTGTGCTCGATTCCGCACACCCGTGCACCCATGCACACCCTTCGTGCACTCAGCCTGCATGCGAGCATTTGATAGATTTTTTCAAGTTTTTGATGAGTTTTAATTTTTTTCAAGTTTGTGAAGAAGTTTTGAAGTATGTTTTTTTTTCATTTTTTTTATAGATTGCATTGTTGCAACAATGAGTAGTCAAAGCTTAGCGATGGGGGAGGGAACTCAAAATCTTAAAATTGATGTGTTAGGAATGGGAACACTGAGTGGGGGGGGAGGGGGGGGGTGAATCAGTGTTCTACAATATTAACTTTTGATATATTGAAACTTAACTCAATTGCTTAAGTACTGAATTGAATAACAATGCAAGTAAAGTAAACAACCATAACACATAACACCAGATATGATTACGGGGAAACCTTGGCCAAAGGAAAAACCCTGGTGGGAATTAATACCCACTAATAATTGTACTTGTGTATTATGAACCTTTTAATGTTCCTTAGCCCTGTTAGAAGTTGTCATTACAATGCAGTAGTACAATGACCTTGTCAAGAGTCGGACCCTGTTAGGAGTCTTCAGTAACAAACCCTGTTAGGGGTGGTTGGCTCACTGCTAGAGCTCACTGCTCAATAGATAAGGCTACAACCTCCTGAATATCAGATACACACTATATCTACAATGGTGAACTTCTGCTATGATACTGCTTGTTTGATCAGTTCCTTTTGTGCGCTGATGCTTTAACCTCTTGTAAAGCTCTATATCATTCTTACCGCTCTTCGCATACTTTTTCTCTTCTTCTGTCAACTCTATATCTCATCCCATGCACAAATACAAAGGTGCATGTCTTATTTATAGGCGCAAACAAAACTATTCACTACATCGGCCTATAACCTATTACATACAACGCTTCCAAATGAATTGGCTCTAGCATGTTTACATACAATGATATTAACAAGTCTACAACACATTTACAATAGGCACATAGTCTTTACATAACAAAATAATACACGCTAATCAAAATACTAACAGTCAGCTCCATGCTCTGTTCTGTTCTTCCGCTCACTGTCTGTGTCACTTCAACTCGTTGTATCTTCTTCATACTATCACATCTGATCATGCGTTCTTAGACATAGCTTACTAACATATCCAAAAGCTTATCTTCAAGGGCGCATACCAAAACTCGGTCATACGCATGTGCGTTGATGCTTTGTTCATCAGGTGCTTCACTGACTGCTCTATCTTCCATACTTAGCCATTTTCTGATTTTCTAATTAAGTGCGCTGACACCAAAACTTCATATGACTTTGTTGCCACAATGACAACACTAATCTTAGTCATATACACCAGTATAGTCAACTTGCCAACAATCTCCCCCTTTGTCGTTAATGGCAACAAAGGAATATGGCGAAGTTGCTAAACTACATCTTTTACAAAAAAATTTCTAACATATACTCTTATCTTTTTTCTGTACATCATATACTCTATCTTATATCTCCCTTCTACTACTCCATATTACTCTATCCTTCTATTCCATATGACTCTACTCCCCCTTTGACATTAATGACAAAGGTGCTAAAAAATGAAACTTCAAGTACTTACACTAAGAGTACATCCGGGTATGCAATCTTGAGGTTTTGGATCTCTTGCTGCCAAAATGCCTTGAGTGCATCTACTGTCTGGAGATGGGCGCACAATGCATAAGTTAACTTCTCTATCTTTTCTAGATCTGTGCTAGGACCTTGATCATATGTCACAATAGTGGCATCTGTCTCCTTGATATTCTAATTCAACACATCTAAGGAGGGC
This sequence comes from Chamaecyparis obtusa, assembly GCA_027943335.1. Taxonomy (NCBI): domain Eukaryota; kingdom Viridiplantae; phylum Streptophyta; class Pinopsida; order Cupressales; family Cupressaceae; genus Chamaecyparis; species Chamaecyparis obtusa. The sequence continues at coordinate 3,382,130 of BSBK01001913.1, forward strand.
GCAAGTGCATTCCTTAACTGAGTTTGCCTAGCCCTTATCTTAGCCATCTCTTTTTCTGCCTTCTCAATTTTGTCTAACTGACCTTGATAGACATTATTACACATGTTTACATCTTGTGCGGGATCTAGCACTGACTTGCTCACAGCTGCCATCAGAGATTCAGCTTCCTGAATTTTCTTTGAAAGGTTTGACGTAAGTTTGTCTTTATCCATACAGTCGGCTATTATCTTTCTTCCTTTAGTTGCTAAAGCTTTCAACAAAGCTTGACCAACTTTTAGAGAACTAAGATCAAGTGCGAAGTTACCTATCAACTCACTTAGCCTTTTCTTAAGATATTTCTCTTTTGCAACTTTAGATGCTGATTCCTCAAGACTTGAGAAATTTGCTTTGAAGCATGTCAAGAAGGTGCTGACATCATCCACTGAATGTACACAAGACACTTTCTCATCCTCAGGAAGTACGTTATTTAGTATGTGTACTGATTCAACAAACAATGAATTCCTCATTACTTGTTTCTCTTTTTCTTTCTCCATTGCTAGCACACTAATCTTTATTAAATCTTCTTCTCCCAAAGAGTCTAGACTGGTTGTATCAGGGGTCAAACTTGACAACAATGAAGTTGAGGGCTTAGGGGTAAGGATTGTACTGTCCATAACTTCACTCTTCACCTTCACTGGAATTTCAACAGAGGGCTCATCTTCCTTCTCTTCTTCCTTCTCACTTTCATGTCCTGTTAGATCTTCTGCTTCCTTTTCTTCTTCCTGTCTAGTTATGTCTTCAATCTGAACTTCTTCTTGCTGCTTAGGTGAGTTATCACTGCATAGAATTTCTACTTCCTTAGTGCTCACAAATGCTTCCTCAAACTTATCTAGATCCTTATTTGATGCCGCCATGGATATTTCAACATTATCAATCATGATAGTGTCATCTTTTGTCTCAGGCATGGGCGCAAACTCCATTGCTTCAGTAGGCACTGTCACTTAGGGCGCAGAATCCTGTGGACTTGTCATCGGTGCATCAAGGATCTTTGATGCCTTAGCTTGTTTAGAGGGAACTTGAGTTGCAGGCACAATAGGAGGATACATGTGTCTATCCAAGAACACCTTTTCAAATGCTTTCTCAGTCTCCTTTGCTACCAACTCATAGTCCTTATTCATAATCTACAGAGTTCTCAGTTTGGTTCTTAGGTGAGGCTTCACCAAATCTAGCAACAAATTTTTCTCTTCAACTGAACATACTGGGAGGCTTTCATCTAATATCTTTTCCCTCATCCTAAAGACTTCTTCTATAGCCTATCTCTTCAAGGAATCAAGTATATTCCATACTTGATCAGGAATCACTATCTTAAGCTCCAAGACTATCTTCTTGAACTTAATCATGTGTTTGATAATCATCAAATGGATCTCTGATTTATCAATCTCATGATACTCATCATAGAACTTTGCAATTTGATCCAACCTTCCTCTATCTACAACTTTGGTTCTCAATACTTCAAGATTCTGTCTGAATCCTACCTCTGGAGGTGCTTGTGTATTCTTCCCTTTGCTTCTTGTTGTTCTAGAGGATGGATGGCTTGTGTCGGTCTGCTTCTTCCTCTTAGGCATCTTGCTAGGCTCAGGAGGTGGTGTGGACTCCAGATCAATAGTATATGTGGGTGTAGGAGTGTTTTCATCTATCTTTTTCTTCTTCTCCTTGGGATCATTAGTCTTCTCTATTTTCACTTCAGAAGAGAGTGCGCTCTCAATTTGCATTGCAATCTTGGCTTCCCTTGCCTTATCTAAGTTTGCTTGTGTGACTCCATGGATTTTTAGTATGTCTGATGTTATCTTTGATGCTTTCCTTTTTGTTGCTGCACTATACAAGACTGAATCTACTTGTCTTGTCTTCTCCTCATAAGTACCCCATCTTGGTTCATTGGGACCCTTAGGTGCTGACAGTAGGACTTGTGCATAAGCTTCTAGAATGTGTTCCTCCACTTCATAACCAAGTGGATGAATCCACTTAGTTCTAGGCTCTACAGCTTCCATGCATGTGATATCTGTCTCTACCATGAAACAAATGTTGTCCTTATACTTTTCCACTATGCTCTTAGGTATCCTATACCTTCTCTACATTTTGATTCTGAATGTCTTTATTTCTAGGTCCATGAAATCCTTCAAGGTGCTCTGAGATGATGCCTTGAATGAAATTTGTGGCATTGTAGGTAGACTCCTGTCTAGATAGAGATTTGATACTTTTCCAACAATATGGAAGTACATATAGATGATCAATGACCCAAACCTGAATGTTTTGCTCTTATCATGTTTGATAGCCCTTATGTTATCCATCAATTATGCGCGCAAGATCTCACACAAGTTAAACTCTCCATTTTCCTTTATAATTCTGATAGTTGCCAAAATAGTGGCTGCGGACACACTGTTAACTCTGTTTGTATGCTGGAATTTGTAACCAAGTATCATCGCCATGAGCTTGATATCCTTCTCCTCAATTGGCTCTATGGTCATGCCACGCTTATCACTTCGGGACTTACAAGCCTGCTCCCGTTTCTTGACATCCTTGCAAGTAGGAAGAATGGCGCCTGTCTTAGATAGTCCTGTCATCTCATAAATGAGATCTAAAGTAATGCGAACAAGAACTTCTCCTATCCAGAATAAGTCATCATGAATTCTACTCAGTAGAATCTTAATCAATTCACATTCATAGAATTCATATGCCGTCACATACTCAATAATAGGGTGATTTGCTAGGTGCGCAAACTCATCCATGAATGTCATGTCTGGTTTCATCATTGATTCTAAGTGCGATCTTATCCTGCCCAATCCTACAGGTTCTTTCTTGCAATAAATGTATGCATGTATATCCTCTACGTGCATAACTCCCATCGGAGTCCTAGAAAATGCTCCCTCTAGGTCATCTAGGACTAACTTTAAAGGATGCTTCTTAAAAGTGTATCTCTTCCTTTCAGTAACATCAAACACAACTAGAGTGGCCATTACTTACTTAATTGCTCAAATAGGTTTCCAAGGGTTTTTGAACTGTCGCGATCAAACTAGTGTTCCATAACCAACTTTCACACTTCTTCATTGATAAACCAACTGCAATCTCTCAACACTAACCACTTTGATCTCCTGTGCTCTTCAAAGGTTCGATCTTGAATGCAAATGTGTGGATAAAGGATCTCCGATGATTGTTAAAACACCTTTTTGCAATTAATGCTTGCCGCCATGATGTGAAATGTAACAGAGAATTCCAAACTTCGTTCCTACTATGTAAGAACCCCAAATCGGTCCTTAACTGCTACAGACGTTTATCTCAATTTGTTGTTTGAAAGTTTATGATTTTTTTAGATTTTCAAGGGTTTTAGAAATAAAAAGCAAATGTGCAATAATCTGAAATTCTAAAGCTATTCAATCAACTGCTGCAACTTCTATTTATTTTCCAAATGAAATACAAAAGAGAATCAAGACAATCTTTTATTGGAAAATGATTAACAAAGGCAACTACAAAATGCATTAAAAAAAACTTGGGAGAATACACCAGCTACTGTAGGAACTTATTTAATTCAACTTTGCAATGTTGTGGCTGTAAATCTGAAAGAGGATAATGGCTGCGACTTATTCCTCCATAAAGATGCAATTAAATACTATCATCTTCTTGCTGCTGAAACTAATACTGCTGAAGCACAAATAGAGTCTCTGGATGAAACTCTCTGAAATTTCAAATTCACTAGATATTTCACTAGCTCAAATGGATACACACAGAAGAACTACATTCTTCAATGGCAAAGCTGAAATCCTTCTCAGAGGTCGAAATCACAATGATCAATTTGCAAAATAACAATGGATGCCTTCTTTCCCCAACCAGCATAAATAGGCTTTCCAACCCTAAATTGCAATTCCTTGAAAAGCTGCGATTTCTTTCTTCAAGGCATTAAAAATATAATCATTAAATAAATTTAATGATTTAGACTTAGGAAAACATGCCAATAAATTAATACATTAATTTGTCCCCCTTCATGATATTAAGACCCATCACTTAAGTGATTTAATATAAAGTCAATTTACAACTTAATATTAAATCCTTTGCCATTTAATTAATATATAATCACTGAAAACTGAATAACTCCCTCAAAAATGAGAATCTAGCTTAACTGTCTGGAACTGGAGTTGGCATAATAATTTCCCATGTGATCAAATAATATTTCTAAAAATAGCAGGGGTCCATCTCTATGACTCTAAAAGTTTCTAAAAATAACAAAACTCAAACAAACAGAGTCTAAAACCTCTCCATACCAAATCAAGGGTGCTGAGCTCTGCAAAAGTCGAACCATCAAATAAGCATATCTCCTCTATGCACAAATTGACCCTCTATCCGTCTCTTCTAGCCTACGAGGGTCCAATGATAGGCTAATCAATAGCTAGAATGATGTCTCTAGCTAGAAGGGGACATCACAGTCTGCCCTTCCTAAAATTGCTTGTCCTAAAGCAATCTCAACTCTGGATGCTATAAAATCTCCTCGCTCTCCCAAGTGGCATCCTCAACCAGCATGTCCTTCCATTTCACCAAGTACTCCCTGATAGGGTGCCTCCTCAAGTTTCTCTCCCTAAACTCCAAAATAGCCTCGGGCACTAAAACCAACTTCCCCTCATCATCCAAGGGTGGAAGCACTATAGAAGGAACAATCTGGTGTCCTAACACCTTTTTGAGATGTGATACATGAAAAACATTATTGACTTTACTCTCTGCTGGCAAATCCAACTCATATGCCACCTCTCCAACTCTCTTGATCACCCTGAAAGGTCCATAGTATCGTGGCTTCAGTTTCTTAGCACTAGTCCTTTTAAGAGTGGACTGGCGGTAAGGCTGTAACATCAAGTACACCATATCCCCCATCCCAAAAATCCGCTCAGTCCTCTTCTGATCCGCATACTACTTTTGCTGATTTTGTGCCTTAGTAATATTCTCCTTAAGAACCTTTACAATGTCATGGCTCTCCTGTAACAAGTCTCCAGCACTAGGCACTCTACTGTTGCTCAGCAAAAGATCCATGAAATTGGGTGCCTCATACCCATACAATGCCATGAAAGGTGTCATCTGAATAGACATGTGATAAGTGGAATTGTAGCAATACTCACATAGGTAAATCCACTTAACCCAAGCCTTCTGTTGCCCTGCTATGTAGTTCTCGAGGTATCCCTCCACCCATTTGTTGACTATCTCAGTCTGTCCATCCGTCTGAGGGTGGTAGCTAGTACTTAGAGTGAGCTCTGTCCCGCACAATCTGAATAACTCTTGCCAAAAGTGACTCATAAATCTGCTGTCCCTATCACTGACAATGCTCTGAGGTAAGCCATGCAACCTGAATACCTCTTTGAAGAATAAATTTGCCACCTAGGTAGCTGTGTATGTAGTGATCAGGAAGAAGTGGGAAAACTTTGTAAGCCGATCAACAACAACATATATACAGTCTCTGCCCTGGTCTCTCGGTAGTCCTGTGATGAAGTCCATGGACAAACACTCCCACTTTCTGTCAGGAATCAGAAGTGGCTAAAGTAAACCGGTTGGATAAGAGTGCTCCTATTTATTCTGCTGGCAAGTAGGACACTCTCTAACATACTGTAACACCTCAGCCTTGAGCCCTTTCCAAGAAAAACGCTCATGAATCTACCAGTAGGTTTTATAAAAACCTAGATGTCCTGCCCTAGGTGAGTCATAATAAACTCTCAACACCATCCTCCTCACCTCCGACCTTGGCACCAAACAAATGTGCCATTTATAAATGATGAGCTCATTCGCAAGGGTGAAATCACTATCCTGAACTGATCCATCTATGAATCCTGATGCCCATGTATCCTTTGCATACTCTGCAAGGATCAAATGTCTCCAGTCCTTTGATATATACGTCATCAAGCTCAAGTGGGGTCTTCGTGACAAGGCATCTGCTACTACATTTTGTGTCCCCTTGAAATAGGTAATATCAAAGTCATATGCCTGTAATTTACTTACCCATTTTTGCTTCCTGTCATTAAGATCTTGCTGCCCCAGGAAATGTTTCAGACTATTGTGGTTTGTTTTTATGCTAAATTTACTGCCCACTAAATATTGCTTGAATTTGGCCAAAGCATGCATTATGGCCAACATTTCCTTATCATAAATGCTGAAGCTCCTCTCAAGTCCCCTGAGCTTCCTACTCTCATACATAATCGGGTGCTTGTCTTGCATAAGCACCACTCCCATGCCCTCACCAGATGCATCACAATGAAGCTCAAATGGCTTACTAAAATCTGGTAATGCTAGCACTGGACAAGAAGTCATCAACTCCTTGAATTTATCAAAACACTCTTGTGCCTCAGGAGTCCACAAGAAAGCCCCCTTTCTCATTAAATTCGTCAAGGCTGCCTGGAGTATCCACTAACAAACCTCCTGTAGAACCCACACAACCCCAAAAATCCTCTCAACTGTGTCAGGTTTACTAGAGTAGGCCACTCGACAATAGCACCAATCTTTTCAGGATCCATGCATACTCCCTGTGCACTGATAATGTGACCCAGATATAATAACTCTAATAATCCCAAATCACATTTAGACTCCTTTGCATACAAGGATTCCCTACTCAAATTGCTCAACACAGTGTCTAAGTGTCGCACATGTTCATCCCATGTCCTACTATAGACCAGGATGTCAACAAAGAAGACTAACACAAATTTCCTCAATTGAGGTTGAAAGACCTTGTTCATCATGGACTGAAAAGTGGCAGGAGCATTAGTCAGCCCAAATGGCATAACTACAAACTCAAAATGGCCACAATGACACCGAAATGTCGTCTTCTCTATATCCTGCTCTTTGACTCTGATCTGATGATAGCCTGATCTCAAATCAATTTTGGAGAAGAAGCATGCTCTTTGTAACTCATCTAATAACTCATCAATCCGTGGTATGGGGTACCTGTTTTTGATAGTCTTCTTGTTCAGGACCTTGTAATCTATGCACATCCTAAGAGTACCATCCTTCTTCTTCACCAAAACCACGAACGAAGCAAAATGAGACTTACTTGGTCTAATGTGCCCCATAGCAAGTAGTTCCTTGATGGTTTTCTTAATCTCATCCTTCAATCTCTTTGGATGTCTATAAGGTGTAATCATAATGGGTTTGGCACCCTCCTCCAACTCAATGATGTGCTCAATACCTCTATCAGGAGGACTACCTGGTGGAATGTCACTGAACACCTTACTATGCTTGATTCTCAGCGCTTGTATGTCTGGATGATACTTGGAATATTTTGGTCATGTCTCAGCAAGCTCCCCATGCGTCTGCAAGACATCATCCTAAACTCACTGTCATAGATGGCCTTAAGTATATGTGTCTTTCCATCCGATTGGAACTTCATCTCCATGTCTCTCAAATCGAGAGTGAACACTCCAATGTCATGAAACCAAGTCATACCAAGTACTAGATTTGTGTCACCCATGTTTACAACATAAAAATCAGCTTTGAAGTCAAAGTTATTAATCCTCAGGGGTAGACCTATAATCTTCCTATCACATTTGAGGACGTAGCCATCAGCTACCCTCACTCTCAGACCCTCAAACTGCTCTGTCCAAATCCCACGTCTCTCAACCAACCTGGAATCAATAAAATTATGAGGGGCACCTGTATCGAGCAAGGTGACAACTCGCTGCCCTGCCAATACTCTCCTCATCCTGAATGATCTCTCCTATTGCACACTGGTGAGTCGGGCCTCCTTAAGTCTACCCTCAGTCATTTCATCACCTGTAGCCATTTGGTTCATCTTTTCATCACGTATGCTTACCTTTTCTTCAGCTGATTCCTCATTTTCAGATTGTTGGTCTGAATTTTTAGAATCAGAATCCTCATAATAAGCCCACATAATCCTGTTTGCTTTGCCCTTGGGTCTTAAAGGATAATCATGGTTCTTGTTGTGAGGTCCTTTCCAATAGAAACACAATTTCTTCTTTCGCAAATCATTAAGTGTTTCCCTATCAAGAGGTGCAAAAGATTTATCTCTATTTTCGGGTTTAAATTCGGTCCTCTCTAGTTTCTTAAAGAATGGCTTATTGTTATGGCTAGAGGAAGCTGCCTTGGGCTGGAATTTATTTACTAGGGCTGCATGCTCCATGCTCGTGGCTTTATTCATAGCATCATTCAATGTGGAAGGATCAAAAGCCTTTACCCAACCTCTGACTAGTTCTGATAAGCCTTCCGTAAATAATACTATCAACCTCCTCTTTGATATGTCTGGCACCATAACTGAGGACCGTTGAAACTTATTAATAAAATGCTCTAAGCTCCCTATCTGTTTGAGTTGTGCCAGGTCTCTAAAGTAGACCTCTGGGTCTTTCTTGTCAAACCTCTCAACCAATCTATCCACGAAGTCCTGGTAAGAAGTCACCAGGTTGTGCTGAAGAGTGATCAACCAATGATACCACCAATCGTGTGCTACTCCCTCCAAATGTAAGGTGGCATATTTTATTGCCTCAATCTCTGTCATAGGCCTCAACGCTAAGAAGGTATCAAGCTTGTGGATCCAAGCTTGCGCTATCAATCTACCACTACCATCAAAAGTGGACAAGGAAAGCTTGCCTATAGCACGCTTTAGTTCATTATTCTGCCCCTTGGGTCTCCTATCCTGTCTGACTGCACGGTAGTGTTCTCTCCTTTGATTCACAAACCTTTCAAAGGTCATCCTTTCTCACACATGAGGGGCCAATAGTTCCCACTCATCATTTGCATCCATAAGGATGTCTGCAAACATCTCATCTCTAGCTTCCTCTACTGGATCCTGTGCTGGTTCCTCCCTAACAAAGGTAGGACGTGTTGGTCTATTTGCTGTCCAAGAGTGTGTCCTCTATGCTCGTGGAGAACCTACAGCACTCCTGTTATCCTCATGTTCCCTATTCTGCCTGTCAGGTGGATTCATCCGCTCCATCATGGTAGTCAGTTCTTGTAAGGCCTGGGCCACCTGCAGCTGTCATGTTGCCATAGTTCTAAAAAACTCTCTGGTTTCCTGGTCTTCATCATTCCTATTTACCCTGGGTGGGCTACCATCACTTCTGTCACCCATGGTGACCGACTGTCATTCTAAAACTTGTTCGCCTTCAAGTAAGGCTCTCATGCGTGTATAATACCTATGTGAACCAACCTCTTCTGGAGTTTAGTTATTGTAATTAACACATCATCATATTCTCTATTGTAATTACCACACTTTATCTAAAATCTATTCTAACTGAAGGAATTAAGAAACCAAGCAAGCTTCAAGACACATCAAATAATCACCAAACTTCAATAAATTTTTTATTGTCTCAATAGCCCTTAGCAACAATCACAAAATTCACTCCCTTACAAATGAGAAGTGAGGCCTTTATATAGGTCCCCAAATACAATGAGTAGCCCGGATCAAAACAACAACCGATGGCCCAGATTTTGCCACCTGAGTCCTAATTAGGGTTAGGGCAAAGAAAGAAGAATCTACATTAATGCAAAAATGAATCCACTACCATAATGGGTAATAAATACCCATTATGCATGCATGCTCAAAAGAAAAGTGGGGTGCAATTAATGACCACTATGTATGCCCACTATGCATTGAATGCATTTGCTGCCTATTTTGACCTTTCTGCTTAAATGTTTGGAATCTATCTAGCTTTGTCTCCAATTCCTCCACACTAACGCTAGGTGTTGATTCTTGTCTGAACTCCAAGGAGACCATTGCTTTCTCAGACTTCTTTAAACTCTCATCCCAATTTGGTATCAAGTCCTGAGTAGTGTGCATATCATTCGAGAAGACAAAGAGGTTCTCGTAATCATGCTTTGTGAAAAAGATCATCTAAAAGGACTCCTCCAACTTGCTCTTTAGGTTGCTCAGGGTTATCTCTTCTTCAGTGAGCCTTTGTGATAATAGCGAGGCGACATTGTTGGAGACCGCCTATCAAATATTATCGGCTATTTCCTTCAGTCGAGTGGATTCCCCAACGAAATGCTCAAACATTTCCTTGGCCATGAGCACTGCATCGTACCATCTGGAAAATTCATATGCTTCACCTTCCCTGACAACTCCGCCATCAATCAACTTCTCATTGGGTGTCTCCATCAGCTCACGTAATTCTGTAATTATCTCATCCCTATAGATGCACTCATCTTCCCAAGATTCCTCCATACATTGAATTTGGGAAAGGATAGCAAGTGCTTTGTCCTAGATTTTCACCAAATCTTTGACATGTTTGTAGGCCTCATTCTGGATGCCCTGTATCCAAACCTTTGCTCCTTGTGCAATCCTCCTGATCCTATCTATACCCTGCATTGACTTTGTTGGAATGACTGGAGGAATAAATGATGGACCCTCTTCCCTAAATGGATGGGGTAAGCTATTTATTGAGTCGCACAGGGCCTTGATTAAGCCCTTCTACCTCTGATATTTCTCCTCAAGCTTCTTCATTTTGTCCTTTACCGCCTATGTCTAGTCATCAAAATCTTCCATGACCCACGCTCTGGATGCACGGCCTAGGTAATTTGATCCCTTGCCTTATTCGCCACCGGTGTTGCAACCTGCAAAATTCTAGACCTAGATTCTCCTTAGATATCTTCATGAACTTCTTAGCCTTTCCCTTCTCATTTGATCAGTTGACTTGATCTAGGATTTCCTGCGATTCAACTGTTGGGTCAACTTTCTTCTCTTGACTTCTCTGAATCCTCCATCTCAACCATTTTGGAATATTTGCATTTTGATCTCTCTGTACTGCCAACTTCTCTTGTCCTTGGACTTCCCTAATATTAGTCTCTTCCTCAACTCCTGAACTTTTTGCCGCTTCCTCAGGAGCTACGACTTCTACTGTATTAATTCCCTTCCTCTACTATAGGAATCCCTGTTACTGCCTCCTGAGCTTCTTCTTTCATCATCTCTCTTTCTAGAAGTGTACCAAGACTTTCTTCGGTGGTGATATCCCACTCTCTCCCTCTTCTTTGTGGGAACCCTTCATTGGCATTGATACTCAATCTATCTTGTATTGACCTGGTCATGCGCCCTTCTTGCACTGTCCTTTTGCTTGTTTCTACTGCTTGCCCAAGAAAAGTGCCTATCTCTTGCACGCTTGGAGTCCGACTAGGTGAGGACGACACATTTTTGGTCCTTTGCATATTTTGTTGTGGCTCTTCAATATGAAGATCTAACCTCCTCTTTGCATGTGTTTCTTGAGCAACATCCTTTTCTTTTCTGCGTTCTGCAGTTCCTGATGGAATTTCTCCTTCTATTCTTCCTCCTAAAAGGTGTTTTGGTCTCTCATCCCTCAGTGGTTGATGACCCACCAACTTGTACAATCACCCTGTCAAACTATTTTTCAACCCACCACTTTGTAAAGTCCAAGACTGGTTTTGACAATGCATCTAGGTTTGTAATCTCCTTCTTTTGCCAATCATAGGGATGAATTATCCTCTCCTTTTCTGGATTGTATCCTTTTGGGAGCACATTCCATCTGTAATCTCCTTCTTTTGCCAATCATAGGGATGAATTATCCTCTCCTTTTCTGGATTGTATCCTTTTGGGAGCACATTCATATCTTACTCCATTTTGCATGCTCTGATGATGTTCAGGGTCAATTTGGAATGCATCCTTTTCCTAATCTCATTTTCATCAACAGCGTTGGCCCAAAAATCTTCGAGGTGAACCCTATGCTGATATCTTGATCCTAGTACTGATTTGATTTTGTTGTAAGGATCAAAGTCAGGCCTTCCTATATGGAATGGTAGATGTAAGAAATGCAATTCATCCTAAGATCTCTTAGCTGCCTTAAAAAATGGGCACATTTCACCTTGATCTTCGCCTATGGAAATTGGAAAATCCAACCCCAATGTTTTCTTGCCCTTCTAAATTTTGTCGTATACTGTCAATTGTCGATTGAGTTCCAATAAGACCATTTTATAAGTATGGCTGTGAAGAAAATCCCTGCAAGCTGATGTAGGAGAAAGCGGGAAACTGAATAAAGCATGCTCCGTTTTGGTCCACTAGCTTCATTGCTGTGAAGAAAATCCCTACAACTTGATGTAGGAGAAAGTGAGAAACTGAATAAACCATGCTCTGTATTGGTCCACTAGCTTCTGTTGCAACTAATAATCTCAAGTGAATCCTCTTTTGCAAATTCCTAATGATCCTCATGGAAAATGCATCATTAACGCTATTGATTTCTCCTTCGCACTTCAGCCCATCGTACCTCGTAGTCTATGCCAACATGTATATGATATACAAACTCATGTAAAACTTCCTTGAGTGCTCCAAGTTCTCCAGTTGCTGGTTCAAGCTGTCACTGATCAGTCCTGCCCAATCTACATGGTTATGCTCCTCAACTAGCTGCTCAACAAAGTACCACATCCAGATCTTGAATAGATAGGATTGTGGCAAGCTAAATATTCTACTTAGCATCATAACCAAATCATTATACTCCCGGTGAAAATCAAGCCACACCATCTCCTTGGAAAAATGAGACCTATTCTTCCGTAGCCACTTATTGTTTATAATCTCTTCATAGTACTGAATTCCGATAGTGAAGACTCTTTCTGCTTGCTCTTTTGTCTTCAACACCAAATTCCGTGATGAATGAACTCCAAATGCCTTTGAAATAGCTAGTGGGAAGAGATCAACAATGATGTTCCCTTCTGTATCCTTGATTGTCCTATCTCTGGGATCATAATGTTTTGCGCATTCCACAATCAACTCAGGATGTTGAAAAGGAGGGAATCCAGCTACAACTACAATTCCACTTCACAATTCGAGCAACCGGGGTGTGTTGGGTGATGATCTTTGTAAGCGAACATCCTCCTCTGAAACTCAATCATATCTAGGAATGTGTCTCCAACTTTTTCCCATTTTGAAACTATCTTAGATTCTGGATAAAATCCTCTTTGCTACTTTTGGTTACGCTAGTTCCTCCGGGCTCTGCTATCTTCCTGGAAAAACAACACACATAAGAGCATGGAAGAAAGTGAGAGAACAATTTCTCCATACAAGAGAAAATTTGAAATTTTGTCAAAAATTTCTCTATTTTCCTCCACAATAAGATTTTCTCTTTCTTCCCAAAAATCTATGCTTTTACATAGATTCCTTCAACTTACTGAAAAAAACCTCTCACAATTTTAGAAAGTACATCACACTTTTCAAGAAAATTTTCTTTCCTCAAGAAACACCTCTCACAAACTCTCTTGAATCCTCATAACTTTCTCAACTTTGTTCTCCTCAACTTGTGTGTGGGAATGAAAAAAGAGGGGTTGCTTATATAGATTTGCAAAGCTTGAAAAAATTCTTTAAAGGCTACATGCTAATTTTAGGAAACTGCCTTACTTTCCACCCAAGATTCCAATTTTGCATAGATTCTCTTACACTTGTCTCAGTTTTTCTACCACCTTTTGTAAAACTTGCCAATTTGAGTGTTTGTTTTAACTTCATGGAGAAGTTATCTTCATTTTGGAGTTGATTTGTTGATTTTTAAATTAATTATTGAAAAACACAATAATTAATAACTTTCAATTATTTTCCAAGAGCGATTTATTCCTTTTCAAATTTAATTATTTATAAATATCAATAAAATCAATATTTAATTAATTGTCTACATTTAGGTCCCAAAAAAAACAACTTCAACTTTCGCTTTTTTCCCAATTTTCAAGAATTTACCAAATTCCCAAAATGATTTGTTTCCAAATTCATTGCTTTTCTCAATTTTCTCCAAGACTTTAAAAATCCTCCAAGATTTCCAATTTTTGAAATTTTTGATCATTTTATTGCTTTAATTGTTTTTATTGATTTTCTCCAAGACTTCAAAATTTCTCCAAGATTTCCAACTTTTGAAATTTTGATAGCAAAAGCTTATTAATAATTAAATATTAAATAAAATTTTAACATTTAATCAATTTTCAAAATTGACCTTTCCATTTCAATCCTTGGCTTATGTGAGTTCATAATAAAAATTGCGTTTTAAAAAAAAATAGCATCCGACCACTCCACGAATGGGCACAATGTTGGATAACTGGCAAATTTTATTCATAAATCTTCTTTCACACCTCGTATTATGGGCTTGGGCGCACATTAGGCATGCTCGCAGATTGCAACTTCCTTGACCGAGTGAAATTTGTGCTCATTAACGTTGTAAGGCACACTTTTATTGTGATGAGGGAATTTTTAGACTTTAGGAAATTCGTGACTAAGTTTTGTGCCTGGAAGAGGGCTCGGGCAGGCTTTTACTTTGGCATCATTATGTGACTAGCCCAAAATTGTGCTTGGGAGATTACTTGAGCGACATTTGAGATGAGTTAAGGATTATGTGATGTCCCCATTTTAGCAGTAGTTCAGGAGGATGTTTTGGTCAGTTCACATTGCAACCCTCGTGAGCTGACAATTGGATTTGAGGGTCTCTGTGATAGACTTGCTATTTATAGTAATTCTATTTTAGGATGGTTACTTTTTTTGGCAGTGCAATGTGGGCACAGGGTGCTGAGTGTCAAGAGCATTCAATTAAGTCACTTGCATATTGAGTTATTAAGCTTGGCTTAATTAATTTCTTATGAGTTTTAATGTTATAATTTAATTGTGTTGTTGAAGCTTCTTAAGTGAAATGAGTAAGCTTGAAGCCTTGATGGTTATAGTATGTCTATTTTAGGATGGTTGCTTTTTTTGGCAAGGCAATGCGGGCACAGGGTGCTGAGTGTCAAGAGCATTCAATTAAGTCACTTGCATATTGAGTTATTAATTAAGCTTGGCTTAATTAATTTCTTATGAGTTTTAATGTTATAATTTAATTGTGTGTTGTTGAAGCTTCTTAAGTGAAATGAGTAAGGTTGAAGCCTTGAGTTTGTTGTGTGATGAAGAAGCCATCTTTTAATGTTTATTAAAAGGGCCTTGAAGGATTTTGAAATCCATTATCATTATGCAAAACATCTTTGGTGAAAATCAAATTTGGAGAGGAAACTCAAGGGTTTGGTATTGAACTTGAAGGAAACGATAATTTTCTTCCGGGCTTATTTATACACTTTGAATTGGATTAAATGCCAATGAATTGTGTATCATTTTTGTCCTTTGAATGCTGAAGGAGGATGTCCGTACGATAGTTCCAGGAGCTGCATTTTATTCAAGGAGCTGTGAATTAATACAAGGATTTGCATTTCAGTTTGTGGTGTGCAAAGTTGAATTTGCGTTTTTGTCTTAAGGAGGCTGCCATCCTTCATTGACACCTTTGGCTGCGTGTAGCACTTCCATATAAGGGATTCGTAGTTTATATTTATGTTGGCATCTTCATCCAAAGGGCTGTGTCAAGTGCCAAGCAGCTGCGATTTCTTTTAAGGTGCTTATTTGAAATTATAATATTGAATTCTTTCTAGTATATTTGCAAACATATGAATGGCATAAATTAGTGAATATTTGAGGAAGAAGGTCTCTTGTTGGTTGATCCTATTTCATGTTTTGAGAAAATTGCAAAAAAAAATTATATATGTTTAAAAGCACAAAAGAAAAATTGCAAAACAGTTCAAATATACAAAATAAGTTTTTTCTAGCAAAGAGCCAGTCAAGCTCTTTACAGTGGTATCAGAGCTATAGTCTTGCCAACCTACAGGTAGCTGGGTCCAGTTATGGCAGAGAGATTTGTTCCAAGAATGCATTATACCCATAGGGGTAGAGCTTCACCACCACCAAAAGGTAGTGAACATGGACGACAGTTTGGTGACATGAATATTGACAATATTGACATGAATATTGACAATATAGAGATGCTTTCAGAAATTTGGCAGGACAACATCATGTTGTAAATGTTTTGCAACAACTATCTGACACATTACAATGCATGACTTTGCCTGGTGATCATGGCAGAGATAGGGGCACTAGGAGTGCATCAGTTAGCTGTCACAGGTAATTGACAATATAGGTAATGATGTGGACAGAGAGGCTAGTGATGCTTTCAGAAATTTGGTTGGACAGCATCATCTTGCAAATGTTTTGCAACAACTATCTGACACCTTACAACGCATGACTTCGCCTGGTGATCATGGCAGAGATAGGGGCACTAGGTGTGCATTAGTTAGCTCTCACGGGTCTAGAATTGAGGATATACATGATTTTAGAGTTGATCCTATAGGCACTTGTGATAGGCCTTTACGTCCCACTTTCTTGAGGCCTAAGGAAGATACAACGAGTGTTGAGATGGAGCTAGCTCCATTTGTTGATGATATGGTGGCTCATTTTGTAGAGTGGGATGCTTTACCTGAAGCAATCAAAAGAAATTTGAACTTTGACAGGTTCTTGACGCAAAAGAGAGAGCATTCCAGAGATAAACCTAGTCCTGACATGAGACAGAGGCCCAGACAGAGTGATTTAAAACAAGCAACTAGCAAATTGACCTTGACTCACTTTGACGAAAGTGGGAAGATAACAGCTAGAGTTTGGGTTCACAAGATGGATACATATTTGTCATTATGTCCTATGTTTGAAGAGGACGCTATATGGTTTGTTGTGTTGCACTTGGATGGCATAGCTCAGGAGTGGTGGTACCATGGGCTAGTTTCATTGTACCATGATCAGATTATATCCTACCAGGAGTTTGTAGACAAATTGGTGGAGAGGTTTGACAGGAAGGACCCAGAGTCCTATTTTCCTGAGTTGGCACAACTCAGATAGACTGGTAGTTTGGAGGGTTTCATCAGTGAGTTCCAAAAGGTTTCAGTTATGGTGTATGATATTTCAGAGAGGAGGCGTGTGATGCTGTTCGTAGAGGGGTTAGTTGAGCCTCTCACGGGTTGGGTTAAGTCTTTTGACTCTTCATCATTGTAGGAAGCCATGAAGAAAGAAAGAGACTTAGAGTTTTCAGCTCCTCGTACTAGATTTCCTCCTAAACCATCTAGTTCTTCATATGACAACAAGGCTGCTCCAAAAAGAATAGATGGATCAGATTCAAAGAAACCTATGATAGGGCCCTTAGATCAAGAAACGCTTAATGATTTGAGGAGAAATAAATTGTGTTTTTATTGTAGGGGCCCATATGATAAAAAGCATGAGTGTCCTTTGAAGCCTAAAGGAAAAATGGGCTTATGGAGTGGTATTATGAGGATGAACATAGTTCTGATTTTGCGGGACAGCAAGATGACAATGAAGAAGAGAGCTATGGAGGAATAGTTAATGAAGAAAAAGTTGATAAGAATCCCAACCTTAAGGTAGTATACCTCTCCAGCATGAAGAAAGAGGGATCTTTCAGGTTGCGGGGTCTCTTGGCAGGGCAGCATGTTATCGCTTTGTTGGATATAGGGGCTACCCATAATTTTATTGATTCACAATTAGTATCCAAGAGAGGCTTATAGATTGAAGGATTTGAAGGTGGCTGATGGTTACACACTTAAGTGTGACATGATGATTCTAGACCTTCCATTGCGGTTGAACAATTATGACTCTAAGTCTGATTTTTATGTGGTTGATATGGGAGGTACGAAATTGGTTTTGGGCATAAGCTGGTTGCATTCCATTGAGGCATTTTATCTCAGCCTTAAGGACATGGAAATGAGGTTTGAGATAGATGGGAAAAAACTTATTCTTAAGGCTACCAGAGAGGGAAATTTGAGGACTATCACACTTAGATGTATGCAACGTCTCATTAGTCATGATGCGGTTGAGTGGGCAACAAAGTGTAGATTATTGCCCACACTTGATGAGACTGGGAAATCATCTTATCATCACGACATATAGGATTTTAGGACTAAACACTCTAAAATGTTTAGTGATTTACCTCATGGTAGGCCACTTGACAGAGGTATTGAGCACATTATTGAGTTAGAAGAGGGAAAGCTCTGACCTATTGTGGTAAAAGTATAAACTCAAGGGAATTATTGTATTGAGTGTAATGTCCCTGTCATAAAATAAATAAATTAATAATCTCTTGTATGTGGACCGATTGATTTAGCTTATCTCGGTACCTTTTTATTTTTGTTCCGTAGGTGTTTGCCATGTTGGCGTCTTTTGTAAACCCTCGGGAGTTTCTCCGCAGGGGTATTTATGACCGACGCGAAGGATGTATTTTTCATATATTGAGATTTGATACTTTATTTGTATTTGCGAATTCTTGTTGGGATTTTGTTGTCCGCCATTTCGGAGGTGAAACATCCTCCCTATTTGGTATTTTGCAGTTTTGGTGGGATTCAACCCTCACCCTACTCTGCTTGTTCTCTGGTTTTGGATTTGGCGATTTGAAGCAATATCTATTATTCATATTTCTCTTGCAAGTGTTTATTTTTGAATTGTGTGATGGTAGTAAAGACTGGAGCATATTAAAGGCTGGAAAACTCCCCCCCATGGATACCCTTCTACATTGCATGGCTCTCATCCCTCGGCGTACACCCTAACTCATTCTGTATGACTTGCATTCTTCATGGTATGGTCCGCAATTAGACACCGTACATCATCTTCACCATACGACCCTCAGCCTCCACTGTACGACCTGCAACCGACACTGTACGACCTACAACCAACATTGTATGGCCTCCACCGTACGGCTGCCACAGACACCGTACAACACATCCACCATACGGTCTACAACAGTCACCATACGGTCCTTGTACTATATGGTCTCAAGTGCTTTCTCTGGCCCCTCCAATCTGTATGGCATCCCAGCTTCTGTTCCATGCGGATGACCAATCACTGTACGGCCGCCTTCAGCCATCGTGGTCACACAATAGAGAATTCATCAGGGTTTGGAACATTACATTGAGTTTATACGATAACTTTCTTCAGGGCTTATTTATACACTTTGAATTCGATTAAATTCCAATGAATTGTGTATCATTTTTGTCCTTTGAACACTGAAGGAGGATGTCTGTATGACAGTTCCAGGAGCTGCATTTTTATTCAAGGAGCTGCAAATTACAAGGATTTGCGTTTCAGTTTGTGGTGTGCAAAGTTGAATTTGAGCTGCATTTTTGTCTTAAGGAGGTTGGCATCCTTCACTGACACCTTTGGCTGCATGTAGCACTTCCATATAAGGGAGTCGTAGTTTATATTTATGTTGGCATCTTCATCTAGTGGCCTGCGTCAAGTGCCAAGCAGCTGCAATTTCTTTTAAGGTGCTTATTTGAAATTATAATATTGAATTCTTTCTAGTATATTGTCAACTTTTGTTCCAAATTATAATATTGAATTCTTTAAGGTGCTCTGAGAGTGGGGTTCCAAATTTTGTCAACTTTCCTTGACTACACGTCTTTTGTGCTTGCACATTTTTGCATTCTCAACTGTCATTTTCTACATAGAATCCGACCTTTTGCCATACGTGCTGAGAAAGCTTCGAGATCATTATGGAATTGTATTGGGATTCATCAATGAATAGGTTTCTCATCGTGTGAGGTACCTTTAGTGAAACAACTTTTCCACATACGAACATTTTTCTTTCTCTGCTTTCCATGGGTCGGTCTAATTCCTGTCAGGCACATAGAGAGCCATTCGATGGATGCTTTTCCTTTGATGCCTCGAACCACTCTTGTAGATATAGAGGATTTTCACATCGTTCTTGGACAATATGGAAGTTATGCTGGACATGTATCAGAATTGCACCTTTAGCTTTGATAATGAAATCTAGCTATCCTGTTGAAACATGAAAACTCTCTCCGATGGTGGGTTGTCCTGAAATGAGAGATGAATCTCTGGAAGATAGGCCGGTTCCTAGGTAGTGCTCACCTAAAACTATATTATATGTGGAAAAAGGATGAGAAAAGGATAATGTAAATGAATCCTAAACCTAAACAAGGTGATACACCAATAATTGACATGCAACTTTAATTAATTCAGCAAGAATCTTGTCCATAAACCAAATGATAGGGAGACATCCCTATAGAGCTCTTGATTTTGATTCTATCTGCCCAAAGTGCAAATCACAATTGCATATGCCAGTCTTTGGGATTCTTGTCCAATAACTTCTTGATTGCACCCAGTAGGTTCTTGTTCGTTGATTCTGCTAATCCATTTCCTTGTGGATAGTAATTCGATGAAAACTTCAGTGTGATTCCATAATCAAATGCCTAGTTTGAAAACTTCAAAGATTTAAACGCAGATCCATTGTTGCACACAAGGGCATGTGGGCATCCAAACCTAGTAACAATACTCTCTTCCAGGAACTTGATGACTAGCTCTATCGTGCAATTTTTAAGTGCTTGAGCCTTTGACCACTGAGTGCAATAATCAGTAGCGGTCAAGATGTATTTGTGCTGTCCTGATGAGGGCGGATTAATTGGACCGATAAAGTCTAGTTCCCACTTTGCAAAAGGCTTTACTTCAATCATAGGTTGCAATGGCATGACATAATTTCTTTGATGCATTGCTGCTACTTGACATGTGTGACAGGTTTTCACATGTTCATAAGCATCTTTAAACAATGTGGGCCAATAATATCTCGCCCTAGAAATTTGATGAGCCATAGCTAGACTGCTTCCATGCTTATTGTGAAAATATTCAATAATCTACTTTGCTTCTTCTTCTCCATCATGATTCTTTCTGTATAGCACAACTCCTTGGAGCATGAACTGTTGTATCTCCATATTGTACTCCTGAATGATGGCCATCCATTTTTCTCTTCTCTCTCCCAATTCATTTTGCATTAGCAATGTCTTTATTGTGGCGTCAGGAACAATTGCATAAACCTTGCTTCTCAAAATGTAATGTTGAAATCTCTTGGTTTCCTTTACTAGAGCATAGGCTTGTTTCTCTATGTTTGGGTATTTCAACTCTGCATCCTTCAATGGTGAACTCATAAAAGCAATAGGATTCTCATCCTTTTCTTCTGTCCTTTGAGTAAGGATAGTTGCACAGGTGTGCTCTGATACAAATGAATATATGTAAAATGGTTTGGTGTAATCTAGACTGACCAAAATAGGAGAATCCACAATTGCTTGCTTTATCTCTTCGAAAGCCCTCTTTGCTGCAAGTGTCCAATCTATCTTTGCACCTTTCTTCAACATATCATTCAATGGCTTGACTATTTCAGCGAATCAAGATATGAACTTCCTCACAAAGTTGATTTTGCTAAAGAATGATTTTAACTCTTTTTGACTAGTTGGCAACCCTAACTTTGAAATTGCTTCAATGCGCTTAAGATCAATCGAGATTCTATGCTTTGAAATTACATGCCCCAACAATTTTCCTTTGGTCAATGCGAACATGCATTTCTTTGGATTCAATGAAATGCCATATCTTTTGCATCTCTGAAAGATTCTTCTTAAGTCACTTATTTGATCCTTCCTGCGTCAAGAAAGCACGATGAGATCATCCATGTATATTATAATGCATTTTCCAATCAAATCCTTAAAGGCGTAATCCATGGCTCTCTGAAAAGTAGCTCTGACATTAATCAAACCGAAGGGCATTCTTTTGTATGAAAATGTGCCCCACTTGGTTGTGAAAGAAGTTTTCAATCTATCTTCTTCTACCATCCCCTGGTTATATCTAGAATAACCATCTAAAAACAACATCATTTGACATCCATTTACAACTTGTATCACTTCATCTAGTGATGGCACCGGATAATTATCTTTTTTTCGAGAGCTCTGTTAAGATTGCAAAAATCCACGCACAATCGTATTTCTCCATTTTTCTTTCTAACAGGAACCAGATTGGCGATGCACGTCGAGTGTCTGACTGGAAAGATTATTCTTGCAGAAAGAAACTTCTTCACTTCTTGACGTATCAATGGTTCTAGTAGTGGATTTATCAGCCTTTGCCTTTGTTGAAATGGCTTACTATCTGGCTTCAAATTAAACCGAAGGGCATTCTTTTGTATGCAAATGTGCCCCACTTGATTGCGAAAGCAGTTTTCAATCTGTCTTCTTCTACCATCACTTGGTCATATCCAAAATAACCATCTAAAAATGACATCATTTGAGATCCATTTACAACTTGTATCACGTCATCTAGTGATGGCACTGGATAATTATGTTTTTCGGAAGCTTTTTTAAGATTGTGAAAATCCACGCACAATCGTATTTCTCCATTCTTCTTTCTAATAGGAACTAAATTGGCAACACACATCAAGTGTTTGATTGGAAAGATTATTCTTGCAAAAAGCAACTTCTTCACTTCTTGATGTATCAATGGTTCTAGTAGTAGATTTATCAGCTTGTGCCTTTTTCGAAATGGCTTTCTATCTGGCTTTAGTGGAATTGTATGTGTAATGAGGGACGTATCATAAGTCTTCAAATCTTTGTATCCCCATGCAATCACATTTGGGAATTCCCTCATAAGCCTCAGAATATATTCCTTTCCTGAGGAGTAGAAACTTTACCAATAAAAACATTCTTGACATTCTCTTTAGTTCTTAGGTTCACTTTTTCTCGTTCCCCTCCTTCAGTTGTCTGATACTTGAGGGCACTCAACCTATTAGAATAAAAAATTCTTTCCAGCTCAATCATTCCCTTAGGAATTGTATTTGTCCTCAAATTCATAATTTCATCAATTTCCAACTATGCTTGTTGTTCTCCAAAGGGTACTTGTGCTTCAAAGACCCTCGAATTGTCAGAAAATCAAGGATATGCTTATCATCGTCAAACACTTAGAAGTTTGTTATGTTTTCAGGAATAGATGGTACCGAAGTCCATTCAACTGTGAGCTTCTTCACACAGTCCATGGCTAATGGCTCCAGAGAACTTGTAGATTGAGCCAATTAATTTGCGACCGAATTGCACGTTTGATTTATTCTTTTAATATTGAAGGCATCAAAGCTTTCAATCAAATCCCAAACTCTGCTACAGTAACGATCCAGTCTTTTATCATGAATTGTATACTATTTTCTAACTTGACCCACCACTATGTCTGAATCTCCACGCACATGCAAGATCTTGGCACCCTTTTGGATAACAAGTAACAATCCAATAACTAATGACTCATATTCAACAACATTATTTATACAAGGAAACTGCAGTCTGTGTGCTGCCAAATAAGTTTCTCCAGTAGGGCTAATAAATTCAACACCGACTCCACTTCCTTTCTTCGACTTTGATCAATTAAATGATAACGTCCAAAATTGATCATTGGCTTGTGTACTGGAAGGTTCACCTCTTACTTGCTCAATTTGTTTTTCATGTTTTCCTTCAAAATTCTGCTTCTTATCTTCTTTAACTTCTTTATACCATGGTTCTGAGATCGCCACTTGACTTGGATTTTTCACATCGATAATTTCTTCAATATTTCTTGCCATCGATACTTGCGGAACCATTTTGGATACTTGTGCAATTGCAACTTTGCACATTGTGCATGATATTTCTGAGTAAAAAGCATTATGTATTCTGCACCAATTAGGTAGCAACAAATTCTGAATGCAGGCATCTTTTCCCAACTCAACTTCTTGCTTAACACTTTTCAAGATGAAGTTTCTAAAATTCTTGAACATTCCTTCATTCAATGTGGGTTTTGGACTATCACTAACAGGTATCTATGGTTCTCTGAAAACTAACTCTAGCATCAATCAAACCAAAGGGCATTCTTCTGTATACAAATGTGCCCCACTTGGTGGTGAAAGTAGTTTTTAATCTATCTTCTTCTACCATCGCTTGGTTATATCCAAAATAACCATCTAAAAATGACATCATTTGAGATCCATTTACAACTTGTATCACTTCATCCAGTGATGGCATTGGATAATTATCTTTTTTTGAAGCTCTGTTAAGATTACGAAAATCCACGCACAATCGTATTTCTCCATTCTTCTTTCTAACAGGAACTAGATTGGTGACCCACATCGAGTGTTTAACTGGAAAGATTATTCTTGTAGAAAGAAACTTCTACACTTCTTGATGTATCAATGGTTCTAGTAGTGGATTTATCGGCCTCTGCCTTTGTCGAAATGGCTTACTATCTAGCTTCAGTGGAATTGTATGTGTAATGACGGAAGTATCATAGGTTCAATGTTCATGAAACATGATTCAATGTTCAATGTTCATCAATCATCATAGGGATTATCAAAAAATCCATCATCTATGGGATTTTCAGCAGCTGCAAATAGATCATCATCATCATTAGAACCCAAAACGAGTCCACTAGCACTTATTAGCAATTTAAGTTGTGATTAGTGTAAATCACAAACACCATTAACACTGGTAAAGGTTCACCGGTGACTCACGTTACTTTAAAGACACCGGTAGACTAGAAACATAGTGTATGCACCGGTAGACTAAGCAAAGGGGATACACCGGTAGACCGAACTAAGTACTCAGTACCAGTCTTAGGTTGCATACAGGGATGAACCGAGTATAAGAGTATACCGGTTTACTGTTTAAAGATCTGCATCAGATTCTGTGGAGCAGTTTGAGTTAAAACCGGATTATATACGGAGCATCCACTGCTTAGAAGTGGAGTTAGCTTTTTAACAGGAGTTCACTTTGTTTCTATGGATGTTTAAGGTAAACTCCAGATCACAATGCATAGCTTTTTTCTAGTTGCATGATTTAATGTTGAGTTTACAGCTTGATGGTTCTATGAGTTAAGGGTTCCATTAAGATGAACTCATGTATAAATACAGGTCATAGGACGCAGGAAAGTGTGTTGTTGAGAGTTGTTGAATAAACAGAGCAGTGAAGAGACATCTACGTAGAGATCATAGTCACCAGAGGTGAAAGGCAAAGAGGCGGAAAGGATTCAACAGCCAGGCAAACCGGGAAGAGATCAACAGGTATGATCTAATCAGACAGTCAGTGTCAATTAAGATCATTGCTTTTATAAGGTGTGAAAGCATATTGAAATCCCTTAGTCAAGGTGAACCTAATCGGTTCTATGTAAAATCTTTTAACAGGGTAACATCTTTGTTGATGTTGAAAGACCTCTAACTAGGCAACTACTAACAGGGTTAAGATCTTAATCGATCTTCTATAAAATCCCTTAACCGGGTAGCACCTTCACAAGTGCTTTATAAGCTCCTAACAGGGCATCTTTATTTCTGTAGAAGTGAAGTTGTGAGCTCTGTCTCACCGTGGTGTTTTCCTTCTAACCGAGGGTTTCCACGTATACATCTTGTGTTGATCTGTGTATTTCTATTTATGCTTGTTGATGATTGTTTACATTCTGCTTATCTTGGAAGAATAATTAAACAAGTGTTGAATTGGAATAGAAATAGTTTTTTACTGATTCAGCCCCCCCTCTCTTAGTAACCAGTTAGTAATAACAATTGCTATCAGAGCTAAGTTCTCTAATACATAAAATCTTGAGAGAAAGATCATGGAGGGTTATAGGTATCAGAAACAACTAGAGGAAGTCAACAACATTATTGCCTCTTTGGAGAATAGGCTAAGAAGATCACTTGCAAAAAGGAAGGAGATGGCTCTACAATTGAATAAGAGCAATGTAACCTTTGATGAACTCTTTGGGCAGAGTGGATCTGATGAAGCTGAGGAGGCAGTCTCTGAGCTCATGGAGAGGAACCAAATCCTAACCGGTCAGATCTCTAACCTTAAGAGGGAGCAAGAATATAATGACTTAAGGATGACCGAACTAATTGAGAAAAAGAGAAAAGTTGAAGAAGAAAGAAACACAACAGTCAAGTCATTAACAGCCTCTGAAAAAGAAAGGAACCGGGTAGAGGAAGCTGTAGGAGCAAATGATCTTGTTATTCTACAACTTCAAGAAGA
Source organism: Chamaecyparis obtusa (assembly GCA_027943335.1). Taxonomy (NCBI): domain Eukaryota; kingdom Viridiplantae; phylum Streptophyta; class Pinopsida; order Cupressales; family Cupressaceae; genus Chamaecyparis; species Chamaecyparis obtusa. The sequence goes on from BSBK01001913.1 coordinate 3,407,762, forward strand.
CATGCAAATTGTCAACCAAGAAAACGCCCACATGCAAAAGGGCTGGCATGATAGGGATAAGCATGCAAAAGACTAGCACTAGAGTTGTATCAACTGAAGGAACAAATGAAAGAACTTGAAGAAAGAAATCAAACTGTAAGAAGATACAACGAAAGCTCAGTCAAGCTTGATGAGCAACTCAGAGCTCAAAGAAAGCACAAAGATCCCATCGGTCTTGTATTCACTGGTAAAGTCACCAAAGAGACTGGTGAGTCTTTTGAAGCTAAGACAAGAAAGAAGGATAAGAAGAAAGAAAAGATAACTAGAGTTGTATCAACTGAAGGAACAGATGAAAGAACTTGAAGAAAGAAATAAAGCCATAAGAAGATACAACGAAAGCTCGGTCAAGCTTGATGAGCAACTCAGAGCTCAAAGAAAGCACAAAGATCCCATCAATCTTGGATTCACCGGTAAAGTCACCAAAGAGACTGGTGAGTCTTTTGAAGCTAAGACAAGAAAGAAGGATAATAAGAAACCGCTGGCACAAAAAGGTAAAAGGACTCTTAACACCTCTTGCAATCATTGTGGGAAATCAGGTCATAGAACAAATAACTGGAGGAATGCACCGATAAAGCCCAACATGTTAGCAATTTAAGTTGTCATTAGTGTAAAAACCATGTACTGGTAAAAGTTCACCGGTTACTCACGTTACTTAGAAGACACCGGTAGACAAGCAACGTAACGTATGCACTGGTAAATAAAGAACACCAGTAGACTGATCTAAGAACACGCACCGGTCTCAGTGTGCATAAGTTGAACTGGATATAAGGTTATACCGGTCTAAAGTGGCCTAAAGATCCGCACCGGATTTAGTGGATAAGTTTGAGTTAAAATCTGGATTATACGGGACATCCACCACTTAGAAGTGGAGTTAGCTTTTTAACAAGAGTTAGCTTTATTCATACGGATGTTTTGCAAGGTAAACTCCAGATCAGAATGCATAGCTCTTTGCTGATTGCATGATTTATTGCGGAGTTTGCAGCCTGGCGATTCTATGAGTTAAGGGTTTCATTATGGTGAACTCTCATATAAATATAAGTCATAGGACACAAAGAAAGTTGTTGTTGATTATGGGTGATTGCATGGAAAATAGAAGAGACATCTTTTGAGAGAAGAGCTGCAGACACAGAGGTAGCAGAGATCAACAGCTAGGCAACCAAAGAAGAGGTATGATCTAATCAGACATTCAATGTCATAACAGATCATCAATTCTATTAGTAGTCAAAGCATATTCAAATCCCTTTATTAGGGTGGACCTAATCGGTTCGTTATAAAAATCCCCTAACAAAGTAACATTTTGTTGATGTTCAAAGTTCTGTAACCAGGCAGCTCCTAACAGGGTTTAGATCTCAACAGATCTCTTGTGAAATCCCTTAACCGGGTAGCACCTTAACCAGTACTTTGTAAGTTTCTAACAGGGCACCTTCATTCAGAAGTAGTGAAGTTGTGAGCTCTGTCTCATTGTGATTTTTTCCCTTGTAATCAAGGGTTTCCACGTATAAATACTTGTATTGATCTGTGTGATTCTATTTGTGCTTATGAATGACTATTATATTCTGTTTATTAGTTAAGATTGAGAAGTTCAGAATTAAAAAGTATAACAACAAGTATTTACTTATTCACTCCCCCTCTTAGTAACCGGTAAGTATTAACACAACAATAGTTACTGCAAAAATTGTTGCAAGTATAGCCACAAAACCAATGAATGCTGGTCAAGCCCCACAACTATGTCCAGTGGAAGCAGGGGAAGCTTCAAAGGCTATTGCTACGTATGCAACAAGTTCAGACATAAAGCTGAAGAATGTAGATCGAAGACAATGGCATTCAGATCCCCAAGACCGGTATTCACCAAGAGAAACAAGAACCGGAGCACTACTGACTATGCTAACTGTGACATGCATAGTCACAATAACTCCTAGTGCAAATCACCTAACAACAGAAGGGTGAATCCATGGAAGGCAAGTGGAATAGTCTGTTACTCCTGCAACAATGTTGGACACCTAGCCAAACACTGCAGGAACCGGTCAATGAAGAAGAGGAAAGAACCGGGCAAACTGAAGGAGAAGACCTCATCCTCAAATGAGAAGATTAATAAGGAAGACAAGACCGAGAAAGCATTCAAACAGATTTGGTTCAAAAAAGAATCAAAGAGCCTCGCTGAGGAGAAGATAGAGGAAAGATCATCATGGGCTGATGGTGATATCTCTTTAGCAAATTGAGCCTACAAGGCTTAGGGGGAATCGGTAGCTCGTCTACTGTTCTTGGTAGGACTGGTGAGAATCAGTCCCACTCAATCTACAAAGATAACCAGTCAGGTAAGCATTAATCAACCGGGCTTTGCACAACTGAAAAAGCCGGAATACCGCTGATGAAGGGTGCTCCCCTTAATACCACAAACACATAACAGAAATAGAGAAACCACAACAATTTGCTAGAATAGAAAATGGGCTTCTTATTACCTCCACAAATGTGGAATTACAAATTTTAGAATTACAACATGCAAAGCCACATGGGAATTTTCCCTTACAATATTTTGTAGGACAAAGCCTTGAATCATTACCCAGATCTACTACCCAGCATTGCCCTAGACAACACTACGTGCTTTCTTTATATAGGCAATTTCCACCGCCCGAGAAGGTTCCAAAAATTCAGCCCTTAAGGCCAACCAACCTTAGGATTATTTTATTTTTCAATTTTTTACATCAAAGTCGGCTCAAAATAACTTTTGAAACCCAAACAAAAATTTTGAAGGAAATTTATTTTTCGCCATTTCAGGTGGCCCAACTTTCGAAGACCATAAGTCATCACCCGTTGACCCGATTGACTATTATGACCCCATTTCGGAAAGGGCGCAAGGTGCTCTACTGTGCTAAACTAGTGCAAACTCCAAACGGCCAAAGTTTCAACCTCATCTGGGGCCTCTAAAGCCTTCAAAATTGAGTTCAAAGTTTTTGTACCCTGCTACCAATACAATTTTTTTTTAATATATACAAAACTAGACTTGATCTGGCAATGAAACTTTACTGGCAGGCTGATACGACCAAAATGAACCTCCTGTGAAATCAGAACATTCCGAGATCGTATGACCATCTTACTAAAAATAGTAAGTTTCCATAAATAGCCACTTTGCACAAGATAGCCCTTATTAAAAAGAAACCAAAAATATTTTTGGGTGATGCATGATTGCTTTTACACCTAGGATGCTCCTGCATCAACTGGTTTGCAAAAAAGGAAAGAAAGGTCAGGTAAAGCATTTAATGGTGTAGCTGTTAAACCATAGTTACCGCTTGGTAATTACCGTTATGCCCTAACCCTATATAAAGAAAGAAGAATTACTCATTTACCTTTGCAATTTTGTGAACTTTTATGCTTGAGTAATATTCTTGTGCTTTGATCATCGTAAGTTATTCTCTACAAGACTAATCAAAGCTGCTTTTTGTTTCAACCGGTCGATCACAATGGAATCCTCATCATCTATCGTCAAGCTAATTTGTGCAGATCAAGTCGAATGACCTTCTTATGATATCATGGCAGTCTAGAACCGGGAACCGATATGGCTGGAGCTTTGTCAATAGTGCCAAATGGCGTATTCATGGCAGAAGATGTGATTGCGTTTATCCACGCCAAGTAGAAAGAACTTGGTGAAACATTCATTCAGAGTGAGTATCTCTCATTGTGTGAGGATGAAAGACTTCAAGATCGATATGCAAAACTGGTGTCATCCGGTCTTATCAACGGAGTCACCTATCCAACAATCTTATGGCCCGACTGTATTTGACTGGTCCTTAGTCGAGTACATGATCTAGGATTTTGGCTCCAAAAGGGTGCAGTTACAGAGATAACAAAGGACTTGCATCGCATGACTAGGCACAGTCAGGAAGGGGAAGCGTTAACCCTGCGAATGATCTCCAATGCAATCATCACAAAATTGACGAAATCAAAATCCAATGGTCGCCTCATGACACTGAATGACATTGAAGATGAAGGGGTTCGGTTTGCATCCGCAGTGATAGGTTATAAAATCTATCAGTCCAGTGATCTGAATAGTATACCGGGAGGAGCCATACATGAAGCTCACCGGATAATGTATGATAATGCCAACTATGATATCTACGGAAGGCTCCGAGGGCAGATATTTGAAAATATGAAAAAGCTTGGTATTGTTAAGAAGAAATCCATGAAGTACGGGACCCTACTGGTATGCCTCTACTTCTACTATCAAAGTTTCTTCCTGAGAATTGGGAAGGTGACATGGAGAACCGACAGACTGGTCACACACCAAATAGTTGAATTGGCCAACCAATTGGGAAACCAGCTCGGTAAAGTAATGACTGAATATTTTGAGGCATTTCAACTAAGGATGCACGCAAGGGAGCGGGTGTCGTCAATGATTGTTGACTCATACAAGGATGATGTTTGTTTTCTGGCTTCTAGTGATCACTGCATCATTCAAGCAGTGGAACCGAGAATAGAATATGCTCCTGAGTTGGGATATGAGATCACTACCAAGATTGCTAAGGCATATGCTGATGCCCTGAATGAAGCAAATCTAGATCTCACTACCAACCGGTTCAGTACATTCGTAGAGATTCAAGAGAATCTGAAGAAGAGGGCACCGATCAAAAATGTCTACACCAAAAGGGCTCCCACACCAAAGAAGAAACCGGCGATAGAGCAACCCAAGGCTCAAAGGAAGAAAGCTAAACCGATACCCAGTACCCAAGAGGGAGAGCAAGAGGAGACAAATTCAAAAGACACAGTTCCTCTAATAAAAAAGAAGAGGGGTTCTAGCAAACCAGTAAAGGATGATCCACCAAGAAGTAGGAAGTCCACAATTGATGAATTTGTGGCAGGATTGAAAGAACTTGGCGGAATGGGTGGTGTCCAAAGAAGATACAATCTAGCAAATGAACAAGATAGAAGGAAAATTGAAGATGCAGTAGTCTACTGCCCCATAAGTTCAATTTGCATCCTGTGGAACTTCATACGACATTGTGTGATCTTCTAGAAATTCTTGAAGCTAGATGGAAAGCTTCTATGGATAGAGAAAAAGAGCCGAGGATACGAGCTCTTCTAGAGGTTCAGAACCATCTCACTTTGGAAGAAGCCACCGAACAGGCTCAACTGCATCAACAAACCTTCTCGACAAAAAGGAGGATCGGTCTCATGCTTGTTGGAGAAGCTGAGAAAGTGCATGATGAAGGAGTAGTGATGTGGACCAAACTTCTTCAGACCCAGCAGCAAGAAGAGGTAGCATGCCAAAGAACAACAGTTCCACCGGTCTCTGACACCGGTAAAGGAAAAGGAGTGCTTGGAGCTGAAGCATTGGTCAAAGAGAAAAATCCTATTGGTCATCATCGACATCACCGATGACAAGAGCAGCGAACCAGCACGTCCAACTATTCTCATCTCTCCGAGAAAAGGTAACACTCGCCCTATGTTTGTAAATGATATTTTTGATGAGGTAATGGACTTCAGAGAAGTAGATAATGCTGCCAAGTAGTTTAGTGTACTAGAAGAAGAAGATAAACAAGCAATCATTATAGCTCTAGTGGAAACTTTTATGGATTTTCATAGAACTCTAAGGGACTACAGGTCCAAGTTTCCCCTGAGTTAAATTCTAGGCTTCATGCCAAATGGAGAACCGGTCTAGGCACCCACACTAGAATTAATAAGGAAACCTTGTCTAAGGTTAGACCCAGTTTGAGTGAAGATAGAATCAAGCTTCTACTAGAAGAAGCAGCAATGAACTTAGACCCCAAGTATAGAGTTGCCAAAATACTAAACGGATTTGAAAATGAAGTCTACAAAGAGACTTTGGACTTTTGGCAATAGTACGACTTCAGTGCACTTGAAAAATTAGGTCCTCGGGATCAAATTGAACAAGTACAGGCACCACCAGTTCAATTCACTACTCGTGAAGAACCTTCAACTGGAAAGGAAAAAGTTCAAAGAGAAGAGTTCAAAGCTGGTGAACATATAAGTGTTGAAAAGGTAATCCCACCTGTAGAACAAGAGCTAGGAAGTAATACCTATGGGAGAACTCCATATAGCTAAAGAGAAGCGCACAAAAGAAGTCCCACAAGAAGTACTACTTCAACAAGAACAGGATGTAGAAGTTGAAGTGCAACCGGAAGAGGATACTCAGGATGAGGAAGAAGCACCTGCCAAGGAAAATCTAGCTGAAGAAGAGGTACAATGGGAAGATGCAGCTCATCAAGGAGATGAAGAAAATAAGGAACAGGAACAAGAAATTCCCATACACACCAAGCAAGCTCAATTGGAATAGGAGCCCAAGCAACAAGATCAAGAAAACATACCAAGTTCCTCCTCATCTAAAAGAAGTTGTCATTTGCTGAGGATAAAGAAGCCAAAAAGAGAAAGGCCACCGATACAGTGGTTGACATCAGCAAGATGTCAACAAGGCAACTAAAGGAGCTGACCAAAAGGAAACAAGACATGGTCCTGAAAACTGTAAAGAATATTCTATGCAACTTCATACCGGATGCTGATTTAGATGAAGATGAACCGATCATAGATCAGCTGGAAGTTCTGGCACAAGCAATCGGTGAGGATTTGACAGATCCAGAAAGTATAGCAATCGACCACTATGAGAAGAAGAGAATAGACATTTTCCACAAACAAGTTGAAGATATAAAGGCTAATGTGCAACTCAACTTAAGAGTGCTTCAACAACAAATTCAAGTGGCAGGAAGTTTGATGACTAGAACTTCAAACTTTGAAATATTTTTTGCAAGATCTGACAAAGAAGTCTACAAAGACCTCAGAAGATATAAGAGCCTTGTCTTCTCATTTTGACATCAAAAAAAAATCTGCAACAAATTTCAGCAGAGAAATGACAAGTCTTGCTCTAATCTTGAGAGAGACTGTAGAAGAGGAGAATAAGAGAATCCAAGACATTATTGGATTTTAATTATTTTTGCCACCAACATTTGACTCCATGCAGAAAACCACGACTTCTACAGAAGTTCTGATCAATGAACCGGATTACAAAATTGTGGAAGATATGGAATATGTAACCGGTCAATGGGACCCTTTCTTCACTCTGCAAAGACAATCTACAAGGATATCTTCACAAAGATACAAATGTGAAATCCTAAGTGAAGCTTAACCCTTTGTCCTATGGAGGCAAAAAGGGGATGAAGAAAGAAGAAGCAGAAGAAATAGAAAGGGAAATGAGAAGTAGGAAATTATCAGAATAGAAAGGTCAGAAAGGAACAAGAGAGAACAGCTAAAACTACACAATGAGAGCATTCAGACAGGGAAAGTCTGGAACAAGGGAAGTGTGCTACAGAGGAAAGAGAAGTCTACAGAACAACGCATAAATTGTAACAAGTGAGTATGGTTTTGTGTATGATTTTCCCACCAATGACAAAGGAGAAGATTGTTAGCAATTTAAGTTGCCATTAGTGTAAATCACAAACACCATTCACACCAGTAAAGATTCAGCGGTCACTCACGTTACTTTAAAGACACCGGTAGACTAGAAACAGAGTGTATGCACCGGTAGACTAAGCAAAGGGGATACATTGATAGACTGAACTAAGTACTCAGTACTGGTATTAGGTTGCATACAGGGATGAACCAGGTATAAGAGTATACCGGTCTACTGCTTAAAGATCTGCACCGGATTCTTTAGCAATTTGAGTTAAAACCAGATTATACGGAGTATCCACCGCTTAGAACTGGAGTTAGCTTTTTAATAGGAGTTAGCTTTGTTTCTATGGATGTTTTAAGGTAAACTCCAAATCAGAATGCATAGCTTTTTGCTAGTTGCATGATTTAATGTTGAGTTTATAGCCTGGCTGTTCTATGAGTTAAGGGTTCCATTTGTTGTGTTTTTGTCATTAATATGCCCTATTTTATCTACTTCGATGACACCTGTGCCACATCCAGCTCTCTGTTGAGCTTGTTTGTGTTATGCTCTTGTTGACCCCTCTCGTCATGCCTCTAAAAGTTATTTGTGTAGTAAGTTGTGAATGTTCTTCCAGCTATTTTTTACGAATGTCAGCCCTGGTGTATTTAGTCTTCATTCCGTGTAATGGTTGAGCCCGTATGCAGAGAAACAAGTTATGTCAGGAATGTTTGGTTGGTGCTAAATATGCCATTTATTTTTGAGCAATCAAAGCCTAGGCAGTTATGTTTGGTGCGTAACTTTGTTTCAAACAAAAAGAGCAAGACCATCTTTAATAAGACTTGGTCATAATCTGCAGCCAACATTGGTGCAGGGTGTGGAACCTGTGCATAGACAAGTGTGCACCTGGAAATAGCCTTTGTCAAAACATTTATTCTATTCCCGTGTGCATTTTCAAGCTAGCAATATATCTCTTAAAAAATAGTTAACAAGAAGGTGTTGCAGGTATTCTTTCTAGGGAGTAAAACAAAAGATGTCTATCCTGAGCTGGGTAAAAGGAGTATATATTCCCAACTCCTACGTAATTTAGAATGATGTATAGGTAGACTATAATGAGTAGTTAAAAATAGTTTTGTTCGGCAGAGTTATACTAAGACGAGCAGCAATGATTTTGAAAAAGAAGCAATGAGGTGATTATTTTCAGTGAATGAGGCATGGTTGTAGTTACAATGTGCGTTGAAAAATAACGTAAGAGAAACATTGTGATGGTGCTGCAGAGAGATTAAAAAAAGCCAAGCTGCGAAGAAATTAAAAAATGGTGAAGTAGCGTGAGAGATAGCACGCAGATGTTCTTCTCTTTGAAAATGTGGAGTTGCGCATGGCATAGTGTAAACAAATAAGAACTATCTCATTCCTTGCGTTTTTAATGAGCAACAGCAGGGATAGCGCCCAGATTTGTCGATTGAGTGTGCAGTATTTTGGTAGAACACAGTGCGACTGAGAATAACGTTGGGGGCGTGCAAAAAGGAAAAACGAGAAGCGAGCGGGACTTCTTAAAAATAGAAGCGCATGTATGAATGTTTTGGAAGCTGACAGAGAAGCAAGTGTGATATAGTTAAAAAGGAACTTGGTGAGCAGCATGAGTATAGTGAAGGATTGTTTGCGCATACAACAGGCAGTGTGGATTTAGAAGACAAGAAGCGGCCTTTAGTGGAAGCCCTTTAATAAAAAATTCTACAAGGTTTTAGTATCGGGTTAGTTACAAAGACACATAGAGGTGTGAAGCAGAGATTTCTTTTAAGATGAGATCACAAATTTGAATGAGATTGGTTTTGAACTTGGAGCATTGGAAACTTGGTTGCCAGTTCTTAAATCCATTTTGTTCATGGCTAGACATTTGTGAAGTCTTTATGCCTTTGTGAAGACTAGGAACTAACATTTGGTTGTAACTCAGATTTATTCATCTTCTTGATAAGGTTGTAGCCTTATTGTAAACTGGTCGAAGCCAGTTCAGAATTGAAGTTCTGAAAGAGTTGTAGCTGTTTGTAAGAAGGGGTTGTTGCCCAACTAGTTAGTAGAGCCTTGGTTTTTTAACCTATCTTGGGTTTTCCATGTGATAAAAAATTTGTGTCTCTTGTCTTTGTGTGCGAGTGTGGCTTTGATTTGTCATCACCTTGATATGCATTGTCTATCTTAGTCTATTTTTGAAGGTCTTCGCATGAAGGACAGTGAGAACATTGCTGCATATTTTCTTCATGTTGATGAGGTTGTCAACGCTTTAAGAGGTCTAGGTGAAAATGTTGAAGAGAAAACTGTGGTTTAGAAAATTCTTCGTTCTCTTCCCATGAGACTTGATGCTAAAGTCTTTGTTGTTGAAGAAATGTCAAATTTGGACACTTTAATTGTTGACAAATTACATGGTATCTTGACCGCCTATGAGATGAGGACTACAGTTGAACGGCCTTCTAAAATTGAATCTGCATTCAAGGCTTCTAAAAGAACCAAGGACAAAGAGAATAATCTTAGTAAGGCTCGGATGAGAACTCCAATGAGGAAATAGCTTACCTCATTAGAAGGCTGAAAAGGGGCTTTAACAAAAGTAAAGGTAAATCTGGTTTAAAATGCTTCAACTGTGGAAAGCTTGGTCACTTTGCCTCTAAGTGTCTATTTGATAAAGAAGAGGACAACAATGATGAAAAAGAATTCAAACACTGGAAATCTAGGAGGTTTGCCAAGAAGAATTGGAAATCTGAAAAGGGCAAGAAGGTGCTATTTTAAAAAAATGACAGCGATGATTCTTCAAGCAGCGAAAGTGATTCTAGGATAAGTGAAGTCATGTTGATGGCTATTGATGATGTGGCTGTTGATGATGTGAGTTTTGAAGAAAATGAAGATGACGAAGATGATGAAGTAGACCTTGAACTTGAATTGATTTCAGCTCTTTCTGAGATTAAAAAACTGAAAAAGAAAAATCTAAGTCTTGTGGATCTTCTACAAGTTGAGAGTGCTGAAAAGTTGAAGATTGCTACATCTCTTAAAGAGGCTAAAACTCAGCTTGCTGATTCTAAAATTCTGAATGAGGAGGCCAAAAAGATTCGTGAGGATTTAGAAAATCAGATTCAAATAAAGAAAGAAAACATTGCCAAGCTAGAAGCTGAAATTGTTTCTCTTAGAAACATTGGTAAAACTTCTATCCTCTCAAGTGAAGAACTGTCTTTTAGCAGTGGTAAAGTCACATTAGATGACGTTCTTAGCTCTCAAAGACCCACCAAAGATAAAAGAGTTGGCATGCAATTTGATCTAAACTCTTCACCACCGGAAAGTAGTCAGCCTACTAACAAGATAAACAAACTTTTTTTCTATGGCTACTGTTTTGCATGTAATTACTTTGAACATAGAGCTGCTAATTGTAGAGCTGTTCTCTTCAAGAATTATTTTCAGCATGAAAAGAATGTCTTTAGGAAGTACAACTTGATTTGCTATAGCTGTAATAAGTTTGGCCATACTTCAAGATTTTGCAACAGCTATAGTGCAGATTTGTTCTACAATGTTGAACCTAAAAGGACTAAAATGACCAAAGTTTGGAGAAGAAAAGTTCAAGAGACTCCTCTTAAAGCTCTTGTAGTTCGAACAGACCTTCTAGGTAGCAGTGAGAATGATATATGGTATGTTGGCAGTGGCTGCTCCCGACATATGACAGGTGACTTAAGTTTCATTCTCTCAAGAAAATGAAAGGTGGTAAGGTTAGATTTGGTGGTAGCTCTTCTGCAAAGGTTGCTAGTATAGGTACAGTCTTAATTAATAATGATGAAACTATTGTTGAGAAAGTTCTCTATGTAGAAGGGTTGAAACACATTCTGTTAAGTGTAAGCCAGCTATGTGATCAAGGGTATCATCTTAGTTTTAAATCTAATGCTTGCACTATTAAAAAGGGAATTGATGTCATAGCTAAAGCAACTAGAGCAACGAACAATCTCTACATTCTTGATGATTCTAATGATGAGACGTGTTGTTTGAGCAAGGTAGAGGATGCTTGGCTTTGGCACAAGCATTTTGGACATGTAAAATTTGATAATCTTATCAAGATCAGCAAAAAGGAGGTTGTTAGAGATATGCCACTGTTAGAAAAACCAGCTGATGTTGTTTGCAAAAATTGTCAAGAGGGCAAACAAACTAGAGCTTCCTTCAAACCAAAAGACCATTTTAGCAGTAAGCCACTTGAGCTTGTTCACACGGATCTTTGTGGAGCAACAAGGACAACAAGTCATCAAGGTGAGAAATAGTTTATGCTCCTTATTGATGACTTTACTCCCATGACATGGGTTACTTTTCTAAAAGAAAAATCAGAGGCGTTACAGAAGTTCAAGATTTTTCAAAATTTGGTTGAAAATGAAATGGATTTGAAAATCAAATTCTTACCTTCTGATAATGGGGGAGAATTCACTTCTAATGAGTTTGTCAAATTTTGTGAGCAACATGGTATCAAGAAATAGGTTTCAACCTCAAGAACACAACAAAATGATGTTGTGGAAAGAAAAAATAGAATCGTTCAAGAAATGGCACGTTGCATGATGAATGAAAGAAAGGTGAAATGTATATTTTGGAGAGAGGCTATCCACATAGCAGTTTATATTCAAAATAGAGCATTGTTGAGACCCAAGCTCAATAAGACTCCATATGATCTTTGGAAAGGTAGACCAGCTACTGTTAAGTACTTTAAAATTTTTGGGAGTCCATGGTACATTAGGAGAGATGAAGATAATTTGGATAAGTTTGAATCTAGAGTTGATGAGGGAACCTTTCTTGGCTATTCCTCTAAAAGTAAAGCATTCAAATGCTACAATAAAAGGCTACATAAATTGGTAGAGTGCAAATGTTAAAATTCATGAAGTTACTAATCAATTTGGTGAGAATCATGACAGCCCTGAAGAAGGTAAAGCTTAAACCAGCACTGTGGTATCAACTAAAACTCAATCCAACACTGTTGTACCCTCTTCTCCTCCACATATTCAAGTTGTAACAGCTAGCAAGAGTGGTGAGAATGACAAAAGTAAAGTACAATCTGCTCATGAAGAAACAGTTCCTACTTCTAATGATGCTGAAAATTTACATGATAATTCTGGAAATGATTCTCAAGATGATCATGATGCTTCTAATTTCAAAACTCCTTCAAAGTTTGTTCAAAAGAATCATCCCATTGATCAGGTTATAGGTGAAAGAAGGACTAGAAATGCTAGAAAAAATGTTAATTATTTTGAGGATGAAGACTTCTCACTTATTTCCATGATTGAGCCTAAGTGTTTTGAAGAGGTAGCTATAGATGAACATTGGGTGGCTGCCATGAAAGAGGAGTTAGACCAAATTAAAAAGAGCAATACTTGGGAGCTCGTGCCAAGACCCACCAACAAGAATGTGATAGGTACAAAATGGGTATTCCGGGACAAGGTAAATGAAGATGGTAAGATAATTCGAAACAAGGCTCGTTTAGTTTGCAAAGGTTATTCTCAGATTGAAGGTGTGGATTTTAGTGAGACCTTTGCACCGGTTGCACGATTAGAAGCAATTAGAATTTTTCTTGCATTTGCTTCTTTCAAAAGTTTTAAAGTTTTCCAAATGGATGTTAAATTTGCCTTCTTAAATGGAGATTTAGTTGAAAAAATTTATGTTGAACAACCGAAAGCCCTGATTTCTAATAATGTAGATTATGTGTGCAAGCTGAAAAAGGCTCTATATGGACTCAAACAAGCTCCTAGAGCTTGGTATGATAGGCTGGATAACTATTTGCAGTAGTAGGGATTCAAAAAGGGATATGTAGACAACTTGTATGTCAAAGAGGAAGGTAACATCATTCTCATTGTTGTTGTTTATGTTGATGATCTGATTTTTTGTAGTGACAATGTCAAAATGTCCAAGACATTTGCTGCTTGTATGAAAAATGAGTTCGAGATGTCTATGATGGGTGAGTTAACGTACTTTCTTGGGCTGCAAATCAATCAATCTTCTAAAGGTGTTTTCATTTCTCAAGCTAAATATGTTAGAGAGTTACTCAAGAGATTCAAAATGAAAGATTGCAATTTGATTAGCACTCCTATGGAAACCGGATGTAAGCTTAGTGAGGATGATGTGTCTCCTTCTGTTGATTAGACTTTTTATAGATCTATGGTAGGAAGTCTGCTGTTTGTGATAGCCATTAGACCAGATATTATGTAGGTTGTGAGATATGTTGCTATATTTCAAGCTTCTCCAAAATAGACACATGTTCAAGCTGTTAAGAGAATTTTTAAATATCTGAAAGGCATAGTTGATCTTGGTCTTTGGTTTCCAAAGAGTTCTGATTTCTCTCTTACAACCTATACAAATGCAGATTGGAGTGGCTCCGTGGATGATAAGAAAAGCATCAGTGGGTGTGCTTTCTTTTTAGGTGGCTGTTTGGTTTCATGGCTTAGCAAGAAAAAGACTTGCACTTCATTATTCACCGCTAAGGCTGAATATGTTGCAGCAGTTTCATGCTGCACTCAGGTAATTTGGATGAAGAATACCTTATGTGATTATAATCTTGAGTTTATTGATCCTATTTGTATTTTTTGTGACAACACAAGTGCCATTGATATCTCGAAGAATCCAGTGATGCATTCGCGTACCAAGCACATTACGATCAAATATCACTATCTAAAAGAACAAATTGCAAATAACATTGTTAAGCTGAATTATGTTTGTTCGAAGGAACAGGTCGCTGATGTGCTTACTAAACTTCTACCCCGAGATCGCTTTGAGTATCTTCGAAGCAAGCTTGGTGTTGTTTCACCTCAGTGAAAGGTTTGTTTTCAGCAGACGCTATTCATTGTTATATCCTTAGGACTCAATTGAATTTCAGTTTCATAGTCATTGATGACAAAGGGGGAGTAGATCCTCAAGGGGAGTTGTTTTCAGTTGGTTCAGTTGTGTGGGGGAGTTGGTTCAGATTTGCAAACTATTCAGACTTGTTTCAATTGGTTTAGCTTTTAGAGGGAGTTGCTTCAGATTTGATTACTGTTCCGGTTTCTTTCAGGTTTTCCATCAATGACAAAAAGGGGGAGATTGTTGTTTTTTTGTCATTAATGTGCCCTATTTTATCTACTTGGATGACACTTGTGCTGCATCCAGAGCTCTGTTGAGCTCGTTTGTGTTCTACTCTTCTTGACACCTGTGGTCATGCCTCTGAAAGTTATTTGTGTAGTAAGCTGCGAATGTTCTTCCAGCTGTCTTTTACGAATGTCAGCCCTGGTGTATTTAGTCTTCATTCCATGTAACAGTTGAGCCTGTATGCAGAGAAATGAGCTATGTCAGAAATGTTTGGTTGGCGCTGAATGTGCCATGTGTTTTTGAGCAATCAGAGCTTGGGTGGTTATGTCTGTTTTGTAACTTTGTTTCAAACAAAAAGAGCAAGACCGTCTTTAATAAGACTTGGTCATAATCTGCAGCCGACATTGGTGCAGGGTGTGGAACCTGTGCAAAGACAAGTGTGCACCCGGAAATAGCCTTTTTCGAAATGTTTTTTCTATTCCTGTGTGCATTTTCAAGTTGGCAATATATCTCTTAAAAAATGGTTAACAAGAAGGTGTTGCGGGTATTCTTTCTAGGGAGTAAAACAAAAGATGTCTATCCTGAGCTGGGTAAAAGGAGTATATATTCCCGACTCCTGCGTAATTTAGAATGATGTACAGGCAGACTATAATGAGTAGTTAAAAATGTTTTTGTTTGGTAGAGTTATACTAAGATGAGCAGCAGTGATTTGAAAAAGAAGCAATGAGGTGATTATTTTCAGTGAATGAGGCACAGTAGCAGTTACAACGTGCATTGAAAAATAATGTAAGAGAAACATTGTAACAGTGCTGTAGAGAGATTAAAAAAGCCAAGCTGCGAAGAAATTAAAAAATGGTGAAGTAGCGTGAGAGATAGCACGTGGATGTTATTCTCTTCGAAAATGTGGAGTTGCGCATGGCATACTGTAAACAAATAAAAACTATCTCATTCCTTGCATTTTTAATGAGCAACAACAGGGATAGCACCTAGATTTGTTGATTGAGTGTGCAGTGTTTTGGTAGAACATAGTGCAACTGAGAATAACGTTGGGGGCGTGTAGAAAGGAAAAACAAGAAGGGAGTGGGACTTCTTAAAAATAGAAGCGCATGTATGAATGTTTTGGAAGCTGACAAAGAAGCAGGTGTGAAGTAGTCAAAAAGGAACTCGGTGAGTAGCCCGAGTATAGTGAAGGATTGTTTGCACATACAACAGGCAGTGTGGATTTAGAAGACAAGAAGCGGCCTTTAGTGGAAGCCCTTTAATAAAATTTTCTGCAAGGTTTTAGTATCGGGTTAGTTACAAAGACACATAGAGGTGTGAAGCAGAGATTTATTTTAAGATGAGATCACAGATTTGAATGAGATTGGTTTTGAACTTGGAGTATTGGAAACTCAGTTGCCAGTTCTTAAATCCATTCTGTTCATGGCAGCTTGCTCGACATTTGTGAAGTCTTTATGCCTTTGTGAAGACTAGGAAATAACATTTGGTTGTAACTCAGATTTCTTTATCTTCTTGATAAGGTTGTAGCCTTATTGTAAACTAGTTGAAGCCAGTTCAAAATTGAAGATCTAAAAGAGTTGTAGCTGTTTGTAAGAAGGGGTTGTTGCCCAGCTGGTTAGTAGAGACTTGGTTTTTTAACCCGTCTTGGATTTTCCATGTGATAAAAAATTTGTGTCTCTTGTCTTTGTGTGTAAGTGTGGCTTTGATTTGTTTTCTCTACTCTAAAGTTTAAAATACTGATTTACCCCGTCCCCCTCTCAACATTTTTCATTTTTTACCATTAAGATGAACTCGTGTATAAATACAGGTCATAGGACGCAAGAAAGTGTGTTGTTGAGAGTTGTTGAATAAACAGAGTAGTGAAGAGACATTTGCGTAGAGATCACAATCACCAAAGGTGAAAGGCAAAGAGGCAGAAGGATTCAACAGCCAGGCAAACCGGGAAGAGATCAACAGGTATGATCTAATTAGACAATCAGTGTCAATTAAGATCATTGCTTTTATAAGGTGTGAAAGCATATTGAAATCCCTTAGTCAAGGTGAACCTAATTGGATCTTTGTAAAATCCTTTAACAAGGTAACATCTTTGTTGATGTTGAAAGACCTCTAACCAGACAACTCCTAACAGGTTAAGATCTTAATCGATCTTCTATAAAATCCCTTAAAATACTGATTCACCCGCTCCCCCTCTCAGCATTTTCCATTTTTCACCATTAAGATGAACTCGTGTATAAATACAGGTCATAAGACGCAAAAAAGTGTGTTGTTGAGAGTTGTTGAATAAATAGAGCAGTGAAGAGACATTTGCATAGAGATCACAGTCACCAGAGGTGAAAGGAAAAAAGGTAGAAGGATTCAACAGTTAGGCAAACCGGGAAGAGATCAACAGGTATGATCCAATCAGACAATTAGTGTCAATTAAGATCATTGCTTTTATAAGGTTTGAAAGCATCTTGAAATCCCTTAGTCAAGGTGAACCTAATCGGATCTTTGTAAAATCCTTTAACAAGGTAACATCTTTGTTGATGTTGAAAGACCTCTAACCAAACAACTCCTAACAAGGTTAAGATCTTAATCGATCTTCTATAAAATACCTTAAAATACTGATTCATGCCCTCCCCCTCTCAGCATTTTCCATTTTTCACCATTAAGATGAACTTGTGTATAAATACAGGTCATAGGACGGAAGAAAGTGTGTTGTTGAGAGTTGTTGAATAAACAGAGCAGTGAAGAGACATCTGTGTAGAGATCACAGTCACCAGAGGTGAAAGGCAAAGAGGCAGAACAATTCAACAGCTAGGTAAACCAAGAAGAGATCTACAGGTAGGATCTAATCAGACAATCGGTGTCAATTAAGATAATTGCTTTTATAAGGTGTGAAAGCATATTGAAATCCCTTAGTCAAGGTGAACCTAATCGGATCTTTGTAAAATCCTTTAACAAGGTAACATCTTTGTTGATGTTGAAAGACCTCTAACCATACAACTCCTAACAGGGTTAAGATCTCAATCGATCTTCTATAAAATCCCTTAACTGGGTAGCACCTTCACAAGTGCTTTGTAAGCTCCTAGCAGGGCATCTCTATTTTTGTAGAAGTGAAGTTGTGAGCTTTGTCTCACCGTGGTTTTTTCCTTCTAACCGAGGGTTTCCACGTATACATCTTGTGTTGATCTGTGTATTTCTATTTATGCTTGTTGATGATTGTTTACATTCTGCTTGTCTTGGAAGAATAATTAAACAAGTGTTGAATTGGAATAGAAATAGTTTTTTACTGATTCATGCCCCCTTCTCAGTAACCGGTCAGTAATAACAACACTACATGTTCCAGAAGGCGCAAATTGGTATGAATATACACCAAGTCTTCAGTTTTTTCTCACCCAACTAGTTATGCTTCACTATGTGGATAAAGGAGTATGTAGTCCAATTCCACTCAACAAAAGAAGAGCTTGCAACTTGGAGAGAAAACCAACAAGATAAAAAATAAAAAATAAAAAATACAAGATAAATTCAAGAATGTTAAGTGTTAAATTCTACAATACAAGTGGCCAAAAAAAAATAACTTGCTTGTGAGAGGATCTTGATTGCAATAGGTTGGAGGTACTCATAATCTTGACCATGGAGGTACCACCATGTAATAGCATCCATTTTGCAATGGTCTTTGACAACACAAGGGGAAATATTTTTTCCTGAGACAACACTTGACTCCACATCTGGATCATTGAAGAGTCTACTAAATGCCCTCTTGTACCCATTGGTAATTTCAGAATCTCTATATGGTGGCACTCTACCTCGGATAGCAAGTACTTTAGTGCTATAGTACTTGGGAGAGAGAGCATATGCAAGGAGGTGCAATGGTGTGGTAATCTTGTTCCAACGATGAAGAACAATTGCTTCCACCCTTTTGCAAAAGGTATCTTCAGGATCATTTTCTCTCCTTTGTATTCCCTAGGATATCAAATGATGTAAGGGTCTGTTTGATTGCTGGAAATAAATAATGTTGGAATTGTCAAATTCAAGTATTTGACAATTCTGGAAGTTTTAAATCCAGAAAATGGTTTTTGGAATATGGTTGGAACCGTTTGGTTCACCTGGAATTCATAATGAGAAGATGGAAAATGTTGTTTGCATATGGATTTCAGAATATTATAAATTTTTCTTTACCCCTAATTTCCATTTAAGTGGAATTGGAATTTGTTTTCCAATTCCACCTATTAGATGGAAGATTCAAATGCTGGTTTTGGGGGTAAATGGGAATTAACAAATACCTATTCTAGTTTCATGTTTTGAACACAAACATCGTAAATGTCAATTTTGGGATTTGATAATCCCAATTCCAGTCTAATTCCAGCAAACAAATGGGGCCCTAAGTTATCTTGATGTAAGTTATGTCAATTTAGATATCTCTCAATAAACAAGGATAGGGGAATGTATTATAATTTACCATTTTTATTTTCTCCAACATTGTGGCCATGCTACCATAGACATCCCCCAAACATGGTTCATCTATATCAGTAAAACGAAGCATAGACATGATAGGTTTGGTGAATTCCAATACATAATCCACACGAACCCACCAATCATCATCCAATATCAATGCCTTCACCTTTTGGGCCCTCTCTGAACTTGATTGCTTCCAGATACCCCATTGGTTGTTAATAACCATCTACTCGAATGCCTCTTTCACCTTTACAAGTCATCTCAGAACGATTGTGTGAGACCCAAACCAGGTCTCAGCAACCTAAGAACATATTAATAGTAAGTTAATAACACATTTAAAATATGTAAACAACACAAAAAAATATTTTATTCAATTATGTAAAACATGACATAAAATGATAAATGAAACTACATAAATTAAATTTTAAAATTTACCTTCAATAATTCCAATTTTGAAAAATTTCTGAAAATTTCTTGTGACATATGGTGGTTTGTCACAATCATTTGAATCTCCTCAGCCTCCTGGTATATTTTTTTCATCCATTCTATTTGGGTGCCAATTGCTTGCATCACCAAATTGAGCAAGTGTACGGTGCATGGTGTCCAAAAGATGTGCTCGTATCTAGCCTCTACCAAAGCACCTGCAACCCTGCAAACTTTTGTAAACAACACAAAAATGATTTTATTCAATTATGTAAAACATGACATAATATGATAAATGATACTACATAAATTAAATTTTAAAATTTATCTTCAATAATTCCAATTTTGAAAAATTTCTGAAAATTACTTGTGACATATGGTGGTTTGTCACAAACATCTGAATCTCCTCAACCTTCTGATATATTTTTTTTCACCCACTCTATTTGGGCGCCAATTGCTTGCATCACGAAATTGAGCGAGTGTATGGTGCATGGTGTCAAAAAGATGTGCTCATATCTAGCCTCTACCAAAGCACTTGCAGCCTTGCAAACTTTTGCATTATCCGTAATTACTTGGACAACATTATCATGACCTACTGACTCTATGGAGTCAATGAGAATCTTGGAAATGAACTTTGCATCTTTCACTTCCCCTTTAGAGTCAACCACCCTCAAAAACATTGCCCCCTTGGGGGACACTACAGTAACATTAATCAATGGATGGTTTTTGCAATCTTTCCATCCATCAGAAATGATGGATACACTTGTTTGAACCCAAGAATCTCTAATTGGTGGTACACCTTTTCATATCCAGGACCTGTGTAACCAGAAGGTGCATTATTTATTGCTATCACCATCTACCTCCAATATGGCGATCTTACCAAGTTGAATGTGTAAAGAACTTGCCTGGCTCTTTGCTGAAGGTAATATTTATTTCTGAATTTTCTTGCAATGTTTTTTTTTTTATTGATAATATTTGACTTCAAGAATATTTCCAAAATTGAATAATATAGAAAACAATTTATTTCAAACTTCAACACTTCACCGAAAATGACCACATTCATCAAATTTGTTCTAATTTTCAATTGTCATGTAACATAATAATTAACAAAGGGTAAATGAGCACCTTTTTAAAAAATATAACCACTTGGAGATAAAACACAGCCCTCCAGGAATGCACACAGACTATCAAGAAGTAAACACAGCTCTCCAAAACATGTGTGTGGGCTGCCAGGAAGAAACATAGCCTCTCAATGATGATGTGTAGGCTGCCAAGAAAGACACACAGCCTTCCAAGAAATTCACGCAGGCTGCTGGGAAGAAAAAGAAAACAGCTCCCTTAACTAGTTCACAGCCACCAGATAAATATCGCGGCTTTCAAATGTTGATTGCAATCACCAGTAGATACAACAATCTCCCAAACAATTGTATGAGCCTCTAAAGAAATCGTTCCAATATGCAGAATATCTGTGAAACAATTGTAATTGAATAACTCTTCACAATTCGGTATACAACAACACCAAATTGTACTTCCAGAATTAGAATTGAATTTTCAGAATTTCAATAGCAAAATTCACCATCAACATGAGATGATTCAAATTGCAAAAAGTGAGGAATCAGTCCTCAAACCCTAGCCATATTTTTCCACTTCCAATCTTCAAAAAAATCATAAGTTCATGAATGAATTCCTTTATGCCCAAAGCATTGCTTTTATAATAAAAGATATCTTCTCTCACACACGTTTCACTTGCAAAAGACTTTTCTTTATGTGCACATTTGAAATATAATAAACTATTATATTTCTCTTCACTTTAATGCTGAAAATGACCCTTTTATTAAAATAATGCTATTCTGACACATAGGGTCCCTGTTTTATGATCTTAGGATTTAAAACATCTCAACCCGGTTCCAACGAGCTATAACACTAAGATGCTCAGAATACATTCCCAATAAAAATGGCAACCTTAGCCGATTTAATTAAATAATAATCATAATTCACTCATCTTGCGAAAACAACTGAGGAAGCATCAGAATCAAAATCTGACAGCACAAGAGTGATCCTGATGATGAAAGATGATGAATGGACCTGATGGGGTGACTTACTAAAAATAGACGCTCCCTCCAAGAATCTTGGAGTCCAAACCGGAAGCTAGAAATAAAATCTGAAAGCATCATATAACTCCTCTAAATCCTCTTAGCTCAGTAGAACCATAAGTTGACTTACTATAAATAGTAAGTCCCTAAAAAACGGGCCAAAACCCACAACAGGGTCTTCTAATCACCAACATTAGCCTACAAGGATCCAATGATAGGCTAAATCCACTAAATCCAATGCTAGCTCAAAATGGGGACATTACAGAATGGAAGACCATTCGTAAAGGCAACATCTTACTTTTTCATTAGCAATATCTCTTGCCTCATTTTTAAATGCCTTCTCTAATGGACCTCTCTTGCGGGTGGAGATTTGTTGTTCTACATCTTCATCCTTTGTAGAGGTCGAGGACATAGGCAAGAGGGAATGTCTAGAAGCTGTAATTGGTTGAGAGGGTGGTGTTTTTCTTCTTTTTTGTAATGTCCCCCACCTAGCCAGTCTGGATATATGTTGTCGTTGGCCCGTTCTTTCATGGTCCCAAGGGCTAACCAGGACTTCAAAAGGGATCCTGAGGTTATTTGGCCTAGTCAAATTTAATTACACGCCAAATGGAGTTCGTTTGTTGGGTTTTGGGGAGGACTTACTATTTTTAGTAAGCCAACAGGGGATGCAGTGCCTTCATTTTTCGATGGTAGGATGAGATGCATTTTGTCAAGCTCTTTCCGATGAGCTATTATATGTGGGATTCCGAGTTTATTTGGTATATTATTTTAATGTTTGAAGTTATAACGATAAAGTGACTATTAAAATTAAATATTATAATGTTTCATAAAGTCACTTTATAAAAATCAAGTTCCCCTTTTTAAAATACATACATGGGCATTCGTAAAAGGGAAAAAATAACATTAAAACTCATGTATTATCCCACATTGGCAAGAGGGAAGCGTAGAACTAGTGAGGAAGGGTTAAAAGAAAGAGGATAGCTCTCATTTGGGCATGCTGAATATTATTTGAAATTGGAAGTATTGTGGAGATTATTTCTTCAGGCCTGGAGGACGCAAACCCTCTACACTTTCAATCTTGATGCCATTGAAAGATATGGTCTTGAGATTCAACATTGTAGCAGCAAGTTCCTGTAGCAGCGTGAGTACTGTAGCAGTCTGAATCACTGTAGTGTGGTACTATAGTAGTACGAATCATTGTAGCGCGGTACTATAGCAGCGAGTTACTGTAGCAGTCCGAATCACTATAGCGCGGTACTGTAGCAGTCCGGAATCATTGTAGCTGCGAGTTATTATATCAATTTCAGAACTGTTAACACTGCTGTAGCCGCAATGGGTATGGACCATCATTGAACTCTATAGTTGATATAATGTGTTGAGTTTAATGAGAAGATATGTTAGATATGGTAGTTGTAATTTCCTGATAATCTAAAACAAGAAATAAATAAATGGTCATTGTTATTAGCTGCATATGGTTCTATGTTGCCTCCTATTTTCTCATATGAAACACAAACAATCTTGAGGAGCCATTAATCAACATCAAGCTGAAAACCATAAGAAATTTATTTGCAAGCCAATTGTTTAACAAAATTACAGGAAGAAATAGACATTAAAATAACAGAACAAGGTAGGCTATTACAGTGGTATTAGAGCTTATCTTTCTTGCCATCCTCTTGGGTTCAGAACGAATTAAATATGACATGACAGACTAGAGTGTTCAACCATTGCCACATCACTACGACACAAGAAGAAACAGAGCATTATTGAATACTAACCGAGAGAATATCTTACCGGGAGGAAGCAGTGACTCAGACAAACCGAGTGTTACAGGTGAACAGGCTGTAGAGACTATGGGGGATAGGAATGTTAGGGATCTTGGTGAGGAGCGATTCCTGCAGTTATTGGATACATTGACTCAGAGACAATGATTAGCAGAGCAGAGAGCACAGGAACAGAGTTAGAGATTGGAGCTTATGATGCAGATGATGGCTCGTCAAATGGGGTTGAATGCTAACGTGGGTGGAGGAAATAATCAGAATGGTAATAATCAGAATGGTAACAATCAGAATGGGAATAATCAGGATGGGACATATAATGGAGGTGAACAAGTTGGGAATAATTTCGGTCATGCACCCCAGCAAGCTAGGACAGTGAGTTCGAGGCCCATGATTCCCACATTTCCTCCTAGAGCTCCAGAGCAGCCCATACTAGAGCCCCAGATCACTAATATACAAGACCAGTTGAGGAGAGATTGGGAAGTCGGAGGTCTAGATTTTACTGCTGCAATTACCTTTAGGGAGTATATGGATGTGCGAATGAAACATATTCCACGTGGACATGACAGGAACTAGAACTATGAGCTACGAAAGAAAGTAGGGAAACTTCAATTACCATATTATGATGGCTTGGGGAAGTCTACAGCAAGAGCTTGGGTTCAAAAGCTTGACACATACTTTCAATTGAACCCTATGCCTAAGGAAGAAGCTATTAAGTATGCAGCAATTCATCTGGATGGGTTAGCACACGAGTGGTGGCATCATGGTATGGTCACTATGGGTCATGCGTGGAGTTTACAAAGAGACTGATTGAACGTTTTGATAGGAAGGATCCAGAACTCCATTTCAAGGAGTTAGCTCAGCTTAAACAGTGGGGACCATTGGAAACATACATTTCAGAGTTTCAGAAACTCGCAGTGTTAGTGACAGATGTATCTGAATGGAGGATATTGGTTCTATTTATGGATGGGTTAGCTGATCCGTTGAGAGGGTGGATCAAAGCTCTCAACCCTCCCACTTTGCAAGAAGTCATTAAGAAGGCTCGTGACATGGATTCCTCTACAGCTTCTAAGAATAAATTCCAGGAAAAGAGTTTCCCTTCGAGGAAAGATAAGGACAGGAAACCTTTTCATAGAGAGGCTCAGCCACCTAAGGAGGAAAGTAAGAGGTTGGACAATGAGACACTTAATGATCTCAGGAAGAAGAAGCTTTGTTTTCATTGCAGGGAGCCTTGGGATTTGTCACATAAGTGTCCACTGAAGGCAAAAGCTAAGCATATGGAATACTTTTCAGCTGAAGAGTCAGTGGATGGAGATTCAGAGCAGTCATCAGAATCAGATGGGGATGATGATAATTCTTCACATGAGGAAGCACGCAGTGATAGCACGATAGCTCAGTTGTCCAGTATACAGGAGGCCATCACTTTCAGAGTTAGGGGGACTTTGGATGGACAGAGATTTGTGGCACTCATTGATACAGGGGCAACACATAATTTCATTGATGAGAAGTTTGTGTCACGTAGAGGGCTACATACAGAGGAGCATAGGGGATTTAAGGTGATGGTTGTCGATGGCTTCAAAATCGACTGTACCAAGAAAATCTCGAACTTGCAGCTTCATTTGGGAGATTATGACATGACAGGAGATTTCTTTGTGGTCAACATTGGTGATTAGGATATGGCGCTTGGGATGAACTAGATGAAGTCTTTGGAGGAGTTTACATTTAACCTCCAGAAAATGGAGATGAGGTTTGAGGTGAATGGTAAGAAGATAGTGCTCAGAGGATTGTCAGATGGGAAGCTTAGAGTGGTGTCACTCAAGCGGATGCAGAGTTTATTTAGACATGATCAGGTACAGTGGGCAGCAGAGTTTAGAGAAATGCCTGAGATGACAGAGCAGCATAAATAGTAGTACCCGCCTAATGTACAAAAAATAATAACCAAACATACTAAGGTGTTTGGTGAGATACCTCCAGGGAGACCCCCGGATAGGGGAATCGAGCATGTTATTGAATTAGAAGAAGGGACTAAGCCGGTCATCATCACACCCTACCGCCATCCAAAGAGATATAAGGATGAAATAGAAAAAGCAATCAAGGAGTTGATTAACATGGGGCACATACGGCCAAGCAAGAGTCCTTTCGCTTCTTCAGTAGTATTGGTGAAGAAGAAGGATGGTACAATGAGGATGTGCATTGATTATAGGGAGCTAAACAAGAAGACAATCAAGAACCGATACCCTATCCTGCGCATCGATGAGCTTATTGATGAATTGCACGGTGCATGCTACTTCTCTAAGATTGATTTGAGATTCGGCTACCACCAGATATGGGTTAGAGAGGTGGATGTGGAAAAGACAGCTTTTAGATGCCACTACAGACATTTTGAGTTCTTAGTCATGCCCTTTGGGTTGACTAATGCCCCCGCCACTTTCCAGTCCTATATGAACAGAGTGTTCAGAGATCAGTTGAGGAAGTTTGTGTTGATATTTTTTGATGATATACTGATATACAGCAGTACTTGGGAGGAACATTTGAAGCATATTGATACAATGCTTAGTATTCTAGAGAGGGATTCATTATATGCCAAGATGAGTAAATGTGAGTTTGGGATGACAGAGTTGCTCTATCTAGGGCATATTATTAGTGCAGGAGGTGTTCGGGTTGACCCAGACAAGATCAGGGCCATTATCGATTGGCCACCGCTGAGGAACACTTCACAGCTCAAGGGATTTCTCAGGCTTTGTGGGTTCTACCGTAGATTTGTGAAGGGATTTTCACAGATAGCAGCACCACTTACAGACTTGACACAGAGAGACAGTTTCGAGTGGTCAGAGAGGGCTCAGGATTGTTTTGACAGGTTCAAGGAGATGATGAGTACATGTCCTATTTTGGCTATTCCAAATTTCACTAGACCTTTTGAGTTGCAGTGTGATGCCTTAGGAGAAGGCATAGGAGCTGTCCTCATCCAGGAAAAACATCCCATCGCATATGAGAGCAAGAAATTACGAGGTGTCGAGAAAACCTATAGCATCTATGACAAAGAAATGCTAGCAATCATGCACGCGCTAGCTAAGTTCAGGCAGTACTTAGCAGGAAGCCGATTCATGGTAAAAACAGATCATAACAGCTTGAAACATTTCCTTAGATAGAAGGATCTTAATGACAGGGAACAAAAATGGGTGAGTAAGTTACAGGCCTATGATTTCGACATAGTCTATGTCAAAGGGAAGAAAAATATTCTCGCAGATGCTTTATCCAGGAGGCCTCATTTGTTTGCTGTTGGGATAGTCATGGATGATTGGAGAGAGATGATCTTGGCAAAATATGCTAAGGATAGTTGGGCATCTAGTGTTATTGAGGGGGTTACTCAGGATAGTCTATATACTGTTGTAAATGATCTGATCATTTAGAAGGGAAGGATTTATTTGGTACCTAGGTCTGCTATGAAACAAAAGATTTTTAGAGCATTTCATGATTGACCATTGGCAGGACATCCAGGATTCTTCAAGACATATCGGCAGGTGAGAGAGTGCTTCACTTGGAAAGGGCTCAAATCAGAGGTGCTACAGTTTGTTAGGGAGTGCCCGGTGTGTCAGCAGAACAAACAAGAACATTCCTTTTCGGGTGGTTTACTACAGCCCCTACCCATACTAGAGAAGAAGTGGGATAGCATTTCCATGGATTTTATCACAGGGCTCCCCAAGGCACAGGGTCGGGATTGTATTTTTGTTGTGGTAGACAGATTGATGAAATTTTCACATTTCTTTGCAATTTCGTCTACGTATTTAGCAGCATAGACAACAGAGCTATTTTTTCAAGAGGTATTTAGACTACATGGGATACCACGGAGCATAGTCAGTGACAGAGACAACAAATTTATGAGCCACTTTTGGCAAGAGTTGTTCAGGTTGTGTGGAACAGAGCTCACTCCGAGTAACAGCTACCACCCCCAAACCGATGGGCAGACGGAGATAGTGAACAAGTGGGTTGAGGGATATCTCTGAAACTACATTGCAAGGCAGTAGAGGGCTTGGGTGAAGTGGCTACATCTAGGGGAGTACTGCTATAATACCTCTTTCCATATGTCTATTCAAATGTCCCCTTTCATGGCACTGTACGGGTATGATGCTCCTAATTTCTTGGATTTGTTATTTGGGGACAGTAGGGTGCCTAAGGCCAAGGATCTTTTGTAGGAGTGTCAGGACATTATGCGATCCTTGAAGGAAAATTTGCAAAAGGCACAAAATCAGCAAAAGCAATATGTTGATCAGCATAGGGTTGAGAGGTCTTTTGAGGTGGGAGACATGGTGTACCTCATGTTACAGCCGTATAGACAGTCCTCTCTCAAGAGGAGTGGCGTGAGAAATTGAAACCATGCTACTATGGACCATTCAAAGTAATCAGGAGAGTGGGCGAGGTAGCTTATGAGTTGGAGCTGCCTACAGACAGTAAAGTGCATAACGTGTTCCATGTGTCATGCCTTAAGAAGGCATTGGGGCACAATGTGGTGCCTTCAGTAGTATTGCCACCTCTTGATGATGAGGGAAAGCTTATCTTGGTTCCCGAGGCTATACTTGACACCAGGGAGAGGGTGCTTCGCAGGAGGACTATCAAGGAGTACCTAGTGAAGTGGAGGAACCTACCAGTTGAGGATGCAACGTGGGAGGCAGAGCAGATTCTTCAGCATCCTGAGTTGAGATTGCTTGGGGACAAGCAATTTCAAGAGGGGCGGACTGTAATGTCCCCCACTTAGCCAGTATGGATATATGTTGTCATTGGCCTGTTCTTTCATGGTCTCGAGGGCTAACCAGGACTTCAAAAGGGATCCTAAGGTTATTTGGCCTAGTCAAATTTAATTACAGGCCAAATGGAGTTCGTTTTTTGGGTTTTGGGGAGGACTTACTATTTTTAGTAAGCCAACAGGGGATGCAGTGCCTTCATTTTTCGGTGGCAGGATGAGATGCATTTTGTCAAGCTCTTTCTGATGAGCTATTATATGTGGGATTCTGAGTTTATTTGGTATATTATTTTAATGTTTGAAGTTATAACGATAAAGTGACTATTGAAATTAAATATTATAATGTTTCATAAAGTCACTTTATAAAAATCAAGTTCCCCTTTTTAAAATACATACATGGGCATTTGTACAAGGGAAAAAATAACATTAAAACTCATGTATTATCCCACATTGGCAAGAGGGAAGCGTAGAACTAGTGAGGAAGGGTTAAAAGAAAGAGGATAGCTCTCATTTGGGCATGCTGAATATTATTTGAAATTGGAAGTATTGTGGAGATTATTTCTTCGGGCCTAGAGGATGCAAACCCTCTACGCTTTCAATCTTGACGCCATTGAAAGATATGGTCTTGAGATTCAACATTGTAGCAGCAAGTTCCTGTAGCAGCGTGAGTACTGTAGCAGTCCGAATCACTATAGCGCAGTACTGTAGCAGCGCGGTACTGTAGCAGTACGAATCATTGTAGCACGGTACTGTAGCAGTGAGTTACTATAGCAGTCTGAATCACTCTAGCGTGGTACTGTAGTAGTCTGGAATCATTGTAGCTGCGAGTTACTATATCAATTTCAGAACTGTTAACACTGCTGTAGCCACAATGGGTATGGACCATCATTGAACTCTATAGTTGATATAATGTGTTGAGTTTAATGAGAAGATATGTTAGATATGGTAGTTGTAATTTCTTGATAATCTGAAACAAGAAATAAATAAATGGTCATTGTTATTAGCTACATATGGTTCTATGTTGCCTCCTATTTTCTCATATGAAACACAAACAATCTTGAGGAACCATTAATCAACATCAAGCTGAAAACCATAAGAAATTTATTTGCAAGCCAATTGTTTAACAAAATTACAGGAAGAAATAGACATTAAAATAACAGAACAAGGCATGCTATTACATTTTCTCAGAACTATAACCACTTTGTTTTCCTTTTGCAACCAATCTATCAACATCTTCTTGTTCTTTTATAAGTGTTGCTATTTGTCCAACTGACAACCCTTTCTTATCCGACCTCGGGTCCTTACACATATTAATCGGTTTACCTGCAGGGCCCAAAAAATGAAGTTTCACTCGATAATAGGAGCTATTATATTGTGCATTGCAAAAATTACATTTCCGAATAAGCCCCCCACCTCGAAGAAGTTGTGAAATTCTTGTAGTATTTCTCCATAAAGGAGACCCTTTATCAATTTTAAAATTTTGAGTTCCCCTGCCCCCCCCTACTAAGCTTTGTCTACTCATTGTTGCAACAATGCAATCTATAAAAAAAAATGAAAAAAAAAACTTAAAAACTGATTCACAAACTTGAAAAAAATTAAATCTCATCAAAAACTTGAAAAAATCTATCAAGAAACTAAAGAATATGGTTGAAATGCATACCTTAAACACTTAAATCTGCTTTATGGAAGGTATTTGGCACTCCACAATTGATCTCCTTCGAATACAATCACCTCAATTCAAACTCGCAAGATGGAGAGAGCAAAAGTGAAATGAAAGTGTGTTTGGAAGCCTCATATTGGGGCATTTTAGGGTTAGAAGGGAAAAAAATAATAAACAAATTGTTTTTAAAAAAATGTTTGACCCCACTTGTTTTAAGTTGCACCGTGGGTACCTGTGGGTGCGTCTATGCTCCCACTGGGCATGCCCGGGTTCCATTGGGTGCACCCAAGTGTCGGTTGGGTGCGCACAGGGTGCACGCCCAACCTTGTGGGTGTGCCTGGTTTTGCACAGTTACGGACTCGAGTGCACCCACAGGGCTGGGCGCGCACCTAGCCTGCACCTGAACGTGGTTCAAGGGTCTAGGGTCTAGGGTGGGAACTCGGTAACTAAGTCAAATATGTTTGAGATATAAATGGTCACCAATGATTGGTTTTTATGGTTTTCTCCTTCATTGCATTTGCAATCCATACTTTTACCACAACAGGTCGAAGCTTTCCCTTGAGTTTATATTCTTCTTTGGAAGTTGAAAGTTGAAATACATGTATGGTACATGTAATCAGGGTTTTTGACCCTGATTGCATGTGCTATTACATGTAGTCTTACATGAAATACAAAATGTAGTGCCCCCTAAAAATTCCAACTAGATATTTGTAGAATATGAATTTCAGGAATTTTCATACCCTTCTGCATATACCACTACATGAATTTCAGGAATTTTCACCCAACCCGCACTTGGACCCGATTAGAGAGGGTCCAAGGTGGGAACCTGACAACTGAGTCAAATATGTTTGAGATATAAATGGTCACCAATGATTGTTTTTTATGGTTTTCTCCTTCATTGCATTTGCAATCCATACTTTTACCACAATAGGTCGGAGCTTTCCCTTGAGTTTATATTCTTCTTTGGAAGTTAAAAGTTGAAATACATGTATTAGTACATGTAATCGGGGTTTTTGACCCTGATTGCATGTGCTATTACATGTAGTCTTACATGAAATACAAAATGTTGTGCCCTCTAAAAATTCCAACTAGATATTTTCACAATATGAATTTCGTGAATTTTCATACCCTTTTGCATAAACCACTACATGAATATCAGGAATTTTCATACCCTTTTGCACAATATGAATTTTGGGAATTTTCACCCAGCCCGCACCTTAACCCGGTTCAATGGTCTAGGGTGGGAACTCGGTAACTGAGTCAAATATGTTTGAGATACAAATGGTCAGCAATGATTAGTTTTTATGGTTTTCTCCTTCAATGCATTTGCAATCCATACTTTTACCACAACAAGTCAGAGCTTTCCCTTGAGTTTATATTCTTCTTTGGAAGTTGAAAGTTGAAATATATGTATTAGTACATGTAATCAGGGTTTTTGACCCTGATTGTATGTGCTATTACATGTAGTCTTACATGAAATACAAAATGCAGTGCCCTCTAAAAATTCCAACTAGATATTTGCACAATATGAATTTTGGGAATTTTCATACCCTTTTGCATATACCACTACATGTCACTTTACGTGCAATGTAATATGCAATCATTTCCAAAATCCCCGATTGTAGTTTGTTTCAGATCTGCCATATTCCCAAATCAGGATTTTTGAGACCCATTACATGTAGTGTTACATGTAATCTAAGTGCAATCACCTAAATCTCCACATCCATCATATGCAAATTGGGGATTTCCACATCAACTACATGTTTAGTTACATGTAGTCAAATATGCAATCGCATTCAAAACCCTGACAATACCCATGTTTATCCTTTTGAAAATTACAAATACAAGTGCAATTGGGGATTTTTGACCCAATTGCAAGTTGAACTACACATGCAATTCTAAGTGCAATTGGGTCTAAAAATCCCGATTTCACTTAAAAATTATGCTTTTCCCTTGTAGTAGGAACTTTTTGTTCCAACTGCATCAACTTTTACAAGTTGAACTACACTTGCACCTTCGCTTGTAGTGCACTCCAAAATCCCCGA
This sequence comes from Chamaecyparis obtusa, assembly GCA_027943335.1. Taxonomy (NCBI): domain Eukaryota; kingdom Viridiplantae; phylum Streptophyta; class Pinopsida; order Cupressales; family Cupressaceae; genus Chamaecyparis; species Chamaecyparis obtusa. Next base: position 3,439,409 of record BSBK01001913.1, read on the forward strand.
ATTGCAACCATGGCTCACAAAAAGAAACTTTTTCACTTCAACCTTGTTTGAAGCCTTGTTTGCACACATGATCTACCAAGTTTCAAAATCAAAGTACGAGCTTCATGGAGAATGATACAAATCTAACGTTAGCACATTCTAACGTTAAATTCTTTTGGTCTTTTCATCTCAGTGTTACTGGCGCTCATCCAAAGTCAGAACAGCCAACCATCAAACTTGAGAAAAAAGTGAAATTCAAGTTTTTGGTCAATTTTAGAATGCTTTCAAGACTGATTCCAAGCAGGTGGTAGCAGACCAATAAGAGGTATTTTGAAATTTATTCAGTCATGGGTTAGAATGAAAATTGGTGATTTGTCAATGCCACCAAATGCAAAGGTCAAAGTGTTATTTTCTGCAGAGTTACAGAGTTGAAGAGTTTAAACACTTGACAATTTGGTGACAAGAATACCTCATTGATAGAGGTTGTCAGACACTTAGTTTAGTTTTCATCGTGCATTTTGTAATTTAGTTTTGACAAGCTACATGTAAAGCATAAAATTTCAATTTCATATAAAGGAAAAAAATGCAATTGCACAGTCCCATTACATGTAATCACATTACATAGGACTATAATGTTGAATAAGTCAACAATAGGTAGTTAGTTTTCCACCTTTTTCTCTCAGCCTCTCTTCTATAAATACAAGAGGGCTCATTGTAAATAATCATCTTTATACATTGCAAGTAAACTCTACTGGAATTGTGTAAAATACAAACTTTCCTTTTATTTGTGCAAACTGATTTCAAAATAATTAAAAGAGCAAGTGTTTTCAATTTTTGTGTTGGAGGAATTTGTTATATCATCATTGTGTTCTTACGTCACAATAGTGGTATTACCTTGAATTTATTGAGAAAGTGTACAAGTTGTTTGTGTTGTTATAAGGTAAACTTTAAATCTGATTTTGTACAAACTTTGTGCTTTAGTTATCACTTTGAGTTAAGTAGAAGTGAATACATAGTTTTTGAGTTGTGATTCTTCATATAATTAGACATTAGAGAGGAAATTTTATGTATTAAATCTTTGTGCTAAACATATTGCTGCCCCATCCCCTAAATCATTATAGGATAGTGTATGAGTCTTTGAGCTTATGTACACTCCTTAGTTAATAGTTTACCGGTATGCTTAACAATTAGTCTTTCAGTTAACTTTAAGATTATTAGCATTATTGCTCCAACTAGTGCTTAAAAGTGAAGTTGTTAAAGTTCTCAAATTTGTAAAGTGTGTATTTATGAAAGTGGAAATCCTTCCCGAAGAAAGAGGAAGTGATATGAGCAACACCCAATCTTGTTTGAAATTCTTGTTAAGTTTTAGTTGATTCAGCAACAATAAGAAGGGTGCCTCCCCTAAGTTGAGAGGAGAGATTATATCTCACATACTATGTCTAAATAATCTATTTTGTAAGTAGTGTGTGTATGACCTCTTATAAAATATTTAGCCAACAGTTTTTGGTGACTCCGCTGGGGACCGAACACATTTCGAAGCCTCACACTTTTGTTTGAAGTCTCACATCTTGTTCTTGTTTTAATGTTTGTCTTATTAGCTATTATGTTCGGCGCAAGAAGGGTGATAAGCTTGATCGCCTTGCTACGAAATCCCCTCTTTCATGAACTACTAGTTTCTTGCCATCCAAGAAAAAGAAGCATGTACCCAGTGAAGTTTCATAATTCTTTTACAAACCATTAATTCCTTCCATTCCAATTATCCTAGGTTTCCAAAGATGGTTGCCATAGGTCCCTGGGGAACACTTTTTGGTCCTTTGGACCTAAATCCACCTCTCCATCCCTGTCCACAAGGTTCCCGTAAGAATTTTCCCAGGTTATATGGAGACGAAAAGCAACATCTTGACGAACATATCAAGGCATTTTTATATTGCCTATGGTGTGCTTGGTTTAGAGTATCAAGATGTTTCAGTGCTGTTGCGTGTAGAACTCTACAATGCAACTGATTGGTTCTACAATATTGCACTATCACTATCTAGGATATGCTTAAAGACAAATTTGAGGAATGATTCAAGCCCGCTAGAGATGAGAATGCTCTGCTAGCTCAGTTGACACAGATGAAAAATGATGCGTATGAAGGCATGCATGAATTCATTGCCAAGTTTAATAAACTTTCTAATAGAATTCCTATTGCTGCAAGGCCCACACTTGAGAACCTCAAGTGTTTCTTCATTAATACGCAATTGCCTAAAGTCAGCTTCCTATTTAGAAGAGTTGTTCCTACAGATCTGGCTAATGCACAAACTTTGGCAATAGAGATTGAAGATGATTTGATCTTGTCTAGTAAGGTTTGAAGAGGCTCAAACTGCTCCAAAGGAAATTCATTTTTTAAAATCTTCCTCATTAGGCACCACATATCCAATGGTGCAGAAGCTAGAAAATAAACTTCTTGCTCTCAAGAAGCAAATTTCTCAAGGATCATTCACTGCTCTGTACAAGGATATTCCACAATGGACATATCCAAATGTTGCCCACAATTATGAAGCCAAGAATCAAGCCGAGCTTCCCCATCCTCTAGAGAGGCTTGCTCTTGAGTGTTTCTTCATTAATACGCAACTGTCTAAAGTCAGCTTCCTGTTTAGAAGAGTTGTTCCTACAAATTTGGCTAATGCACAAACTCTGGCAATAGAGATTGAAGATGATTTGATCTTGGCTGGTAAGGTTTGAAGAGGCACAAACTTCTCCAAAGGAAATTCATTTTTTAAAATCTTCCTCATTAGGCACCACATATCCAATGGTACAAAAGCTAGCAAATAAAATTCTTGCTCTCAAGAAGCAAATTTCTCAAGGATCATTCACTACTCTGTACAAGGATATTCCACAATGGACATATACAAATGCTGCCCACAATTATGCAGCCAAGAATCAGGCCAAGCTTCCCCATCCTCCGGAGAGGCTTGTTCTTGAGGCCCCTCCAAAAAACTCCACAATGAGGTACTATGAAGCAGATCAAGTGGGCTCCCAAGCGACTGAATATCAAATGGAGGACATGATGCCCTTTATGAAGAGGATGAAGAGACAACTAGCGACTCTAATATTGGGTACGTACACTATGATGATGTAGAATCTAAAGAAGCCCAAGGTCAAGCATTTTCTGTGATGACACATTCTCAAACATAATTGGACCGGATCATCAAAAAGACAAGGCAGCAAAGGCAAAGGATGGTCCTCAGTTCCTGGTCACTATTTCTAAAAGAGGAACACCACTGCCTATTCAACCTAAAGATGCAGCAAAAAATCAAGTAACCATGATCCTCCTTCTGCAAGTGTACCCAAACCTAGTGTGCCTAATCCAAAACCCCATGCTGAAAGTTTCTCCATTTCCCTAGCAAGTTGTTTTTAAGCATTTGATATCACTGACCATGCTAAAAGGACAAAAATACAAATGTCTGAGGTTGAGTACTTACAAGCTTATCCAGATCAATTATCTATAGACTTATCAAATTTGTCAAGGAATCCCAATCCGCTCAAGCTTCAACTGTTGCCCCTAAGCCAAAGAATTTACCCAATAAACTAGTAACTATATCGTCGCCCTTTCTAGGAAAAATAGAACCTTTCTATATTTCCTTTGTAATCAATGGCTTCAAGTTGAGGAACTATGTTAATGATTCCGGTGCCTCTGACAACGTCATGCTAGCCAAAGTAGCAGATGCTTTGGGTTTGACCTTGATCAAAACTTTTGGAAATTTCTATTCCATGGAGAATAAGAAAGTGCCCTTCAAAGGGCAAATTAAGGATGCATAGTTTGCATTCGCATCCTTCCTAGAAAAGAAGATATAGATGACCGCCTTGGTTGCACACGTCCCTGCTTCTTACAGTATGTTACTTTGGGTGTAACTTTTTTAAAGATGTAGGGGGAGAGATCAACGTGGACATGTCTGAAGAAAGGATACCTAAGTTACTAGTTATATATATATATATATATATATATATATATATATATATATATACAAAAATGCAAGAAAAATATAGAATTAAATCATTTGATTGTATGATTCTTCATCATTGATCAAGATAAATATTAAAAGCCAATTGATAGTTCACAAATATTCAAATAAGCCATATCATATATGTCTATGTTCACAATTCCAATGAAAATCAGAAAATCATTACAATTACAAAATCAAAATGTAGTTTCTTGATTCATCAATCATGATTCACTATTCAAAATCACAAGGATTATAAAAAAAATCATCTTCATCTTCAGCTGCTACAAGTTCAAGATCATTTGAACTCAAAGCGGTTCCACTTGCACTAGATGCACCATGTGTCGTGATGTAATCATCATCATCATAAGTTGTAGTGATTTTGGTAAGATCCTCGATGGTTGCATCCAAGTTGGCACACTTAGGGGCTACATCCCAAAGCTTTGCTGCCCCATCCTTGTAGTTTGGATCCTTACATGACACAAGACGTAAGTTGCAATGAATATAAACCAGTCTTCAGCTTTTTTTGAACCCAACTTGTTATGCAACCCAACTTGTTACGCTTCCCTGAGTGGATAAAGGAGTATGTACTCCAATTCCATTCAGTGATAGAAGAACTTGCAACCTAGACAATGTTCACAAAAATAAAAGTAAAAATGCAAAGTAAATTAAAGAATGTTTAAGTACTAAACTGTAGAATACAAGTGGTAAAAAAAATTTAAAAAAACTTACTTGTGAGAGGATCTTGATTGCAAGAGGTTTTAGATACTTAAATGGTTGACCATGGAGGTACCACCATGTGATAGCTTCCATGTTGTATTGGTCATTAATAGTTGTTGGACTATGATTTCTTCTTGAGGCAGACAAGCCAAATTTTGTCCAAACTTTTTTCTACAATTCTTCATCAGGGAAGAGTCTTTCAAAAGATTCTTGTACCCATTAGAAACCTCTTCATCTCTATATGGTGCTAATCTCCTTGGCATAGAAAGTACTTTTTGGCTATAGTACCTCGAAGATAGGGCATATGCAAGGAGGTGCAATGGGGTGGTCATCTTTTCTCAACAATGATGAATGATTGTTTCCACCTTATTGCATAAGGTTTCGGATTCTATGGGGTCATTCTCATGTTTTTGTATTGCAATTTTTACCTTCTCTATCATTGTGTCCATGCCATCATAGACTCCCTAAACAAGGTGCATCTGTATCAGCAAAACCGAGCATAGTCATGATAAATTTGGTGAAATCCAATACATATTGCATACGAGCCCACCGTCATCCAAGACCAATATCTTGACCTTTTGGGCCCTCTTTGAATGTGAAGCCTTCCATACATCCCATTAGTTGGAAATAACTATTTGGCTCAATGCCTCTTGTACCTTGAGAAGTCGTCTCATAACAGTAGTATGAGATAAAAATCGGGTCTCAACAACCTAAGTTAATAACAATATGTCAATAATATGAAGAAAATTTATATACAAATTGATAATTGAACATGACATAAAGTTTAATAAAATTAAATAAATAAATTAAATTTAGTAATTACAATTTACCTTCAACAACTCCCATTTCGAGAAAGTTCTGAATATTGATTGTGACATTTAGTGGTTCATCACAAATATTTGGATCTCCTCCCCCTCTTGGTATATTTGTTTCACTTACTCTATTTGAGTGCCAATTTGTTGCATCACCAAGTTGAGGGAGTGTACAGTGCATGGTGTCCAAAAAATGTGGTCATGTCAGCCCTCAACCAAAGCACTTGCACCCCTACAATTTTTTGCATTGTGTGTGATTATGCGGAGCACAGTCTCGCTACCCACCATCTCTATAGACTCAATGAGAATTCTAGAAATGAATTGTGCATCTTTCATTTCCCCTTCACAATCAACTACCCTAAAAAACATTGCCCCTTTGGGGGACACTGCAATAACATTAATCAATGGATGGTTTTTGATATCTTTCCATCCATCGGAAACAATAGAAACACCCGAATCAATCCAAGAATCTCCAATTGGTTGAAGTGAGGTCTCTATAGCAGTTCTTTCTTTTTGCAATATGGTGGTACACCTTTTTCATACCCAAAACTTGTGTAACCAGCTAGTGCACTATTGATGGCCGACACCATTCCCTTCCAATATGGTGATCTCACCAAGTTAAAAGGAAGACCATTAGCATATAGGCAACGTCCAATGGCTTGATCACCAATGTCTCTTGCCTCCATTTTAAATACCATGTCCAATAGACCTCTTTTGCAGGTGGTAATGTGTACTTCATCTTCCACTCCCAGTATAGGCAAGAATGGATGTTTGGAGGCTGCAACTAATTCAGTGGGTAATTGCATGCTTTTCTTTCTGGATGGACCAACATAAGAAGTTTGTTTTGATCTTTGAACGATTCTATCAACCTCTTCTTGTTCTTTTACAAATCCTGCTATTTGTGCAACAGCCAACCCCTTCTTATCTTTGCCTTTGCACATTCCCATCCCTTTACTAGTAGGGCCCATAAAGTGATGTTTAACTTGAGAATATGAGCTATTTTTTGGTTTAGTATCACATATATTACACTTCCAAATATATGACCCACCTATTGCAACTTGTGAAATTCTTGTGGTATGTCTCCATAAAGAAGATCTTATATCAATTTTGAATTTATTGGCTCCTTCCCCACCCTTTGAACTTTCACTACCAACCATTCTTGCAATGTGATTTCTTGTTATTATAAGAAATTAAATAAATTTAAATTAGAAAAAAACTAAGAAATTCAAGCATACAAGTACAAGAAAAGATGCAAAAATATTAAAATTGAGAGCTAAACTTGTTTCTTTATTTCTTTAAAAAAAATGGATTTGTTTTTTGAAAAATTCCATCCTAAACTTAAAAAAACTCATAAAAAAGTCTCTAGAATAGGGTCAAATGCTTAGATCTCCTTTGTGGAAGCTATCTGGCACCCCACAAATGATCGTCTTCGAAAATAATCACCTACCCTTTGAAATACCAAAATGGAGATCAAATGAGAAGAGAGCAAAACAACAAACAAAATGATATGCTAAAACAATGAATGGCCTCTTTTAGGGATGTTTTAGGGTTTAGTGGAAAAGAATATTAAAAAACTCATTTAAGCACATGCTTTAAGTGAAATGTTTTATTTCTTTAAAGTTTTGTGATATTTTTTTTATATCGGGCATTCGGGTGCATCCGAATGCGCTTGGAAGCGCATAGGGAGCATTAAATCTCCTTGTGGATGTGCATCCACAGGGAGATTTAATGCTCCCTATGCACTCCAAGAGGATCTGCATCTGCCTCTACCCCTAGACCGAGTGCCCTCGATAACTTGGATATCCATCAAGGGTGCTATGCAAAAGCTACTTCTTGAGAGGGAGACTAAGTATACTGTGATTAATTTACATGACCCTCATGCTCAAATTTTGTTTGAGTCAGCAAGAATGGGAAATAATTACCTTCATGCTAATGAAATTTTAGAGTTTGCACAAGACTGGATTGATGGATCAAAAGGTTGTTCCTGTCTCTTTGATATTGATAGATTTGCAGATGTAAGGATCAAGAGACTGAGCTTAGTTCTAGTGAGTCTTTCATCATGGTCGAGGAAGCTGAATCTTCCAGCATGGTTGAAAAATCTATTAGTCCTAACCAAAGTTCTACATAGGCAAGTACTAGGAGCACCAATGACATTTGGACGTTGGAGTTTGTTTGAGTCAGCAGGAATGGGAAATCATTACCCTCATGCGGATGAAATTTAGGAGTTTTAACAAGACTGGATGGATGGATTAGAAGGTTTTTCCCGTCTCTCTGATATTGATAGATTTGCAAATGCAAGTGAGGATCAAGAGACCGAGCTTAGTTCTAATGAGTCTTTTATCATAGTTGAAGAAGCTGAATCTTCCACCATGGTTGAAAAAGCTATAAGTCCTACCCAAAGTTCTACAGAGGCAAGTTCTACCCAAAGCTCTAATGACGTTTGGACGTTGGAGTTTGAGGGTAGCTACACATCTCTTGGGTCCAGTGTGGGAGTAGCCTTGATATCTCCAAAATGTGAATTGTTTCCATTTTCCTTCAAGTTGCAGTTCAATAATACCAACAACATGGCCAAATATGAGGCCTTGTTGGGTATTGAAATGGTGCACAAGAAGGGAATTAGAAATTTACATGCCCAAGGTGATGCTGAGTTGGTGATATGTCAAATAAAAAATCAGTACCAAACTAGAAATGAGTGGCTGAAACACTACTACAATTTGGTGTGGGGTTGCATTGAACAATTTCATGCTCTCAACATCTCTGTAGTTCCAAGAGAGTACAATGAAAAAACTATTAAGTCCTACCCAAAGTTTTACAGAGGCAAGTTCTACCCAAAGCTCTAATGACGTTTGGACGTTGGAGTTTGAGGGTAGCTACTCATCTCTTGGGTCTAGTGTGGGAGTAGCCTTGATATCTCCAAAAGGTGAATTGTTTCCATTTTCCTTCAAGTTGCAGTTCAATAATACCAACTACATTGCCGAATATGAGGCCTTGTTGGGTATTGAAATGGTGCACAAGAAGGGAATTAGAAATTTACATGCCCAAGGTGATGCTGAGTTGGTGGTATGTCAAATAAAAAATCAGTACCAAACTAGAAATAAGTGGCTGAAACACTACTACAATTTGGTGTGGGGTTGCATTGAGCAATTTGATGCTCTGAACATCTCTGTAGTTCCAAGAGAGTACAATGAAAAAAATATTAAGTCCTACCCAAAGTTCTACAGAGGAAAGTTCTACCCAAAGCTCCAATGATGTTTGGACGTTGGAGTTTGAGGGTAGCTACACATCTCTCGGGTCCAGTGTGGGAGTAGCCTTGATATCTCCAAAAGGTGAATTGTTTCCATTTTCCTTCAAGTTGTAGTTCAATAATACCAACTACATGGCTGAATATGAGGCCTTGTTGGGTATTGAAATGGTGCACAAGAAGGGAATTAGAAATTTACATGCCCAAGGTGATACTGAGTTGGTGGTATGTCAAATAAAAAATCAGTACCAAACTAGAAATGAGTGGCTGAAACACTACTACAATTTGGTGTGGGGTTGCATTGAGAAATTTGATGCTCTCAACATCTCTGTAGTTCCAAGAGAGTACAATGAAAAAGTTGACTCTCTTCCCGCATTAGCAACTTAGTTGATTCCTCACAAGGATTTTGCTGATAATTTGTATTAAGATTGAGTTAATTTTTCGGCCAAGTGTTTTTGATAACTAGAACCATTGCCAAGTCTTCAATGATGACAAGCATATCATCAATTTCCTCAAAACAAAGGAAATTTTTTATGAGCTCTACTTTGAGGGCAGCGAGTCATCATCTAGAGAATCAGTCCCAGATATTGATCCAGAATCTGGAGAAGAATTCATTCAGTTAAAAGGAATTAAAATTCCTCAAAGCCTAATTTCTCTGGAGAAGTTGTTCAAAAAGCATGACAAGTATGTCAAGGAGCAACAACAATCAAGAACTAGCTCTACCATGGAATATGAGAAATACAATCTTGGATTAGAGGCTGATCCAAAAATGGTAAACATTAGAAAGTGTGACACTCGGAGGAAAGGGAGAAGTTTATTTCTTTGTTGCATCAATAATGGATGTTTTTCTATACTCATATAATGACCTCAAATCTTTTTGCCCAAAGGCGGTGAAACACAAAATTCCCCTCAAGCTTGGTGCCATTCCATTCCAACAAAAGCAGAAGCAATATAATCCAAATGTCAAGAACAATACTCACTGAAATCCAAAAGATGCTTGATGCATGGATTATCTTCCATATTCACCATTCAATGTGGATAGTGAATATAGTACCAGTGTGTAAAAGGAATGGAGAAATCCGCATTTGTGTGGATTTCAAGAACCTCAACCAGTTGTCATTGAAGGACAATTACCCACTGCCAGTAATGGACCAAGTTCTACAGACGGTTACGGGTTCTGAAATGCTATCCATGCTTGATGGATTCTTTGGCTACAATCAGATTGAAGTCAGTGAAGATGATCGACACAAGACCACATTCATGATGCCATGGGGTACCTTCGCATATCGTAGGATGCGTTTTGGTCTCATTAATGTAGGTGTGAATTGTCAATGAGCAATTAACCTTGCCTTTCGAGAAATCATAGATGAGTTTATTGTTGTTTATTTGGATGACTTGACCATATTTTCCAAGAATCGACAAGATAATCTCTATCATCTTTAACAAGTTCTAGAAAGATGTAGGTGCATGGTGTTTCTGTTAACACCAATAAATTAGTTTTCGATGTGAGTGAGGGAAAGCTTCCTGACACATCATGTCCAAGGAGGGCATAAAGATTGATCCTAAAAGGGTAAAATATATCCAAAGCCTTTCACTGCCCTCAAGCAAAACAATAGTTCATTCTTTCTTTGGAAAGGTAAACTTCTTGTTGAGTTTTGTTCTTGACTTTGTTTAGAAGACTCGTCATATTGTAGATATGATGAAAGGTCAAAATATCTTCCGATGGAGTCCAATAGGAAAAGCAGTGTTTGCAAAGATTAAAGAAGCAATTGCACATGCTCCATTGTTAGTTTTCCCAAACTACACAAAGAATTTCATTATGTATAGTTATGCTTCTGAGCATACTATGTATGCGATCCTAATGCTGAAGAATGATGAGGGAGTTAAGTCTCCTATCTTTTTTATGAGTTGTCCATTGAAGGCTCATGAGCTTAAGTACTCTCAAATGGAAAAGCATGCCTTTGTCGTGGTCAAAGTGGAAAATCATTTCAAGTTCTACATTTTCAATTCACATGTATTAGCTTGATTCCAGATACTATAGTCAAGACAATCTTGACATAGCAGGACTTCGGTACCAAAATAGGAAATTGGATTCTTAAAATTGAAGAATATGACATGGAATTTGGCCTACAAAGTTGGTTCGTGGCAATGGTTTATGTCAGCTTATGGCTGAGATTAAACCAATTGAAGTGGAAGAAAATTCACAATCTCTTCCAATAGTTTGTTTTGTTTGTACAATGGACGAGTGGTATTTAAATATTGCTCATTTTCTCACATATGGTGAGTGTCCTCTACATTTGTCATATAAGGAGAGGAGCATAAAACTGGTGGATGCAAACTATCCTTTTGGGATAATGGTTTGTACAAGTGAGGTGTGGATGGAACATTTCTTCATTGTGTCGATAGAGCACAACGGAAGTTGCTTGAATCTTTCCATAACCTTGTGTGTGGTCATTTCTTTGCACCAGTCACAGGTTATAAGATCCTGAGGGAAAAGTACTACTAGCTCACTTTGTTTCAAGATGCGTACCATTGGGTGTGTAAATGTGAGTTGTGTCAACAATTTGCAAGAAAGAAAAAGATTGTTTCTCTACCATTGAAGCCAGTTGTAATTGAGGAATCATTTCAGCAGTGGCGATTTGATTTCATTGGCGTAATCAACACGTCTTTGAGTAAAGGGTATTCATATGTCCTTACAACAAAAAATTACTTAACCAAATGGGTGGAGGCCATACCAACAAAGCATTCTTGAATCTTTCCACAACCTTGTGTGTGGTCATTTCTTTGCACTAGTCACAACTTATAAGATCTTGAGGGCGAAGTACTACTGGCCCACTTTGTTTCAAGATGTGTACCATTGGGTGTGTAAGTGTGAGTTGTGTCAACAACTCATAGGAAAGAAAAAGATTGCTTCTCTACCATTGAAGCCAGTTGTAATTGAGGAATCATTTCAGCAGTGGGGACTTGATTTCATTGGCGTAATCAATCCGTCTTTGAGTAAAGGGTATTCATATGTCCTTACAACAACAAATTACTTAACCAAATGGGTGGAGGCAATACCAACAAAGCGTGCTATGTCTGAGGTAGTATGCAATTTTCTAAAGGAAAACATTATCTCACACTTTTCCTCATAAGATCATCACTGATAATGCAGTTGCGTTTTTGCCACATAACATAACATAGGTCTGTTATGATTATGGGATCACTTTGGTGCACTCATCCAACTATTACCCTCAAGGTAATGGTGAAGCAAAATCTAGCAACAAGAACTTGGTTGCAATTATCTAGAAGTTGGTGGATGAAAATCAAAGGTCCTGGCTCAAGGCATTGTATGATTCATTGTGGGTAGACCACATCAACACAAACAAGCAATTGGTATGTCACCTTTCTAGTTGTACAGTGAGAATGTTGAAATACCCATTACTTTGGAGCTCCCTACTTTAAACTTAGCCAAGGCCATTAAAGATGACACATTTGCAAGTGCCTTGGATAAAAAGAGTAATGTTCTTGTCTGCATTGGAGGAACATCATGCCCAAGTGGTGGACTGCATTGTGGAACATCAAAAGAAGGTCAAAGTTCTCTTTGACAAAAGAGCCAAGCTACGCGACTACAAGGTTGGCAATCTTGTTCAAAGAGGCATGAACCAAAGGGCATGCATGGCAAATTTGATTCCCTATGGAGCGGACCATTCACTATTCACCAAGTGTTTGGTGAAAATAGGTACTTGTTGGCATATCAAGATGGAACTCCATTCTTGCTAGCTCATAGCGGGCAACATCTGAAGCATTACAATGCGTGAAACTCCAGGTAAGTTTTGTACATAAAAGTCCGAGTCTTTTATTTTTTGAGACTTTTTGTGTCTTTTCATCATTTTGGTCTCCTGACTCTATAGCCCAATGGAATGGAAAAAGGCACTTTATTCTACATCTCTCGTCATTTCCAATGACGAACAAGAGACGTTCCCCAGCCAGAGCCAACTGTTTTCGTTAATTTCGTTTTAGTGAAATTAATGACAACCCCACAAAAAAATTAATTAAATAGCATGGTTGTATATACTCTAAGTTGTTTTATAAACATTCGTAGTTTATTTTTGCAAACGTTGCCATTTTAATTCTTTTAATTGTCTATATGTTTGAGTTTTCATTTAATTTCCTTTTATTTTTGTTAAGTTTTTGTTAATATATTGCATAGTATAATATATGTAAATAAACATGCAAAGAGGTCTTAAATTTTGAAACACTTATCATTGCAAGAAAATTTATATATAATATATTATTAAAAATATTGAAAAGAAGATTGGGCAGACCTTTAGAAGGTTGTTGCTTGTCATGTTATATGCAAAATATAATGCAAATTATATAAAGACCTACGACAACTTCAGTGGTTGGGCAATTTACTTACCATTGCATATTGTAATCTAATGTGTTAAGTGTTCAAAAAATCCCAATAAGTTAAGAGTTCAGGCATTTCATATGCCCTTGTAGTAGGAACTTTTGTTCCAACTGCATAAACTTTTACAAGTTGAACTACACATGCACCTTCACTTGCAGTGCACTCCAAACTTCCCAAATTGTAACCATGGCCCACAAAAAACAACTTTTTCACTTAAGCTTTGTTTGAAGCCTTGTTTGCACACACGATCTACTAAGTTTCAAAATCAAAGTATAAGTTTCATGGAGAATGATATGAAACTAACATCAACACATTTTGATGTTAAACTATTTTGTTCTTTTCATCTTAGTGCTACAAGTGCTCATCCAAATTTAGAAGAGCCAAACATCATGCCTGAGAAAAAGATGAAATTCAAGTTTCATCAATTTTAGAATGCTTTCAAGACTGATTCCAAGCAAGTGGTAGCAGACCAATAAGAGGGATCATGAACATTTTTCAGTCATGGTTTAGAATGAAAATCAGTGATTTGTTGATGCCACCAAATGCAGAGGTCAAAGTGTTATTTTCTGCAGATCTTCCCACCCATGTACAAATTTGAAGATTTCAAACACTTGGCAATCTGATGACAGGAATACTCTTTGACAGAGGTTGATGTAAAGTATAAAATTGCAATTGCACATACTCTCATTACATGTAAGCACATTATATTGGACTGTAATGTTGAATATGTCAACAATAGGTAGTTAGTTTTCCACCTTTTTCTCTCAACCTCTCTTTCTATAAATACAAGAGGGCTCTTTGTAAATAATCATCTTTATGCATTGCAAGTAAATTCTGCTGGAATTGTGCGAAATACAAACTTTGCTTTTATTTGTGCAAGCTGATTTCAGACTATACAAGAAATTAAAATCATATCTGTCAGCCTCTTTCTTCAAAACTTATGGTATGACAGGTTTCTCTGCCTGATATTTTCGCATTTTTGTTGTTTTATGCTAAGCAAACAATTCTTTTATATCCACATAAATTTAAAATCAAGAATTGGGCAGTTTAGGCCATAGTTTTAACCTCAGACATGAAATGAATGAAGCCTTATTAAAGAGTTGAAGACAAACCTGCAGATTCAAGCAGGTAAAGGGTGTTTAAACATAATTTATATGATTGTAGGTTGAATAGAAGCCTCAACACCCTGGTTGGTGATACTAAGAAAGACTGTGTCCTACAGTTTTAGTGCTGTTAATAAGAGATTTTGCAAAATCTTGGTCAAGGGGTTTAATAATTAAAAGAAGAGAAAAGGTACAACTTGATATAAGATTTAGGTATCCCATCAATAATAGATCTACAATCACATTTAAATAAATGTCTGTTTGTGATGAGCCCAAATGGCTCTCAATAGCAATTTGTTTCTTTCACAATTTTAATTGCACTTTTTGAAACATTTACAGATTATATAGGAATTTTGGAACAAGATATATATGAACTTCAATGATTTTTTCCAGATTTATAAATAAACAACAGCAGCAATTAATTACCATTAATGTAACATCATGATGAAACTAATTATCGTCAATCACTCCATATAATATATAAGCTTTCAAGTTGTTTATCAACTGTGAGAGAGACAAATTAAAATCAATATATAAGGCACCTTTTATTCAGTACGGCTGTTGCTGATAAAACTTGCACTCAAATATGAAGTTGATGCCAGCCATACTCAACATCACCAAATGCTGTAGGTGTCTCCAACGAAATTTCCACATAAGTCACAGTTTTAAAGAAGGTTGACAGTCAGCATAGAACCTTCCCAATATACCTTCGATCACCAAGTAAATCACAAGAAGCCGAACTACATACGGCCCTGGTAATAAATCGTACGGCCAAAACAAATGTAAACTTCAGCCAGTAAATCCAAATGCAGTCTCCAATACAATAGCTAGGTCACAAAGAAATGACAATTATCTGCAGATTTGAAAATGCAGTCTTCACATACAACACAGCTCCTTGGAAATGAGCTGCAACCTCTGCTGGAAATGTACGGCAGTCTGGAATTGATAAACTATTTAAACAATCTGCAACTTACAACTTGATGAAATAAGAACCAAATGATTTTGCGTTAAAAGCTGAATGAGTTCTCCTGGAAGAAGACCAAACTCAAGAAATTCAGAAGAACTCTCTCCAAAAATGAAGACCAAGCTCAAAACCCTAGCACCACCAAGAAAAATTGAATTCTCTCACAAACACAATTTTATCAAATGAGCAATGGTAATGTAAAGTGCTTTTTCGAGTTGAATACATAGCTTTTCTGAAAAATCTTTAACTTTACATTTTTCATTAAAGTAACTTCTTCATCACAACATCACTTTATAACATTAAAGTTATGAAGTCATAAAGTTATTAAATTAAAATAATTTAATTTAATAATAACAATTAAAATATGAAGTCATTGAATCAATCTGACTGCAACAAACTAATTTCTGACAACAAAGCCCCGAGCTCAAACTGCCCTGCCAGAAATAGCCACCTGCCAATAATAGACCTACTAAAAATAGTAAGTCTCTCAAACTGGAGATCCCTAATACACGATCCTGAAACATCTGACAATACTGTGCAGACACCTTGCTGAACCTAGCCAAACCCAAAATACTACTTACTAAAAATAGTAAGTCGACCAATCTGACCCAAATGAAGAGCAGACTTGGTAACCAAAACCTCCAGAATGGAATCCAAACACTAGCTCTGCCAACTGACCCCCTCTGATCACTTGATTAGCTTGCGAGGGTCGCCAACATTTCTGGTTCTTTTCTTTTCTACAGAAAGAAGCAAAGCAAAGCGACACACATGTTTTTGGGACCATTATGGATATATTGGCATTGCACAGCTGACATACCAAAGGTGTTTCTTATATGAAATGGATGACTTATGGTTCACAATCTTCCTTGAATGTTGCAAGACAGATAAAATCTATATCATTCTTTTTCTTTATTGCTGTCTGCCGTCCACCGTTCCCCTTCCACCTTCTCACCGTTTCAGCATGACAAAACACTCTTTTCCCCTTCCACCTTCTCACCGTTTTAGCATGGCAGAACACTCTTTCCCCTTCCACCTTCCACTATTTCAGCGTGGTAGAATACACTCTTTTCATAAGGGGTCTAGGGACGACTGCTTTTGGTCCATTTCATTTTTAATAATATTTTTTCTTTTATAGGGTTCTACAAAAATATTCCTACAAACACGGTCCAATTTTTCTCAACGACGTGTTAATAGCATGACACAATGTGTAGAATTTGAGATAAGCAATTTGTGTAGAATGCTCAAATGTCATAAACTCTGTTTTATCAAAACTATTTAACTGTTCAATGCATTATTTTATCTATGTCATAGAAGTTTCACTTATTATTTTAAGTGAAATACATTGGAAAGTATTGAGATTTACTGAATGCAACATAAATAAGATTCGTACTCTTTATGTTTTAGACAGAAGAGAAACTATATACTTCCTATTTGTTGGCATATTTAAGTTGTCATTGGTTAAGTTAGATGCAAACATCATTCCCACTAGTACACCGGTAGACCACTCATACTCCTTATTAGGCACCGATAGACCTAATAGAGTATATGTACCGGTAGACCAAATAGAGCAGGAGATACCGGTCTTATGGTGCATACAGGGGATGTATGGACAACCGGGTATAAGATTGATACCGGTCAAGTGCATAATAATCCGCATTGGATTATGCGAAGCTGTTTGAGTTAAAACTGGATAAAATTGGAGCATTCACCGTTTAGAGCTGGAGTTAGCTTTCTAACAGGAGTTAGTTTTATTTTTACATGGATGTTTCAAGGTAAACTCAAGATCATCTAACAAAGCTTTTTTGCTGCATAATTTTTGGGTGAGTTTACAGCTTGGCGGTACTATGAGTTGAGATTTTATTAAGATCAATCTCTTATAAATACAGGTCATAGGACACAAAATAGGTGTTGTTGAAAATACAGAGCAGGAGAGAGATATCTTCTGAGAGAGACTACGGTCACAAGGGGTGAAAGGTAGAGAGGTTCAACAGCCAAGCTGAGCAGAAAGGATAACAGGTATGATCTAGTCAGACAGAGAGTGTCAATTAAGATCATTGTTTTTATATTGTTAAAGCACATCCAAATCCCTCCATCAGGGTGAACCCTAATAGGTCTTTTGTATAAATCCCTTAACTGGGTAGCATCTTAATTGATGTTGAAAGTCCTTTAACAAGGCACCTCCTAACACAGTCAAGATCTTAACCGATCTTCTACCAAATCCATTTACTGCGTAACACTCTCACAAGTGCTTTGTAAGCTCTTAACAAAGCACCTTTATTATTGCAGTAGTGAAGTTGTGAGCTCTATCTCACCGTAGTTTTTTCGTTCTAACCGAGGGTTACCACGTACATATGTTGTGTTGATCTAAGTACTTCTATTTCTGTTTATGAATGGTTAATTACATATTGTTTATTCTGCAAGAATCTATGTAAAAGGTTTAATTGAGATAGAAATAGTATTTACTGATTCACCCCCCCCCCCTCTCAGTAACCAGTTAGTAATAACAATTGGTATCAAAGACTTAGGTTCTCAAAGGTATAAAGCTTAACCGCTTGAGAAAAAGATCATGGAGGGTTAGAGGTATCAAAAGCAGCTTGAGGAAGCCAATGACATCATTGGCTCTCTTGAGAATAGGCTAAGAAGATCCCTTGCTAAAAGAAAGGAGTTGGCTCTATAGTTGAGTGAGAGCAATGAAATGATTGATGAACTCTTTGGGCAAAGTGGATCAGATGAAGCTGAGGAGGTAGTCTCTGAGCTTATGGAGAGGAACCAAATCCTAACCGATCAAATCTCCAACCTAAAAAGGGAGCAGGAAGATAATGCCCTAAGAATGACTAAACTGATTGAGAAAAAGAGGAAAGCTGAAGATGAAAGAAACACTGCAGTGAAATCTCTAGTAGCTTCTGAGAGAGCAAGAAGTGTGGCAGACGGAGTAGTAAGAGAAAGTGATCTTGTTGTTCTACAACTTCAAGAAGACCTGCAACTCGTCACTCAAAGATAATGCCAACATGCAAAATAATTGGCATGATAAAGATGATGCATGAAAGACGCTGGCAATTGAACTGTATCAACTAAAGCAACAAATAAAAGAATTCGAGGAAAGAAATGAGACACTCAGAAGATACAACGAAAGTTCTGAAAAGCTTCATGAGCAACTGAGAGCTCAAAGAAAGCACAAGGATCCCACAGGACTTCGGTTCACCGATCAAAGCACCAAGGAAACCAGTGAGTCATCTGGAGTCAAGAAAGGCAAGGAGGAAAAGAAGAAACCGCTGGTACAAAAGGGTAAAAAGACCTTCAACACTTCTTGCAATCACTGTGGGAAATTGGGCCATAGAACAAGTAACTGCAGAAATGCACCGGTAAAGCCAACTAACAGTTACTACAAGAACTATTACAAGTATGGCCACAAGACCTCTGAATGTAGGTTTTGTACCAATAGTGTGTCCAATGGAAGCAGGGGAAGCTTCCAAGGCTATTGCTACGCATGCAACAAGTTTGGACACAAGGCTGATGAATGCAGATCTAAAATAATGGCATTCAGATCCCCGCCGAGACTGATATTCCATAAGAGGAATGAGAACCGAAGCACAACCAATTGCGCTAACTGTGGGATCCATAGCCAGAATGACTCCTAGTGTCATTCACGCAAGAAGATAAAGGTAAATCCATGGAAGGCAACCAGGATAGTCTGCTACACCTGCAACAAAGTTGGTAACAAAGTTGGACATCTGCCAAAGATTGTAGGATCAGTCAAACTAGTGAAGAACACTTTGTCTCCCAGTCAAAAGGACAACAAGGGAAAAGAGACCGAGAAAGAAGTCAAGAAGATTTGGTTCAAGAAGGAATCAAAGAGCTCTGCTGAGGAGAAAATAGAGGAAAGGTCATCATCTACTGATGGTGATATCTCTTCAGCAAACTAAGCCAAAAAGGCCAAAAGGGAACCGGTAGCCCGTCTATTGTTCCCGGTAGGATTGGTGAGCAACAAACTGACTATGTCAGTAAGTAAAACCGGACAGGTGAGCGTTGATCAACCGGGGTTTGTTCAATAAGAAAAAGTTTGAATACTGATTGGCAAAAAATGAATGAAAGATAGGTAAGGTAATTAATGCTATAGCCATTAACAAATAGTTATCGTTATGCCCTAAATCTATATAAAGCAAGGAGGATTACTCTTTTTCTTTTACTTTGCGATTTGTGATTTATAATTTCTTATGCTTGAGTAATATTCTCGTGCTTTGATTATCGATAAGATATTTTTGTAAGACCAATCAAGAAACTTTCTGTGTAAACCAGTTGATAAGAATAGCATCATCATCATCTATCGCCAAGTTGATTCAAGGTAATCAATTCGATGAACCTGTCTATGACAACATGGCCTGTTCAGAACAGGGAAAATGACATGTTTGGTGCACTGTCATCTGTGCCTGATGGAGTTCTAATGACTGAAGATGTCACCGCTTTCATTCATGCGAAACAAGAATTGGGTGAAACTTTCATCCAAAGCGAGTACCTCTCGCTGTGCACAGATGGAAAGCTTCAAGACAAATATGCGAAGATGGTATCTTCAGGGCTGATAAATAGAGTCTGTTACCCAACCGTGTTCTGACTGGATTGGATACGACTGGTTCTCAGTCGTGTGCATGAACCTAGTTTTTGGCTTGCAAAAGGAGCATGGACTCAAATCACCAAGGAGGACATGCATACAATGATCAGGTACAACAACAAAGAGGAAGCCCTCACCCTCAGAACCATCTCCGATGTCGTCACTAAATTGACAAAATCAAAATCTGATAGTCAGCTAATTACCGTCAACGAAATTGAAGATGAAGGAGTTTGGCTCACATCTATAGTGATAGGTTACAAAATCTATTAATCAAGCAACTTGAATAGCGTGCCAGGAGGAGCCATTAATGCTCTCACCGGATCATGCACGACAACGCCAAGTATGATCTTTGCGCAATGCTTCGAGGACAGATTTTTGAGAATCTGAAGAAGCTCGGTATCATCAAGAAGTTCTTGAAATATGGAACCCTAATGGTATGCCTATTCTTTTACTATTCTAACTTCTTTTCGAGAATAGGCAAGGTGACTTGGGGAATCGGTTGACCAGTCATGATCCAGATCAGTGATATGGCCAACCAACTGGGAAACCAGTTCAATAAAGTCATGACTAACTACTTTGAGGCATTCCAGCTGAGGATGCATGTTAGGAAAAGGGTTCCATCAACTATTGTTGACTCCTACAAAGATGAAGTGAGTTTCCTGGTCTCCATCGATCACTGCATCATTTAGGCAGTAGAACTGCGAACCGGGTATGCTCTAGAACTGGGGTATGAAATCTTTCCAAAAAGAGCCAAAGCATATGCAGATGCCCTGCAAGATAGTGATCTGGACTTGTCGGCTTACCGGTTTGGGACCTTTTAAGAGATTCAGGAGAATCTGAAGAAAAGGCACCAATTTAGAATGTATATGTGAAGAGGATCCCTACACCTATGAAGAAACCAGTAGCAGATCAACCCAAAGTTCAAAGAAAGAGAGCACAACAAGCGACCAATGTTCAAGGGGAAGAAACAGAAGGAACAAAAACTAAAGACCCAACTCCTCTGCTCCGCAAGAGGAAATTTGCTAAGCTGGTGAAGGAAGATGCACCGAGAGAAAGAAAGCCCACAATTGATGAATTTGTGGCAGGGTTAAAGAATTCAAGTGGCATGGCATCAGTTGGAAGGCGATACAGTCCTACCATAGAAGAAGAAAGGAGGAAAATAGAAGAAGCGATGGTCTATTACAATCATAAGTTCAATCTAACTCTGACTAAACTTCATAAAACATTACTTGACGATCTTCAAGAAATTATTTAAGCAAGATGGAAAGCTTCAATGGAAAGAGAAAAGGAGCTAAGGATTAAGGCTCTTCTTGAAGTTCATAATCACTTAACTCTGGACGAGGCAACTCACTAAGCAGAATTGCACAAGCAAAACTTCCTGATAAGAAAGAGGATAAGTCAAATGCTTTTTGGAGAAGCTGACAAGGTTCACGAGGAAGGTGTGGCAACATGGACAAAACTTCTTCAGACCCAACAATAGGTAGAAGAATTATGCCAAAAGAACACTAAGCCACCAGTCAAAGATATCGGTAAAGGAAAGGGAATTCTGGGAGCCGAAGCTCAAGTCAAAGCTAAGGTATCAACTGAACTGGTCATTGTCGATATCACTGATGAAAAAGGTCATGATCTAGCTCCACCAACCATTCTTGTATCTCCAAAAAAAGGTAAGGCTCGTACTATGACTATAAATGATATTGTAGATGAAGTAATGGATTTTGGAGAAGTAGCCAATGTAGCTAAATGGTTTAGTGTGCTATGAGAGGAAGATAAACAAGCATTGATGGTGGCGCTGTTAGAAATCTTCTTGGATTTCAACAAAAGTCCAAGAGACTATAGGTCAAAATTTCCTCTTGAACTGAATACTAGACTTATGAATAAATGGAGAACCGGTCTAGGAACAAATAGTAGAATTGTTAAGGAGACACTGTCATAGGTACAACCTGGTCTCAGTGAAGAAATAATTAAACTTCTAATGGAGGAAGTATCTATGAATCTGGATTCAAAGAATAGAGTTTCCAAGATAGTAAACGACTATGAGAATGAAGTCTATCAAGAGACTAAATTTATGGCAACAATACGACTTCAGTGCTCTCAAGGAATTAGGTCCACAGGATAAACCTGAAACAGTTTGGAACCATTGGTTCAATTCACTACTCGTGAAGAACCATCAATCGGTGAGCAGGAAGTTCCTAAGGAATAGTTCACATCTGGTGAACAAGTGAATTTGGAAGAACAAGTTCTACCAGAGGAACAAGTACTAGGAGAGTCATCGGTCAAGATGACTACTGACAATACAACTGGTGAAGAATAAATTGTTGTGGGTGAGCTACATACAGCTAAAGAGCAGCACACAAAGGAAGCCCCACCAAAAAAGAAAGTGCAACAACAAGAAGATGCACGACTAGAAGAAGAGGTCCTACTAGAAGAGGTGGCATAACCCGAAGAGGTGGTAATACTGAAAGAGATAGTACAACCAAGAAATGAAGGAAGTCAAGAACAATAGAACAAGCAGAAACAAGTGTTACCTGTACATATTGAACAAGAACAACTGGTACAGGAGCCAAGACAAAAGGAACGGGTGGATGTTCCAAGCTCATCCTCATCTAAGAGGAAATTAACCTTTGCAACAGACATTGAAGCCAAAAAGAGAAAGGTTAGCGAGACTGTGGTTGACATTAGCAAAATGTCAACAAGACAACTAAAGGAGCTAACAAAGAGGAAACAAGACATGGTCCTCACAAGTGTAAAGAATATCATGTACAACTTTGTACCGGATGCAGACATTGATGAAGATGAATTGTCATTGATCAATTGGAGATTTTGGCTGAAGCAATAGGAGAAGATGTCACCGTTTCAGAGACAGTTGCCATTGATCACTATGAGAAGAAGAGAATAGAAATTCTCCACAAATAGTTTGAAGAGATAAAGGTAACAGTATCTACCAACATAAGGGTACTTCAACAATAGTTACAAGTTGCAGGAAGTCTAATGACAAGGACTTCAAATTTTGATACTTTTGTGCAAGATATCACAAAGAAGTCATCTAAGACTTTTGAAGACATAAGAGTTCTGTCTTCCCAGTTTGATATAAAGAACACATCTGCAACTGATTTCAACATGGAAATGACAAGCCTAGCTCTCATTCCAAGAAAGACATCTGAAGAGAAAACTAAGCGAATCCAAGCTCTTATTGGATTTCAATTATTTCTGGCCCCAACATTTGATTTAATGCAACAGAATGCAACAAAAGGTGAGAATATGATCAGTGAACCGGACTACAAGACTATAGAGGACATGGAGAACATAATTGTATCGCTAAAAGCAACACAGAAAAATTTGGAACATGTCATCGGTCAATGGAATCCTTTTCTTCATACATCAAAGAAAGTTTACAAGGACATCTTCACCAAGTTACAAATGTAAACCAGCCAGTAAAGCATAACCCTTTGTCCTATGGAGGCAAAAAGGGGAAGAAGACATAAGAGAAGGTCAGAAGGTTAGATGGGGGAAGAAGATCAGAAAGGATACAAAGTAGATTCAGCTACAAAGCAGAAGGCAACACAAGAACAGGAGAAGTCTATAGACAGAAGAGGAGCAGAAGCACAAGCACAGGAAGTCTATAGGATAGGGAATTTACAGTGATGAGAGAGTGATGTTTTGCCACCAATGCCAAAGGGGAAGATTGTTGGCATATTTAAGTTGTCATTGGTTAAGTTAGATGCAAACCTCATTCCCACCGGTACACCGGTAGACCACTCATACTCCTTATTAGGCACCGTTAGACTTAATAGAGTATATGTACCGATAGACCAAACAGAGCAGGAGATACCGGTCTTATGGTGCATACAGGGGATGTATGGACAATCAAGTATAAGATTGATACCGGTCAAGTGCATAATAATCCGCACCAGATTATGCAAAGCTGTCTGAGTTAAAACAGGATAATACGGAGCATTCACTATTCAGAACTGGAGTTAGCTTTTTAACAGGAGTTAGTTTTATTTCTACACGGATGTTTCAAGGTAAACTCAATATCATCTCGCAAAGCTTTTTTGCTGCATGATTTTTGGGTGAGTTTACAGCTTGGTGGTACAATGAGTTGAGCTTTTATTAAGATTAATCTCTTATAAATACAAGTCATAGGACACAAAACAGGTGTTGTTATTAGGGTATTAAAGCAATGTCAGACTTGAAGCTTGTTCATATTGGAAAGGACATGCTAGTCACATGCAATTAAATACAACCTGTCATTGCCATTTGGTTTAATTTTCCACATGCTTACTTTACATACAAACTTTTATTAGCAAAGTCCAACCCTAGAAGTGTGTTCATAATTGCCTTTCACTCACAAATATATTTATTATCTTTTCTAATTTTAACGAATTTTAACATATTTGTGATATGCTTACAGTGCATAAATCATTTTTCACTAATTCCTATGTTTGTAAGCATTCGTCTACTGTAGCTGGTAGTTCGCTTGGCTTCAGTTAATTGGTCACTTTGAGGAACAGTAAATAAATTGTTAAATAACTTGAATAGATAATTAACATTAAAGAGTTTTTATGAATTTATCTGTATTAATTTATTTCTATTTAAAATTATAGTATCTTATATCTTGGAATTAAGAACTTTTTAGGGGATTGGATGAAGAGTGTGTTGTCAAATGACTTAACTTTCAAGTAGAAAGTGTATTTAGAATTCATTATAATGCCTGAATATGTCTTGATTATTTAAAATTTAATTCAATCTATTTATTTCTTTTAAATGTTGTTTAATTTTGCAATGTCTATATTGAATTATTTGAAGACTTTTGAAATTGACTTAGTTTATTTTGGTTACTCCCTGAATTTCCTCTTTTGAATGTAGTTGCTAAAAGATTTTTATTAAGTTCTTTTAACAATCAATTTATATTTTAAACTAAACTGCAAGTGCCCTTTTTTAGAAGAAAATTACACGTTTATTTGAGATTTAGCAGATACTACTGTAGATGAAGTTTTGCGAACCATTTCTGACTTTCAATTGGTGAACTATACTTGCCATGTTGCAGAGGACCTCATGTTTTCTATCTTTTTGACCTTTGGTTATATTCATTTGATTCACTACCTCGGCAGGCACCTGTCACTGGAGTTGATTTTTGGTTAACATATGTTATTATTACAATTTTCTCTAGTATTACTAGAATTACTTTGACGGAGTGTCATTTATCCAATAAGTGGGGAGATTACTAATTATTAGAAAGCAATTTTTGTTCTAAATCTAGAACTGGGTATATGTAAAAATGTTACAAGTCGAGGCTACCTACTGTTTCCCTGTGGTTTGGAATTTTAATTTTAAGGGTTCGTGCTTACTAATCATTATAAAGCAATTTAGCAAAATCCTCTCAGCTTGTTCTAATCTAGAACTGGGTATATGTAAACAATGTTACAAGTGGAGACTACCTACTATTTCTCTGTAGCTTGGAATTTTAATTAAAGGGTCATCATATACATATTTAGTTTTGTTATTTTTTGCGAATTAATAATAATCTAAAATGCATTGTTTCCTCACTTTTATGAATTTTTTACTTGTGGAAAATGCAATTGCTTACGTTTGGTAGCTGGATTTAATAGAGTGATATTTTACCAGAATATCTGTTTGGACATGTCAGCTGTCTTGAAATATTTTTTTGTGGATGCTATTATTAGAGAATCTTGGTGTTGAAGAGAAAATCTATCATTCCAAAACAAATCTGTTATTATCAGAGCATCTTGGTGTTGAGTGTCTTTTATCCAGTAGGTGGAGGGATTACTAATTATTAGGAAACAATTTAGCAAAATCCTTCGGGCTTATTCTAATCTAGAACTGGGCATATCTAAACAATGCTACAAGTGGAGACTACCCACTGTTTCCCTGTAGCTTGGAATTTTAATTAAAGGGTTCATCATATGCACATTTAGTTCTGTTATTTTTTGCAAATTAATAATAATCTGAAATTCTTTGTTTCATCTCGGTGTTGAGTATCATTTATCCAGTAGGTGGAGAGATTACCAATTATTAGGATGCAATTTAGCAAATTTCTCTGGGCTTATTCTAATCTAGAATTAGATATGTCTAAATAATGTTACAAGTGGAGACTACCCACTGTTTCCCTGTAGCTTGGAATTTTAATTGAAGGGTTCATCATATGCATATTTAGTTTTGTTAAATTTTGCAAATTAATAATAATCTGAAATGCTTTGTTTACCTCACTTCTGTGGATTCTTTACTTGTCATAGAAAATGCATTTGCTTACATTTGGCAGCTGGATATAATTGAGTGATATTTTACCAGAATATCTTTTTGGACATATCGCCTATCTTGATTTTTTTTTATAGATGCTATTTTTGAACATCTTAGTGTTGAAGAGAAAATATTTCATTCCAAAACAACTCTGCTATTATGAGAGCATCTTCATGTTGATCAGGTTGGTTGCAATATCATGCTTATAATTAAGCTTGTGAAGCTAGAAGTCAAGCTGAACTCTTTAGTACCGGCTTGGCAGGAACACTTTGTGTTTACCTAATGTCCATGAGAGCATAATCTCTTAATATTTGATAAATGAAGAGTCGATGATTAGGGATTGTTATATGTTTTCTTTTGTCATGGTGCTTTCACTCTTTGCACATCAAAATATTGTCAATTAATTTTGGCATTAAGTATTATTGAAGTCTTTTAGACAAATAACATCAATCAATTGGGTTTCTGGATCCTCTTATTAGTTAAGTGGAAACAATGGCTTGCATGTGCTCTTTGTGTAATTTTAAATTAACTATTCTGAGGTTAACATGAAATATCATTTCAACCATTTTTTGTATTGTTTGGAATGGGTGTTGCCTTTGTGATTTATCTGTTGGTTGTGCATTATTTTTGCAAGATTGCAAATCATACTTATGCTTAACTCATTTGCAAGGTACAATAATGTGGTTTCAAGGTTCCATTTGTGGCTTTATTTAATGCTACTTCAATCTTTTTGGACGTTCTACTTTAATTTGATGTTGAAAACATGTGTTTGAAAATCTTGACCTACTTGGTTTTTCACTTGCAAAGAGTCTTTGATAAATGAATGTGCTTGAGAGAAGCTTTGGACTAGGAGAGTATGCTCTATTCTCTTGTGGAAAATAAAAAATTTAGACCTTCATTTTCCTATCAACTTCTCTTTTCATTTTACCTTTAGAGGGCCCACCGTTTAGGTATAAATCTCGCGGGAACGAACCAAGCGGGACAAAGAAAAGCCAGCTCAGCCAACCCACTATAAAATTTATGCCTTGTCGGCCAAAAACCACAAGGATGTAGCTATTACTATGCTGGGTCACTCGTTTGACTAGGAAAACACATGTGAGAGTAATGTGTAGGGCTGAGAGGTCTCAATCTTGCTTGCAAGACTACCTTACTTGAAGTGCTTGTAGGTCTATAGGCCTCAATTCCACCAAGAGGGACTACAAAGGATAGTTGTGAACAAATGCCCTTACTAGACACCATTGGTTAGAAGCTACTCGACTTACCTCCAAAAGTATTATAATATTTGTGCAAGGATTGATCCAAGTGGGTTTTACCCAGATCACCTCAAGACTATTCACCATATGTATTCTCTTGGACGCTATCCTTGGAAAATCCAACATCACTTTGTGTGAGGTGAAGGAATACCAAGTTGTGCGCAAAGTTTTTGATACTAGCCTTTTAACTTAGGTAGTTTTTGCTTGGTATGTATTTGAATGCGTTGAGCCCCATGCAAATCATTGTGGAACATACACTTGACACTCTTGACATATTGCAATACCCCTTTAGACCTCAAAGTGCTTGTCTCCCCAAAGTTTCTTTGTCATTTGGTGGATTATTTGAAGACTCTTTGTTAGAATAACTGAGAGGGGGAGTGAATAAGTTATACTCAATCCCAAATACAAAGATGTGCTCCAAAAAACAATTTAAATGGTAATTTAAAGTATGATAGCAAAAAAAATCATAACAAACACATAACACAATGATTTAACGTGGAAACCTTGTTAAGGGAAAAACCACCTAGGATCAGTAACCCAAAAATTTCACTCTTTTGAAGTGAGCTCAGTGTAGAGCCAACCCTGTTAAAGGTTACAACACACACTATTAGGTGTGACCTTGTTAGAGGATTTAACACTAACTATTAACTTCTAACCAACATTCACTATGGGGTCAACAAGATAACACTTTACATTCAATAGAATGTCATAGGGTAGAACATAAGACTGTGAAGTCCACTCGGTTAAGAGATTTTTTGAATCAATTGTTAAACTGATAGAGTAATGATCTGATTCAAATACAACTCAATTTGCAGATATTCAGATCTATGCTAAGCCCTTAGAAATAATCCTCTGGTCACTAAGCAATTCACTTCCTTCAATATCTCAACTTACTTTTCTCGATAAATGATTCTCTGACACTCGATAATAACTTTGCAACTCGGTTCTTCAATAACCAGTTTGATCATGCATGCATGAAACTTGTCTTTCACGCGAATTCTCTGCAGTCTCCTTCTGACATTTTTTCAATAATGAAACTCATGTCCCTTAAATAGACAAGCAAAACGTTTTCTTCTCAACCATCAGATTTTGCCGCTTAATCTCATTCATCCATTTTGTCGTTTAAACATACCTCAGAAGATGTATTCATAATATGTTTCAATCTCATCCTTTAGATCTTTGAATTTTGTCAGCCGTGGATCTCAAAACAAACTTTATTCTTAACCTTGAAATCATAACAAATCCAACTCATCATATTCTGTCGGCTAACCTTAGCATTTAATGTTTTCATCCATACTCAGTTTACAAATAAATGTGTTGGTGATAACTAGTTAGACTACCTTGATTAATACTATCACTAGGTATACACACAACTGGCTTGCTGTATATAGAAAACTTCAATTACCGACCACATTGACTTGTCCAATTTTGAATCTCTTCTTCAAGATAGGTTAATGAAACATGATCAATTTAACAATATATAGTCATAGCCTCATCAAATAAATTACCCAAGGTTTACCTTTTCCTTCTTTGTCATATTCATCTTTTCCTCGTGTAGATAACTCTGTTCTTCATCTTTTCTTCTTCAACAGATTGTTAAGATGTTTTTAACTTACATGATAAGTATTGTCAAAGCTAGTTGACATCAATGACAACATATTGACTGATTTAATCATCTTTACATATCATTTTAGTACTTGGTGATCTCTAATCACAGTTCTTTAGTTCATCTCAGATATTCAATCAGTTGTAGTTCATCAATCTCTCCCTTTGGCATTGATGGAAAAACAAGTAATATGAAAATATGTCATACACTTACCAAACATGTATTCTACAACTACGTAAGTATATGTTGTAGCTCGATAACCTCTCCCTAGCTTGATATTTAACATGTTTAATCACTACGAAACATAACAGACATTTACATGCAAGCTCTCCCTGTGGATTTGATCTTTTCAATTCCCAGGTTCTTGTTCTCAGCAACAAATATTCAAACTCTCTCTTTTTTTGATTCCTCTCCATATTGATTTAGTTGTCTCCCTTTGACAACAATCTTTCTCTGATTTTCATATGCAACCTTCTCTCCCTTTGACAACCACACCAAAGAAAACATAAAATAGCTCTGATACCAATTGTTAGAATAACTGAGAGGGGGGTGAATCAGTTATCCTCAGTCCCAAATACAAAGATGTACTCCACAAAACAATTTAAACAAAATATGCAGCTTGGTAACATAAAAGTTAATTTGTCTCTGTGCTTTTACCGATTTCCAGTAAATATCAAAATGTGATTACCGACTAAATCAATTTTGCAGCATGTAAAGTATGATAGAAAAAAAAATCATAACAACAAACACATAACACAATGATTTAACATGGAAACCTTGTTAAGAGAAAAACCACCTGGGACCGGTAACCCAAAAATTTCACTCTTCTGAAGTGAGCTCGGTGAAGAGTCAATCCTGTTAAAGGTTACAATACACACTGTTAGGTGTGACCTTGTTAGAGGATTTAACACTAATAGTTAACTTTTGACTAGCATTCACTATGGGGTCAACAAGATAACACTTAACATTCGGTAGAATGTCATAGGGTAGAACATAAGACTGTGAAGTCCACTTGGTTAAGAGGTTTTCTGAATCAATGGTTAAACTGATACAGTAATGATCTAATTCGAATACAACTCAATTTGCAGATATTTAGATCTATGCTAAGCCCTTAGAAATAATCCTCTGATCATTAAGCAATTCACTTTCTTCAATATCTCAACTTACTTTGCTCAGTAAATGAATCTCTAACGCTCTGTAATAACTCTGCAACTCAGTTCTTCAATAACCAGTTTGATCAGGCATGCATGAAACTTGTCTTTCATGTGAATTCTCTGTAGTCTTCTTCTTTTGGCATTTTTTCAATAATGAAACTTATGTCTCTTAAATAGACAGGTAAAAAAATTTCTTCTCAACCATCAAATTTTGCCACTTAATCTCATTCATCCATTTTGCCGCTTAAACATACCTCGGTAGATGTATTCATAATACGTTTCAATCTCATCCTTTAGATCTTCAAATTTTGTCAGCCATGGATCTCAAAACAAACTTTATGCTTAACATCAAAATCATAACAAATCCAACTCATCATATTCTGTCGACTAACCTTAGCATTTAATGTTTTCATCCATACTCGGTTTACAAAGAAATGCGTCGGTGATAACTAGTTAGACTAGCTCGGTTAATAATGTCACTTGGTATACACAACACTGGCTCGGTGTATATAGAAAAGTTCAATTATCCAATTTTGAATCTCTTCTTCAAGATAGGTTAATGAAACATGATCAAGTCAATAATATATAGTCATAGCCTCATCAAAGAAATTACTCAAGGTTTACCTTTTCCTTCTCTATCATATTCATCTTTTCCTCATGTAGATAACTCTATTTTTCATCTTTTCTTCTTCAACAGATTGTTTAGATGTTTGTAACTTACATGACAAGTATTGTCAAAGCTAGTTGATATCAATGCCAACATATTGACTAATTTAATCATCTTTACATATCATTTCAGTCCTTGGTGATCTCTAATCACAGTTCTTTAGTTCATCTCAACTATTCAATCATTTGTAGTTCATCAATCTCTCCCTTTGGCATTGATGGCAACACAAGTAATATGAAAATATGTCATACACATACCAAACATGTATTCTACAACTATGTAAGTAAATGTTGTAGCTCGGTAACCTCTCCCTAGCTTGATATTTAATATGTTTAATCACTATGAAACATAACAGACATTTACATGCAAGCTCTCCTTGTGGATTTAATCTTTTCAATTCTCAGGTTCTCAGCAACAAATATTCAAACTCTCTCTTTCTCTGATTCCTCTCCATACTAATTTACTTCTCTCCCTTTGACAACAATATTTCTCTGATTTTCATGTGCAACCTTCTCTCCCTTTGATAACCATGCCAAAGAAAACATAAAATAGCTCTGATACCAATTGTTAGAATAACTGAGAGGGGGGGTGAATCAGTTATCCTCAGTCCCATATACAAAGATGTACTCCACAAAACAATTTAAACAAAATATGTAGCTTGGTAACATAAAACTTGATCTCTCTCAGTGCCTTTACCAATTACCAATAAATATCAAAATGTGATTACCGATTAAATCAATTATGCAGCATGTAAAGTATGATAGCAAAAACAATCATAACAACAAACACATAACATAATGATTTAACATGGAAACCCCTTTAAGGGAAAAACCACCTGGGACCGATAACCCAAAAATTTCACTCTTCTGAAGTGAGCTCAGTGAAGAGCCAACCTTGTTAAAGGTTACAATACACACTGTTAGGTGTGACCTTGTTAGAGGATTTAACACTAATAGTGAACTTCTTACCAACATTCATTATGGGGTCAACAAGATAACACTTTACATTTGGTATAATGTCATAGGGTAGAACACAAGATTGTGAAGTCCACTTGGTTAAGAAATTTTCTAAATCAATGGTTAAACTGATACAATAATGATCTGATTCAACTACAACTCAATTTGTAAATATTTAGATCTATCCTAAGCCCTTAGAAATAATCCTATGATCACTAAACAATTCACTTCCTTCAATATCTCAACTTACTTTGCTTGGTAAATGATTCTTTGATGCTCGATAATAACTCTGCAATTCAGTTATTCAATAACCAGTTTGATCAGGCATGCATGCAACTTGTCTTTCACGCGAATTCTGTGTAGACTCCTTATTCTAGCATTTTTTCATTAATGAAACTCATGTCTCTTGAATAGACAGGTAAAACATTTTTTTCTCAACCATCAGATTTTGCCACTTAATCTCATTCATCCATTTTGCTGCTTAAACATACCTTGGTAGATGTATTCATAATATGTTTCAATCTCATCCTTTAGATCTTCTTTGAATTTTGTCAGCCATGGATCTCAAAACAAACTTTATCCTTAACCTCGAAATCATAACAAATCTAGCTCATCATATTTTGTCAGCTAACCTTAGCATTTAATGTTTTCATCTATACTCAGTTTACAAAGAAATGCATCGGTGATAACTAGTTAGATTAGCTCGGTTAATAATGTCACTCGATATACACAACACTGGCTCAGTGTTTACAGAAAAGTTTAATTATCCAATTTTGAATCTCTTCTTCAAGATAGGTTAATGAAACATGATCAAGTCAACAATATATAGTCATAGCCTCATCAAATAAATTACCCAAGGTTTACCTTTTCCTTCTCTGTCATATTCATCTTTTCCTCATGTAGATAACTTTGTTCTTTATCTTTTCTTCTTCAACAGATTGTTCAGATGTTTGTAACTTACATGATAAGTATTGTCAAAGCTAGTTGACATCAATGACAACATATTGACTGATTTAATCATCTTTACATATCATTTCAGTACTCGGTGATCTCTAATCACAGTTCTTTAGTTCATCTTAGATATTCAATCATTTGTAGTTCATCACTCTTGATTGATCACACTATTTGCTTTTTTGGAAACATTTGGACCTGATTTAGGGACACTTAGATTCATCATAGATTCAAAACCAAACCAGTCCAGATTGGTCAAAATCCTCAAAAACAGTGGTAAATTGTCCATTTTCCTACATTCTATCATTTTCTCCAGCATGATATCATATGAAACGAGTGCTTCATTGCACCTAGTGTTGTGTTCCATTGCACGACAAGATTGACCTTCACCATATTATTGCACCTAGTGTTGGGTTTCATCACATGCAGTGTTTAGTTTCATCGTACAATCCTCTACTTGACTGGTCACAAAAATAGCATTGAGTTCTTAAAATTTTAGTATTGTCACTGTTTGGGTTCCTTTTGACTTTTCTATTGTCCTGATCAACAGTCACTTCTTTAAAAAATTAGCATTCTCAATTGATTGAGTCTCTGCTAGTGATTTGATCCTTCTTCGTTCTTGTTTTAAGATCTTGGAAAGTGCTCTGGTTATTTTCTTAGAGTATCCTATCTCATTTGAAAACAAACCTTGCTCAAACTTTGTCACAAGTGCCACTCGGTAGGAATTTAGGCCTCATTCTCAATAGCTCGTACTTAATTTTCTTGGCTACATCAACTTGGTCACAAGTGTCACCCAATAGGAATTCGGGCCTCATTCTCAATACCTTGCACCTCATTTCAGCTACCCCTTTATCTATTTACTTGCCCTTGAGACAAGAGCTATCATTACCTTGATCTTCCTACACTAGCTTAGTAATCTCATTACTATAAGTTTATCAATCACATTTTCCATGCCAGTTAGAACTCGTAGTCATTCCTACAAGGCTACAACTGATCTGAAAGGAAAAGCTACTTATGATACTCATGGACCATCTTCTCATGAAGAACATTTTCATCAAGATCTCATTTACAAGTCAGTACCATTTTCTCATGTTGAGAATTTTGATCAAATCGACATGTCAAACTTTGATTGGAGTGTGCACAGAAGAAATGATTTGGACTCCTTCGAGAATAAAGAACCCACATGACAAGAAGAAATCCAAAAGTGCCAAGAAGACAAATATTTCCACAAAGTGATGCAGTCATCATGAGTCAGGATAAGGACTTCTATTTTATGTATCTTTCCTCAATGGGTGTGAATCTTCCTCCTAACTTTGATGTGGATGGTTTATTGCAAAAAGAGGAAGAGTCTCCTCTCACCGTCCTTACCAAACAACTTTAGGACCTATGCTGTGAGATTTCACAACTTAAAAAGGATAAGGACCAACCCTCTAACAAATATTATCTTGAATCAATATGTCATTTCCCCTTCGACATAAATCTCTACATGCCACCTTTCCCATCCAAGGTGGAGATCCCTAAATATAACAAGTACGATGGAAACAAAGATCCACAAGAACATGTGCACAAATTGTGTGCCCTGAAGATGGAATTTAAGCATGAACAAAGCTATCTTATGAGACTCTTCCTTTGAAGTCTCACTGGCCAAGCTATGAGTTGGTTCACCTCGCTTGCCCCTGACATTAAGACCTTTGATGAGCTGGTTCAGAAGTTCATCCAACAATATTCCTACAACATCTCTCATGTTGTTACCATGCTCAACTTGTGCAATATGAAGAAACATGTGGGAGAGCCCTTCGTTACATTCCTTCAATGGTGGTGAAGAATGTTTTCTAGAGACCCGCGACAAATTCTTGAGACTGAGAAGATCGATATAGTTATAAACACTTTGGTTACTGAAATGAACTATGCGCTGCAAATTATGCAATCACATGACTCATTTGACAAATTGGTTGAAACGTCTATTCGCATAGAGGATGTCCTCATGTGAAAGGGAGAAATCACCTTACAACATAAATAGCATAAGTCTTCATCCAATAGTGAGCATAACAAAGACAAACATAAGTTCTGAACCAAAACCAAGGATGTCGTCAATGAAGGAATTGTGGGAACGACCTCTATGTCTACATCTAGCAAACCAAAGGAGCCAACTTTCAACCTATCCACTGGTATTTAGGTGGCAAAACCTAACAAGAACACTCAACCAGGTTCTAAACTCGAAAGCAACAGAGACAGGTCATGGATCCCAAGGCCTAAGAGTCTTCACTCCTCTTGGAGAATCCCTTGAGAATGCCTTGAAGACACTTTTGGCAAACAAAATCATCACTTTTCCTAACAATTCTAAATATCATACAATCCTTAGATAAATCCTAAGTGGTGGAATGATAAGTTCCATTATTGTGGTTACCATCGTAGCAAAGGCCCCAAGACCAATGATTGCATGAAGCGTAAACATCTAATCCAGGATCTGATCGATAATGAGATAATTGTGATTGATCCCCAACAAACGTACACTGATCATAAGGCTTTCAAGGAGCCTTTTCCTAAATATGAAAAATGGAATTCATCTAAGTTGAAGGATAACAAAGTGGGTTACATAAACTATGACAATGACAATGTGTTCCTTATGCTTGATACCTCTAACCATACTGTCAATGTCATCAAGATCAAGGGCAAGGATCAGGCTGAATCATCGAACACAGTAACCCACTCTCAAGGCAAAGGCAAAGGCGCTTTGCGAGGGGCAGGTTCATCCTCCTCCTCTTCTTCCAAACAAACATTAACTCAAGCATCCAAACCAACTACCTCGTTTGTAGCATGTGATTATAACTTAGTTGACCAACTTCAGTGCACATTAGCTTATATATCAATCCTTGAATTTCTTAAAATATCTCTGGCTCGTCAAGAGATCCTAGATCAAGCACTCCTCATGACTAATGTTTCTAAGGACTTAGACATAGATAAGTTCTAGTACATGGTCAATCATCTTGCTTCCCCTCATTACTTGACTTTTTTAGAAGAAGGTGAAAAATTTGTTAGTCACTCACATAACTATCCTCTCCATATTGAAGTCCTCATACATAAGCATAGGGTGAAACACATTTTGATAGATGGAGGCGCGAGTTTGAATAAATTTGTACATTCAACTTAGTGAAATCCCTTGGTTTCTTAGAGCATGCTATTGATCCTTAATGAAAAATAACAATCAAGACATATGATGAAGAGGAATGTTCCTCCAAAGGCATGGTGGTTTTATCCATCCGGGTAGGTCCCGTTCAACAGGATGTTATTTGTCAGGTCTTAGACCTTCCTCTAGCATACAACATACTTCTAGGTCACCTGTGGATTCATGAAATGCAAGTAGTACCTTCCACATATCATCAATGCATTAAATTCCCTCACAACAAAATTGAGGTTACCATTCCTGCAGACTCAACATATATTTGTAATAATGTGAAACAAGCTAAAATCATGGTTCCACACAATAAGGAATCTTTTAGGAACCCAGAGACTGAGACTTCTAGACAAGCAACACTAGATGCCTTTAAGAAGAAGCTAAGTATAAAAGAAAGCGGAATGGGAGAATACAGACTGGATGCTTCATGGTTAATGGTCAACTTTCCCATCTCACCTAGATCCTATGGAAAACCATCTTCATCTTTTCAGCCTACTAGCACTTCTTCCCTAACAATTCATGAAGGAACTGACATGGTTAAAGAAAAAGTCCCTCTTGAACAAAAAAATGAGGAGATAATTGTTCTACAATGCCTCTATAAGGTAGAAGAAGTTGAACAAGAAGTAAAGTACGTTGAGATTTATCCTGAGAAGTATGGTGTAGGCTACCAACTCATGCAAAAAATGGGGTATGATGGGAAAAGTTCCCTTGGAAAATTTAAAGGCCTTCTTGAACTCCTACATGCCAAATTCCATAATTCAAGAGACAAAACTAGGGTAGGATATCATGAACAAAAATTTGGGCCATCATTTGCAAGTGGTCCTGTGTTTGAAAAAATCAGGGATTCTAATGATGAAGATGAAGATGTCATCCCTAGAGCTTCTGAAAGGTTGTTATATATCCCTACAAACTGGGAGGAGATACGTGAAGGATATCCTAGTTGATGTGAGGCAAATACATCACCAACAACTAAATTGAATCAAGAATGTCCTACACAGGAAAGACATCGTAACTAGGGGCAACTTGTTAACATTGCACACATCCTCGATTTTCCTCAATTCATTGACTCTTCTAGAGATTCTAGATAACCTAGATTACCATGCTTACATATAGTGGACTATGTAGACTACTCCCAAGCTTTGAATTCTCAGACAATGAAACTAGCAATTGATACTCAAGGTAGCCAATCTGACATGACAGATCTCAATTTAGACAAAATTGAGAGGTATGCTGTAAATCAGGAGGATCACAATGAAGGATCTCCTTTGACCGTAGCTCAATACCTGGGATGATCGGCTAGTAGTAGAATTAACTCGCATGAACATGAATGGGACCAATTTTCCAATGCTACCATTGACATAGAGGTGGATGTAATACACACATGCTCCTTTTTCCACTTTTGAGGTTGGTGAAAGTTCTAAGACACAACATAATTCAGATACCAATCATGACCATCTAGCTATTGAACTTGTTGTGGTACCCCCTATTTAGGCTATCTCTGAAGAGGAAGAGTCTCCTTGTAACAGTCCTCCTATGGTTCTTCCTTGGAATATCAACTAGGATTTTGGTTCATGATCCAGAATTATGATGGTTCCTTTGTAGAGGTTCTTGCACCAAAGGGAAGAAGTGGAATGAGATCTTGATTGTCATTTTGGATCAAGATGGGTAGGTT
Source organism: Chamaecyparis obtusa (assembly GCA_027943335.1). Taxonomy (NCBI): domain Eukaryota; kingdom Viridiplantae; phylum Streptophyta; class Pinopsida; order Cupressales; family Cupressaceae; genus Chamaecyparis; species Chamaecyparis obtusa. The sequence goes on from BSBK01001913.1 coordinate 3,476,902, forward strand.
CATAGAATACCCCTCATAATTCCTCTAACAATCCTTCGATGAGTCACTCTAAAAATAAATCTAAGATAACTTTCTCGACTTATGTTTAACATCCATGAATGGTGATGATGATACTAGAGTCTTTTCTCTTGATCCTATTGGTTCCTTACCTCTCGTCTACCCTGACTTGATTGACTGGAATACCTTCAAGCCCATAAACATATTATCCTTTTCCAATGACCATGCCCTATCATTACCTTAATTCTGCTGAGAATTATCCCTCTTCCACCAGTGCAACGAGAAACAATATGTCAGTGGGAACTATCAAGTATCTTAGTCACAAAAGCCAAAATAAAAAGAACAAGTGATTTGATGGTGAAAACCACTTTGTGGCAGCATCACATCCAAAAATAGTAAAAATAAATGACATATCTAATGGTGAAAACCTCTCTGAGGTGCCTACAGATGAGATACTTGATATCCTTGTTAGGAATAGTCCCAAGAGATAACTAAGAGGGGGGGTGAATCAATTATCTACAAGTTTCAATTCTTTATCCAATTAAGTATACTTAAACATAAAGCATAAACACAATGAAAGAACACATGAACACAACACCAATATTTTGGTTACGGGGAAACCCAAATAGGTAAAAACCCCAATGGGAATTGACACCCACTAATATTTTGCACTAGTGTATTATGATCCTTGTTAGAAGATCCTTAATGCCGTTAGAAGTTTCTTTACAATATATTTAGTACAGTAGACCTGGTCAAGGGTCGGACCCTGTTAGGAGTCTTTTACAATTGTCCCTATTAGGGGAGAGGACGCACTGTCAAAGAGCACACTGCTCAAAGGGGTGAAGGCTACAACCTTCTGTTTAACAAATACACACTATATCTGGATCTTGGTGAACTGTGCTTTAACCTATTGTCTGGATCAGTTCCAATGAATATCACAAATACTTTACTTGGTCACATAGACCTTCTTTTGATGGCTCAACACTTCGCACACTTTGCTTTGCTCTACTTAATCAACTATGAACCACACTCAAGCAATCACAAATGATTGCTTATAAATATCTTTCCTCTAAATGATATAATCAAGTTGGCTTGTTAGAACCACCTTGAAATCATATTAGAGAAACCATAACAAACTTTGAAAAACATTCTATCAGCTCTACTATGCACGCAACACATTCTAGGACCTATCCAATAAGATAATTGTCGACACACGCTACACACTATCAGCTCTACCAAAACAACTGTATCTTTCTCCTCAAGCTGAATTACTTCATGCGCTCTTAACAAAACATCAATAACTCTTCTCTAAGCTTAAATCCAAGGGCACATACCCACAGGATAGGCGCAACTCTAAAACCAATAAAATCTCTGTCGACTCTTCTGAACAAACACAGGAAACTGCTACTGGTGAATAGCGACTGCATAACTTCACTTCTACTCGTCATCAGACTATGCGTCCATGACTGAAACATCACTGACATGTCTTCAACATATATCCAAGCGTGCAAGGCTCCATGATAACTATATGGACAACCATACATAGAACACTGCATGTTACTCTATTAGGAACATTGCTAATACAAGCTGCTATATAACTGTCTATACTAATAGTTAACCTCTGCACCCATGATATCATGCTGATATCATGTCCATGCTTCATCTACTAAAAAATTACTGCATAAGACTTCCACGCATGCTACTTTCCATATGTTGTCATCAATGACAAACATACAGTCAGTACTGGTCTATTGGCAAATCTCCAACACTCTCCCCCTTTGGCATTGATGGCAACATGTGGAATGAAAAACCACCATCAACCCAAATGAACATTTATTTTATAACATCCTCCATTTCCTCTTCAAAACTCGCCCAAAGATGAATCCTCCATCAGCTGCAATATTTTCCAATATTTTCCATTTCCTCAACTGAACTGCTATCATAACTGAGTGTTGCTCCCCCCTAGGATATTACTCCTCCTTTTTAATTTTTTTTTTCATGACTCTGTATATTACTCCCCCTTTGACATTAATGAAAAAGGGTGCCATTCATTTTAAGCACCGGTACTACTCCTGAGGTAGAGTAGTCAACCTTCCATCAGTCCCTGAGGACTGATGCCTTTCCTTCTTTCTTCTAAACAGAATCAAGGAAGGGAATTACTCCCAACTTCTCCCTAAGATACTCCAAAGTATCCTTAGGCAAGGGCTTTGTGAATATATCTGCCAACTGATCTTTACTACTCATATAGTCCAACTTGACTTCTTTCTCTGCCACTTTCTCTCTTAGGAAGTGATACTTGATCTCAATGTGCTTTGTCTTTGCATGCATTACAGGGTTCTTCAAAATATTGATAGTGCTAGTGTTATCATAGTGATTAACAATAGGATAATCAATCTGAATTCCAAAATCTTTTATCATCTTCTTGATCCAAACAATTGTAGAACAATTCAAGGCTGTTGCAACATACTTTGCTTCTGTTGTTGACTGAGAAATACAATTTTGTTTCTTGCTTGTCCAAGTGACAAGTTTATTACCAAGAAACACTGCTCCACCTGAAGTACTCTTTCTGTCATCAACACATCCTGCCCAATCTGCATCAATGTACACATTAAGCTCAATATTTTTTGAATTAGGATACCATAGACCATAATCTATAGTGCCCTGCAAGTATCTGAATATTTTCTTTATTGTGATGAGGTGAATTTGTTTACCAACTATGCCAACTATTCCAACTATGCCAACTGCATTGGAAATATCAGGTCTAGTCTGAGTAAGATATATGAGTTTACCAATCATACACTTATACAATGTTATATCTACTGCTGGTAAGTCATCTTCTTTAGTAAGCTTGCATCCAGTGATCATAGGGGTTCCTACTGGCTTGCAATAATCCATGTTGAATTTCTTCAGTATCTCTTTCACATATTTGGATTAATTAATAAAAAATATTTTTCTGTTTGCTGGACATTTAGTCCTAAAAAGTATTTGATAGGACCAATCATACTCATCCAAAATCATTCTGCATTTCTTTGAAAAATTTTGCACTTAGTTTGACATTACCTCCAAAGATAATGTCATCAAGAAATATAGCTACAAGTAGTAGACCTTCAGATGTCTCTCTAATGAATAGATTACAATCTGTTGCTCCTTTTCTTGAATCCAATCTTTGTTAGATATCCATCTAGTCTCTCATACCATGCTCTAGGGGTTTGCTTAAGTCCATAGAGGACCTTCTTCAATCTGCATACCATATCAGGTCTGTCTGATAAGGTGAATCCTTCTAGCTGCTCAATGTATACTTTTTCTTTCAAATCTCCATTTAGGAACGCTGACTTGACATCCATCTAATATATTTTGAAGTTTTTGACTGTAGCATAAGCTAGAAACAACTTAATAGCTTCTAATCTTCTCACAGGTGCAAATGTGTTTGAATAATCAATACCTTCTCTTTGCTCATATCCCTTACATACTAACCTTGCTTTGTTTCTTACTACTGTACCATCTTCATTCATCTTGTTTCTGAATATCCACTTTGTTTCAATCACATTCTTATCACTGGGTCTTGGGACCAGTTCCCAAGTGTCATTCTTAAAAATCTGATCAAGTTCTTCTTTCATAGCATCATGCCAATCTGAATCATTACATGCATCTTCAACACTTAAAGGTTCAATCTGAGATAGTAAACATATCGCTTCACTACTAGCTGAGTTCTTTGCTTGTGACCTTGTTAAGACTTTGCCACTCTGATCTTGAATGATGTCTTTCTTGGTATGATTTCTAGATATAAACTTTGGAACTTTGGGTGATGCTAACTCATCAGTCTTAGGAGTTTCTTCTTCACTTGTCTCAGGGTCATTGAATAACACATCAATACTGTCAAACATTTCTTCAATAACTATCTCACTAGTGGAGGGTCTGGGTTCTTCTTCAATCATTGGTGAGTAATCATGATATCTTTCTTGAACCATAAATTTTTTATCAATATTAACATGAGCACTTTCAATGATCTTTTTCAATCTTAAATTGAAACATCTATAAGCTTTACTTTTAGTAGAGTAACCAAGGAAAATACCTTCATCACTTCTTGCATCAAGCCTACTACTTCATCCCTCTTGAAGTAGCACTTGCTTCCAAAGATTCTGAAGTATTTTACTATGGGAACATTACCAAACCATAGCTCATATGGTGTTTTGTTAGCGCTTGGCCTCAATTGAACTCTATTGATGGTGTAAACTAGTGTATTGACCGCATCTCTCTAATAGGTGTGTGCAACTTTTCCTTCAATCATGATGGTGCGCGCTGTATCAAGGATGATCCTATTCCTTCTTTCTGCAATTCCATTCTGCTGAGGGGTTCTAGGTGCACTTAACTGTCTCTTTATGCCATGTTCTTCACAGTACTCATAGAATCTGTCAGAGGTGAATTCTCCTCCTCTATCCGATCTCAAACATTTTATCTTTAGTCCAGATTCATTCTCAACCTTAGCTTTGAATATTTTGAACTTGTTAAATGCTTCTAACTTATCTTTCAAGAATGCAACCCACATCATCCTAGTATAATCATCAACAAACAAAATGAAATACATTTCACCATAGTATGATCTTGTTTGAGTTGGACCACATATGTCAGTATGAATCAGATCCAACTTGTTCTATGTTGAATTGTGCTTGCTGCTGAATGAATTTTTCACATGCTTTCCCATCACACATTCCCTGCATATAGTATCAATTGGCTTTGCTATGCTAGGTAGATCTCTTACTGCCTTTACATTGCTTATCTTTACTATGTTATCAAAATTTATATGACATAGTCTTTTATACCACAACCAACTGACATCAACTTTAGCAACAAAACAACTTTCTTCTGAATTGAGTTGGAAAACATTACCTCTAGTCTTTGCGCCTAATGCAATCATAACACCATCCTTGTTGTTAATGATGCATTTGTCATCTTTAAACTCCAATTGATAGCCTTTTCCAAGTAACTGTCCAACACTAAGAAGGTTATGTTTTAAATCATCAACATAAAGAACATCATCAATACTATTCTTTCCATCCAAGGTGATGGCTCCTCTACCAACTATGGGTTTAGGAGTGTTGTCACCAAATCTAACCATGCCACCATTGTATTTGTCCAAATCAACAAATCTGTCTTTATAACATGTCATGTGATGTGAACAACCACTATCTATAATCTAGTCTGTCCTTATATCAGCTTGGGAAATCAATGCTAGCTCTTGTTCCTTTTTATCATCTTTATGATTTGTCTTATTATTCATTTTGTCTACAATAGCAATGAATCCAATTTATTCTTCACCAGATTCATCATCTGAAACTCCATCTCTAGCATAGTAACATTCCTTAGAGTACTTAGGCTTGTAATCTTTTTTGAACTTTCTAGCTCTAGTAGGACACTTAGATAAGGCATACTAGGACCCCTAAGAAGTCCCCATGACCCCTTTCAACACATTAGAACACTCAAGTGTGTTCTAAGGGGTCCTACGACCCCTTAGGACAAACTTGAGCATTCAAATGTGTCAAAAGGGGTCAAGGGGACTTCCTAGGGGTCCTAGTATGCCTTATCATGCGTTAGGACCCCTAGGAAGTCCCCATGACCCTTTTCGACACATTAGAATGCTCAAGTATGTCCTAAGAGATCCTACAACCCCTTAGGACACACTTGAGCATTCAAATGTGTTGAAAGGGGTCATGAAGACTTCCTAGGGGTCCTAGTATGCCTTATCATGCGTTAGGACCCCTAGGAAGACCCCATGACCCCTTTCAACACATTAGAATGGTCAAGTGTGTGCTAAGGGGTCCTACAACCCCTTAGGACACACTTAAGCATTCAAATATGTCTAAAGGGGTCATGAGGACTTCCTAGGGGTCCTAGTACGTTTTATCACATGTTAGGACCCCTAGTAAGTCCCCATGACCCCTTTCGACACATTAGAACACTCAAGTGTATCTTAAGGGATCCTACGACCCCTTAGGACACACTTGAGCATTCAAATGTGTCAAAAGGGGTCATGAGGACTTCCTAGGGGTCCTAGTACGTCTAATCACATGTTAGGACCCATAGGAAGTCTCCATGACCCCAATCGACACATTATAATGCTCAAGTGTGTCCTAAGGGGTCCTACGAATGCACTTGAGCATTAAAATGTGTCGAAAGGGGTCATGAGGACATCCTAGGGGTCCTAGTATGCCTTATCACGCGTTAGGACCCCTAAGAAGTCTCCATGACCCCTTTTGACACATTAGAATGCTCAAGTGTGTCCTAAGGGGTCCTACAATCCCTTAGGACACACTTGAGCATTCTAATGTGTCAAAAGGGGTCATGGGGATTTCCTAGGCATCCTAGTACACCTTATCACGTGTTAGGACCCCTAAGAAGTCCCCATGAGCCCTTTCGACACATTACAATACTCAAGTGTGTCCTAAGGTGTCCTACGACCCCTTAGGACACACTTGAGATGCATGATAAGGTGTACTAGGACCCTTAGGAAGTCCCCATGACCCTTTAGCACACACTTGAGCATTCAAATGTGTTGAAAGGGGTCATGGGGACTTCCTAGGGGTCCTAGTATGCCTTATCACGTGTTAGGACCCCTAGGAAGTCCCCATGACCCCCTTCAACACATTAGAATGTTCAAGTGTGTCCTAAGGGGTCCTACGAACCCTTAGGACACACTTGAGCATTCAAATGTGTCAAAAGGGGTCATGAGGACTTCTTAGGGGTCTTAGTATGCGTTATCATGTGTTAGACCCCTAGGAAGTCCCCATGACCCCTTTCGACACATTAGAATGCTCAAGTTTGTCCTAAGGGGTCCTATGACCCCTTAGGACACACTTGAGCATTCAAATGTGTTGAAAGGGGTCATGTGGACTTCCCAGGGGTCCTAGTACACCTTATCATGCGTTAGGACCCCTAGGAAGTCCCCATGACCCCTTTCGACATATTAGAATGCTCAAGTGTGTCCTAAGGTGTTCTACGGACACACTTCAGAATTTAAATGTGTCAAAAAGGGTCATGAGGACTTTGTAGGGGTCCTAGTATGCCTTATCACATGTTAGGACCCCTTAGAAGTCCCCATTACCCCTTTCGACACATTAGAATGCTCAAGTGTGTCCTAAGGAGTTGTAGGACCCCTTAGGACACACTTGAGCATTCAAATGTGTCAAAAAAAGTCATGAGGACTTCTTAGGTGTCCTAGTACACCTTATCACGTGTTAGGATCCCTAGGAAGTCCCCATGATCCCTTTTGACACATTAGAATCCTGAAGTGTGTCGTAAGGGTTCCTATGACCCCTTAGGACACACTTGAGCATTCAAATATATCAAAAGTGGTCAGGAGGACTTCCTAGGGGTCCTAGTACACCTTATCACGCGTTAGGACCCTAGGAAGTCCCCATGACCCCATTCAACACATTAGAACACTAAAGTGTGTCTTAAGGGGTCCTACGACCCCTTAAGACATACTTGAGCATTCTAATGTGTTGAAAGGGGTCATGGGGACTTCCTAGTGGTCCTAATGTGTGATAAGATGTACTAGAACCCCTAGGAAGTCCTCATGACCCCTTTCGACACATTTGAATGCTCAAGTGTGTCCTAAGGGGTCGTAGGACCCCTTAGGACACACTTGAGCATTCAAATGTGTCGAAAGGGGTCATGAGGACTTCCTAGGGGTCCTAGTATGCCTTATCACACGTTAGGACCCCTAGGAAGTCTCCATGACCCCTTTCGACACATTAGAACACTCAAGTGTGTCCTAATGGGTCCTACGATCCCTTAGGATACACTTGAGCATTCAAATGTGTCAAAAGGGGTCGTGAGGACTTCCTAGGGGTCCTAGTATGCCTTATCACACGTTAGGACCCCTATGAAGTCCCCATGACCCCTTTCAACACATTAGAATGCTCAAGTGTGTCCTAAGGGGTCCTACGACTCTTTAGGACACACTTGAGCATTCTAATGTGTGGAAATGAGTCATGGGGACTTCCTAGGGGTCCTAGTATGCCTTATCACACGTTAGGACCCCTAGGAAGTCCTCATGACCCTTTCGACACATTAGAACCCTCTCATCTCTCTCATCTCTTTCTCTCCTCTCCTCTTTCTCTCTATCTCTTTCTCTCCTCTCTCCTCTCTCTCTCTCCTCTCTCTCATCTCTTTCTCTCCTCTCTCTCTCTATCTCTTTCTTTCCTCTCTCCTCTCTATCTCTCTGTCTCTGTCTTTCTCTCTCTGTCTCTCTCTCTTTGTCTCTCTATCTATCTTTGTCTCTGTCTCTGTCTTTGTCTTTGTCTCTGTCTCTCTTGTCTCTCTCTCTCTCTAGGTGAGAGAGAGAAAGAGAGGAGAGAGGAGAGAAAGAGAGGAGAGGGAAAGGTGAGTGAGATCTCTCTCTCTCTCTCTCTCTAGGTGAGAGAGAGAGAGAGGAGAGAGGAGAGTGAGAGTGAGAAAGAGAAAGAGTAAGATATCAAATATCCGATAATATCGAATATTCGATTCTTTTCACTAGTGCTAAAAAAAGACAAGATTCTCTGGGTCCCTCCAAAGAGTCACATGTTTTGCCTGAATTATGGGATTCGAGTTGCAGCGAGAAGATAAAAAACCAATTTTTGGGGTGATTTTCTCTATTACCAAAGGTATTTCATCTTTTTTGGGGGAGATTTTCTCTATTACCAAAGGTATTTGCATCTACTTTTTGGTCTAACTATGGGGAGTAGCAGTCGTCAAAAGCATAAACGGAAGAGGAGACTCACAAATGAAGATGTTGAAGTGTATAGAGAAATGGATAGGGTTGTCCATCGGAATAAGGGACAAGGAATGTTAAATATGAATGAAGATGTCAGCATAAACCCACCTTTGAATGTGGTTTCAAGTGAAGAGCATGAATTTGAAGATGAAAATGTAGGTTTTCAAAATGAGAATTTATGTTTCGAAGATGAAAATGTAGGTTCTGAAAATGAACATGTAGATGTGGCCAATGGAAGTGTGGACATTGCCAATGACAATCCATCGATTGAATATGAAGGAATTGACAATGATAATGGTGCAAAAGAACCAAATCAATGTTACACATCTCCAAATTATATGAGAAATGAAGTCCCTTCGGAGGAAGAAAGACAAACTTCAAAATTGAGACCTTCAAGAAGAACTAAATGGTTACTTGAAATTGATGAGAACATAATGAGCAATTTCGATGGCAAGAGATCAGAAAGAACCGTTCGGTTGTGGGTTTCAAAACTTTTTGATTAATTTTTTAGGCACAAGACGTTGGTTGAGCAATGTCAAATGTTTGTGCAATTGTTAAAGATGTAGAAGATGAGACGTATACTAGTCAAATTGAAGATTAGTGTGAACAAGAAAAAGGAGCAGAATGCTATTATTGTGAGAAATCTTTTTAGTGCTCTCAATTCCATTGGGAAGACTACCAAGGAAAAAGATAAGAGAGCTGCTAGGAGGGTTATTACAACCTCTTTGGTAAGTCATCATTTGAGAATGGCTTGTTTTATGAGACAAACTTGTGTTGACTTGAATCTAAATTGTAAAAATTTGGATAGAGCACTTGCAAGAAGAGAAAGACTTGATGATCCTCTTCAAAATGATACATGGGCTTATGGTGGGAGACTTTCACATTGTGATAAGAAGCTTACCGATGTTGTGAAGGATCAAATTCAACTATTTTGGCAATCTAACTCAAGAGTGTCACCAAATGTGAAGGATGTCTTGAAGTTGAGAATTGGCATTCCAGACCGCACCCCGCATCCCAAACAATATTTGGAGGTGAGTCAAACAATCTTGTTAAAAAAAATTTGTGAGACACATCCAACATTGCAAATATCACAAAGAGATTTTGAAGCCCTGAAGCCTTTTTTTTGTGTGCCTCTTAAGATTTGAAATACTTGTTGTTGCAAAAATCATGTGGAGTTTGCAATGCACCATGAATTGTTACGATCCATTCATTCTACTTTGCATAGTAGTGAAATGTTGGAGGAGTGTGGTGCAAGTGCTCTTCCAAAATCATCAAGAGACTTGCTAGATCATTTTTTATATCCTAGAGATGATGGATGTTTCTTTTATAGAAAAGATTGCTTAAATGACAAGTGCTCAAAGTGTGGTGGGCTAGTGAAGTTTGTTGAATATTTTCATGAGGGTTGTGAACATGATTTTGGAAAGACAATTGTCAACAAAAAGGTGTATGAAACCGTTAAATATACATTAAAAAGTGGAGGTGAAGGCTCTAGATGTGAGTTGGTTACTAAAGAATGCAAGGTAGCTAATTTTATTTAAAATTTCAAGAAGAATCTTTTTTACAAGTATGCTCTACATAGTCATGGGTCTCAGTGGTTGGATCAACAATTCAGGATGTGTAAGGACACTTTCCCGATTGGCACTATTATATTGGTTGTTGACTTTGCAGAGAACTATACATTGCAGCCCCAAAACAAGTTGCAAGCTCAATATTACAATTCTATTTAGGTTTCTATTTTTGTGCACATAACATATAGACATTCCCCTAATAGTACAGAAGATGATTGAAAGATAATCAGAGAGTACCAGTTTTATATGAATGATGATAGATCGCACTCATCCAAGTTTGTCCAACATTTCTTTGAGAATTATTTTGAGTGGGTGCAGGAAAATAATATTGCTATGGATAGACATCTCATTTGGTCAGATAATTGCACAGGTCAATTCAAAAATGCTCGTATGTTTTATTGGTTATGTAGAGAGAGGTGTACCTCATATTTGGAGTTTTTTTTAAGCCGGTCATGTAAAAGGGGAGCATGATGGAGTAGGTGCATGCATAAAGAGAGCTCTAGTTAAGGAGCAACTAAGGATTTCAGGTGCAAAACTCATTGATGCCTGTTCTATTGTTGATCGGTGTACTTCAGCATTGTCATAGGGGGGGGACTCTTGATTCAGCAGTGCGTAGATTCTTTTGGTTGGTTGAGTTGGGCACAATAGGAGATAGGTTGGATTGTCAAACTATGATAGATTCTTCCAAAATGCATTCATTTCGAAGCTCAGATGTTGGTACATGGACAATTTGGACATGAGAGTTGCCTTGTTATTGTCCGAGTTGTCTTCAGTGTGATTGGGATTAGTGTGAGTCAAGTGAGTGGGTTGATACATGGGTTCCACATTATCTTACTCCTTTATCTCTCACAGTCTCTATAATAAATGATGACATGGATTGTTCACTTGAATACAACCATCTTTCAGATCTTCTACAACCAGGACATGTTTTTGCATTGGTTGCACCAGAAGGGAACGATGAGAGATCGGAATACTGGTTAGCACGTTGTGTATGAGGAAAGAAGAAACTTGCACAACCGACGACATATGATGATATGTTCACATATCCAACAGGATCACATGTTGTTGCAGGAAAATGGTTGCACACATATATGATTAGAAATAATGGCATTCCTGTGTTTGAAGACTATGAGAAGCACAAAACCATTCTCATGTATTCACACCTTGTTATAGAAACCAATGTTAAGTTGTTGAAACATCAAGGAAAACCAAAGACAAAGGAACTTTGGACTATTAGTACTGCTGATCATGAAGCAATATTGAATACTCAAGCAAAGAGATGACCCTTCAAACACACTTCAATAGGTAAGTTCAACTCAAGTTAAAATATAGTTCTGTAATTTGCATATTTAGATGCCAAAAGGGCACTTCTTATATTCTCTATTAACTTTTCTTCTACCCTCTGAATGCAGGGATTGGAGTGGAAAGGACACTTATTTTTTATATATAGTTGTGTAATTTGCATATTTAGATGTCAAAATTTGTATATAAAACCAACAATCGAATGTAATGTGCATAGTTAGATGCCAAATTTTGTATATAAAAACAACAATTGAATGTAATGTGCATATTTAGATGCCAAATTTTGTATATAAAAACAACAATCGAATGTAATGTGCATATTTAGATGCCAAATTTTGTATATAATTTTTTTTTTGCAAAATTAGATGCAAAATTGGAAATATAAAAGAGCCATGAGGTTGATTTGCAAATATTAAAAGCTCACATTTGTATCATCTTAATGCCATGTAAAGCGCAAAAAATGTGTTTCCTTACTATGAATGTTGTATCCTTATATAATTTGTATCCCTACATTTCTATTGTCTTAATTCCATTACATTTGTATCGTCAAATGATGTAATAGTTGGAGTCATTGAGTCAAAATTGGTCAAATGTGTCCAAAGTAAAATGATGATTCCCTGGTGAAGGGATAGTGTTCAAGGATTGCATCTTGGCATTGAATGGACTATGCCATTAGCTCTGGTTGGGTGGGTAAATGCTAGGCACAACCCCATTTCGACCATTGAGTCAACAAAATGTTCCGGACCATGCCGGACTAAAGTGTCCCCAAAGTGCACTAAGCACAATTGGGAAGCAAAATTTTGAGGCTCATAACTTGAACCCTATGAGAGGTATCAAAGATCTATGAGATGCTATAGGATGACATTTTTGAGGCCTACAATAACCTCTCTTTGTTCTGGGAGATTCAAATTTGTTTGAATTTGGCACGCGAATCTCGCTCGATGCCAAAACTTGCAGTGAGGGTCAGTTGAAAGTTGCACCAATGGATTACTTCCAAACTATTCATCCCAGCACCGAATGGACTACACCATTAGCTCCGGTTGGGCAGGTAAATGCTAGGCACAACCCCGTTTTGACCACTAAGTCAGCAGAACATTCCGGACCACGTCGGACCAAAGTGTCCCCAAGGTGCACTAAGCATGATTGGGCAGTGAAATTTCAAGCCTCGTAACTTGAACCCCATGAGAGGTATCAAAGATCTGTGAGATGCTACATGATGAAATTTTTGAGGCCTACAATAACCTCTCTCCATTTTGGGAGATTTAAATTTGTTTGAATTTGGCATGTGAGTCTCACTCGATGCCAAAACTTGCAGTGAGGGTCAGTTGAAAGTTGCACCAATGGATTACTTCCAAACTGTTCATCCCGACACCGAATGGACTACACCATTAGCTTCGGTTGGGTGGGTAAACACTAGGCACAACCCCATTTTGACCACTGAGTCAGCAGAATGTTCCGGACCATGCTGGACCAAAGTGTCCCCAAGGTGCACTAAGCACGATTGGGTAGTGAACTTTTGAGCCTCGTAACTTAGACCCCATGAGAGGTATTAGAGATCTGTGAGATGATATAGGATGGAATTTTTGAGGCCTACAATAACCTCTCTCCATTTTGGGAGATTCAAATTTGTTTGAATTTGGCACGCAAGTCTCGCTCGATGCCAAAACTTGCAGTGAGGGTCAGTTGAAAGTTGCACCAGTGGATTACTTCCAAACCGTTCATCCTGGCACCGAATGGACTATGCCATTAGCTCTAGTTGGGTGGGTAAATGCTAGGCATAACCCCATTTTGACTATTGATTTAGCAAAATGTTCCGGACCATGCCGGACCAAAGTGTCCCCAAGGTGCACTAAGCACGATTGGGCAGCGAACTTTTGAGCCTCATAACTCAGACCCTATGAGAGGTATCAGAGATCCGTGAGATGCTACAAGATGGAATTTCCATGGCCTACAATAACCTCTCTCCATTCTAGGAGATTCAAATTTTTTTGAATTTGGCACGTGAGTCTCGCTCAATGCCAAAACTTGTAGTGAGGGTCAGTTGAAAGTTGCACCAATGGATTAATTCCAAACCGTTCATCTTGGCATTGAATGGACTACGCCATTAGCTCTGATTGGGCAGTTAAATGCTAGGAACAACCCTGTTTTGACCACTGAGTCAATAGAACATTCTTGACCACACCGGACCAAAGTGTCCCCAAGGTGCACTAAGCACAATTGGGCAGCAAAATTTTGAACCTCGTAACTCAGACCCCATGAGAGGTATCAAAGATCCATGAGATGCTACATGATGAAATTTTTGAGGCCTACAATAACCTCTCTTCATTTTGGGAGATTCAAATTTGTTTGAATTTGGCACGCGAGTCTTGCTCGATGCCAAAACTTGCAGTAAGGGTCAGTTGAAAGTTGCACCAATGGATTACTTCCAAACCATTCATCTTGGCACCGAATGGACTGCACCATTAGCTTCGATTAGGTGATTAAATGCTAGGAACAACCCCATTTCAACCACTGAGTTAGCAAAACATTCCGGACCATGCCAGACCAAAGTGTCCCCAAGGTGCACTAAGCACGATTGGGCAGCGAAATTTTGAGCCTCGTAACTAAGACCCCGTGAGAGGTATCAGAGATCCATGAGATGCTACAGGATGACATTTCTAAGGCCTACAATAACTTCTCTCCCTTCTAGGAGATTCAAATTTGGTATGCGAGTCTCACTCAATGCCAAAACTTACAGTGAGGGTCAGTTGAAAGTTGCACCAATGGATTACTTCCAAACCATTTGTCCTGACACCGAATGAACTATGCCATTAGATCTAGTTGGGTGGGTAAATGCTAGGCACAACCCCATTTTGATCACTGAGTCAGCAGAATGTTCTAGACCACGCCAGACAAAAGTGTCCCCAAGGTGCACTAAGCACGATTGGGCAATGAACTTTTGAGGCTCGTAACTCGGACCCCGTGAGAGGTATTGGAGATCTGTGAGATGCTATAGGATGAAGTTTTTGAGACCTACAATAACTTCTCTTCATTCTAAGAGATTCAATTTTTTTTGAATTTGGCACGCGAGTCTCGCTTGATGCCAAAACTTGCAGTGAGGGTCAGTTGAAAGTTGCACCAATGGATTACTTCCAAACCATTCATCCTAGCACTAAATGGACTACACCATTAGCTTCGATTAGGCAGGTAAATGCTAGGCACAACCCCGTTTCAACCATTGAGTCAGCAGAATGTTCCAGACCACGCCGGACCAAAGTGTCCCCAAGGTGCACTAAGCATGATTGGGCAGTGAACTTTCAAGGCTCGTAACTCAGACCCCATGAGAGGTATCAGAGATTGATGAGATGCTACAAGATGGCATTTTTGAGGCCTACAATAACCTCTCTCCATTTTGGGAGATTCAAATTTGTTTGAATTTGGCATGCGAGTCTCGCTCGATGCCAAAACTTGCAGTGAGGGTCAGTTGAAATTTGCACTAAGCACGATTGTTTAGCAAACTATCAAGCCTCATAACTCAGACCTCATGAGGGGTATCAACGATCCTACAACACCGTGTTTCTTAGGTGTTCCTAGTGTATTTGCAGGGGTACAGACAAAGTACTGATATTTTGTCCAAAAGACCAATATGTTTTAATATGGCCAAAAGGGTGTTTGATTATGTAATTAGGCTAGTTTGAAGTCTTTTAGCCATTGGGAGTAAAAGGTAAGTCTACAAACCTTGAAACCACTTTAATAGATATCCTTATATACCTCAAATGATGAATTACACATGTGAACACACGTAGCACATAAAGCGTACACATAAATTTTGTTAAGTCATGAAGCATACATGTAGCACATAATTATAAAGCATACAACATGAATTCACTTAAGTCATGCACGTAGCCCATACACGTGAATTTAGGTTATGAATATTGTACTTGAATATACATGAATATACTTAAGGCATAAATTGTACACAAGAGTACATACACACAAGCATATTTACATACTAACAATGAATAAATGAACACACAATTAACAAATTTGATCAAATATCAAGTTTCATATATATATATATATATATATATATATATATATATATATATATATATATATATCAAAATGAACAATAATTCTGTCCTCATGATTATATGTTGACATATCTAGATACAATGTGGCATACACCATCTCAAAATATGTCATATGATATCTCAAAATAAGAAGTTCAACTACAAATATTTCTAGGACATCCTATTCTATAGGTGGATCATCAAAATGGAGCCTCTTTGAAGTACTCTTTAGCTCTAATGGATCCTGCATTCAAACACAAAAGTGAAACCCCAAGTTAGATTAAAATTCAGAATCATAGTCAACAACAATAAATGAAATTTAAACTAAAATTGAACTATCATATACCTCGCCTCTCTGTCTCCTCCCGTGGGTAGGAGACCTAATATATGTCCTTATAGGTAGCGTAGAAATAGTGCCACCAATGATGACTCCCACTTCTATATGTTTACGAACATGAGATTGATCTATGAGTTATACTATTTAATGTTAAAAACTTGGTAGCAAATATATGTTTACAAAATAACTGAATTAACATTAAAACTTTCCTCTATTGACCTTTCTTCAGGGATTGTTGGCTAAGTCATCAGTGATACAAACCCTTGCCGTTCTAACTCCCTCAAACTAGGAGTGACCTACAAAAGTCAAATAGATACTTCATATTATCATAACTTGACCATATTATATATACTTGATAGAAAAATGTACACAAATAACTTTAGAAATGTACGTACCATGGGGCTATCACTCCGAATGGATATGCTTGTGACTCTATCATGATGATAGGGTCTCACGACCTCATCACATGCCACTCTCTGTCAAATAAACCATGTAAATTAAAAATGAGTATGCACAATTGACAAGTATACATGTATGCATAAAAAAACTAAATTACTTAATTACCTTTCCTTTATCAACCGCTGAGACTTGCACCCCCTCACATTGCCCTCCGGTGGCAACTGGTGACACCTACATTAGTATGTAAAAGATGATCATAAAAATTAGAAAACAATGTACATATACTATTATCATAATTTAAAAGGAAACCAATGAGTACATTAAAACATATGTACCATGGAAGAGTCAAGACCAAATGATATGGCCGAAAGCGTGGACCCCTCCACCTATGCCATCTCCTCCTCTGTCATCAACTGAACATAAATGTAACACATAAAAAGACATAAGTGGGAAATTATTATAAGGAAATTCTACTAAAAATATGAACAATAAAATTTAAAAACAATGTAAAAAGTGAACGGTTTACCCTTACCATAACAGTGGGAGTCCATGGCACTGTAGGCTCCCGATGTACATCTCCATGAGCTGCTTCAGTGCCTGTAGTGTGTTGTGTAGAGTCATCCCCATCAAATCCAAAACTATATGTATCACTATCAGTCAGGGGACCAAGACAAATATTCTTGCATATAAGACAAGTGTGGGCCACACAAACATGTGAGCTCATGGAAGCGCTAGAAGCATCAGGATGAGGAGGCAACAATGTTGTGCTATGCGTAACCAGCAAATCACTCAATGTGTGAATGACTTGAATAGTCTGTGAGCCGGCCTCAACAATAATGTTTGGATGCTGCACTGTGGGAGGTGGTGAAATCTTAGGAGGGGGGACATATGTGTAGGATTTCACCCATTATGATGATGGCATGTCTTGTGGAGCACCTAAACCTACACCCTGGTTTTGTCTCATACTCCAATAATCCACCTTGTGATCGAGCACAAATTCAGCATACAATTTTCTAAGAAAATAAAATGGGACATCCAAATTGTTGTGAGGTGGTCTATCAAAAACCATCCACCAACAGTCCCAAAAGTTGTCATGTATTGCACTATTTGTACACCATTTAATTGACAACTTACTTTTTTTAGGGTCTACTTTTAGACTAGTTTTAGGATCTACAAAAAGATTAGCTATGTCATGTTTTGTTATATTTAGGTTCATGACTTCATCATAATCAATCCCATCGTCAAACTAGGCGTGCATGGAATCGCACCAAAGAAGTGTAGCATTATGTTGCTCTGTCAGTTTCTCCATGTTTTCAATTATTGTAGTCAATGTCATAAACATGGGGCGCAATGTGGAGATATTGGCATATGCGATTTCCAATCCTCTAAGTTCATTTAGATTATCTCCTATTAGATCTTCTAAATGACAAGAGTTTGTGATAGGTACATCTTCTGGAGGTGGGGGATTGTTGGGAGGTGGGTCTAGATTGTTTACAGGATCATTAGGATGGTTTTTTGATTCCATGTCTGATAGCAATGAAAAAAAAAAGATAATTACAATGAATTTTAGAAAACAATACAAAAACTCATTGCTACCCTAATTTTTATATAAAAAACTATGTATTTATATTTAAAAATAACAAAAAACAATTAAAACAATAAAAAAATAGAAGCTAAACTTACCTGGGCAATTTGGGAAAAATCGGATAGGGGATATGGGACCGGATATCTGAAACCTAGCTGTGTTCAATGTTTTTGCAATGAAAAAATGTTGAACGCAGCTGGGTACAGTGATTTATATTCATTGGCAAATATCAGATATCCAATATTATCAGATATTCGATAATATCAAATATCTGATAATGCCTTCAGGTTTGGCTTTTGGTTTGGCCAGGTGTACTGACACCTAGGCCTACCAAAAAGTCAACAAATCTATTTGTGCGCTTTTGGACGAGTGAAAATAAATTTTTTTCACATTGCCACTTTTTGGCATACCATGATCCTACACATACCTTGTTACCATAATATCACTATCTGTTGGACTGGATCATGGTGTCTATATTTGGTGAATAAACTATTTTATTTCATATTAAATTTGCTTCTATAGTAGGGACATTGTTAAGCACCTAAAGTTGTATAATTTAATATGGGACTTTAGTTTATGTTGAAATTTATAGTTTACTAAAAAACAATGAGATATGGTCATTTAACAAGTTTAGAATTCACACCTATGATCTATTATCTGACACTTAATGAATTTTTTAACTTTCTCTTTTTGCTTTGATAGCTTCTACTGGTAAAATTAAAAGCTAGTTATTGCTTCATTTTTGCATTTAAGAAACAAATTTAAAAGGTTAAGTGGTTATCATGATAATAGAATAGTAGAATGGTTTCAATGTTTTAAACAATATGTCACCATTCATTGTACTCAACATGTACCATTGTTCATCTATTTTTATGATAATCTAGATGTTATAGGCTACAATCACTCCTTTCATTGTTATGTATTGCCAAACTGAGACACTGTCTCAAGAGAAGATCATCCTTATCCTATGTTGCCTATGGTTTTGACCATGCAGCTAATCTTAAAATTTCAAATATTACAATTACCCTTAATTTTATGCTTCTAAACTATAAGCATTCAGACCATGAGTTTTCTTCTCTTTTTAGTAGTAGATTCTAGGCTCCTTTAATGACTGGGTTTCAAAAGGTCATGAAATAGTGAAAGGCCTCTTTTCATGTATTTCATTACCTTTTTATTACTCATTGTTAGACTCTAGGTAAATTGGGAAAATGGTTGATGTCATATCATAGATAATGAAAATAAAATATCATTAATATGTATTAAAGGGCAGTAATGTCAAATATCTAATGGCAGAAAGGAGATATAATGCTATCAAGAACCGAGATAGTCACAAAGCATGTGATAATAGCTGGTGAAAATGAGGAATGATAAACAATAATAGAATAAAGGACAATGATGTCTAATATTTTCATAGAAGTGGCACTGTGAAAGGCTTAAAATAATGAGGTGCATCAAAATACAGTAAGATCAAAGATGCAAAATAGTAAACTAGTGAGGAAGAGAAGATAAAAGAGAGATCTCAATGTTATTATGGAGATCAAAATACTATTATTGTATGACATAGATAGACACAATTTGAGAAGAAGAGGATAGTACATCTCTATCATGAAAATTTAGTGATAGAAAAAGAAATGCAGTGAGAAGACAATATACAATGAAAATTTGAATTGGAATGATAGTGAGATGGAATGTGAAGAAGTAAAAAAGAACAAGAAGAAAAAGATCAAAAAAGTAATATCAAAGATGCATGTCAAAGAAGATACCTTAAAGAGATTTGAAAATTTAAAAATAGTGATTACCATACCCAATGAAGATCAACAATGTATTGATGACATCAAGAATATGAGAAACTATGTAGTGAACAATGAGATAAACATGATTAAAACAATGAACATAAAGAATGCCAGTTTTCTCTTAAAGAAAATTAGATTTTTGTAAAGAATAATGAGCCTAAAAGAGGAAACATCAGTCAAAGAACAATGGAATTAATGTCAAGGGCATAAATATCAACTTTTAGTATTATCATCTTGATCCCAATAGATCTTTAACTAATATGCTTTGGTGACAAATTTGAGTCAACCCTCGAGAGAGAGATGATCAAATGAATATGCTTCTAGGGACATTAACAAGATCAATTTTTGGTGAATATGTAGGGGCTGTAAATTATGTTGCATTAATTGCCAACTTTGATGTAGATTCCAATGCAATAGTCATATTTAATATTAAAAATAATAGCATAACTCTTTGATCTGCTAGTACTCCCCCTGACTGTAAGAGTGTGGTGTTCAATATTGCAAAGGTTAGGGTGGAAAGATCATAAATGAATATGAAAATGTTGGAAAACTTGTTTGAGAATCCTATAAAGAAAATGCCACCTCATATGAAGATGGCTCCATCACTGATATGATTTTTCTAGAGAAGATAAATACTACAAGGGAAAATACTAATTATTTGTGGTACATCACAAGATTGGGAGTTCGTGATGATGAGCTACTCATTATAAAGGAATCATACAAAATATTTCTATACAATCATCAAGATGTACATTTCATCTACAAGAGTGGAAGTTGGTAATGATCAACTATTCATTAGAAATGGAAGCATATCAAATCTATCTATACAACCAAGAGGATGTGCATTTCATCTACAATTAGAAAGTTGGCTGGATGATGTATTCTTTAAATGAAAATGATAGTATCAGGCTTGACCATATGAATTCTATCAGAGATTTTAAAAATATTGCAATCTTATGCAAATCAAAGAAGATGAAAGGATCAGAGGAGGTGAAATACCATGGAGTCTTGTAATTGCACAAATTAGATGTTTCTATGATCTTGAGTGCCAATAATGATAGGCAATTTCAATGGTAGAAGGATGAATCTTGTATCTATTTGACATATACAACAAGAGATGAGAAATCCTCTAGGAAATCTATTGTATAATAATCCAGATGAGAATCTATTAGTTACTACATGGATTTGTTAATTTTCTATTACTAGAAGTCGATACTCCTAGACCTCTTGGAAGCAGAGTTGGTTTGAGAAAATTAGAAAAAGAAATCATTAATATTTTGGTGTTTCCTATTATTATCTATCAACCATCTTCTATTTTACCTTTAACATCTTCATTCATAGATTGTGGTTTTCTTCTAAACTCAAGTTCTCTAGGGGTAAGAGTGGGCAGTGAAAACACGAATATAATAGAGATATTTTCTGCTAGTATGACTTAGTATTCACAAAGGCTTCTTGCGCTTAGAATTGTTTCTCCTCTTCTAAAATGCAAAGTTAGTATTGTTGGTAAATAGGCTACAATCACTCCTTTCATTGTTATGTATTGCCAAAACGAGACATTGTCTCTATTTCCTTCATTAGATGAGTGTTTGGAAGAAAAGTGCTCATTTTAACAGAGGAATTAGGAACAATGAATGATGAAGTGACTGGGATTGGCTTGTGTGAGGAGGGTACAATGGGTATATTAGAGTGTATCACCATTGGAGGGATTTGAAACAATGAACAATTCAGCGAGGAGTTATGGGGACACAACTACATTGAATGAATGAATGTGTTGATTTTTTTGATGAACTTGATTCTATTTGAGGTGCAAAATTATTGTTGAACATGCTCATTTTGGTATCAATTTGGTACTCACTCTACAATGAGAACTCCCATACAATTGCACTAATTCAATCTCTACATTTCTTGTTTAGACCTACAGTGATAATTATGTTGCGATCTCTATACAATGCTGACTACTAGAGTACTGAGGTTTCTGGTCTGCCAATGATTAGTGCACATTTCAAAGGAGCCTAGGGTGAGGTTTCCACCAAAAATATTGAAACGAACAGCTCGCAAAGCTCACTGGTAGGAAGAAAAATTGAATCCAAAACTTTAATGCCTCAATTGCTTCCCACAATTGCCTAAATTGGCAAACCAGCAACCATGACTTTTGCCAACATCCTACCAGCCTATGCCGAAATGGGAGTGTTAGAACAAGGTATGGGCATCCATAAAAGCATAATGGAGGGGGGATTTTTGTTGGATATTATAGTGGCCCGCAAATGCTTTGATAGATTTTACACAAGGCACATAAAATGTTTGACAAAATACCTCAGAGAGATGCTATATGATGGAATGCGATAATTGTAGGATATACACAAAATGGGTATGTCAAATTTGGAAGCATAAATAGGGCACGCAAAACCAAATGTATGCCAAATATATGAAATGTAGAGTAGAAAGCAGGGAGGGGAAACAAAGGCTTTCCCATGAAAACCCATGGTCACTATTGGAGCTAAGACAATAAAACCCATACCGGGACTACCCTAATGTCCTAATCAAGTTAGTTCTTGCCATCTCACCCTGCTCTGGTCTCACTAGGGCAATAAAAAATCCTTGCCCTCTGATTGGACCACAACAATTATTTGCAGACCTAACTTTCTTTACCCTTCTCCTATCTAGCCAGCTAACTAGCTAACTTTCTTTCTCCTTGGGAAGATAGTCTATGCTTGTATATGGAAAATGTATGGCAAATGTATCCAAATGTATGTAATCAGGAGGTGTAAAACCAGTCTCAAAGCATAAATCAATGAAGAAAAGAAGAAAATGATAATGTTGATTGGGTATCCAGTAAATTAAATAGTTGAGAGAAAGAATGAAAAACCTCCAAAAACCCCAGGTTAAGGTTTCTAAGCTCAATCTCCTTCACGAGCGCGCTGCCCTTCTAATTCACCAACTGAGAATAATGAAATGACAAATGAAATTCCCTTTTTAAAAAAATTTATGGCCATGTTTATCGAACTTTCAACCACCATGGGATTTATCGATATTCTAACAAACACAGGCATAAATTTTAAAAAAACAAAGTTTTCCTTCTATAATCCAACCAAGAAAAACCTTTTTATTTTTTGGTCAAAAATTTTGGTAGAAAAACTAAGTCAAATGTACTAGTGCAAGAAAATCAACAACATAGAGAACAAAAAGGAAAATTCAAACCTAACTAGTTGGGTGCTTTTATCATTACTCTACCATTTAGTTTTAGTGCTTATCAACTGGCTACTCTAGAGGGTGACATTCTCAAAGATCCTATCAACAGTCTTCGCCTAAAATGATTCTACAGATAGACATTCTGCATCTTTTACAACAACTTAAGATCCTAAAAATTTTCTAAAAAGAATATGAAGTCTTGAAAAATCATAAAAAGCATATAATGTCCTAAAAAAATGATCATCTTGGTGAAAACCTAGAAATAGGTGCCTTGGTAGCAAAAATAAAATAATCCCTAGTGGTGAAAACCTAGCAAACATGTGTCACCTATAATCAAATCTCCATCTATCAAATAGTGGTTGAGCTCTCGCGCTCTCATTCACCTCATTTCTTCTTTCCATCTCCCTTGTACCATCATGGGCTGGAACTAGTCTTAGTTTTGTCCTCGATTCTTATCTATCACCTAGGGGAAATCACATGCTATCCATCTGATTTGTTAGCACTTTATCACTTAGTTGATCTCTTGAACTTAACTTGAGTCAGTATATCGGTCATTTCTAAAAGGAAAATTTACCACTAACACTACTTGGTATTTCTCAACACCTCGAATCCTACAGTGTTTCTGAACACTACCAATCTAGACATCATTGTGTTTCTCAATAGTTATTGGATCCTGCACTCTCTACTTCACACACACACTTTGACACAAGCACAAAGGTGTTTCTTAACACCTGACACAAACTAAAATGTAGAAAATGGAAAATGATTGAGATATGCTGAACTATTTTCTTGTGTGTTGTTTGTTATCATTGATTTCTTCTTGGTATATCTTCTAAGGTCACTTGATGATGTCTACTTGAATATAGGTTCACAATTGGGGGCATAACATGTTATCTTTGATTTCTTCTTGTGGTGGTTTTAATGATCCTAAGTGATCTAATAAGCAAGGTGTCTATGGTAAGAGACTCCATCACAATTGGAACACCACACATACCTTGACCCTCTTTATTTGGACACTTAGGTGAGGTTGAAATATCTCCTTGTCTATTTCTTGCATGTGACACATATGACAAAATTCCTAGTTATCTTGGTTGCTTGTGCTTCGATACAGGTGTTATCTTACAATATCAAACTGGAAACTATGTTCAAGTCATCTTGGCTCTTATGCCTTGATTCTTACATTTTATCTGATAAGGTGGTATTCATATCTCCATGGTCGCTCTCTCACCAATGAAGGTTGTATTGACCCTTGATGTCCCAAATGCTCAAATGAGATAAATGAACGGATATAGGATCAGTGACTTGACTCGTGTCTTAAGTTGTATTTCATTCTATGACTATATTTTAGGTGTACATTTCTAGTTCCCTTGAGCTATCTATCCTTTCTCTCTATTGAAGCATTCAACTGGAACATCTTCTATTGAATTTGACTTATATCTACACAAACCAAGGTCAATATCATCATAAAAGGGCCTAGAGTGCTATATTTTCATTATCACATATATGACTAAGTATGAAGAGGAGCAATAAGCGATACATCAGAATGAACATGATATCAAAGAAGAAAGAAAAAGTACTATCTACATCTATGCTATGCAACATCAGTGATAAAAACATAAAGTAAAGGTATGTGGATCAACATCATAAACATGGCATGAGATATATTACACATGGACATAAAAAGGAATAATTAGTTGCAACATACATGAGCATGAACAAAGATAAACACCATGATGAAACACATAAAGCATCAGAGACAAAATTATGAATTAGAATATCATGTCATATATATATATATATATATATATATATATATCAAAATACAGTCTCGAGTAAAAAAATGGTGCATCCTCGATGCAGATATAACAAATTAGTATATCAAAAGATGGAAGAAAAGAGACAAGATAAGAAGGGGAAATAAAAACTAATTCCCTCCCTCTACCTAATCTTAGGGTCAAGGGACATCTTCTCTAGCTAGTGATGGTACTG
Organism: Chamaecyparis obtusa; assembly: GCA_027943335.1. Lineage (NCBI taxonomy): Eukaryota > Viridiplantae > Streptophyta > Pinopsida > Cupressales > Cupressaceae > Chamaecyparis > Chamaecyparis obtusa. The sequence continues at coordinate 3,501,865 of BSBK01001913.1, forward strand.
GCATGACTCCCTCAAACTAGGCAATGAAATGAGAATATGAAGGTTCCATGACTGCAACTGGCAATGCCCCAATATATAATGCATAATAATACACTTCTCAGAAGGCCTACAATGAAATGAGAATATGAAGGTTCCATGACTGCAACTAGCAATGCCCCAATATATAATGCATAATAATACACTTCTCAAGAGGCCTGATATGTGTCCATATGTTGCATCTGGTCTCATGCACTCTAGAGCTCATGGATCTGGAGATCTATGTCTCAGTCTGCTAGCTTTAACTAGGCCTCTGCAACTTCCCTCTATGTTTGTGCCTCTACAAGGTCTTCTCTGAGTTGTGCCACCTCCTCTACAGTGATCCCCTATGCTCCCTCTACTCTTAGTGCCACAATAGGTGAAGTACATTATCGTCTCCTCATCCCTAGTCTTCACTCCCTCTCCTAGTGGTCATCCTTGCCAATCTCTCCTAAGGAGGTGTCCCATGTTCACCTTCTGCATCACCAACATCTCTTCCTCATCCTACTCCATCTCCTCCTCATCCACCACTACTACCCCCACTTTTCCTAGTGATCCCCTCTCTCCTTGAGGCCTCTGCTAACCTGTTGCATGTGCACAAATGGTACTAGCACCTGTAGAAACCCATGCCCTACCACCCTATCCCCTGGAAGCCCCTCCTCTTCGTGGCTCCTCCTCATCCAACTTAGGGACCCACTCAACTGGATCTCTAAAATGTGGGAAGGGGTGATCTATCTAGTGCTTCCTATATGCCAAAGTCATCCCTACATCTATAATGGGATATAGGTAGTCACAGTCTACCCCAACCAAGTCTTACAACTCCTAGACTACAACAACATGAACTGGTCATGGCCCCCAAATGACCTCCTCATCGGTGTAGCATGCATAAGATGTAAACTCTATAGGTGTATTTTAACACCACCCAACTAGCACTAGACTCAGCTGCCACAAAATTTCTCTACAATTGGAGCACTCTTGCAACACAAATGCACATGTCAGAAATTAGAGTGCAAAAGATGTATCAAGATAGAAGTATAGTAATGATAATGCCTCAAAAATCAAAAAGATCGTACCTATCAATTAGAAGCCTATTGATGAACATGAATGAGTACTATTAGGAAGAGCTTGTCCATCTCTCGCAACCCTAGTATGGTTTCCATATAACTACTTTCAAGTCATCCAATTGACAATGCCAAAATGAAGTCTTACCCAAATTGGATTGATGAATATAACATGTATATCTAAAAATGTAGGGTATGCCCACTCCTTGGGATACCTGAGTAACTGGTCGAGCAACGAGAAGGTTCTCCCATGCCTAGATCTAGAGCACTATCATGCTTGTTGCCATGCCCCTGCCTCATCAATAAACAATCTCATGTAGCTCTCAATACATATGGAAGAGAAGGAAAGCTCCCGAACTAAATCTATGAGGGCTAGTCAACATCTTATCTAATATGTGGCCCCATCCACATTGAAATCCCTATTGGCTCCAATCAGGATCAAATATAGATCACTAATACATTTGGGGTGAAATTGCGACGGCAATTTGCGACGACAGGGAAATGTTAAGCAGTTTTGGCTTTTTTTTTTCAAATATAGCCTGACACCGTCGCAATTGCGACGTTGTCAGGATATAAGTGCAAAAAAAAAAAGGAACGTTGTCATTTGTGTTTTCAACAGTGCCGAGAGAGATTCCCTCCGCGAAATCAAGCAGGTTATCATTTGTGTTTTGAACAAAGCGGGTTGTCATTTGTGTTTTGAACAGCACCGAGAGAGATTCCCTCCGCGAAATCAAGCGGGTTGTCATTTTTGTTTTCAACAGCGCCGAGAGAGATTCCCTCCGCAAAATCACAGCTACAATTTCTGAGTACGTTGGGTTTATTTTTCTTTTGTCATTATTATGTAATCTGGTATTCAGCTGTTAGAGAGCTAAAATACCCAGAAATGAGGACATATCTGTGTTGAATTTATTGTTAGCGGCTTTGGTTATTTAGAATGCTTCCCCACAATACTTAATAGGATGCATTTGGTTTTCAAAGCTTTCAGTGACTTGGATTCAAGATTCTGAGACTTTCACGTGCCTTGCTTCAGTTGTTTCCGCAAACAAATCGCGTGCCTTTTGTATGCTTCCACATTTTATATACATGTCCATCAGGGTAGTCACCACCACTATATTTGACAAAAACCCATCTTCAATTACTTTTTGGTGAATTTCCCTACCCTGTTCTATGACTGTACCTCTTGTTTTAATGTTAAAAAATGACCCAAATTTCAAAGGAAGTATATGATAAATTCCACCTAACACTTCCTAATCCCTGGACAGTGTCTTCTTACACTTTGAAACAAACAATTCCAAAGGGAATTAGCCTCTAGGGCTCTGCAACACCCAAACCCACAATTCTTGGCTCTAAACCCTTCTTAACTAGGGCATTCTCAATCACCCGATTCTACACCCTTCAAATCCAAATTAGTGGATGATTCACCATCTCACAAACATTATACAATGTTCCACATTATAACAATCCACCCTTGCTTGGATAGATCACTCACTGCTATACATTAGCATTCAACTCAAGGTAATTTCCCACAGTTTATCCTGTGATCACACTGTTTTCCACAAAACTTTGCCTATGCAATGTCAGTACTTCATAATACAAGTTAGTTATTGTCATCCCATGAATATTAGGCCTTCTATGTTACAGCAAAATCAAAGTAAACTCATTCAAAATGGTTTAGAATGGATGAAAGAAATCCTTTTAACTCATGTATGTGTTAGTTCAAACAAATGAGGATAGTCACTCTAAAGACAACATGATAATGTACACTCACAGTAAGTGTACATTATCATGTTGTCTTTAGAGTGACTATGCTCATTTGTTGAAGAAGAAAAGCATTAATGTGGCTGAATAGCAATACATTCAAGTGGCAATTACACAAGGGACAGTCACTGTGAGATGTCCTCATTTGTGACTGTCCTTACAGTGAGTGTACATTATCATGTTGTCTTTAGAGTGACTGTCCTCATTTTGTAAGTGTACATTATCATGTTGTCTTTACAGTGACTGTCCTCCTTCAAGTGGCAATTACACAAGGGACAGTCACTGTAAAGACAACATGATAATGTAGAGGAACGTTGTCATTTGTGTTTTCAACAGCGCCGAGAGAGATTCCCTCCGCGAAATCAAGCGGGTTATCATTTGTGTTTTGAACAAAGCGGGTTGTCATTTGTGTTTTGAACAGCACCAAGAGAGATTCCCTCCACGAAATCAAGCGGGTTGTCATTTGTGTTTTCAACAGCGCCGAGAGAGATTCCCTCCGCAAAATCACAGCTACAATTTCTGAGTACGTTGGGTTTATTTTTCTTTTGTCATTATTATTTAATCTGGTATTCAGCTGTTAGAGAGCTAAAATACCCAGAAATGAGGACATATCTGTGTTGAATTTATTGTTAGTGGCTTTGGTTATTTAGAATGCTTCCCCACAATACTTAATAGGATGCATTTGGTTTTCAAAGCTTTCACTGACTTGGATTCAAGATTCTGAGACTTTCACGTGCCTTGCTTTAGTTGTTTCCACAAACAAATCGCGTGCCTTTTGTATGCTTCCACATTTTATATACATGTCCATCAGGGTAGTCACCACCACTATATTTGACAAAAACCCATCTTCAATTACTTTTTGGTGAATTTCCCTACCCTGTTCTAAAGATCCCATTTTGGCATATGCTTGAAGAATGCTGGCAAAAGTGGTTGAGTTTGGTTTTATACCTCCCAATTGCATTTGTTTAAAAACCTCCAAAGATTTTTAAACAAATGCAATTGGGAGGTATAAAACCAAACTATAACAATCCACCCTTGCTTGGATAGATCACTCACTGCTATACATTAGCATTCAACTCACGGTAATTTCCCATAGTTTATCCTGTGATCACACTGTTTTCCACAAAACTTTGCATATGCAATGTCAGTACTTCATAATACAAGTTAGTTATTGTCATCCCATGAATATTAGGCCTTCTATGTTCATGGGACGATCTTCATTATCTCTAAAACTCTACTGCAATGACAAGTCTAGACAAAAGAATGACTGTTTCAGAAGTGACTGGCGCGACATAAGTCTCAATATAATAGTAAACTCATTCAATAACAAGAATAATTGAATAATCAAACCAAATGATTTGAGACTTAAAAGATCAAGGAACTTGCAGAAATTAAAGTTTATTGCTCGCTGTTTCCTTCACCAGTCCATACACCCGCGCAACAGAAAATTCAAAGTAAACTCATTCAAAACGGTTTAGAATGGATGAAAGAAATCCTTCTAACTCATGTATGTGTTAGTTCAAACAAACTAAGACTTCCAAGATAAATGGAGTTGCAAAAACTAAGAGTTTTATATTTCTTACTATTGCAGTCCGTATATATCTCCCTTCTTTGTCATAACAGAGATATATATAAGATTCTTTATAACTTCTCAAAAACTAATCCAACCAATTTTCATCGGTTGGAGCTTAGTTTGAGCCTAACTAAATCCTAAATACTAACTCCCTCCATTGTTAGCTAACCGTTGGATTTTGAAAATTCAAAAATTCCAACTTATAATTAATTGAATTATTTTAATCCAAAGACCACTAAACTCACTAACTTTGATCTCTTATGATTATTAAACTTTCCAAAAGACTTAAACTTCCGCACTAGCCTATTCTAGATTCTTAGAACATTATTGAACTTTGGACAATCTCAGTCCATTGTAAACAAGCTTTTAGTCCTAATAAGGACATCATTACAAACTCATTGAAGTATTGCATTATTTTAATAACATTAAAGGTGCTAAGATCCTCCAATTGACCTGTTGACCCTGTTTATGTATTCCATCCCTCTGATTTGTCCTGAAAGTCTGTATAATCTCCGTCTCCAAATTGGTTGTGTGAGGTGCTCCGGCACCAGTTTGCCAATGGAATAGAAGTTGTTCTTCCTATATCAATGGAAATCCTAGCTCTACAACTTCTAACATTAATTGAAGTAGAGGAAGATGGTGCGATGAATGTCATATTAGTAAAATTGTTGAATCTACAAGAAGCTTATGAGAATGCTTATAATGCCTTGACACATCACCAAAGAATAGTATAATGTGGGTTTGACAAGAGGTATGCAATCCCCCTCTTAAGAAAAATGATATGATTTTGAAGTACAATGAAAGAGCAGCCAATCCAAGTCAACATACAAAGTTTGATGCCTTATGGGAGGGTCCTTTTTATATTTCTCGCTACAAAGAAAATTATGTTTTTGAGTTGGAAAACATGGAAGGTAATCCTTTTGAGATATTGATAAATAGGATCCATCTTAAACATTTCTATTAATAGTTTATCCTTCCTTCTTGTACATAGTAGGTTATTTATGCTTTAAGCTCAATAAGTATCATGAGGTACATTTTCTTTGTTGTTAGTCTCTAGTTTTCTTAAGGTTTGAGCCCATGTTTTACCCCGTGCATAGCATTTTTTGTTGTCCAACACATTTTAAAATGATCACCCCCCTATTATTGTATCACTTCCTCCTTTTTCCTCATTCAAGTGGCAATTACACAAGGGACAGTCACTGTGAGATGTCCTCATTTGTGACAAGGACAGTCACACATGAGGACATCTCACAGTGACTGTCCCTTGTGTAATTGCCACTTGAATGTATTGCTATTCAACCACATTTATGGGCCCGTTTGGACCACGACACATAGTAGCATCTACAGAGAAGAATATCCTAGGTGTAACAAGTTGTAAGAATATACCAATAGTTCTAAGAAGTTCCCTAGCACGTAGTAGCATCTACAGAGAAGAATATACAACATGAGGGCAGCCACTGTAAAGACAACATGATAATGTACACTCATTGTATGTGTACATTATCATGTTGTCTTTACAGTGACTGACCTCATTCAAGTGGAAATCACACAAGGGACAGTCACTGTGAGATGTCCTCATTTGTGACAAGGACAGTCACACATGAGGATATCTCACAGTGACTGTCCCTTGTGTAATTGCCACTTGAATGTATTGCTATTCAACCACATTTATGGGCCCGTTTGGACCACGGCACACAGTAGCATCTACAAAGAAGAATATCCCAGGTGTAACAAGTTGTAAGAATATACCAACAGTTCTAAGAAGTTCCCTAGCACATAGTAGCATCTTCTAATTGTCTATACCACTTCACAAGGTATTGTTTGCACACATTGTTTTTGGTTCTTTTGATGACCCTTGTTTTGAAATTGCTATTAGGCCTTGTAGCTTATATGTTTTGATTGCTGGAGAGCTTCTAAAGCTAAGCAAGAAGACCATTGCACGAGTTATAGCTGCGCGCTCAGGTTTGAAAATTGTATATTTTTTAATCTAATGTATATTTTAACTAGACTTTTAGCTTATTTTTGCTGTATATTTTAATCTAAAGGGAATCATGGATGTGAACTTGAAAGAATTTTGTACTTAGTTCTTATGGAGAGAATAGTAGTAGTTTACGGTCTAATATCAAATAGAATTTTCCAATTACAGAAAGTTAATGAATTCTAATAGCTTATATGTTTTGATTGCTGGAGAGCTTCTAGAGCTAAGCAAGAAGACCATTGCACGAGTTATAGCCGCACGCTCAGGTTTGAAAATTGTATATATTTTAATCCTTTTGCCATGTCATGTAATATGTCTTGCCTTGTAGCTTATATGTTTTGAAATTGCTGTTAGGCCTTGTAGCTTATATGTTTTGATTGCTAGAGAGCTTCTAGAGCTAAGCAAGAAGACCATTGCACTAGTCGTAGCCGCGCGCTCAGGCATGAAAATTGTATATTTTTTAATCTAATGTATATTTTAACTAGACTTTTAAAATATTAAAGGATTTAACTAGGTCTAAGAAGATTTGTGTACTTTTGACAATTTTGCTTAGTCACTGAAAGTTGTAGACCGAAGTTTTCATAGCCCAATTTTTGCTTCCTGCGAAGAACGATCATGTCAAATAATATAAGTGAAGAACAAAATAGGGAGACAATCGCTAGATTGTGGTCTAACTTGAAAAGAAAAGGTGATGGAAAATGTTATTGTCCCTGCAAAATTTGTAAGGGCTTAAACCGTAGAAGACTGCTATTCAAAACAGTTAAGAGACATTGTAGGGAGAATGGTCACATTGAAGGGGGGCATGACTATCATCCACTGGTAAGTTGTTCATTATATCATTTTAACAATTTATATACATATGAAATCACTTGATGATGAGTTGAAGATCATGGTTTATTTATGTTAATCAATTTTATATAGGTTGATCTCCCCAGGGAAGTACATGATATGGAGGAACATGGGGGTGCGAATATCTAAGGTGAAGATAATGATCCCATGGAAGATGACGATCATGCGCCAGAAAACACAATTGAAGATGATGGTATAAATACATTGATCCATGACACATTTAGTCCAAGCGGATCTGATCATGATGATGATGATAGCCTCAATGTACCTCTACTTGAGAAGCCATACGAGCCCCTATACAAAGACTCCCAAACAACTCTTCTCTCTGCTGTATTATTGTTGTTGAACTTGAAGGTTATGAATGGTTTATCCAACATAACAATGTCACGTATGTTAAGGTATGTCATATATGTCTTTATAGTTAACAAAGGGTGAATAATGTACCACTAATATTGTTTATATTAACAACTTATATTTTTTGCTGTAGATTGATAGGTGAGTTTTTGTTACCACCATCAAATATTCTACCTCGCTCATATCGAGAATTATCTGCTATTATGAAAGATATTGGAATGGAGTATCAAGAAATACATGCTTGTCCCAATGATCATATTATATATTATAAAGAACATGAATTTGCAACACAATGCCTTGTATGTCATACGAGTAGATATCGAACAGATCGAATAACAAAAAAGGTGCCTCACAAGGTTCTTCGTTACATCCCCATTATTCCACGGATGTGACAATTATTCAGGTGTACTAGCTTGGCACAATTTATGGATTACCATGCATGCAATAGAAGTCGAGATGACATTATTCGAATCCCTGCGGATGGTTCGGCATTTATGCACATAGAGGAAAAGTGGCAACACTTCAAAGAAGAACCTCGTAATCTCAGGCTTTCATTGGCAGCGGATGGTGTCAATCCATTTGGAGAGATGAGATCTGTTTGCTCGGTGTGACCTATTTTTGTTATCAAGAATAACATTCCTCCGTGGATGTCAATAAAGAGGGAGCACATTATGTTGGCAATGATTGTTCCAGGTATTTTATCATTTGATAGTTATTAATTTACATGTACTTACAAATCTTACAGTAAAATGGTCACAATAATTATGTAATGTTACTGTTCATTCACGTAGGTAAATATCAAATTAAAGATATGAATGTATATATTGAGCCTCTTATTGACGAGTTGGTGGAGTTATGGAATGGTGTCACTATGTATGACGTGTCTAGACCAATAGGACAAAGACAATTTCAATTCCATGCAATACTTGTATGGACAATACATGATGCCCCAGGGCTAACACATTTTTGTGGTATGTTATAGTGAATTCAAGTTGTGCATGATAATTCTAATTATAAAAATCAACATATTTAATAATCCAATTATATCATTATCTTGTAGGTCTTCAAACAAAGAGAAAATTTGCATGTCCAGTTTGTGGTCCAAAGATGAAATCTCGTCATTCAAAAAGTTTAGGAAAGCAGGTGTTTGATGAGTACAGACACTTCCTCCACAGGAATCATAAGTATCGAAGTATGGAAAAACATCTTTTCAATGGGAAAGAAGAGACTACATCAAAGCCACGAAGAATGACACCTCGCCTATGGAAGTTGGAATATAATAGAATTAATCATCGAGGTAATGTCGTTCCACCTAATGGTTTATGTTTGTAATTTATATATTTCTATTGTGATTTTTGCTTACTAATTATGTAATTGATGATCATGAAGGTCGTCAAGGCACTACTGACAACCTTCCAAAGGGACTAAAAAGCTATCCCAGACAATTTAGTAGGTTGCCCTACTACGAGGACCTACAAATTGTGCATTTGTTTGATCTTATGCATATTGGAAAGAATATAACAGAGACATTGTGGAAAATACTAGATGGAAGGCGTGACAAAGAAAAAATTGTCAAAATTTGTAATGACATTCATGAATCCAATCATGCACTGAAGAATTTCATTCACTCAAATAGCAATAGAGATCAAATTAATATAAGTGCCCTTCCTTGGTTATTAACGGAGCAGCAAAGTGATGCCATAAAAGAAGTCATACGAAAAATTTGATTTCCCACAGGATTTGCTGTGAACATAAGCAATCTCATATCAAAGAAAAGTGAATTTGGGCCAGGGCTCAAAACGCATGATTGGCATACTTTCATCAAGGTAAGTTATGTTCTTCTGTATTTACAATATATTCATAAACTACGTGTACTATTCATTATGTTATGTTAGAAAATAATGAAATGATTGGTTTATAATTATTGCAGTACGTGCTACCTCTATCTCTCCCAGAGCACTTCAACAATAACATCAAACAAGTGATATATGATCTTGGAAAATACATGAGGTAAGCAGTAATATCTGTTCAATTTGTTGTATATATTTATTATATTCGCGATTTGTTTTTCTTGCTATGTAATCTATTGTATATTATTTTGTAAAGTCTCGTATTTATATATTTTTTGTGACTTGAATCTCTTAATGTAGGTGGTTGTCATCTAAAGAAATCCATAAAGAAGATATAAACTATTGGAAGAGAAGAATTCCTCATTTACTGTGTGAAATGCAAAAGTGTCTATCTCCAACTTTTTTCAATGCACAAGAACACTACCTCATACACCAAGTTGAGGAGATTGAATTGTGTGGACCTGCACACACTAGGTCAATGTGGATGGTTGAGAGGCACTTGAAATCTTTGAAGGCTTTGGTTCGACAAAGAGAAAATCCTGAGGGTTCTATGGTAGAGGGATACATGGTATACCAGACTATGGTGTACATTACTAAATATCTTCCTAAGTTTGCTTCAAATATCCATGTAGATCGCATTTGGGATCTCGACCCTTTTAAAAAATTCAAAGGGGAGTACTTGATGGGGAAAGGTAGATTGAGGAAAGTGACAGGTAATAAATTATAAGATGTTATTGTAATAAATTATTTCTTAATCTTCAAAATAAATCGGTTGTAAGTCATCTATTTTTTTTTTGTACAGTTGCTCGAGAGTGGGATGCACTACATTTGTATATTGCAAACAATCTTGATTGGATGACGGTATGGATTGAACGATGTCAACATTCTGGTCACACATTAACATGGGAAGGTGTATCTTCATTGGTTAAAGAAGCTCATCGTAATGGAGATTCTAATGTTACGCAAAGGGAAATAGATTTAGCATATGGTTTAAGAGATTTCCAGGTACGTACAAAATTATTAATCACCCGTATGTTTATCAACTCACGATATAATAATTTTGACATGTTTCACATATTATTGCAGGTTAAACACCACAAGGGTATGTTCTGTAATGGTCAAAAATTTCGTGTCAAAGTGTTGGATGACACAAAGAAAACTTGTGATTCTGGAATAACTGCAGTCTTTCAAGTGACTAATATTTCATCTAGAAATGACTTAGATCCTCAAGAGTCTAAAAATCAATACTATGGCATTTTGGATGATATACTTGAGTGCAACTTTAGTTCCTTCAAATTAGTACTCTTCGTTGTCAAATGGTACAGGCTACGACTTAATCCAAATGATCCTAATAAAACTGTTATTGAACATGATAATGAATTTACAATGGTTAATACAAGGTCGTTTGAGCCAGTTGGGGATGAGCCCTATGTTCTTCCAAGCCAATGTGAGCAGGTATTTTACTCAGAGGTTTCACATAAACCGGGTTGGTCATTTGTTGTTAGACATGAACCGAGAGGAAGGCCGATAAAGTATAATGCGATGGAAGAAGAAGATACCGAAGAAGTAGAAGATGATGCAGATGATGATCACGATCGACAATTATTGGATGATGTTCCTGAGACAAATTTTCATGAAGAAGAAGAAGAAGATGATGACGATGATGCTGCTACTGATGATGATGATGAAGATGATGTTGATGTTGATGATGATGATGTTGATGATGACGACAACGACGACAACGACGATGACGATGATGATGATGATGACGACGATGACGAGGATGATGATGATGATGATGATGATGATGATGATGATGATGATGAGGATGATGATGATGAAATTTAAAGGTATGCCATCAATCCTTAATGTATTTAATATTCATTTCTTGATAGAAATATATTTGTCTTAAATGGTTACATAGTTTATTCATTATCTATTTAAAAGCTACAAGTTTCAACTACAAATAGAATACTGCTAATCTAAATTAACTATTAATCTAAATTAATTAAATAAAACTATTTAAAACACATATTGATGCATGAATGTATTGAGCCTTATTTTCTTTCAGGTCAAAAGCATTTGTAAGTGTTCTCACAACACCAACCAAGCATCTTCATAAGATCACTCTCCTTGATCCAAGCCAACTCCATAACCTATCAGAGTGCACACCAAATCCTTATGCCACCTTAGCATTCTACATCTTTGGAATAATCCCAATGTCCCTCAATCCATCCAATGGATTCATCCAAGCAATCTAATCAACAAACTATCAAATGCTCACAATGCCTCAATAGGCTCCAAACTTGACTTCACCTTAACTAGGTGTTTCCTCCACCTCCACCACACACATCAAACAACTTCAAATAGCATGTCCCCAAGGTTACTAAGCCCTCAACTCATCAGCTGATACAAAAACCCAGTTTTAGCCCTTCAGTAGGCCTACTTCCCTAGCAGGCTTATAATGTGAGCCTGATTTAAGTGTTATAATTTGTACGTTTTAATGTTTTTAATTTTTATGTGATGCTTATGATGGATGTGATTATGATTATGATGTGATTATGCTCACGATAATTGAATTACATTTGTAGGAAATTGAACCCCTTTCAAGAGCATCCCGCACAGTCTCATGGATCGACAGGTATAAGTCAATACACCTTATAGAAAGTCTATTTAATACACTTATCAATAGTAAGATTGATGTCTTCTAAGATCTCTCCCATTTGCAGGTACCAGCAAATAGGTATTTGTCAGAGGTTTCTTCCTCGAGTGAGGGAAATATAGGAATAGAAAAGGAAAGTGAGACATGCAGTTTATCTAGAATAGGGAGATTAACTAGAGGTCAAAGGACTAGAAGGAAATTCAATAAACACATGAAATTTTTCCTTGCTCAAGGGGGGTCATGTTCTTATGATGATGAGACGAAAGGCGACATCGAGGTGCCCTTGAGGTACCAACATCTACAGAAACATTGGGTACCCAAGGAACTTCCTCCAATAAACACTGATTTTTGTGTTAATGAGAGGATATATCGCATAGCACCATCATCATTACATGGTTTGGGCCTATTTTCTATGGATGGCATAAAGGTGTCTTACAACAAAGTTTCTGAATTGATGGAGTATGTTGGACTATGTTACGATTACAAAAGTTAGATGCATATTGTTCAATATAAAAAAAGTATGCGTAGGTATGCACTCTCGGCAAATTATATACAACAGCAAGACAATAATCAAAGTAAAAGTGTGGCTATATACATTGATGGAAGGCCAAAAGCAACAGGGAATATTGTGAGTTTTATAAATAGTACACGACCTGGGTCAACTATAAAGCAACCCAATTGCATATTTGAGGCGCGTGAGGGAAATCGTGTATTCATCTGTGCGATAAAATCAATATGTGCAGGGGAAGAGCTGCTTATTGATTACAATTTGAACCGCATAGATACAAACGAGGCTACTATCATGGGGGTGGTACATACTATTAAACCAACTTCTAATCAATGACTCCAACATACCATTTAGTTATTAAATTTTTGGCTAACATTTTTATACTTGATCTTTGACACAGGGGCACAATATGGAGCAACCGCCCGAAGGTGATGGTGACGATATTCCTAGCTCATCTACACATGAGCAGGTAAAACTCATTGTAATTGTGCAAACTAGATAGAAGAAAAATGTTATTTTTTTTAATGTTATTTTCTTCATTGTTTTGGAGTAATATTGATAATACTAATACTATTGTTGTCACAGAGGGCCAGTGGTCGGAGAGAGGGAAAGCAACCTGCAGTCCCTCAGGAGTCCCCCCTTGTGGACCCCTTTTTTATTGATTTAGCAGAGACCGATGACCCGATCGGTTCCATTAAAAAGCTGCTAAAGAAAATTGGGAAAGAACTTCTACGTTTGGTATCCATACATCCTCAGACTCAGGAAATAAAAGACAGGGCAGCTGAGTTGTTGCGCACTTCTGAAAACTTTAAAGTAAGTATTAATGAAATTTTTAATTATTACAAGAGTTCAATAATGGTTTTTATGTTATGCTCTTTTATGACATTAATTAAAATATGGATGCATTGTCTTTACAGAGTTATTTGCGTAATTTTGAACCCCATTCCCATGACGAGGCCGGTACTACAAGTGGTTCAGGTAGATCACATGTTCCATTCCCCACTTGTGTTTTCCACTGAATATATATAGGAATGATCATAATCATTGACAATACATGCTCGAACAATCTTTTTTTTTAATGCTCTAACAATCTTGTCCATGCTAGTCCACGCATTCTATATTTATGCATGCTCTAACAATTTTATTCTTCAGCTCCTTTCCATGATGATATGACAACGCCGCCTCCATCCAGGACAGCCACAAATGTCTTGCCAACTGCCATGTCAACAACACAGCCTAAATGCACCAACTGTTGCACCATCTACTAGTACACAAATCCCTCTTTTTCTCTCTTTTGTTATGTGTTTAAGTGTTATGTGTTTACGATGTAGATCCCTTGATTGTGTTTGTGCCATGGGTGCTCTGCACCAATTTATTTCCCTTGAAGTATTATTTCTTGGAGGCATTTGATAATGGTTTTCATTTTTTGCAATAGGAGATGCAACAAGTCCCGATGCAGCATCATTTCCTGGATGTTCCCGTGTTCCTAGTATGGGAACGGTGAAGGATTTCATATTGATCATCAGCGACGATGAAGGCATTCCCTTAAAAGTAGCCAAAGTTTCAGGTACTTTAAAGTTATTATTATTCTATAGTGATATAATAGTAATTTAGTTTTTGATCACTCTTCATCGACTAATGATCCCATGATTATTTTGTAGGGAATGATATTTTTTGGCGAAAACTTGGTGACGAGTGTTTGCAGATATTCGGGCCCACCCTACGTACATGGTGGAACATCATATCCTAACTAAAACCCCAAACCACTATTTTGATTTCATATCATTGCTAGAATAGTTTTCCTTTTCATCAATTTCTTGAACTATATTAAAGGTAGCTTCTCTTCATTTATGAGTCTAACATGTTTTTTTTTACTTAAAAGGTGGAATAACCAAGATAAAAAGTTGAAGGATGATCTTGTACATAGTATGACCTAGCTTTTTGAACCTCGTGCATTCGAGAGAAACAAGCTCCTTGAAAGAGCTGGTTTATGTTTGAAGTATATTAGGGACCAGTACAGGAAATATTTAGAGGTTAACCCTAGACACAAGCGTCCGCCCTGTGTTCTTGAGGTTGAGTGGCAGGCTTTGATTTTGGATGGAAAGTATAAAGCCGACATGAAAAAAGGAATTACGCTAGTAGAGAGTAGAGCAAGGTATGTGATACTTTTGAGAATGTAATTATGTACTAATTAACCTCTAAATTTTTCCTGTAATTATGTACTAATTAACCTCTAAATTTTTCCTGTACTGGTCTCTAACATATTTCAAACTTTTCATAGATTGCCTGACACATCAAAGGCAACAAAGGCAAGATTAGAAAAGCACGGGACACACAAGCTCGGCTCTGGTGGTTTTTCCAAACTTCAAGCACGAGTTGTAAGTATTAGTAAATGAAAACTTGTATCAATTTTTTTATATATTGCAAGGAAATTTTTTTTGATCAAACAATGCAAGTAAAATTCACCATACCAAGCAAAAATGTAGGGGTCAGAGTTCAATAGATGCCTCACAGAAGAGGACAAGAGAATTGGCTTCCAACAAGGCTATAGAGCCGTGGCTGAACGGCTACGAGCTGAAATCAGTGTGCAAGGTTCAAATAATGATGCATCTGAGCCACAGGTAAATAAGCTAAATGAAATTTATTTCAAATTGAATACTTTACCAATTAGTCTATTTGATGTTAAGTTCTAATATAAAGTGAGTATATCTGTTTTAAGAAAGCAATGATAACAATGTGTAGGATATTGGAATGCAGCCTGACAATCCTTCTACACAATCTATGCATAATGAAGGTTCGCATGATGTGCATCCTAGTGGTGGAGGTATACATTTGCTATTAAAATTTTTATATGTAATTACAATTGGTGTTTGGATTAATGTAACATTTTGTATAGCAACTATAGAGGATCGAGGGGTCGGTGCTCATGAGCATGTTGAGGTTGAGTCTAGACAAAATGATGTGGCCAGATCAGGTAATTAAAGAGCCCCACAGTTATGTTCTTTAAAATAATTAAATACTTGTAACAATTATAATTAAATATTTTAAATTTAACTCTTTTATTTGTTATTGTAGAGGACCCCCCTTTGCAGCAGCATAGGAATTTGAGATCATCAAGAACAAAGAACAAAACAACTGATGAGGGGGGTATTGATGATAACACTGATGCTCCTCTTAGAGCTTACATAGAAAAAAAAATTAGAAAGAGAAAAAAGAAATGATTGTCATCTAAATACCTTAATTGATAATGACTGAATTTTATGTCTCAATGAATTTAATTATGTGCTAATGAATGTTCATGAATTATGTGTTTATTTTCATATTGATGAATGTTGCGTGTTAACGAATCTAATGTGTTAATGAATGTTATCATGTGATATTGATTGAATGTTACATTTTATTAATAATTGAAAGAATGAATGAATGTTAGATGTTAACGAGGAATGTAGAGTGATGTTAGGGGGAGGGGGGTGGGGCCAAATGAGCTTCCACCTTCACGTGGTTGGCCCTGTTTAGTAGAGAATATTAAACTATATTCTCGAAACAAAGTGAAGCTCAATAAGATACTAAATGAGTCAAAATGGTTATCAAGGTCCTCTATCCATAAGATACTTGTAGTCAAAATGGTTATTAATAAGATACTTGTAGTCAAAATGGTTATCTAGGTCCTCTATCCATTCCATAAGTTCTTCACCATTCAAACTTCCTCCATAACAAGGAATGTGCTCTAGGTTAGTCATGAAGCCTAGCATGGACTCTCTGTCAGATAGAGCCACTATTTCAGAGCCTTTTCTGTGCATTTCCTTCAAGCACTGTACAGTGTATGGATGTGAAAGGGAGGGCAGACCAGTGTGGAAGTTAGAGTATTTATATCTTATGCTTTGAGAGTTTATTTGGTAGATTCAAGACACCTTATATCAAAGTTATTCCTTTTTCTTATCTGTTGTTCTGTCAAACCCTCATTTTTTGGGTTATTGCATTCAAATGGCCTTAACTTGCAAATAAACCATAGGATATCCTCTGTTCTTTGTAAAATGCAAGTTAAGGGGGTTTATTTTCATATTTTAAAAGCTTTGGAATAGGATACTAAGCCAGAGAATTTCGAGAGCAAGCCCTAGGTCAAGAATCTCAATGTTCTTGACTAGGAGTTGATGGATTATGCAAGATCAGAGGGTAGTGGCAAGTAAAGGACCTCAAACCTTGTTGAATCTAGATCTTTAGAGCATGGTGGACATCTTCAAACTCTGATCTTGGTTTCATGCACCCATTTTCAATGCCTTGTTTTGGAACCCACACCTAAAGGCATGCATTAGGTATGCGGACTCAATAAGGACATTGATATGCTGGAGTGGAGTCAGGGTCTGGGAGTTGGAGGATTGTTAGAACATCAAAAAGGGTACTCAAAAAACATATAAGTTCATAAGGTCCTTTGTCAAATTGAAGAGTTATTGCTGCAGAACAGGTTTTGGAGACCTACTAGAGTCACTAGGTCTATTTGTGATTTTGATGTCTTGGGTTGTTTGGAACACAACCAATGCATGATTCTGCATGTTTTAGGGAATCTTAAGAGTTTTCAAATGTTTGATTGGGTTGGCAAAGCCTAGGATCAATAAAGTCTCTTTTGGTAGAAAATTAGGGAACTTGTCCCTAAAAGGAAATTTGGTCTTGGTTGGGATTGAGTCAATAAGGTGTTAGAAGTATCTTGAAACCTTTGAAGTCCCTCTAGTACAGATATTTTAAACTGGTCTGATAGAATCAGAGGCTAAATTGCTTAGGTGTAACATTTTGGTGTCTTGAAGTGGGTTGGGGCTTAAGACCAAGTTTCTTGCTGACCACTCTGCATCACATTGTCTTGCATGAAATTAGTCATTCTGTATACACTGGTCTAGTGTTGTCAATAGACCCAAATAGTTCAAAGATACTCGAACCAATCAGATGTTTTATGGGGTGCATTTTTGTGTTAGGTAGAAAGGATTCTTCATACAGGTGAAAGTCTCGAACCTTTCCCCACTCCCAAAAAAATATCACTTGTACTGTTATGAGCAGTCATGAGGACTAGATAGATACATTATAATATATGTAATTGCCACTTGAATGTATTGCTATTCAACCACATTTATGGGCCCGTTTGGACCATGGCACACAGTAGCATCTACAGAGAAGAATATCCCAGGTGTAACAAGCTCTAAGAATATACCAATAGTTCTAAGAAGTTCCCTAGCACACAGTAGCATCTACAGAGAAGAATATACAACATGAGGGCAGTCACTGTAAAGACAACATGATAATGTACACTCATTGTATGTGTACATTATCATGTTGTCTTTACAGTGACTATCCTCATTCAAGTGGCAATTACACAAGGGACAGTCACTGTGAGATGTCCTCATTTGTGACAAGGACAGTCACACATGAGGACATCTCACAGTCACTGTCCCTTGTGTAATTTCCACTTGAATGTATTGTTATTCAACCACATTTATGGGCCCGTTTGGACCACGACACACAGTAGCATCTACAGAGAAGAAGTTTGGTATGCAATGGTCTTGAAACCTCCTGAGAAATTCTTGGTATGCATTTGTGTGGTGCAAAAGCTTCGTTGAAAGAGAAAAAGAAGAAAAGAATAGAAATGATTTTTTTTCTTTTTATGTCATATACTGTAACCAGCTACTTATAACTTGCAAAAATTATTATAACCATTTGAAATTGAAACTTAGTTTAATGTGAAACTGAGAACTGCTTTATTAGAGCTTTCTGTGATTTAGATTCAGACATCAAGAACATTGTTTTCCTAATATTGTGATTAATGTTTATTTATTAATATCTCATACTGACAAACAATTGATAATTGTAGGGAAAAAATCATTGGGGGTCTTTGAGGATCCACCAAAAGCCAAGGAGAAAATGTATTCAAATGCTAAAGATGGTGTAACAGTCCTTACAGCTGTTGAACCTTGCTGTGTAGATCATCTCCGATTCTCCAAGTTCAACAGTACTGTGGTATTCCTTTGGATACTTCTAATGGTAAATTTTAGACATCAAGTTCTTTTCGTATGAAACTACTACATTTGTAATATGTAGTTTTAAACTTTTAGTTTATAAATGTTCATCAGCTTTAGTTCGTATGCTGCCATTTCAAGTATGATTAATGAAGTTACCTTTATCACAGGATGAAAGTGAGCAGTCAGCATACTGGTACGGAGCTGGCAGCATTGATACGATGACTAGGGCATCGTTTAATGGTGGTATTGTGGTTTCCTGTGTTTAGGGCATCGGCCTTTTGAAGCATTGCCTTCATCTTTCTTAAGTCTGAGTTTTAAGTTTGTTTATTTCCATCCTAACTTGCTTTTCCCTCTTCGGTTTTGCAGTACTGTGAAGGTAGTCGCAAGTTAGGGCTGTTTCATTGCATACTCGAAACAATGAAGACGTTAAGGTCCACAAAACATTTGTGCTTGAAAGATGAACAAATAAAATTAAACTTCTAAATAACCAAAGCCGCTAACAATAAATTCAACACAGATATGTCCTCATTTTTGGGTATTTTAGCTATGTAACAGCTGAATACCAGATTACATAATAATGACAAAAGAAAAATAAACCCAACGTACTCAGAAATTGTAGCTGTGATTTCGCGAAGGGAATCTCTCTCGGCGCTGTTGAAAATACAAATGACAACGTTTCTCTACATTATCATGTTGTCTTTACAGTGACTGTCCCTTGTGTAATTGCCACTTGAAGGAGAACAGTCACTGTAAAGACAACATGATAATGTACACTTACAAAATGAGGATAGTCACTCTAAAGACAACATGATAATGTACACTCACTGTAAGGACAGTCACAAATGAGGACATCTCACAGTGACTGTCCCTTGTGTGATTGCCACTTGAATGTATTGCTATTCAGCCACATTAATGCTTTTCTTCTTCAACAAATGAGCATAGTCACTCTAAAGACAACATGATAATGTACACTTACTGTGAGTGTACATTATCATGTTGTCTTTAGAGTGACTATCCTCATTTGTTTGAACTAACACATACATGAGTTAGAAGGATTTCTTTCATCCATTCTAAACCGTTTTGAATGAGTTTACTTTGATTTTGCTATAACATAGAAGGCCTAATATTCATGGGATGACAATAAATAACTTGTATTATGAAGTACTGACATTGCATAGGCAAAGTTTTGTGGAAAACAGTGTGATCACAGGATAAACTGTGGGAAATTACCTTGAGTTGAATGCTAATGTATAGCAGTGAGTGATCTATCCAAGCAAGGGTGGATTGTTATAATGTGGAACATTGTATAATGTTTGTGAGATGGTGAATCATCCACTAATTTGGATTTGAAGGGTGTAGAATTGGGTGATTGAGAATGCCCTAGTTAAGAAGGGTTTAGAGACAAGAATTGTGGGTTTGGGTGTTGCAGAGCCCTAGAGGCTAATTCCCTTTGGAATTGTTTGTTTCAAAGTGTAAGAAGACACTGTCCAGGGATTAGGAAGTGTTAGGTGGAATTTATCATATACTTCCTTTGAAATTTGGGTCATTTTTATACATTAAAACCAGAGGTACAGTCATAGAACAGGGTAGGGAAATTCACCAAAAAGTAATTGAAGATGGGTTTTTGTCAAATATAGTGGTGGTGACTACCCTGATGGATATGTATATAAAATGTGGAAGCATACAAAAGGCACGCGATTTGTTTGTGGAAACAACTGAAGCAAGGCACGTGAAAGTCTCAGAATCTTGAATCCAAGTCAGTGAAAGCTTTGAAAACCAAATGCATCCTATTAATTATTGTGGGGAAGCATTCTAAATAACCAAAGCCGCTAACAATAAATTCAACACAGATATGTCCTCATTTCTGGGTATTTTAGCTCTCTAACAGCTGAATACCAGATTACATAATAATGACAAAAGAAAAATAAACCCAACGTACTCAGAAATTGTACCTGTGATTTCGCAGAGGGAACCTCTCTCAGCGCTGTTGAAAATACAAATGACAACGTTTCTCTACATTATCATGTTGTCTTTACAGTGACTGTCCCTTGTGTAATTGCCACTTGAAGGAGGACAGTCACTGTAAAGACAACATGATAATGTACACTTACAGAATGAGAACAGTCACTCTAAAGACAACATGATAATGTACACTCACTATAAGGACAGTCACAAATGAGGACATCTCACAGTGACTGTCCCTTGTGTGATTGCCACTTGAATGTATTGCTATTCAGCCACATTAATGCTTTTCTTCTTCAACAAATGAGGATAGTCACTCTAAAGACAACATGATAATGTACACTCACAGTGAGTGTACATTATCATGTTGTCTTTAGAGTGACTATCCTCATTTGTTGAAGAAGAAAAGCATTAATGTGGCTGAATAGCAATACATTCAAGTGGCAATCACACAAGGGATAGTCACTGTGAGATGTCCTCATTTGTGACTATCCTTACAGTGAGTGTACATTATCATGTTGTCTTTAGAGTGACTGTCCTCATTTTTTGAAGGAAAAAAGCATTAATGTGGCTGAATAGCAATACATTCAAGTGGCAATCACACAAGGGACAGTCACTGTGAGATGTCCTCATTTGTGACTGTCCTTATAGTGAGTGTACATTATCATGTTGTCTTTAGAGTGACTGTCCTCATTTGTTGAAGGAAAAAATCATTAATGTGGCTGAATAGCAATACATTCAAGTGGCAATCACACAAGGGACAGTCACTGTGAGATGTCCTCATTTGTGACTATCCTTACAGTGAGTGTACATTATCATGTTGTCTTTAGAGTGATTGTCCTCATTTGTTGAAGAAGAAAAGCATTAATGTGGCTGAATAGCAATACATTCAAGTGGCAATCACACAAGGGACAGTCACTGTGAGATGTCCTCATTTGTGACTGTCCTTACAGTGAGTGTACATTATCATGTTGTCTTTAGAGTGACTGTCCTCATTTGTTGAAGGAAAAAAGCATTAATGTGGTTCATTAGCAATGTATTAAATAATTATTATTTTTAATTCTATCCAGGACCATCTTAGAATATCTACTATTTGCGCATTTAGATATTAACCTAATCAACTTGATTCAAAAGATAGATGGTCATTAACCAGAGAGAGATCGCCATGCATTAAGAAACCTAATTTTTCCAAATCCAATTATTTCCCTTACCTGAATGCCCTACTATTCTAGGCAAGGTATACCGCTCACCTTGGATGAGAGACTAATTATGGGAATTTCTTTTTTCACCCAGATTGAAAAACCACTGACAAAAATGGAAATGACCAATCAAATAGTAGTCTTATTTTAGTCACTTTGTTTGCATAATAAATTGCTTGCATGGATTATTGTAACTAAAACATAGATTCATGCTCTAATAGCTTCCTTTAGCTCGTTAGACTTAATTCGAATAAAGAAAATTAACGGTACAATCAGTAAAATGTAGTTTTCACCATCGTCAATCTCTAGGCACCAAGGTTTTAATATTGAGATTATTTCTTTGTGGTATGCAAGTTGTAAAGGAAATAGAGCCTTCAATAATAAATAGAGCACTCTATTCTTTCTGATCATTTGATTTCTTTATAAGTTTATGATTTGATAATTGCTATTTTCTGATTTTTGTGTATTGTTGATTGGTTAATTGCTATTACCTTTTTCTTTCCTGTTATAAAGAGCTTCTATCAGACTTCACACATGAAACTCTAGATATTTCACACATTCAGATGTAAGCTCTCTTGTTCAGTTTAGTCATGAGACCCCTATTACTAGAGTGTTTGGTGCAGAAATAGCCACTTTTATTGTAGAGCATTATTTCTTAAGAATATGTTATCATGTTCCTAATGGAATTGTGCTTAGTATTCAATTCCAAATTAATTTGATTTTCATAAATGTTAAATATAATTGGGTCATTGGTGTATCTGATAGTTGATATGTAGTCACGATGAAGTTAGAAGTTCCAGTGGCTAGAGTTTGTGGCTTTGATACTTCATCCTTGTTGGTTTTTTAGCCTTTCTATATGCCAATAAAAATAAGGTGCATACCTGAAACAAACAAGCAATAATGCAAAGGCTGGTGTGTGAAAATGGAAGTATTCTAGTGATATTAATTTTAAAAATTTCTTTTATTTTTTAAGGTCTTAGATGCCATTGGAGCTACTATAAATTACTAACACTAAAGAAATATTGCATCTGATTATTTTGTTGGAAGTTTGGAACATATTGAACTTTCTCCACTATAACATATATAGCCTGGAGCTTTCATAAAACCATTTTGATAAATAGTCTTGCACATTGCCTGTAAGACACAAACTTTCAGTGCCATAAAAATACACATTGTCCTCAATTAGTAATGTCTCAAATTTTGTACAGAACTTGTTATTTGAGTCTTATTTTCAGAACTGAAGCAAACATTTCTCCAAAAAAGTCAAGATGATCGATCTAGCATAGATTTCAAAAACTGTAGGTAGTTTAACTAATGTGGATGCAATCATATTTTACCACTCTGAATGAACTAGTTTGCATGAAAATTTATATACAACCATCATTGCATTGTGGCTCTTTGTTAGAGACGTAGAATTTTGAAGTTTAAATTATTTTCACAATTTTATCATAACTTGGAGCATTTTTCATACTTAGCTGTGTCACTAGCTTAATGTATATTAATTATTTTGTCTTGTTTTTCTTGCATGGCAGGGAAGCAACAACAACATATAGGGCTGAAGCTTTAGAATTTAAAAAACAATTGAGGCATTTGCAGAATCGGTGTATTTGCTCAGTGGTCAAGCTTCATCTTTGATTCAAGGAAGATGAGCATGGGAGGCAGCAACATCTTCAACAAATGGACGAAATTGCTAGCAGGAATATGGAGGTATGAAGTAGAGAGATGCTTTGTAATAGAAGGAATCTTTCTTAAGCTAAGTTTGTGTTGGCTAAGAAAATCTCATTTCATAAAAACTTGAATGCCTCTTATGTATACAGTCCTATTTAGTGACACAATATTAGATTCGTAAAAGGTAAGTGTGTTATGAACATTTCTATATGTAACCTTGCAATATTTTCTACTAAGATTTTCACTCTTTAAGGATATTTTGTAAAGTTTATAAGGTCTAAAATTTATAGGCAAGTGTCTCACAACCAAATTATATTACCTTGGATTTTGGACCTATTTTTAGTTGCTTGAGTTGTTGTAGGGTTATAGCACATTATTTTATAGCAATATAAGTAGATGTGTGAAAATTTAATTTCGTTTGTCCTAGCTTGACAACTATTGCACTCAAATCCTGGATTGTGGATGAGTGGAGATGGGCGGATGTCTGGATCGTGGATAACTGGAGATGGGCAAATAGATGTAGATGGGTTGTCATCGACCCATCTAAAGTACCCACAATCATGATAGCCCTGCGATGCCCAATCTACATTAGTATTGAATACTATTTACATTACAAACATTAAATATAATAAATAGTAGTTACATTACAAACATTAAATATATACACATTAGCAACCTTTTTTTTGTTTGGACAACACCAATATTGTCATCCAGGGTTCTCCACTGACTGTGAAATCTTCAATTGGCACTGCCCACCACCACATCGACAACTTGGCACATTGATCAGAGCCATCAAATCGATTTCAATAATGCACCTATATCAACAATCCCAAAATTAAACAATAGCAATAGCAATAAGACACTCAATATTCAGACACTCTGACAGCGCATGCTTATAATCCACACACATGAAGTAGGCTCACACACATGAACCAAACACTTTACAAACTATTTCTAGAATTAAACTAGAAACTTCTATGCTAAATATGTGTGGAGAAACTATACAAAATAGGAATGGCTTTTGTGTTATATTTGGTTTTGAATTAAATAGGGACTTTGTGGTAGAAGATGAATTTGCCTCACATACCATACATCTTTTCACTTTGTCTCCCATGGCAAACCAAAATGTCAACACCTTGTTATCTATCACTAGTGTATCCATTTCATCTTTTTCCTTGCTCCAAGCATTCAATATTGTATGTATTCCTAAACACCCTTGTTATATAGCTCTTCGAAAGAGATATATAATGGTTTAGTTGAAGCCACAATTTGTGTTCCTTATCTAGTGGGCTATGCAAATGAGAATAATTATGCTCTTTCTTCTGGGTCAGACATTGTAAAACTAGTGATCCTTTCTCCAAAAGTGGATAGGGTTTGTGAATGCTTCAGAAGTGGATTGGTGGAAAAGTTATCTCATGGAGGAAGGGTGTGTTCCTTTTCAAATGGAGTTTGTAGGAAATGAAGAAAAAGATGAACATGACAAGCCTGATACTTCTAATTTGTAATAAAACAAATCATATTTGAAATGGTATTATAAAATCTTATATTTGTTGTTTTACCCTTTAAAGGCATCTCTGTTGTCCTCCTCATTGTACTAAATTCACTCTTTTTCATATTATTCCCATCCCCTTATGCTGCATACTGCTCCCCTTGATTTGGGTGTTGTTTTGGACAGTATCCAAAAAATGGCAGTAGGTCTCTTGAGCATATCCTAAACAACAGTGAAGGAAGTGGCCAATAATGAGCACTTTCATTATATAGTGCGGTGACCCAAAAGCAGAGCAGGTGGGACCTCATTCAAAGAGGATTGAGTTCCATCACTCTCTTTTTTTATGGTCAAGATTTTGTAAAAAGATTAGTTTATGGGCCTCAAAACAGAGAGTTTTCATTAGTTAGCACAGTGCTCAAATGCTTTTTCAAAAGTAAGAGAGAGTGCACAATTCCTAGAGACCAAATTGATGCTTGACAGGCAAACACCCAATTCATGATTGAGAAACACATATGTACGTGTCAAGATATATATATATATATATATATATATATATATATATATATATATATATATATATATATATATATATATATATATATATATATATATATATATGCAACATGTATTTCAACGAGGACAAAGGTAATTTTTCTTTGATTCATTAGCACAAGCAGTTCTAGTAAAAGCATGTTCAATACTAATACTAGTTACAGTTCCCTATCTTCACCCAAAGGCAACGTAAAATGCATCAAGTCATGAAGCCTAGCATGGACTCTCTGTTAGATAGAGCCATTGTCTTGCATGAAATTAGTCATTCTGTAGACACTGGTCTAGTGTTGTCAACAGACCCAAATAGTTCAAAGATACTCGAACCAATCAGATGTTTTATGGGGTGCATTTTTGTATTAGGTAGAAAGGATTCTTCATACAGCTGAAAGTCTCGAACCTTTCCCCACCCCCAAAAAAATATCACTTGTACTGTCATGAGCAGTCATGAGGACTAGATAGATACATTATAATATTTGTAATTTCCACTTGAATTTATTGCTATTCAACCACATTTATGGGCCTGTTTGGACCACGGCACACAGTAGCATCTACAGAGAAGAATATCCCAGGTGTAACAAGTTCTAAGAATATACCAACAATTCTAAGAATTTCCCTAGCACACAGTAGCATCTACAGAGAAGAATATACAACATGAGGGCAGTCACTGTAAAGACAACATGATAATGTACACTCATTGTATGTGTACATTATCATGTTGTCTTTACAGTGACTATCCTCATTCAAGTGGCAATTACACAAGGGACAGTCACTGTGAGATGTCCTCATTTGTGTCATGGATAAATCTGCAAATCAGATACATAAAGAGTACATAAAATGAACAGCTGTAGAGTAATTTTACTGTTTACATGATTATCCTAGCATGATCTTGGCTCTAATACCAATAATAATGCAAAGGAAGGAGTGCTTCAACCTAACATACAAGATCCTAATCAATTTTCAACTGTGGAAACTTTGGTTATGAATTTATTACTCTCGCTGGAAATCCTAGTTAGGGTCAGGACTGTCAACATGAAAAATACCATAACTTAATCAAAATCCAATGAAATTTCATGAAACCAACTATCTTTGAAAGGTAAAAGACAATATCAACATTATCAATCATGTGCAGGTTTGTACCAGACTGTACAGAGCCATACCATGCCTATTTTCAAATTGTAACTTTTAGAAAAAATAAACTTTCAGGGCAGCCAATGGTATTTTTATCATATCTTGCTCAAAACTTAACAAAATTACATGAAACCAATTGCATTTGAAATCTAAAAGACAACATCAACTTTTCCAAGCACAACCCTTCAACACAACTCTCAACACTTGAAAATGGATTAGTAGTTCAACTTAAACCAATGACATTCCATTCATTCTATCAAATATCTTCATACTGCATTACATAGTCTTAATGGAGAGAAACGTTAGTTAGTTTTGATTTTAAATAGAAGACCTAATAAACATCAATCAACTAAAGTCCAAACTTCAATTTCATATATTGGATTCTCTCCCCTTCATCCATTGTCAAGAACAATGCGGCTGATTGTGGATCATGCATTAACTTTTCGTATGCTTCAATTATAGTAGAGTCGCGAAGGCTAGGGATTGCTTTAAGTGCTTTATGCAACTCCACTGCCTCATTTCTCAAACTAGATGATTTATCCACTTTCAGAGGTTGTGCAAGGCCTGATGTAATGCCTGTAGATAGATCTTTGATCACTTCACAAATTGAATCCAACGAACCTGCCAATGTTCCCCTCCTCCTCTTTTGCCTCCTTGACGATGTTGAAGGGTTATCTTTGCCGCTTGCAGTAGATTGGTTCGATGTAGGTGTATCAATAGATTCGTTATCATCATTAGACAAATCAGCAGCAGTCTCAAAACATGCATTATCCATACCATGATAACTGAAATCTTCATCATCAACAAAATCCTCCTCCGTCTCTTGAGCTGTTGCAGCTACAGTGCCCTCAGCTATGTCATTCCCAACAATATAGGATAATTCATTGTAGTATTGAAATGGCTGCCTCTTATACATTCTGGCATTTTTAAATTCCTTTCTCTGTATCATGGCATAACAATTGAATTCATTATTGGTCCTTCATTACTTAAAAAGATATATTCAACTTAAAAGGAGATTTGAAGACCATGTTACCTTCAACAACTCATCCCAAACACTATCATCAGCATCCATAGTTTGGGTAGTCTCATTCCAAGCTAAGCCACTTGTATTCCTCAAGTCTTTCATAACTCTATACCCTTGTTTCCAAGTTTTCAGCTTGTTCTTGAAGTTTTCCTTCGATAGCTTCATTTTCATCTCATTATTGAACCTCCTTTCGATGGCTGTCCAAGCCTCTTTCTTGAAACCCCCTTCAGCTTTCTTTCCAAGCTGCACTTGCTCCTGTAGCAAGTCTAGCAACTTGCGTTCCATCTCTTTTGTCCAGAACACCTTCTTGGAAGAAGAAGTTGCTTGGATAACTTGAACGTCACCATCCATAGACATATCTGATGCACACACAACATGATAATGTACACTCACTGTAAGGACAGTCACAAATGAGGAGAGTCACTCTAAAGACAACATGATAATGTACACTCACTGTAAGGACAGTCACAAATGAGGAGAGTCACTCTAAAGACAACATGATAATGTACACTCACTGTAAGGACAGTCACTCTGAAGACAACATGATAATGTACACTCACTGTAAGGACAGTCACTCTAAAGACAACATGATAATGTGCACTCACTGTAAGGACAGTCAAAAATGAGGACATCTTACAGTGAGTGCACATTATCATGTTGTCTTTACAGTGACTGTCCTCATGTGTGACTGTCCTTGTCATATAATATAGCAACATTAAACATAACATGACAATATTAAATATAACATGACTTAACATTAAATATAAAATATAGCAACATTAAACATAACATGAGAATATTAAATATAATATGACAACATTAAATATAACAACATTGAATATAACATGACAACACTAAATATGGTATAACGGCTTTTATTAATGTATAGTATCAGTTTGTGAAATTTATGAAATCTGACATTAGTTTAAACATTTCCATAATAGTTATTCAACCGACTAAGATCGAGATCTATAGTCTTCCCACATCCTTCTTTCTATTTCATTTCAAAAATTAGCCCAATCATCTCTTTCACGCTGGCTCAACCCATATGTCTCAAGCACTGGTACATCTATCCCATCACGACCATCTTCCTCTTCAAATTCTACCTCAGATGGAAGGCCGTCCTCTATCGTAATGAAGTTGTGAAGTATGCAACATGCCAAAACAATATGTGTTTGTGTCTTGATTTGATAAGATGTCGCATGCTTCAATATAGGAAAACGCTGCTTCAATATCCCAAATGTACGCTCTATTACATTCCTAAGCGAGGAGTGTCGATGATTAAACAACTCGTGTGAGGTGTTTATTGGGTTTGCTCTTGAAAACTCCTTTAGGTGGTAGCGTGTGCACCGATAAGGTGCGAGAAATCCTGGTATGTTAGGATATCCAGCATCGACCAAATAATATTTACCTAAACAAAACAAAATGTCATTGTCATAACGTTGTCTTATTTTTCGTATGCTTCAATAATATAATCATATTTTACAAACCTGGGGGAACTACCAATGGATCAGCTCTAGATAGAGCTGAAGCTAGAACACGGCTATCTACATCAGACCCTTCCCAACCAGCAAGGATGTATTGAAACTTATAATCAAATGAACACACTCCCATAACATTTTGTGACAAGTTGCCTTTTCTATCGTGATATTTAGCTTGCAAGTTGATATCCACAGTGACTGGTATATGGGATCCATCCATTGCTCCCACACAATCCTGTACTCAAATAAATCATAGGTCTAATCAAACAATAATAGGATTAAAACTCTAAACAAACTTAAACCACTGAGAGATATACCTTGAAGTATGGATCAAAACGGGCCTTCCCAGTAATTTCCCGAGGAGTGTTTGGACTAGGGGGTATAAAATAATCCGAATGGAGCGCCAAGATAGCCCTCAAGACCTTGTGGAAGTATCGGCTTACTATCTCTCTAGAGTGCCCAAAGTTATGGGCAATCTTATGATTCCTCAGATTGTGGCCAAGAGTATGGAGGAACATGACTAATTGTTCTTCTAACGTGAGGAATTCTATATCTTTGATGCTTCCTTTTTGCCTTAGAATATTGGCTAGTTTAAAGAAAGATCATCTAGTCATGCGTATTTGGTCATGGCAATCCATCTCATTGGAGTTGATAACACACTTATAAAAAGGAATTGCATCTCTTGTGCGCTTACGCATTTTTTGACTACCTTCTTTTATACACTCCCCTATGGCCGCGACAAGGGTGGCAAGAACAACTACAATAATAGGCAGGAGTCTTCTCCTCCTCATAATCTCTCTTTCAATTTCAATATCATCATCATCATCATCAATATCATCAATGAGATCCATTTAATTACCTAAAAATACCAACAAAACAATCACGAAACAACATAAGAAAACACCCAACTATAATGCATAATCAGAGAATAGAGTTGCAAGTTCAGTATACAACATATGTTGACAAGAAAGTACCTTGTGTAATTTCACAAAATGAGAAGTTCTCATAGTGACTATCCCTTGTGTAATTGCCACTTGAATGAGGATAGTCACTGTAAAGACAACATGATAATGTACAGTTGCAGTGAGTGTACATTATCATGTTGTCTTTAGAGTGACTGTCCTCATTTGTTGAAGAAGAAAAGCATTAATGTGGTTGAATAGAAATACATTCAAGTGGCAATTACACAAGGGATAGTCACTGTGAGATGTCCTCATTTGTGACTATCCTTACAGTGAGTGTACATTATCATGTTGTCTTTAGAGTGACTGTCCTCATTTGTTGAAGAAGAAAAGCATTAATGTGGTTGAATAGCAATACATTCAAGTGGCAATTACACAAGGGACAGTGGTGCAGGAGCACCTCCAACATTTAATCCATGGTCGAAGATAAAGGAGACTTCAAAGAACATCAAGGCTAAATAGGAGGATGGAATGCTTAATCAAGGACAACAGATCACTTGGTGGATCTTAGCACCTATAATGTTAGTAAAATATCTCAATTCTTCAATTAAATTGTAATGTCCTTAATAGGACTAAAAGACAAATTATAATGGACTAAGATTGTCCAAGCACTACAATTGGAGTCTAGAAGAGTTTAATGATCATAAAAGATCCAAATTAGTAAGTTAGTGGTCTTTTGTTTTAAAGAATTTAATAAATTGTAAGTTGGAATTTTGAACTTTCAAAATCCAACGGCTAGTTTTAGTTTGGTATGTGTTAAGTTTAAACATTCAACTCAACGAAAGTTGGTTGAAGATTAGTTCTTAGTTAGTTGTGTTTCGAGTTGTAACACTTGGTCGATAGTTGAATCTATTAGAAGAAGTTATATTAGAATCCTTTATATTTAGATAAAGGCTCTGTTACTAAACAGAGAGGAGATTGGTGTATTAATTTGTGCTCGACAAGCAATACAAGACTGCTGTTTCTTGCAATTCGATTTCTATTTTGAAACTTTATTGGCTTGGTTTGAAATTGAAATGCTTTGACAGGGTTCTTTAATCATTTCATTTGCTTTTGTTATGTTTCCAAACATTGCAGTGAACCTGTGTGTACCATTTTGGGGAAACAGTGAGCAATAAAGCATCTAGTTTATGTAAACTAATTCATTTTGAATCTCATTTTGAATTGATCAAATTCCATATGCTCTGAGGGAGATTTGTTATCCTTCGAATTGCAGATTGATGAGTGTTACAATCTATTAAGTTTGCTGCCACACAAGTTGTCTTGAAACAACGTTCTATATCTTAGTTTTCTGTTACAATAGAAGTTTAGGGGCGATTGAGGTCATTCCATGAATTGATAGGCCTAATTCATGGAATGACATTTGCTAACCTATATTATATGATTCTAATCTAAATATATGCAGAACCGCGTGGGAGAACAGTGTGATCACAAACAAGAATAGTGGAAAACGGCATTGGAAGTGTGCTAAGGTGTAGCAGTGGGTGATCTGTCCACATAAGGCATATGTTTAATGCTTGGGAATAGTATAAAATGTTCATTTGATGGTGAATCTACCACCAATTCATTGCAGGGTCATGTGGAGACAGTAGATTGAGGAAGCCCTAGTTGACAGGGTTCGAAGACAACAAATTGGGGTTTTGTAGTTGCAGAGCATTTGTGTCTAATTCCTTTTGGAATTGAGCAATTGGAGACATAACTAGACACTGTCCAGGAGTTGGGAGCCAGGAGATCTTTAACCCATACTTCCTTTGAAAATTTAGTAGATTTTAGTGCATTGAAACAGGGTAGCAGTGCCGAACAAGGGTGTTTGTCCAAAGCAACAGTATAAAAACTTTTGATATGTTGTTGAACTCCAAAGAGGGTATCCATAAATGTTGTTACCTCATCAAATGTTTTGAGAAAAGTTAGAATTATTCCCTTTTTAAGTCTGCTGTAGGGTTTAGACAGCCTGTTAAGCTTTTTGTGACCAGTTTGTGAGAACATTGGTGAAATGGGATATGGGAATTGAGTGAGAGTCTCAGAATCTTGAAACCAAGTAAAGTGAAGCCTTAAAACTCAAATCCATCCTTTAGGATAGCCTTGATAGTCAAGTTCTTGAAGTATTTAAGATTGTTGAATAAGCCCAAGTGTCTAACCTCTAAAATTTCTAAACCTACTTGTGCATTTGATACCACCACCCTTCCCTCTACATCAGACAGTCACTGTGAGATTCATTTGTGACTATCCTTACAGTGAGTGTACATTATCATGTTGTCTTTAGAGTGACTGTCCTCATTTGTTGAAGAAGAAAAGCATTAATGTGGTTGAATAGCAATACATTCAAGTGGCAATTACACAAGGGACAGTCACTGTGAGATGTCCTCATGTGTGACTATCCTTGTCACAAATGAGGACATCTCACAGTGACTGTCCCTTGTGTAATTGCCACTTGAATGAGGACAGTCACTGTAAAGACAACATGATAATGTACAGTTGCAGTGAGTGTACATTATCATGTTGTCTTTAGAGTGACTGTCCTCATTTGTTGAAGAAGAAAAGCATTAATGTGGTTGAATACCAATACATTGAAGTGGCAATTACACAAGGGACAGTCACTATGAGATGTCCTCATTTATGACTGTCCTTACAGTGAGTGTACATTATCATGTTGTCTTTAGAGTGACTGTCCTCATTTGTTGAAGAAGAAAAGCATTAATGTGATTGAATAGCAATACATTCAAGTGGCAATTACACAAGGGGCAGTCACTGTGAGATGTCCTCATGTGTGACTATCCTTGTCACAAATGAGGACATCTCACAGTGATTGTCCCTTGTGTAATTACCACTTGAATGAGGACAGTCACTGTAAAGACAACATGATAATGTACAGTTGCAATGAGTGTACATTATCATGTTGTCTTTAGAGTGACTGTCCTCATTTGTTGAAGAAGAAAAGCATTAATGTGGTTGAATAGCAATACATTCAAGTGGCAATTACAAAAGGGGCAGTCACTGTGAGATGTCCTCATGTGTGACTGTCCTTGTCACAAATGAGGACATCTCACAGTGACTATCCCTTGTTGGTGTAGGGGCACCTATCAAGTCAACTAGGAACACCTTGGAACAAGATGGAACCAGAAGATCAAAGGCAACCCTACATGTCAACTGGGATATTTTAAGGCCAATAATGGCATATTGTAATGAACAATGTACTTTGCCAGTCAAGAGTCATAAAAGTCCTAGTAAGTCCTAGCTTTCATTTTAATGTTGTTTCAATGTTTTATTGAATTCTTCATTGTTGAATGATATGTTTATGAACTAGAAAGGTTATTTACTGCATTCTACTCACTGTTGCATCAATTTTAATTCTGTTTTGAAGAAGTACTTACACCTGCTAACATATAAACTGGTAGTTTCTACTAATTTTCTGTAACAGTCAAAGGTTTTCTTTAAATAAATGAACCTCCCATGAATCCCAAGGGCCCAGACTTCATGGGAGGCTTGTTATTGACATGTAAAATAGAAATCTAACTTATTCTATGCAGCACTAGTGCGAGAAGGCTGATGATTTGCAGGAAACAGTGAAGTGTTCCTTGATGAAATGATGGGAATGGTGTAATAGCAGCATATTGGGCTGAATAAGAGGGTTGTATTATGAGTTGAGATGTCCTAGGGCATCAAAGAGAAGGTGTGTGAACAATTATTTGGTCTCCAAGGTTAGTGGAGATAGGTGTTTGGTGAAACCCTATGCACTCTGCTAACCACTTCTGCAGACCACTCTGCATCACTTGTGTAATTGCCACTTGAATGAGGACAGTCACTGTAAAGACAACATGATAATGTAAAGTTGTAGTGAGTGTACATCATCATGTTGTCTTTAGAGTGACTATCCTCATTTGTTGAAGAAGAAAAGTATTAATGTGGTTGAATAGCAATACATTCAAGTGGCAATTACACAAGGGACAGTGACTGTGAGATGTCCTCATGTGTGACTGTCCTTGTCACAAATGAGGACATCTCACAGTGATTGTCCCTTGTGTAATTACCACTTGAATGAGGACAGTCACTGTAAAGACAACATGATAATGTACAGTTGCAATGAGTGTACATTATCATGTTGTCTTTAGAGTGACTGTCCTCATTTGTTGAAGAAGAAAAGCATTAATGTGGTTGAATAGCAATACATTCAAGTGGCAATTACAAAAGGGGCAGTCACTATGAGATGTCCTCATGTGTGACTGTCCTTGTCATAAATGAGGACATCTCACAGTGACTATCCCTTGGTGTAGGGGCACCTATCAAGTCAACTAGGAACACCTTGGAACAAGATGGAACCAGAAGATCAAAGGCAACCCTACATGTCAACTGGGATATTTTAAGGCCAATAATGGCATATTGTAATGAACAATGTACTTTGCCAGTCAAGAGTCATAAAAGTCCTAGTAAGTCCTAGCTTTCATTTTAATGTTTTTTCAATGTTTTATTGAATTCTTCATTGTTGAATGATATGTTTATGAACTAGAAAGGTTATTTACTGCATTCTACTCACTGTTGCATCAATTTTAATTCTGTTTTGAAGAAGTACTTACACCTGCTAACATATAAACTGGTAGTTTCTACTAATTTTCTGTAACAGTCAAAGGTTTTCTTTAAATAAATGAACCTCCCATGAATCCCAAGGGCCCAGACTTCATGGGAGGCTTGTTATTGACATGTAAAATAGAAATCTAACTTATTCTATGCAGCACTAGTGCGAGAAGGCTGATGATTTGCAGGAAACAGTGAAGTGTTCCTTGATGAAATGATGGGAATGGTGTAATAGTAGCATATTGGGCTGAATAAGAGGGTTGTATTATGAGTTGAGATGTCCTAGGGCATCAAAGAGAAGGTGTGTGAACAATTATTTGGTCTCCAAGGTTAGTGGAGATAGGTGTTTGGTGAAACCCTATGCACTCTGCTAACCACTTCTGCAGACCACTCTGCATCACTTGTGTAATTGCCACTTGAATGAGGACAGTCACTATAAAGACAACATGATAATGTAAAGTTGTAGTGAGTGTACATCATCATGTTGTCTTTAGAGTGACTATCCTCATTTGTTGAAGAAGAAAAGTATTAATGTGGTTGAATAGCAATACATTCAAGTGGCAATTACACAAGGGACAGTGACTGTGAGATGTCCTCATGTGTGACTGTCCTTGTCACAAATGAGGACATCTCACAGTGATTGTCCCTTGTGTAATTGCCACTTGAATAAGGACAGTCACTGTAAACACAACATGATAATGTACACTTACAGTGAGTGTACATTATCATGTTGTCTTTAGAGTGACTGTCCTCATTTTTTGAAAGAAAAAAGCATTAATGTGGTTCATTAGCAATGTATTAAATAATTTTTTTTTTAAATTCTACCCAGGACCGTCGCAATTGCGACGGCCCTCCCAAGAGATGCGATGGTGGCACCGTATTGGCGACGCCCAGGCCCTTTGCACTTGCTTTGGTGGACCGTCGCAATTGCGATGGTCCTCCCAAGATGAGCGACGGCGGTGCCGTATTGGCGACGCCCAGGCCCGTCGCAGTTGCTTCGGCGGACTGTCGCAATTGCGACGATCCTCCCAAGACATGCGACGGCGGTGCCATATTGGCAACGCCCAAGCCTGTCGCAATTGCTTCGGAGGACCGTCACAATTGTGACGCCCTGCCATCGCAATGCGACGGAGGTGCTGAATTGGTGAAGCAATGACATTGTGACGGCAGGGCGTCGCAATTGCGACGGAAACCCATAGACGTCATGATTTGCGACTAAAAAACTACGACGGCTATCACTGTCGCTATAGCGTCACATATCTGTCACAATGGCGACACATAGCTGTCGCAAAATGTCCCCAAATTTATTAGTGATCCAATCAACCCAGCTAGAATGCATGGTAGGGGGTAATCCTGCTCGTACTGCATGAGCATGTACTTTCAAGTAATATATCTCTCCATAATGGTATTATCTGCAAAAATACATTGTAGCGTCATGATCCCCTCCATTGGATCTTGATCATAATAAACTAAGTCACCATCTATCAGTGGGCAAAAGGTTTGATAGACATCCTTTAGCGTCATTATGATCTCACCAGTTGAAAGATGGAACTAAATAGCCATAAAACAGATTCACCACTATTCAGATGTAAAAGGGGGAAATATGAGACCTATTCTCAAACCCAAATTCCCCAAGAAAGAGATCTGATTTGATCAACCAAAAAGGTTAATGCACAATCGAATCAATTTATGGAAAAAGAGTAGGAAGAGAGAGTAAATCCAATATTTCCCTATGTGGAGAATTCTGTTTAGAATATAGAATAATTAAAATACAAGTACTAACCTCAAATTAGGGCAGATCTAGAAAATGTTTAATTCTGATGTCTGTGTACACTTTCGGGAAAATCTGAGACCTGTCCTAGACTGGAAATGCTGAGATAGAGAAAACCCAAAAATCTTTCCTCAAGATGGCTCAGCTTGGGTTTGACCCTCATAAAAGGTCAAATACCACATTCTTTATTTGAAGTCTGATTCAAATTTTATTCACAGTTCCTGGAAGTTTTCCGAAAAAGGTATCCAAATTCACTCTCAGATTCGAAACTCCACACCTGTACCTGCAAGAAAATGGGGGGTTTTTGTTGTATGGGGGGTTTGCCTTGGTCAAACCCTAGTTTAGGAATTAACCTTGAAATTGAATTGAAATATATTGTGCATAAACAAAGTAATTGAAACAAATCACCTTGCTTATCTTGAAGTCCTTGTAGAGGATTCGAATCCTCAAATCCACAAGTAGGAATGAATGTAGGATGTCTCCAATCAATGGTATTTGATCTTCAACACCAATCTTGAATTGATCTTTGCATATGAGAAGGCTTGAATGAATGGAGAAGGATGGATCTTCAAGGGGGCTCCAAAGAGATTGAATCCTTCAATGGCTAACAATGGATCTCTTTGATGAATGGATGCTTGAACACTTGAATGCTTGAAGACTTTCACTTGAGAACTTGAGAGCTTGCTATTGCTTGAGATGAGATATGAAAACTTGATTGAGAAAACTTGATGTGAAAATGAGAGAGGAAGGCCTCCTTTTATAGTGATTTAGGGCACACTCCTCTAGATGGGCCACCTTGGAGAATTAAATCCCAATTAGGTCCTCACCTTTAGAAAATATACCTAGATTAAATAAAATTAAAATATTTACCATCCCAAAACCCGAAATGGCCGACCCGGTGGTAGGAAAATAAATCTCCCGAAAGCCCGAAGCCCAGAGATTCTAAAAATTGAAATTTTGGAGGAAGGGGTCAAAGTTGAGGTTGACCTTGACCTAGTCAGGGTCTTAGCTTGACCTTGACCTAGTCAGGTTCTAACTCGACCTTGACCCTGGTCCCAAATTGACTCAAAACCAAGTCAAGAGGTCTCAGGGATGCCCAGAAACCTAGAACTGATGCCAGAATAGGATAGAATGTTAGTGATAGATCTAAAATCCTATGATTACTGTGATGAAGCCTAGGAGGATCCATTTCTAAACCCTACCTAGAAAATAGATCCATAGAAGAGGGAAATTCAAGAGAATCCTTAAGATCCTAACCCTAATTTCACCTAGAATGAAGAAATCAAGTGCAGAGAAGAAGTGGAAAGCGGGGAGAAAATCCAAATACATGCAAAGACCTGATCAAGGTGCTTGACATGACCCCAAACCACTTACTCAGAGGGCTAAACACTCTTATCATGGAAGTGCTTCCATTTTAAGATGATACATTAAGCCCCCACTTTAACAAGAGTATGGACTCGATGCCAACTCTTGGCAAAGGAGATTAGAATAACAAGATAATCTTATCATAATCCAAGGGACAAAGAGAAACCTTAAGCCCCCAGGGACTCAAGTCTTCGTCGAATCCTAAATCACAATAAGAGAAACATCTCTAGAGAGAGAATGAAGGTGTGATTACCTCGCCCAATGAGAACTTATGTCCCATTGTGAACCACATAGGAAAATGGTGCAACTGGAAATATGGAATTGAACTGCCTAGTGAATGTGGCTCCTCACTAGTCAACCCATCAAGGATTTATCCTTAGGAATATTCTATTCCATAAGAATAAAAATAAAAACAACAAATTTCTAGTCTTAAGGACACTTCTGACCTTAAGGGATCACAATATATGTGTGTTTGAAACTGGAGGGATCAAGAGATCCTAAAATATAAATCCGTGCTTTAAGGATTAGTTACTAATCCAAAAAGGGAAAAGAAGTATCTTGAAAAATATTTGTGTATTGAAAAGTGTGTGTGTGCAACAGGTGAGCAGAGCGTATGCCCCTATGTTAAAGTCATTGCTGACACTTTAATAGGAGCAATGGCTTTAACGAAAACATAAACAATTCCATTGATTACATTTCCACGTCGAGATGCCCCCAGACAAAGACAAATCAAGGGAAATATCATAGAAACATACAGAGAACACAGAAAGGATCTACTTTCTGTGGGGTCAATATGATCATAAGATAATGTATATATGATATTATTGCAAATGAATTGACACCATTCCCCAAAGAAAGTAGAACTACAATCACAAAGGAGGAAAGATCACATAAGATATATGAAGGAGAATCTTTTCAGACCATGACATGGAGACCAAAAAGAATTAGTGCTACCATATCTCGAATCCAAGAAGATTACACAAGGAAACATTTATGAACAATAGCACAGTTACAACATAACATTGAACAATGTATAGAAGAATAGAGATACATATAGAAGCATTTGGAACAACAGTTTTGATTCCTTCACCACCTTGCACCAACTGAGTAACAAGGATCGTATAAAAGAATCTAAAAACATTTAGCAAACACATTATGGGAGAAGCACAGTACAGTAGGAAAACACACAATAAAGCTACCACAAAGGACCAGTAGATCAAGCATGCCACCTACTTCCCCCATCTCATTGTATATCATTTAGGGAAGGTGGGTAACTCCCTAGAGGGACTATATCCAACATAGTAGGAATGATAGCCAGTTCCAAACAAGGATCCTCTTGAGAATCACTATGTTTGACACTAGGTGTAAGAGTTAATTATGATCAAAGCATATTAGGTAAATCAATGTCAATGTCAATAGTTTCATATTCATCATTAACATCATCAATATCATCGCGAGTATCTTCCCCATCCAAGTTAATTAAAATACACTACTACATTTGGGGCCAAATTTTGACAAAAGTTTTCGACGGGTAACTTTTTATTACGAATTTGCTATTTTTTTTTTGTAAAAGGCCCCGATGATGTCAGTATTCTGATGGGTTTTTAATTGACCATCAAAATTCCAACAGATTCAGAGTATAGATTTAAAAAAAAAGTGAAACCGCCTCATCATTTTTATTTCGATTGGATAGAGGGAGCGGGAGAAAAGGAGCAAAAGCTGAGTGCGGGAGAAGGTATGTGATTTCTTCATCTTTTGAGCCTCTGGCATCATATTTGAATGCATTTCATTTTATTTGATCATGAATGCTCTCTGAAATGACCGCATTCTACTAGTGTTGTGTAGTAGCTAGTGCTTTATCTCTATTATTTGATGTTATTGGTGCTTGTGCTCAAGGATATCCATTCACTGTATTCAAATGTTTGGATTCACGTTTGTTGATATTACTGGCATATATGTTTAATGACGCCATTGTAAATTGTTGTCACTGAAATGACCACATTCTACTAGTGTCGTGCCCTAGCTTGTGCTTTAACTCCATTATTTGATGTTATTGGTGCTTGTGCTCAAGGATATCCATTTTTTTGAAATGTTGACTATGGTTATAAAATGGATAGCCTGTGAGCTTCTAGCTAGGCACCATTTGTATTGATAGCTTAGGGCATCAAATGTATTGTATCATTGATAGTTGATACTTTGTTAAAAGGAAATAGGACAAAGAACGATTTTTATTTAGTTTCTATATTTTGATCCCTAATTGGCTTACAACCCTAGAGAAGTATATGCAAATTTACGGATGCAGTTGCATGATACATAGCAATCGATAATTCACAATAAATCCATGCATCCAATTTGAATAGCAATTAATACAAAGAACTAGGGTCCTCCAATGGCCCAATCATCCAGACCTTGACTGTCCCCTCAACCAATGACCCTTCAGAACTAGGTTATCATGCAATCAATGAGTGATCCTTCATTCTCCTAGTGAGCTTCTAGGTAGGCTCCATTTGTCTATTTGATAGCTTAGGGCATCAAATGTATATTGTATCATTGATAGTTGAGACTTTGTTAAAAGGAAATAGGACAAAGAACAATTTTGATTTAGTCTTTGTATTTTGATTCCTAAGTGGCTTAGAACCCTAGAGAAGTATATGGAGATTTACGGATGTAGTTGTAGGATACATAGCAGCCAATAATTAACAAGAAATGCATGCATCCAATTTGAATAGAAATTACTACAAAGAAATAGGGTCCTCCAATGGCGCAATCATCAGGACCTTAACTATCCCCTCAACCAGTGACCCTTCAAAACTGGGTTATCATGCAATCAGTGAGTGATCCTTCATTCTCCTAGTCTGCCCTGCATCCAAACATATTGGAAATACACAATACAATGATAACAAGTCTTTCACAACCCCCCTTCCCTCAAGGAACACTATCAACCATCCCTTCCACATAGCATTTCATTGTTTTATGAGTGGATTGTGCAGGAACAATTAACATTAAACAAGGAGCAAACTCCTCATCACATCTTGGAAACCATTGAATTCAATAATAAATGAAATGTAACACCAACACTATTCCTTCCATAGTTGCTGGATACATAGCAGTTGATAATTCAAAAGAAATCCATGCATCAAATTTTTATAAGGATATCCTACTAATCAATAGGAATTTTCTTGAGATGACCAATGATTATGCATTTTGATGGCAGTGTGCTAGTTCAAAAGGATAATATAAATCTAAAACAATTTTTTCTGATTTTCTCAAACTATAAATGTGGTTAAAGGGAAAATATTATGTGGAAAACCCACAAACCAAGCTAGTAAATGATTGTACATCACATTATTCCTATATTCATTCAAGTATTGCTATGCTTCAGCTACCTGACCTTTGAGCTTCATCTAGAGGAATGTGTAGCTTTAAGATAGAGTTACTTCTTGGGCCTTACAATAGGGTGGAATATGATCAAGATTTGTTTAGGCTGTATCTTTGTTAGTCCCATTGTTAGGTTCTTATAGTTCATGGTTTGAATCTATTATGGTTGTGTAAGGGATTTGTAGATGCTTTTTCTAACATAATTATTGGACATCATGATTGGAACAACTAGTTGTTGGCTATTGTACACATGAATCATATCTGTCAATGGTTCTTTGTGTTCAAGAATTTGTTGATCAATCTTTGAGATTTATTCTCCCAGCTTTAAAAGAGTGATAAAAGATGTAGTGAGTGCTATCTTTTCCAAGTGTTTTGTGGGTGCCATTATCTTCTAGGAGTAATTTCTGGAACCAAATTATGTTCTTTGCCTCTAGTAAATATTCCAGACACAACCATCTTCTTGGTGAAGAGTTTCTTCCATCCCCATGAGGCACTATTGCATGGTTTCCATTCCCTTGTAGTATACTGAACCTAATTTAATACAAGTGTGCACTATTTTGGGTTCCATAATTTATGGCCCCTACACTATAGTTGTTAGCCTAATTAAGACAGGCCTACCTTTGCATATAATAAGAGGCCAACATGAAACAAACATCCAGAGGTTAGGGGGTTGTTCCCTGTCCATAATTTATTATTTAAGTGCTAAGTGATGATGGGTATATCGTGTAATTCATACCTAGTGTGTCTCTTTCTTTCTCTCCACATTTCACATTAGGAGTACATGTTATAAAATACTAATGAAATCAACTATAGGTCAAATCTAATCAAAATTGCAATATAAAGATTAAAATAGATCTTGAAGAAATATGGGAACCATTTTTGACAGATATTGTACAAATGAAGAGAATACTCCAAAGAGGAAATGCTTTAATGTGGAACAATTGAAGGACAATATTTTACTTTTATAGGCACATCTACAATGTTTTTGATATATTTTTGAGATAACAAAACCATAGAAAGAATAGCATATAGAAGAAAGTAAAGAATAATGATCATACTTTGAGATATTGCGGAAAATTAAAGGAAAGAATACTTGGTGGGGTTATCATGCAATCAGTGAGTGATCATTCATTCCCCTCTTCCAATGACCCTTCAAAATTGGGTTTTTATTTAGTTTCTCTATTTTGATCCCTAAGTGGCTTACAACTCTAGAGAAGTATATGCAAATTTACGGATACAGATTTAGGATACATAGCAGTCGATAATTCACAATAAATCCATGCATCCAATTTGAATAGAAATTAATACAAAGAACTAGGGTCCTCCAATGGCCCAATCATCCAGACCTTGACTGTCCCCTCAACCAGTGACCCTTCAAAACCAGGTTATCATGCAATTAGTGAGTGATCCTTCATTCTCCTAGTGAGCTTCTAGGTAGGCACCATTTGTATATTTGATAGCTTAGGGCATCAAATGTATATTGTATCATTGATAGTTGAGAATCTGTTAAAAGGAAATAGGACAAAGAATGATTTTGATTTAGTTTCTCTATTTTGATCTCTAAGTGGCTTACAACTGTAGAGAAGTATATGCAAATTTACGGATGTAGTTGCAGGATACATAGCAGCTGATAATTCACAAGAAATCCATGCATCCAATTTGAATAGCAATTAATACAAAAAAATAGGGTCCTCCAATGGCCCAATCATCAGGACCTTGACTGTCCCCTCAACCAGTGACCCTTCAAAACTGGGTTATCATGTGATCGATGAGTGATCCTTCATTCTCTTAGTCTTCCATGCATCCAAACATATTGGAAATACACAATACAATGATAACAAGTCTTTCAAAATCCCCCTTCCCTCAAGGAACACTATCAACCATCCCTTCCACATAGAATTTCACTATTGTATGAGTGGATTGTGTAGGAACAGTTAACATTAAACAAGGAGCAAACTCCTCAACACATCTTGGAAACCATTGAATTCAATAATAAATGAAACCTAACACCAACACTATTCCTTCCATTCACTTATATCAAGAATAAAGCATTTAATCCATTCAACATTACATATAATCATTAGACAGTTACATTTCCTGACTGTGTAGAGGAACAGTCATGACCAAAATGATCAAAACTACTTTCACCCTTGCACAAGCTATTCCTCACTCTTAATGAGTTATAAACATGCCATTGTTTCAATTGGTTGACAAATAAAGAAGCATTTAGACAATCAAAAGATTTGGCTGATTAAGAGTGAGGCCTTCTTTAGAATCTCATATAAATTTGGTCGATTAAGATGAGAAGAAAAACACAATTCATTAGTTAAATTTTTCAATTTCATGTATTTTTTCTCCTATTTATTAGGTGCATGAGTTGAAGGTTGAATGTAAGAGTCTTATAATGTTGTGTTACCTTAAATCTCAAGTTTTTGATACT
Source organism: Chamaecyparis obtusa (assembly GCA_027943335.1). Lineage (NCBI taxonomy): Eukaryota > Viridiplantae > Streptophyta > Pinopsida > Cupressales > Cupressaceae > Chamaecyparis > Chamaecyparis obtusa. The sequence goes on from BSBK01001913.1 coordinate 3,545,463, forward strand.
CCTATGATGACCTTTCTCAACAAGTATTTTATTCTATTGTTGTTTTTTGAATAACATATTGGGCAAATACAAAATTGTGTACTTCTACAGGACAGTTAACACAAAATTGAAGCATCAAACAAGACTTGATCAAGTTGCAGGTGGAACGTGCACTCAAATAGTAAGTAATGTAGAATAACAAAATAACTAATCTGTCATGTCTACATTTTGTTATTTTTTGAGATTACATCCATGTTCTATATTCACAGAATGGTTCAAAATTAAAATTTACAATTCGATAAAAGTACTGACGGGTGTTGCTCTTTGCACCCTCAATCAACACTTGCCTCCATTTTATTTTGATTTAAAAACTACTATATTATTTGAATATCTTTCTTTCTTGCCACAATAGGAAAGAGTTTGAGGTGGAAGACTACAATAATAGAAGTGTTTCAATTTGGTATACTATACTACAACATCATTTCATAACTAAGTTTTTAATTTCTATATATAATTAGGTTATAGATAATCTAAGTGAAGAAGCATCATGTCAGACAATCCAAGTGAAGAGGGTAATGGGGATGCAATCAATAGATTGTGGTCGAACTTGAAAAGAAAAGGTGATGGAAAATATGATTGTCCCTACAATAATTGTAAGGGCTTAAACATTAGAAGATTGCTAATAAAAATAGCTAAGAGACATTGTAGGGATAATGGTCACATTGAAGGAGACTTTGATTATCATGAATTGGTAAGTTTTTCATTATATTTATTTAACAATTAATATATATATGAAATACACTTGATGATGAGATCATTATCATGGTTTATTTGTGTTCATTTTAATATAGGTCGACCTCCCTAGGGGAGCACGTGATATGGACCATGGAGGTGCGAATATTGAAAATATGGCTTTGGAAGTGGAGGATCATGGAGGTGCAAATATTGAAGCTGAAGATTATGATACCATGGAAGATGACAATGATGCACCAGATGATGGTACTAATACATTGATCCATGACACATTTGGTATTGGTGCAACTGATGATGATGATCAAGATGATGTTGATGTCATCCATGATATATCTCTACTTGAGAAGGCAGCCACACCCCTTTACGAAGGCTCCCAAACAACTCTTCTCTCTGTTGTATTGTTGTTGTTGAACTTGAAGGTTATGAATGGTTTATCTAACACAAGAATATCATGTATGCTATGGTATGTCATATATGTCATTATAGTAATTAAATGGTGAAATATGTACAATAAATATTGTTAATATTAACAACATATATTTTTTTCGACAGATTGATAAGTGAGTTCTTGTTACCACCATCAAATATTCTCCCTCGCTCATACCAAGAATTATGTGCCACTATGAAAGATATTGGAATAGAGTATCAAGCAATAGATGCTTGTCCCAATGATCATATTATTTATCATAAAGAACATGAATTTGTAACAGAATGCCCTGAATGTCATACGAGTAGATATCGAACAGATCAAATAAAAAAAAAGGTGCCTCACAAGGTTCTTCGTTATATCCTCATTATACCACATTTGCAAATATTATTTAGGTGTAATAGCTTGACACAATTTATGGATTACCATGCACACAATAGGAGTCAAGATGACATTATTCGAATGCCTACAGATGGTTCTATATTTAAGGACATAGAGGAAAAGTGGCCACACTTTATCGAAGAACCTCAAAATCTCAAGCTTTCAATGGCAGTGGACGGTGTCAATCCATTTGGAGAGCTAAGATCTGTTTGCACTGTTTGGCCTATTTTTGTCATCAATAATAACATTCCTCCATGGATGTCAATAAAGAGGGAGCACATTATGTTGGCAATGATTGTTCCAAGTATTTGATCATTTAATAGTTATCTGCATGTAATTATAAATCTTGTAGTAAAATGGTCACAATAATTATGTAATGTTGTTCATTCAACAAGGTAAATACCAAGTTAAAGATATGAATGTTTATATTGAGCTTCTTATCAACGAGTTGGTGGTGTTATGGAAAGGTGTCACTATGTATGACATCTCTAGACCAATAGGAGATAGACAATTTCAATTTCATGCAATGCTTGTATGGACAATACATGATGCCCTAGGGCTAACACATTTTTCTAGTATGTTATGGTGAATTCAAGTTGCACATGATAATTCTAAAAATAAAAATTAACATATTTAATCTAACTGTATCATTACCTTGTAGATATTCAAACAAAGGGAAAATTTTCATGTCCAGTTTGTGGTCCAAAGATGAAACCTCGTTATTCAAAAAGTTTAGGAAAGCAAGTGTTTGATGAGTATAGGTACTTTCTCCATAAAAATCATAACTATCAAATTATTGAAAAATATCTTTTCAATGGGAAAGAAGAGACTACATCTAAGCCACAGAGAATGACACCTCACTTATGGAAGTTGGAATATAATAAAATTAATCGTTAAGGTACTACCATTCTACCTAACAGTTTACGTTTGGAATTTGTATATTTTTATTGTGTTTTGTTTGCTGATTATGTGATTGATGATCGTGAATGTTGTCAAGGCAACACTACTGAGCACCTTCCAAAAGGACTAAAGAGTTATCCCAAACAATTTAGTAGGTTGCCCTACTATGAGCAATTGCTTGATGTGCATTTGTTTGATACTATGCATATTGGAAAGAATGTAATAGAGACATTGTGGAAGATATTGGATGGAAGGCGTGACAAAGAAAAAATTGTCAAAATTTGTAGCGAAATTCATGAATCCAATCATGCAATGAAAAATTTCATTGAATCAAATAGAAATGGAGAATGGATTAATACAAGTGCCCTTCCTTGGTTATTAACAGAACAACAAGGTCATGCCATAAAAGAAGTCATACGAAAAATTAGATTTCCCACAGGATTTGCTACAAACATAAGCAGTACCATATCAAAGAAAGGTGAATTTGGGCCAGGGTTGAAAATGCATGATTGGCATACCTTCATCAAGGTAAGTCATGTTTTTTTGTATTTACAATATATTTGTAAACTGCATGTACTTCTCATTGTATTATATGAGAAAAGAATGACATGATTATTTTTATAATTGTTGCAGTACCTGCTACCCCTATCTCTCCCAGAGAACTTTGACAATAACATCAAACAAGTGATATATGATCTTGGAAAATACATGAGGTAAGCAATGATATCTATTCAATTTTTTGTATATATATATTGTAAAGTCTCGTGTTTATATATTTTTGTGTCTTGAATGTCTTGTAGGTGGTTGTCATCTAAAGAAATCCATAGAGAAGATATAAAATACTGGAAGAGAAGAATTCCTCTTCTAATGTGTGAAATACAAAAGTGTCTACCTTCAACCTTTTTCAATGCACAAGAACACTACCTCATACACCAAGTTGAGGAGATTAAAATGTGTGGACCCGTACACATTCAATCAATGTGGATGGTTGAGAGGCATTTGAAATTTTTGAAAGCTTTGGTTCGGCAAAGAGCACGTCCTGAGGGTTCTATGGTGGAGGGATATATGGTATACCAGACTATGGTGTATGTTACTGAATATCTTCCTAAGCTTGCAGCAAATATCCATATAGATCACATTTGGGATCTCGACACCATTAGAAAATTTGAAGGGGAGTACTTGGTGGGGGAAGGAAAAATGAGGAAATTGAGAGGTAATAAATTATAAGATGTTATTGTAGCTGTTAATTAATTCTTAATCTTCAAAATTAATTAGTTGTAAGTCATCTATTTATTTTTTGTATAGCTACTCAAGAGTGAGATGCAATACATTTGTATATTGCAAACAATCAAGATTGGATGACGAAATGGATTGAACGATGTCATCATTTAGGTCGCACATTAACATGAGAAGCTGTGTCTTCATTGGTTAATGAAGCTGATTGTAACAGAGATCCAAATGTTATCCAAAGGGAAATAGATTTAGCACATGGTTTGAAAGATTTCCAAGTACATATAAATTTGTTAATCACTCATATGTTTATGAACTCTAGATGCATTAATTTATACATGTTTTACATATTTTTGTAGGCCAAACACCACAAGGCTATGTTTTGCAATGGTCATAAATTTTGCATCAAAAAGTTGGATGACACAAAACAAACTTGTGATTTTGGGATAAGTGCAGTCTTTCAAGTGACTAATATTTCATCTAGAAATGACTTACATCTTTGAGAGTCCGAAAATTGATACTATGGCATTTTGGATGATATACTTGAGTGTGACTTTAATTCCTTTAGATTAGTTCTCTTCATCGTCAGATGGTATAGGCTAAGACTTAATCAAAATGATCCTGATAGAACTGTTATTGAACATGACAATGAATTTCCAATGATTAATACAAGGTGGTTTGAGCCAGTTGGGGATGAACCCTATGTTCTTCCAAGCCAATGTGAGTAGGTATTTTACTTAGAGGTTACGCATAAATCAGGTTGGTCATTTGTTGTTAGACATGATCCAAGAGGAAGGCCGATGAGGTATAATGCGATGGAAAAAGATTGCAAACAACTAGAAGATGATGTAGATGATGATTATGAACAACAGTTAGTCAATGATGTTCTTGACGCAACTTTTCTTGAAGAAGAAGAAGAAGATGATGATGATGATGCTACTGATGATGCTACTAATGATGCTACTGATGATGATGATGATGATGATGATGATGATGATGATGATGATGACGACGACGACGACGACGAAGATGAAGACAAAGACAATGACGGTGGTGGTGATGATGTCGACGTCAACGATGATCATGGCGATTAGTTGGATGAAGAAGAAGATGAATGACATGAATGAAATGTACAGTTACGTGATCATTGCTTAATCTATTTAATATTGATTTCTTGATAGAAATGTGCAGCTATGCAATCAATGCTTAATCTAATTAATTTGTGATGTACTTACTATGGGATGCTTATGGTTTTTAATGTACTTACTATCTGGTTTTGAGTATATGTATCATGAATTTTTTAGCTAACATTAGATAATTGAATTACATATGTAGGTACCCAGACTCCTTTCATGAGCATCCCACACAGTCTCATGGATCGACAAACTAACCTCGATGTTGATGATGTGACTAGATCAGGTAAAGAGGTATACGATTATGGCCTGTAAAGTACTGAAATACTTTAAAATGTTTAAAATATTTTTAATTATAATAAAATATTTTTAATTTAACCCTTTTATATGTTATTGTAGATGAGCCCCCTTTGCATCAACAAAGAACTAGGCGTTCATTGAGATCTAATGAGAGGGTAGATGATCATGATGATGGTATCGATACTCATCTTACAATATCTTAAAAACTAGAAATCAAAAGAAAAAAAGGAAATGATTGTCATCTATGCACCTTAATTAATAATGACTGATTTTTATATGCCAATGAATTTAATTGTGGTAGTGAATGTTCATAAATTTTATAATGTGTTAATGAATGTTATCGTGTGATAATTAATGAATGTCACATTTTATTAATGTGTGAATGAATGTTATTGTGTGATAATTAATGAATGTTACATTTTATTAATGGATGAAATAATGAATGAATGTTAGATGTTAACGGGGAATTTAGAGTGATGTTGGGGGGGGGGTGAGGCCAAATGAGCTTCCACCTTCACGTGGTTGGCCCTGTTTAGTACATAATATAAAACTATTCTCAAAACAAAGTGAAGCTCAATAAGTTTGTTCCTTATATAGGTTCTCAAGTGTAGCTTTTATCCCACACTCAACATTGCAAGGCTTCAAGTGATGTTCTGATATTGGTTTCTCCATCTCCCACTGACATCTTGTCTTTCTCCTAAGAATTCTCACCGAGCTATGATACATGGATGAATAGAAGAAGTCCCTTACAGGCTACACATATATAATATGGTAGATCTAGGGAACAAATATACTACAACATAGAATGAGTCAACTTGAATCTATAATTTCTTCATTCACAATGAAAATTCAAATTACAAGCCATATTTTAGATTTAATATTCATATTTATCTTCATCATGATCATAGCCATCACGGTCAACATTTGGTTCAGATTCATTTGAACCACACTTCATGTTGGATTATAACATATTAACACTTACACCATGAAGAAGACAAATGATTAAATAGAAAGAGATGACCAACTGAACCATCTTATGGTCAGTCTATATCACATTGAGAAACAACGTCAAGACTCGAAAATCAAAACAATCAAAAGTTTCTTCAAGACCATGAATGATCAACAACATTCCATTAGAAAACAAAACACTAATCTATATTATCATTAAGCCATAAAATATTTTTTTAAAGTTTAGAAGCATATCACAAGAAATTTCAAGAAACATAGTACTATCCAAGGACCAAAACGAATACCCTCCAAATGATTATGATTATGTTGATGTTGATATCTATAATTTATGTCTAATGATTATGATGATGTTGATGTTGATGTCTATAATTTATTTCACTTATTGATGCTTGCCTAGATTGAATTTTGAATTGCCAGGCTGGAGAACACTTTCAAAGTTTAGGGTCTGTTCTACATGATACTCTTAGTTACAGCTCAAATGTAGCTCAACATATTTTTGATGTTGGGCAACCCACTGTAGAAACTCATCCGCAGGTGAAATTTAATGCTGTGAATCTTGGCATTGTTAATGTTATTACTTTTCCTCACGTTTCATATTTGTGAAAATGTTTCTTGGCACTATCTTATTCTTATTACAATGTTCTTTGTTGTGGGGTAGGAGGTCAATCTTCATTGTCTTCATTGTGGGGGACAGTGAAGATTTCTCTGACAAATAGTAGGTCTTCTTTAGTATCTTATAATAACATGCTAAATTGATAAAGGTGTTATGGGAATTTAATCTGCAATTACTAATAGACTAAGCATATTATTACTATGCTTAATATTCCATTTAAATGCATTTAACACAAAAAACAAATTTAGAAAACTGAACCAATGGCATGTTTACAACAAAGATGTGTTGAGGAGTTTGCTCCTTGTTTAATGTTAACTGTTCCTACACAATCCACTCATACAATAGTGAAATGCTATGTGGAAGGGATGGTTGATAGTGTTCCTTGAGGGAAGGAGGATTTTGAAAGACTTGTTATCATTGTATTGTGTATTTCCAATATGTTTGGATGTAGGGCAGACCGAGAGAATGAAGGATCACTCACCGATTGCATGATAACCCAGTTTTGAAAGGTCACTGGAAGAGGGGAATGAAGGATCACTCACTAATTGCATGATAACCCCACCAAGCATTCTTTCCTTTAATTTTCCACAATATCTCAAAGTATGATCATTATTATGTACTTTCTTCTATATGTTATTCTTTCTATGGTTTTTTTATCTCAGAAATATATCAAAAACATTGCAGATGTGCATATAAAAGTAAAATATTGTCCTTCAATTGTTCCACATTGAAGCATTTCCTCATTGGAGTATTCTCTTCATTTGTACAATATCTATCAAAAATGGTTCCCATATTTCTTCAAGATCTATTTTAATCTTTATATTGCAATTTTGATTAGATTTGACCTATAGTTGATTTCATTAGTATTTTATAACATATACTCCTAATGTGAAATGTGGAGAGAAAGAAAGAGACACACTAGGTATGAATTACACGATATACCCATCATCACTTAGCACTTAAATAATACATTATGGACAGGGAACAACCCCCTAACCTCTAGATGTTTGTTTCATGTTGGCCTCTTATTATATGCAAAGGTAGGCCTGTCTTAATTAGGCTAACAACCATAGTGTAGGGGCCATAATATTTTCCCTTTAACCACATTTATAGTTTGAGAAAATAAAAAAAAATTGTTTTAGATTTATATTATCCTTTTGAACTAGCACACTGCCATCAAAATGCATAATCATTGGTCATCTCAAGAAAATTCGTATTGATTAGTAAGATATCTTTATAAAAATTTGATGCATGGATTTCTTGTGAATTATCAACTGGTATGTATCCTGCAACTATGGAAGGAATAGTGTTGGTGTTAGGTTTCATTTATTATTGAATTCAATGGTTTCCAAGATGTGTTGAGGAGTTTGCTCCTTGTTTAGTGTTAACTGTTCCTGCACAATCCACTCATAAAATAGTGAAATGCTATGTGGAAGGGATGGTTGATAGTGTTCCTTGAGGGAAGGGGGATTGTGAAAGACTTGTTATCATTGTATTATGTATTTCCAATATGTTTGGTTGCAAGGCAGACCAGGAGAATGAAGGATCACTCACCGATTGCATGATAACCCAGTTTTGAAGGGTCACTGGTTGAGGGGACAGTCAAGGTCCCCATGATTGGGCCATTGGAGGACCCTATTTCTTTGTAGTAATTTCTATTCAAATTAGATGCATGGATTTCTTGTGAATTATCTGCTGCTATGTATCCTGCAACTGCATCCGTAAATCTACTTATACTTATCTATAGTTGTAAGCCACTTAGAGATCAAAATAGAGAAACTAAATCAAAATCGTTCTTTGTCCTATTTCCTTTTAACAAAGTCTCAACTAGATCTATTAGATTTCCACAATCCATATTAATGCTAGTATCAGTTTCTGGGTTCGATTATGTATAATTTTTTCCATCAACGTTTCGGATTATACTACATGATCCATCATATCATGTTATTTTCTCTCTAGCATCCTGATGATGGATCATGTAGTATGATCCAAAATGTTGATGGAAAAAATTATACACAATCGAACCCAAAAACTGATAGAAAAGTTTCAACTATCAATGATACAATATACATTTGATGCCCTAAGCTATCAAATATACAAATGGCGCCTACCTAGAAGCTCACCAGGAGAATGAAGGATCACTCACTGATTGCATGATAACCCAATTTTGAAGGGTCACTGGTTGAGGGGACAGTCAAGGTCTGGATGATTGGGCCATTGGAGGACCCTAGTTCTTTGTATTAATTTCTATTCAAATTGGATGCATGGATTTATTGTGAATTATCAGCTGCTATGTATCCTGCAACTGCATCTGTAAATCTGCATATACTTCTCTAGGGTTGTAAGCCACTTAGGGATCAAAATAGAGAAACTAAATAAAAATTGTTCTTTGTCCCATTTCCTTTTAAAAAAGTATCAAATATCAATGATACAATACATTTGATGCCCTAAGCTATCAATACAAATGGCACCTAGCTAGAAGCTCACGGGCTATCCATTTGATAACCATATTCAACATTTCAAAAAAATGGATATCCTTGAGCACAAGCACCAATAACATCAAATAATGGAGTTAAAGCATGGGCTAGGGCACGACACCAGTAGAATGCGGTCATTTCAGTGACAACAATTTAGAATGTGGTCCTTTGGCTTGTATTAAACAAAATAGAATTTTTAGCATATTATTATCATTCTATTTCTTTGTTGTAAACATGCCATCGATTCAGTTTTGTAACTTCACTATTGTATGAGTGGATTGTGCAGGAACAATTAACATTAAACAAGGAGAAAACTCCTCAACACATCTTGGAAACCATTGAATTCAATAATAAATGAAACCTAACACCAACAATATTCCTTCCATTCACTTCTACCAAGAATAAAGCATTCAATCCATTCAACATTACATATAATCATTAGACAGTTACATTTCCTGACTGTGTAGAGGAACATTCACGACCAAAATGATCAAAACTACTTTCAACCTTGCACAAGCTATTCCAAACTTCAAGTAAAATGAGCAATATGCTATATCAAATCATTCATATTCATAGTAACCATTCGAAGGATCATTTTGTCAACGAACCCTCTGACTATACAGTAGAGAAAGGAAACCTCAAAATAGAGGAAGAAAACTTAGTAAAACCAGTCTATGCCGATGTTTGTGAGGGTACAGTCATGATAAGTGCCTCTCAAACCTCTCCAAACATGTAAGATTATCTTTAAATACTTTATTGATCTCTTCTAAACATGAACCAAATCAAACCTACATTTGAGTCCACACACAATAACCCCAAAATGAAGGGTTTTGTATCTTTTAATGAATCTCAGTCACTAGTAGCGCATGGACAGTCAAACCAGTAGTCTCCAAAGCATTCAATAAGTGACTAGATTGTATTTAATACACACTATTCCTTCCATTCACTTCTACCAAGAATAAAGCATTTAATCCATTCAACATTACATATAATCATTAGACAGTTACATTTCCTAACTGTGTACTAGAGGAACAGTCAGGAAATGTAACTGTCTAAATGATCCAAACATTTGAAAATAGTGAATCAATATCCTTGAGCACAAGCACCAATAATATCAAATAATGGAGATAAAGCACGGGCTAGGGCATGACACCAGTAGAATGTGGTCATTTCAGAGAGCATTCGTGATCAAATAAAATGCAATGCATTTGAAATTTGCAGTCGAATATGATGCCAAATGCTTGAAAGATTAAGAAATCACATACCTTCTCTCATTTTCAGCTTTTGCTCCTCTATCCAATCGAAATAAAAATGATGAGGCCATTTCACTTTGTTTTTTCATAGCCAAATCTTCCTTGTACCACATGAAGAACATGCCATTGGTTCAGTTTTGTAATTTGCTTTTTGTGTAATTAGTAATTGGCAGATTAAATGCATATAACACCTTTATCAGTTTAATTAGCATGTTATTATCATATCAGATAAAGTATGTTTAAGAATTGTTGGGACTGGTCCTTTTGCATGTATTAAACATAATAGAATTTTCAGCGTATTATTATCAATCTATTTCTTTGTTCTAAACATGCCATTGGTTCAGTTTTGTACATTTGTTTAATCTGTTAAATGCATTTTTCGTTAGGAGGGGTCTTGTTCTCAGGAGATTGATGAAGATTGTGCACCTCAAAAACCAATTCATAAGGTACCAATCATGTTTCCTATTCGCTTATATTTTTGGATTGGTAAATCTCCTTATAAGTTTCATGTCCTTTCTTTTGATTACTATGGATGAGATATATATCTTACATTTAACATTCAACTTCTTTACATTTTAGAACATGTAGTGTGTTTTTTGAGGATTTTACCAAATCAACTTTTAACATAAATCGAAAACACCAAACTAATATCTTGCCCTTTCAACTTGACAAAATATTTGCATTTGACCAATAACTGCAAGCAACTGAATGATAAATCCACATACCTGTATCTTTGTAAAATACCTGGAACATCAAAAAGATGGCTAAGTGGCTACCACCATGATTTTTATCTATTGACTATGGGAAAAAAAAACACCAAAAAAAATTGAATAGAAAACATGATTGGTCATTTCAGAGAGCATTCATGATCAAATAAAATGCAATGCCTTCTCTCACGCTCGATCAACTTTCACCCGCTCGTTTTCTCCCACTCCTTTTCTCTATAAATGAAATAAAAATGATTTGGCCATTTCAAAGCAGTGAATCGATATCCTTGAGCACAAGCACCAATAACATCAACTATTTTGATATGTGGGTACCCTAATGTTGGCAAGAGTTCTTTTATTAATAAGATTACTCTACAAGCTTGAAGAAGCGATATATTTTGGCAAATGAAGAGTAGAAAGATGATGATATTCTTGAGATCATGGATGGACACAATGTTGCAGACAGAATGGGAAGACATCTTTCTAGACTAGCCTTGGATCCTTCAACAATTGGGGTAGGATCCAGACCCAGGCTAAAAAGATGTCTTCCTTTCTATTGTGGAATTATCCCTTCTTTGGCCTGCACTCATTCCTCTTCTCAAAAATGGTTATCTAGAAACTTTGGATACTGTTTCTCATCGATGCATGAAATGTGCTAGTGATTGTATAAAATTACTTTAGGCCTCCAATATTGATGAGATGTACAAGTGTAAAATGTTTTTGCAAGACTGGGATCAATTTGTGCAGTGTACATAAATGCAAGGTGGTGATTATTCTCGACGATCGATAGGTAGCTAGGATAGTAGCTAGGACTAAAGATAAAACAACTCAAGAGACCATCATAGGTTCTCTCTTTCTTCGGTCTATATTATTGACAGAATGTTTAACCTTTCATTAGCTCATCAAATCTGGGGATTTGAAAGAATTTAATAGAATATTTTCATGACAATATATATTATTTATGTTGATGTTGCATGAATTTATCTACTTCACGCACTTGTAGACTATGAGGATGGCGATAAAGAAGCATGGTCCATATATTATTTATGTTGACGTTGCATGTTTATCTACTTCACGCACTTGTAGACTATGAGGATGGTGATAAGCGTGAAGTAGATAAATTCATGCAACGTCAACATAAATAATATATGGACCATGCTTCTTTATCGCCATCCTCATAGTCTACAAGTGCATGAAGTAGATAAATTCGTGCAACGTCAACATATATAATATATGTTGTCATGAAAATATTCTATTAAATTATTTTAAATCCTCGGATTTGATGAGCTAATGAAAGGTAAAACATTCTGTCAATAATATAGATTGAAGAAAGAGAGAACCTATGATGGTCTCTTGAGCTATTTTATCTTTAATGTGCATATCCATCAGTTTTTCGACACTTAATCATTAATTTTGATAGAAGTGCTATGCATTCGATAGATAAAATGTCAGAGAAAAATAATTTATGACAATAGTTCTGACAATAATGCTATACGTTCGACGGGGAACCTGTCGGAGAAATAATGAAGGATTGTCGCTATTCTGACATTTCAAGTGTCGCAAATAGAAATTTTTTGACAAATGGTTTGACATTAATGCCATATCACTAACGAGTATATATGTCAGAATTAAGTGGAAATGGTCGCTATTCCGATAGTTATAATGTCAAAAAAGATATCTTTTCAACAGTTAATATGTATTGTGTCAAAATTTTGATGGATAAACCGTAGAAAATGCCATAACGAAGCTGTTGCTGAAATGCAAGTTTCCAACGTGATATGGTGTCGATAAACTGACGGATACATCTTTTGTCACAATTTCCTACGCAAAAACGGAGACGGACCCATCTATCAAAATGCCAACAAATTAGTGTTGCAAATCTGACAAATGGCCGTTGGAATTTGACCCCAAATGTAGTAGTGATAGGATCTAAGATACGAATAGAATCATCATAATCATGCATGTAAACATCATTATTAGCAACAACATCTTCTAACATATTATGCATAGGTTTATCCGAAGAAGTTAGAGATCTTTTAGCTTTAGCATGAGCACGACGCTTTTTACGACATTCATTAGCAGATCGATTACATTTTGATTTATTTGAAATAGGTTGAGAACTAGGAGGAACAATCATGGGATCCTTCATAGGTTCTTTAGAAAGATCAATAGGATTATTATCCATAGGAAAAAAAAATCACAAGATCTTTGATAGGTTTAATAGGAGGAACTTGATTAACAGAACTAGAAGCCATAGTTAAAGGAGGTATCAAAGGTGTAGGTAAAAGACCACGATTAAGATCCATAGAAGGTGAACTTAATTCAAGGATTTTAAGATGTTTATAAGCTTGATATGATTGAAAAAGATTATCAGGTCTAGGAGGACATGAATTAGGTAAGGAAGGCCAAAAGAAATCCAGAGTAGCACAATCTCTATGCCTAGAAGGTTGATATAGACTATGATTAATCATCTTCACTTCGCCATCATGAATGAACTTAAGACACTTATGGATAGGTGAATCAATAGCATGTATAGAAGTCAACCAAGGCAAACCTAGCTTAACTTGAAATTGATCAGAAGTAGGAACCACAACAAACATAGTGTTCACAATTTTTCCAAAAAGTTCAACCGGAAAGGTAATAGAACCAAATGAGGGATAAAGAAAACCATTGCAAGTTTGAATCCTCACATCTGATGTATCATAGAAATCACATTGTAAGCTTTTCATAAAAAAGATTTTCTTCAGTGATAACATTGACTAATGAGGTAGGATCAACAAGACAACCACGAGTAGGTATCTGAGCAATCCTAGTAGCAATGTAAAGGGGACCATCAGGTGCTTTAATAGTCTCATAGTCGTCAAAGGTAATCAAAAGTTCCTAAGGTCTTTTATTCTTAAATTATTGTCGAGGTTTAGGTTGAGATTTTATTTTAGGTTTAGGTTTTGGTCGAGGTTGAGATTGAACTTGAGGTGAGGGTTGAGGTGAAGATATAGACTTATCAATATGCTCCACTTGATTAACAACATGATTGAGATCATCCATTTTTGAATCATACACAATTTCCATAGTAGATGGTTGAGCAATAGTCTTAGTATCATGCGTAGGTAAAGGGTTCATATAAATTTGAAGGTTCTGATTAGGAGGGGAGACAGATTGATTCCCACTACTATCCAGATTATCAACAAATAAAACTTTAGAATCAATTAGATCTTGAACCTTATGTTTTAAAGAATAACATTTCTCAGTATCATGACCATTTTGATGGTGATATTGACAAAAATCATTCTGATCAAAATATTTAGATGCAATCATAGTAGGTAAAAGAGGTCGAATAGGAGGTAAAGTAATCATATTAGCAGCTAACAACCTATTCATAATAGCATGTAAAGTTTCAGAAAGAGGAGTAAACGTATGATTTAATCAAAAAGTAGTGGATGCAGAAGTGGCATTATGAGATGCAACAACAACCTGATCAGCAACTGCATTTGCTTGTTTGTTTATCTTGACATAATTATTGAATTTTTGAAACTTGTTTGGATTAGGAGTAGCATCACTCTTATCAACTGGAACAGGAGCCATTGGAGTGGTGCTCTCAAATTGACTCACTTGTAATTGATAATGATGAAGCACTGCACAAAGTTGTTGAAAAGAGGTAGATTTAGTAAGCAGAATCTTATCTCTAATATCCTTTTGCAAATTTGAAATAAACATACGTTGAATATCAATATTAGGACCAGGATAGGAAATCTAAGTATGCAAATGCTTAAATCTACCAATAAATTCAGTCAATTTTTCTTTAGCACTTTGTTTACAATGCATTAAATCAGTCAATGACACTTGTGGGCCAATATTATTTTGAAATTGTTGAATAAAGGCATTAGCAAGTTGTGGAAAGGAATCAATGGAATAAGGAGGCAAGGAACAATACCATTGTAAGGCCTTGTCACGAAAGGTTCTAGCAAACAGTTTGGCTAAAATCCTATGGTCATGAGCATAATCACTACAAAGGATTTGGAATGTTTTAACATGATGAAAAGGATCTCTTTTTCCATTATAATTCTCAAGACGAGGCATCTCACCTTGCTGAGGAATAGGAGTACGAATAATATCCTGGGACAAGGGACTTCCCATGTCACATGTAGGAATACTAAACTTGTTTTGAGTTAAGGAAGCAAGTTGTTGTTGTAAGGATGATACAGTTTGAGCCAAACTAATGATGGTTGAATCATTAGAGGAAATAGGGGGAGTAGCAACATTAGACACACTAGGTAAAGTGTAAGAAGCTGCAGGAATAGAGGACACAACTGGAAGAACACTAGGAACTACAGTTGGAAGTGGATTGGAATAAATAAAAGGAACATTATGATATGAAGGTTGTGATGTAGGAAGGGACACAAGAGGAACACTCAAAGGAATAGAGGGAACCGTCACAGTCACCAAAGGAGTATAGATAGGAATACTAGGTAAAGGATTAGAAGGAGGTTCAACACTAGTGATAGGAGGAATCAAACCTAAATCTTGAGCGTCTTGAGCTAAAGGTTTAACATTAGAATGCACAAGATGAGTAATACCATGCGAGAGGTTAACACCTTGATCACTATCACGGAGAACTTTCTTAAGAGCCTCTATAGCTTGAATGGAATCTTGATTATGGTTTTCTTGAAGAAGCCAATTACCCATTTTATCAAGTTCAGTGGAAAGTTTTTGGACTTGTTCAGGAGGAACTCTTAAAGCATCATCCTCATCATGAGATGAGTGAGAAGAATTTTTCTCCATAGTAGGATTGGAATCATGAAGAATCAAGTTATCATCGGGGATCCTAAGGAAAGGAGAAGAAGATTCAAGATCAAAGGCACCCATGAGTATATGACTTCTTCTAACCAGAATGTTATAAGTAGGATTAGTGGTAGTAAAGCTCATAAACTAATGTAATGCAAATGAACTAAACTAAGAACACATAAAGCATGAATATGAAATCTAATTAGCATGCAAGATCAATCACAAAGGACAAATCTAATACTAACAAGATAAAAGGAAAGCACAATAAGGCATCCAATTCCACAAAAGAAAAGAGAGTAAGTATGTTCGGTTCACCAAAATGAATAGATGAAGGTGAACACACATACAATAAGACAAAGGGATATCTAACACCAAAAAGAAAGAGAGTAAGCTAGTCGGGTTCACCAAAATGAATAGTGGTAAAATGGATTCACCCCTATTCAAATGTAGAGGGGGAAATATGAGACCTATTCTCAAACCCAAATTCCCTAAGGAAGAGATTTGATTTGATTAACCAAAAAGTTTAATGCACAATCGAATCAATTTATGGAAAAAGAGTAGGAAGAGAGAGTAAATCCAATATTTCCCTATGTGGAGAATTCTGTTTAGAATATAGAATAATTGAAATACAAGTACTAACCTCAAATTAGGGAAGATCTAAAAAATGTTGAATTCTAATGTCTGTGTATACTTTCGAGAAAATCTGAGGCCTATCCTAGACTGGAAATGCCAAGATAGAGAAAACCCAGAAATCTTTCCTCAAGATGGCTCAGCTCGGGTTTGACCCTCATAAAAGGTCAAATACCACATTCTTTATTTGAAGTCCAATTCGAATTCTGTTTGCAAATCTCAGAAGTTTTCTGAAAAGGGTATCCAAATTCATTCTTAGATCCGAAACTCCGCACCTATACCTACAATAAAATGGGGGTTTTTTATGTATGGGGGGTTTGCCTTGGTCAAACCCCAATTTAGGAATTAACCTTGAAATTGAATTGAAATGTATTGTGCATAAACAAATTAATTGAAACAAATCACCTCGCTTATGTTGAAGTCCTTGTAGAGGATTCGAATCTTCAAATCCACAAGTAGGAATGAATGTAGGATGTCTCCAATCAATGGTATTTGATCTTCAACACCAATCTTGAATTGATCTTTGCATATGAGAAGGCTTGAATGAATGGAAAAGGATGGATCTTCAAGGGGGCTCCAAAGAGATTGAATCTTTCAATGGCTAACAATGGATCTCTTTGATGAATGGATGCTTGAACACTTGAATGCTTGAAGACTTGCACTTGAGAACTTGAGAGCTTGCAATTGCTTGAGATGAGATATGAAAACTTGATTGAGAAAACTTGATGTGAAAATGAGAGAGGAAGGCCTCCTTTTATAGTGATCTAGGGCACACTCCTCTAGATGGGCCACCTTGGAGAATTAAATCCCAATTAGGTTCTCACCTTTAGAAAATATACATAGATTAAATGCAATTAAAGGATTTACCATCCTGAAATCCAAAATGGCCAACCCGGAGGCAAGAAAATAAATCTCCCGAAAGCCCGAAGCCCGGAGATTCTGGAAATTGAAATTTTGGAGGAAGGGGTCAAATTCAAGGTTGACCCTGACCTATTTAGGGTCTTAGCTCAACCCTAACCTAGTCATGTTCTAACTCGACCTTGACCCTAGTCCCAAATTGACTCAGAACCAAGTCAGGAGATCCTGGGGATGCCCAGAAACCTAGAACTGATGCCAGAACAGGATAGAATGTCAGTGATAGATATAAAATCCTATGATTACTATGATGAATCCTAGGAGGATCCATTTCTAAACCCTACCTAGAAAATAGAGCCATAAAAGAGGGAAATTTAGGAGAATCCTTAAGATCCTAACCCTAATTTCACCTAGAATGAAGAAATCAAGTGCGGGGAAGAAGTGGAAAGTGGGGAGAAAAGCCAAATACATGCAAAGACCTGATCAAGGTGCTTGACATGACCCCAAACCACTTACTCAGAGGGCTAAACACTCTTATCATGGAAGTGCTTCCATTTTAAGATGATACAGGAACATATTATGCTCCAAGTGAAATCTCTCTACCAATGTTGTCGGTAACTCGTGGTTCACATGGATAGATACGTAATGTAAGGAGATTTCCCAGCCCACACTGATAGAGAACTACTAAATCCTCTGGGCATAAGTACCATGCTAACCTAAGTGCCTATGGCTAAGCACATCGAAATATAGGATCAAGTAATTGCATCTGCAACAAAGAATACAAGGAAAAGCATCAGTAATCAGTATAAATTGAACATTGAGCTATCATAAATCATGTAATCAATATTTATACAAGGCTACAAAGGTACTTTGAAAGACATAACATTTTCTATAAAGGAAAAAAAATGAATTTTGGCTCATACAATGAAACAGTTTACTCCTATATATCATATGATGAAACTCAAAGAAAGCTACGGTACAATTTCTCAATACACAATAAAGTTCACCCTATCATATGATATGAGAGTACCTATCGTACGATGAATCTCATAAAGCCAAATGATACACATTATTAAACCGGATTATCATATGATAAACCTCAAAGAGGCATGTAATGTACTTGTTTTATCGTATGATAATCCATGGAGAAAACCTCAAATATGGCTCCAAATTGATAAAAACTACTAAATCTCGAAGAGGAATCGACTACTTATTGGTGCACCATATGCCTAAGGCCGGTTTTGGTGTCTCTGCAACTTGAATCAGTGATTTCAGGCTAGAATCAATATTTTAATCTCTATGAGATCTCTGGGGTCTCAAAGTCAACTGTAGCAAATGAATTGAAAATGACCCCTCCTGGCCCCTTTTATAGATTCTAACCTAATTTTCAAAGTGCTCATAATCTCACAAAAATTTCACCCCTAGCTAATGTCGACGTCTTGAACACATTTTTAGGATCAAAATCCAAATTCAAGATTATTGACCTAGTTAAATTGAAAATTCAAACGTTCTTGGTCAAACATAGTTGACCCCTGACTCTATCACTTCTCGCTCACTTGTGCCTTCATTTCTTGAACCTTTGAGGTCAACCTCATGTAAATATATCAAATCCATGTAAATTTAAATTGTTCAACCCTAGTCAAACTTGGTCAGAATTTAGTCAAATCTAGTCAACAGGACCTCAAAACTAGCTCCAAACATGCTGATAACCTATTTCAAGCTTTAACATCTCTTCCTCATTTTGATTTCGATCCCAAGGGGGCATGGAAACATAGAAAATCTCCTTCAAAAAATCAACCCTAATTAGTAAATCATTTCAAGCTTCATGGCATGAGGCATCTCAACTTCATCAAAAACCATATCAAGTTGAGGTTCTATGTATCTCTCTCTAAAAGAGCAATCTCATCGCTTCATATCAGATCACTCTTACAAACATCTATTTGATCTTTTGGGGCATGTCAGGTTCATCAGGACCCATATCAATCTGAAATCATTCAAAGGCATATCACGTTCATCAGGACTCATATCAATCTGGTATTGTCTCTCAATTGGGTTATTTGCTTCCTCAAAATCCTTGTCAAAGCATTTATCTCAAGCTCTTAGATAGATATTTAGTCGCATCACTTCATATAGGGCTGGATACTCTAGTCTCGCTCATCAGTCTTCGCTCAATGAAGTTTGGAGCTGATATCTTTGATCTTCAATCAATCAAGTTTGGAGTTAGTTTCTCTTTATCAGGAATGGTCTCATCGCTTCACATCATGATGTTCTCTGATCCTACTTTAATCTATTCTTTGAATCAACGTGTTGCTTGTACATCTATTTAAAGAGGGGAAAATGTAATCACCTAAAATTTCTCTAGAAGAACCTAAGCCCCTAATTGAGCAAATTGCCTCAGAATAAATCCTAAATTCAAAGGCATGATTTACTAGACATAACTATGTAAGAAACCTGAATAATCTCCCTTTCATAATTAAATTATTCCAAAAAATCAAGCATAACTCATTTCTAAAACTTCAAGAATCATTTAATTGTCAAAACTTACTTTTAATATAAAGTCTTAGCACTTTTATTAAAATAGCACTTTGTGTAAACTTAATCTTGATTAATTGACAATTAAAAGGGGATTTTCTATTTTGTCTTATTTTCCAATCAAGCTTGACCAATCAAAATTCTTGAATACTTTCACATGGATTGATCTCTCTCACCACACATCTCTACCTAACATCTTTTTCCTCTTAATCTCCACCCTTCATTCTTGAGGCAATTTCATTAAAAGGAATCTCTTCCTTTGGTCAAGGGTCCCAATCTTGATCATTTGCATCGTAGTGACTTGCATTCTTTCATTCTAGAGTAATATTTCTATTTTGAATTCCTAGTTCTTAGTTTCTCATAGCTCTCTTGCATTCTTAGCTTAGTTCATTTCCTAGTGTAATTTTGCACAGTTAATCTAATTTTTTTTCATTCTAGCATTGTTAATCTTGCATTCTAGATTCATTTCTAGATTTTCATTGCATTTGAATCTTCCATTTTGGAGTAGTCAAGTCACTAATCCTTTGTGCCAAACTGATGAGCATTATTAAAGGATTAAACTTACTTCAACTAAGAAACTATAAGCCACTTTTGAGGGTTTAGTTGGTTAATTTGATATGAACTCTTATAGCTAAATTCTTGAGTTAATGGTTTCTTGAGTGTTGGTCGCGTTTCAATTGAATACTAATATTTAACCACACAACCCTTGTAAGAGGTTGAAAACCACAATGGGGATGAAACCCATGAATCTCTTCACTATAGATAAAAGAGTTTCCCTGTTAGGAGATTACATTACCTTGTTAAGGGTTCACATAGTTAGAAGTGACTAGTACCTTGTTAGAAGTACCAAAAGATTAGTTAGGATCTACCTTGCAAGAGGATTTAAAACTCTACTTAAGAAGTCACCCTATTAAAGGATTTATATTAAAGACATGTTAAAGTCCACCTGATTAAGGGATTTAACCTGCTAACCTATTAGAGTTAGCCTTGAGCAATAAAATCAAATAGCTGATCTAGGAGTGATACTACTTTCCTGATAAATCCACTATAATCTCTGATCTCTGGAGCACTGTACTTCCTTTATCTCTAATCACAACACCCAAACCCACGATCACAACACTAAATCTTGTGATTTAGTACACCTTTATAATGATGTCCTTAATTCGGCTAAGACTTGAATAACATTTTACACGTTGGTCCACAATATTGACCTAACTTATGGAAAACTACACCAATCATACCTAATATTTCTGCCCAAAATATATAAATCAAAATATATTGACATGTTGGCCCAAAAATCAACCGCCTTGATCATTCAATCATGAAGAACCAATTAGTAGCACAATCGGTTCACACTTATCACATCACCAAACTACTAACTCACCCAAATCATTGAGTTATCGATTGTGTTTGTATCACTATAGTTATTTGACCTTGGTAATCGACTAGGAACAATCACACCTCCCAAAATATCATCTATCTCAATTGTCATGCAAAACAATCTTTGTTATTGCCTTCACGTTCACCGATCAAGACACTTAGCATATTCTACCTTTTCCTATCCATCCAGTCAATCACTATCTACAACCTTTCATTAAATTTGATAGAATGATAGAGTTTCCATTAAAAAAAACTCATAAAAATCATTACTTTTCATGTCAAATCAAAATTCCATCATAATGCCAACATATTTGCCATTGGTTTTGGGGCTGCTGCCAATTTTTTAATGGTGGCTACCAATTGGGTTGAGGACTTTTCCACGTAGGGTTTTCGTAGTTTTGTCATTGGGACTATTGGGAGTTACTCTAGGGTTGATTCTAGTGATACCCACCATTTGGATTATATGGTGATTGTCATTGGTTTCCAAAAGAATTTGAAAATGGACCAACGAAATTTAAAGGATCTTGTGGCATACATTGTCTTTGAGCCCATGGATGCCTTTGAGAAATGAAGAAGACCTAATCATCATCTCCAAAGACTTGATTGAAATCATTGGCCATCTTCCTAGGCTCAAAGTTAGCCACTTGTTTATAGCTACAGTCATTTTTGTGTCTACAGTGGGGAAAAAATTTGACCAACATAGCTTCAACCTCTTCATGTTTCTTTTTATCTTGCATGGTGTCTAACTGGGTTTCCATGTTGTTGATTATATCATTCTTGAATTAATACAACAGGTGAGTGATCTCTATTCTTGAAACATCAACACCATTGGATTTTCCCATGTTAGGCCAATATCCTCTTCCTTTCTTTACAGTAGCTCTTGAGTAGTTAAGGCATATATTTCTGATATCATCCCAAGATGATTGGGTGATGTCTCCTCCTTCCATCAAGGCTAATGCCTCAGTAAATCCCTCACTTACTCTTCTAAGGAAGAGTCGATTTGCTGACTCCTCATTCAGTTGATGTGTTGAGTATTCTTTTGGATTCCAAATAGGAACCTTGATATGTAATCTTCCAGACTTTCATCCTCCTTTTGTGTCATTTTCAAGATGTCATCTCCTGTTAAATCAATTCCTCTACAATATTCTTTGTACTTTTTCAAGAAAGTAGCCTTCATTTCTCCCCAATGATACACAACATCTCTCCCTAGGCCCATGAACCATCTTAAAGACAACTCTTAAAAATTGCAGGTAATAACTTGAGTCTATGGGCATCACTGTTATAGTCATAACTCCTACAGAGGATGCCAAACTCAAAGAGAAAGGTGTCAGAATCTTCTCTGAGTAGGCCATAGAACTTTGGAAGAGCTGAGGCTGGTATATTCTTGAAGTTATTATCATGCTAATCAGTGATAGGAAATGGGAAAGTGGGAGGACCCGCCATTCTTAGTGGACCTCTTGATGGATCTCTTGCTTGACCTCCTTGATGATAGATGACTAAGGCTAGCCTATTATTAACTTGTTCCTAGTGAGTGGTCTATTATGAGGATCAAGATGGAGGTTGGCCAAGATTTCTACATAAGGATTCAGGTTAATAGGTTCCTCAAAAATGTTTAGGCCAAAGGGGTATTCTCTTCTAAGGATGATGAGGTTGTTGATAAATCCTGGATGATGTTAGCAAATGGGTTCTTCTTCTTCTTCTTCTTCTTCTTCGTGGTAAGCAAGTATTTCTCCTAACTGATTATTAGCATTATTGGGAAGAAATATTCCTAAAGCATCCATTGGTCTTCTTCTACTCATACAGGTTTTACTAACAAATAACTTGTGCTAAAAATGAACTACTAGAAAACTTGGATAAACATGAAACAAATCTTGAACTGAAAACTTAAACTAATGATTTCATTAAGATCTTAGCTTGACACCATCCCTAGAAATGATGCCAAAAATGTTGGCCTCAAGAATAGGTTAATAACTAGGAGAACTTCCCATAATTAAGGATTAGACATCCACTAAGCAACTATTTCCCTATTTCAAGGTGCATTTAAATATCAAACCAAGGATGTAGACTTGAAATGGTGCAGCAAGATACATGCACTAAGTTCCTTTTTGAAGCCATTGCAACTCATAAGTAAAATTGTAGAAAGTAAATGTTGGAATTGAATTCTTAACCTATTCAACATAAGGAAGTAATTGTAACAAATATATTTATACTTTACAGACAAGAACTACTCTACCAACCTTGACTATAGGAACAAGTGAGGGTCTGAATACTAACTAGGAAAGTAGGAATTAGGAAAGCAAGGAAAATTATAAGGTTCACTCACCAAGTGGGCCCCCTTAGGTGAGTGAATCCAAGTTACTAACAATATATGAACTCAACATAAACTTTTCTCTTTTATTCATAACAACAAAATTGATTACACATTGGAACTGAAATCAATCTATATTGCTGAAAATAAAGTATAACATCATAATGATATAACTATCTGATTTATCTCTACTTGCTACTTGCTTCTTTCCCTTGTAGAGGAGTCCAACACCTTATTTATACACCTAACTTAACTGACTACCTAAAACTATTTTTGACCACTCATTTTCATTAGTGGTGGTAGATATTTGCATTAAGGAGTTCATGAGAATTCACTCAACAAGGAAGAACAAGTCTTCCATGCATAGCCGCAGAAGAGAGTATAGAAAACTTAAGTGCCTAGATCTTCTATCAATAAAGATATCATAACCAAGTCACCCAAGGAATCAGGCGGCCTAGTTGGAACTGCACTCTAGCTTTAACTCTTCTCTTTATGATATCTTGAACTGGTCTTCCATGGCTATTGCATAATTGCCATAAATCTATTGAATCCACTCCTTTCTTGTTGACTTATTCTTGCATAGAGAGGTTAGTAGCACAAGATATACAACTCATTTATTTCACATCCATTCCTTTATTACATCAATCCTAATTAATCATGCATACACTACATGGCTGTAGGAAAATGAATCACTTAGCTACAAGAACTTATATCACATTTCATCCATTCATAATGAATTTCATAAAGGTAATTATAGTTATATTAAACCAAGCTTATCATCAAAACAAGTAAGGTCTGAGCCATCATACGTTACTATCATAATTAAAAGTCTTGAACCTAAAGCATGAAAAAGAGTTTCTAGTGACTACCATGAGACACCACACTTAACAACAAAGTCTTAAAACACAGCAGAAAAATATATAAAAACATGGCCCTAATCTTGGCCCACCAACACTAACAATAATAAACCCTTGATTTTGACTCTGAGTTGCTCGACCAAGAATTGGGCCTCATTTGGTATCACCTCCATTAGGGACATCCAAATTAATAATTGCCTAGCTTCTTGGGAGGAACTTTGCATTAAGTCTCGGATAATTGGTACTTAGAAGAAAATATTCACACTGATTCAAAAAGCCACGAGAGTGTTCTTCTCGAGTAGAATACTACACATAGACTCTTTTATCCATCGACTCAAATGGAAGGACGACTCTCAATTATTTGATATTTCTATTAAATAGATCTATGATATTTTAAAAGAGCTCTCTGATATCCTGCTATGGATTAACCAGTGTTGGGGTATTGATTGTCTTAATTCTGAATGGCATGTGATCCTTAACCTTATGTGGCACGAACCGATGGAACCTAATAAGATTTGTTTTGATTGGCTTCTCTTGCTTAAAAATGTTGTGGTAGGTGATGTTTTATCTTCTCTGGGTCTTAATCTCGGTTCATGTCTTATATGCAATATGCTTAAATCTGTGGAACATATGGGTTTTGAATGTCAATTTGCAAAAATGGTTTGGTTTATCTTATTGTGTTCTCCTGTCTATTGGAACTCCTTCCCTGATCTTCCTTGGATTGATGTGTTGACTGACTATGTCGAGTCTTTTGATGAGTCTTTAAATAATTAAGTCTTTCAAGATAAACAGAGGAGCCTTACTAAGTTTAGCTTTAAACTCACTCACTTTTCCCCAAGATCCCAAAAGGTAGGCTTATGATCCTTTCTTAGGAAGGTGCTCTCATTATTTACAAAATTGCTATTCGATATGCACACTATTCCAACACATACAAGGATTTGTTGGAGCAGAAGGAACTTGAGGTGCTGTACCAATTCATGAAGGATAAAGGCATCTCTAAGGAGGAAGTAAAAGAAGCTAACAAGAGGACCAAAGTACCTGATGCGCCTTGGTGAGAAACTGCTATTGTGAATGCTCTTGATATAGATCCTCCACTAGGGAGTTTTGAAAATGAAATGGCTAAAGGTAATAACAATATAGTTGGGTCATGGGACTCATAATGACCCTACTTCTCTTATCCCCGGACTTATTATGTCATGTTTATAGTAATTGCTTATGCAGTAGATTTTCTTAATCGAGATGGCAAATATGTAATTAGATATATTGATGTTTTGATAGTTGATAGTTTTATACTAATATAGATCTTTTGATGTACTCTTGTTAAACTATATTTAATATAAAAATGATTTTTTGTGTTTTTGAAATTCTTCTTTTTTTAAGCAAATGTGCTTGATGTTTATTTATTCTATCTGGGTTGTGTATTTCATCAATGTGTGCTGTCTTTCTGCCACTAACTTTTGTTTCTAATCTATGGGGCCCTTTGTTTATGTTGGTGGTGTATTTGTCTTTGATTGATGTAAAATGGAATATAGGTGTTAGTTGCAAAATCTCTGTTTGAGTAATCATTGTATGGGCCAACAACATTACATTATATATGATCATGCTTTATTTTGTTTGACAATAGAGCCTCAAGAATTTAACCATGTTGAAGGTGCCTCATTTTATTGTTTGGCCAAGTGACTTCTATTGCTACGTTTCATTCATTATTGGATGATAGATCTGTGTTCTACATTCCATATTTCTTTTATCCAGGTCCAGTTTTGTGGCACACATAAGAGTTATTACTAGACAAGCTGAACTGTGGTTTCATTACCACCATTTCTATTTTGTCTTAGAAATTTATTTGACTTAAGTTTTCCATTATCTCCTACTATTCTAACCACATATTCTCATCTTTGTAACCATTCTGTTTATTTTTATTTCTGTTAAGTTTTATATTTTGTTATGTATCTCAAGAATACAATATATCTTCCAGTACAAAAATAAAAAATTATAAAATTGCACAACTCCAAATTCAATTATAATAGTTTAGTTTGAAAAAAACTAAAAACCTGAAAAATCACGAAAATGCATTGTCCAATCACGTGTTTTTTTAACTTGATCATTGGAGCCAACGGGCAAACTCCAAACTGTGCAATATTTGAAGCATTGTTATTATAAAAGGCATTAGTTTATTATTAATTTTATATCGCTATTAACGAGCGATTAAAAGTTATTGTTTTGGAGTTTAGATGGCCTGATTCAGCTATAAATAGTTGATGCACATTACACTTTTTTCTCACAGAA
Source organism: Chamaecyparis obtusa (assembly GCA_027943335.1). Classification (NCBI taxonomy): domain Eukaryota; kingdom Viridiplantae; phylum Streptophyta; class Pinopsida; order Cupressales; family Cupressaceae; genus Chamaecyparis; species Chamaecyparis obtusa. The sequence goes on from BSBK01001913.1 coordinate 3,572,215, forward strand.
TACATAACTGCACTGCACAAATGGCGAAGAGATACTTGTTGCTCTTGTTATTGTTATTGCTCGTGGCCGCTTCTTCTGCTTTTTCTGCTGGTAAAATGCATTCTTCTTCCTCTTCTTCTCTTTATTCAATTCTGAAGTTACTAATTTGGAATATGTTGGTAATTAATTACGCAGACTACTTCCATGAGGGGCTTTGCGGAACTTGGAGCAGCCATTGTGACGGGATTTGCTTAAGTAATGGTAGCTGTGATCATGTCTGCCAAAATGACGATCACGCCCAAATGGGAGTTTGCATTTTCACTGATAGGAAGTCATATGCTTGTATCTGTTTTAACCTATGTTAGAATCAAGAAGCCTAGGAATAAATAAGTAATCTGATCATTGGACTTTGAAGAGAAGAAATCAGATTTCAAATTTTAAATAATTTTAGTTGAATAGTTTTGAGCATTTAAAGTAGTTTGAATAGTTTTGAATAACTTTATTATAAATTTATTTATGAACTTCACTGCCTTTAAATTAAGAAAAGAGTTGAAGTTTTCTAATTTTATTTTTTTTAATATTATTTTTGTATTTGTGTGAATGTTTGAAGTTTGTTGTGAATCAAGATATTTTAAATATTATAAATTTGAAGAAAATTTTTGAGTCAGTTGACAAATAATATTACTATTTAGAAATCTTTTTTTTTTTTTTTATCGATGAAGGGCCGAAGTCGAGGTTTTTATATTTATATATAAAAGCAAATATTGAGCAAATATTAACAGAATTATCATCAGTTTTAAGCTCATTTCTGCAGGTCCAATGTGCAGAGCAGAGTGCTAGAAATTATAGACAACAGTAATCAACTACCACTTTCATCGCAAACAACTAACTGCTTGAAAACCCTGCAAAACAATGGTTGTCGCATGATCGCATAGCCAGGAAAAGGGCTATGCGAACATGTGACACCCCTCCACCACTCACCACCGGGTACAAAAACATCATTGCTATTGACCACTAAGACCCTCGGATCAGTCAGCAACATCCAGCGCCACCAAATCAGTCGAGATCAGCCGCTAAAACCATAAATTCAGGTACTTCATGTCGTGAAAACCCCTCAGAGAATTTTGAATTTGAAAACAAACGGTCATGTTTATGGCGCCAGTGTCACAAAGTTGTGCGGTCAGCAGTCACAAACCCCTTGAAAGATCCTTGGTCACTTTACCAGCAAGCAGCCAACCAGAAACAAGCACGTCGACAAGACCCACTTTTACTCTGCAACGACGACATTCTTAATGGTTGTCGCATGATCGCATAGCTAGGAAAAGGGCTATGCGAACATGCGTAAACTGCTTACACTTACCACCGTCACCGCCATGCCAACCAAATATTCGCCGCCACTGTTTGCCCAAAGGGTTTGTCGCATGATTGCATAGCATGAAACTGGCTCATGCGAACATGTGACAAACCGTTAACATTCACCCCATTCACAAACTGCCAAGTCTCCACCACATCACCGCTCCCTACCAATGAAAAACGCGCACCACCGGCAACATAAGACACCGGGCCCACTGCTGAGAGAATCTTTACCTTTTGGGAAGATCGGACGATGGTCGCATGATCGCATGGGCTGGAAAGATTCCATGCGATCATACGACAACCACAGGATCAAGAATCTTTCCAAAAGAACCGGGCCCATCTGCTATCTTGCCACCTTAGACCATGCGGACCAACCAAAACACAACACATCACTTTATTCTCTGACAAACGGGACCACCAGCCGGGAAAAGCAGACAAAGCAAGATCTATGGCTGGTCTCATATTCGCATGCCTCTAACACATCGCATAAGCTCTTACGCCCACCGTTAGATGAGAAGCTTATCAGGGAGCCGGGCCCACCAACCGATCGCACTTGCGCACATAAGACCGACGGACAAGGAGTACCGACAAAAGGGAAGAAGCGTGAGGTTGAAAACATCCAAGGTTTTCGGTGCCAAAAGATAAGTGTGCAAACGCAGAAAGGCACAAGGTCGAAAATAACTAGGGTTTAAGAAGACACATGTTCGCAAGGCCGATGTAAAACTTCTAATTCTACCCCTATTTTCTAGCTGATTTCCAAAATGTTACCAAAATGCTACCAACAAACCAAGTAAATAGCACCTATTTAATGTTGAACCTGATGAAGAGTCCATTTCCGTGGAGGAGGAGGAGGAATACTTGCAGCAAGTGGCCTTGAGAAGCTATCCGCTATACTATCTGTTAGATCTCTGCTAATTTTGTCCTGTCAGATTCCGCTAACACTGAAGCGTATTGTTTGGGTTTGAGCAATGGAAAACATCCCATCGTTGATCAATAAGTGGCTACTCCTCTTGTCCTCGATCTGGATTTCATTTAATGCTCTGAGCTCATATCCATGCTATGAGGAAAGACGCCCGTCTTATCACCTCAAGGAGCCGTTCTATCAACTTGCGAGGCAAGAAACCATCAAGGTCTGAACCAACCAAAGTATTTTGATGACTAGACTTGAAGAGCTTCACTGATGTCGGATATAATTTTCAAATTCAATCCTCTGGCTGCCAAGTCCGCCAACTCATCCACTTCTGTGTTTCCTTCTCTAAAAGTGTGGTTGATGGTTTTTGAATCAAATTTATCCCTGAGTTGTAAAATGGCCTCTAAAACTGCCATTAACCGCCAATTTGGAGTTGATCTAACCTTGATTGCGTTGATGGTAATCAACGAATCACCTTCAATTTCAAGTTTTGATATTCCTGCTTCCTACGCCAGGATCGGGCCATTTAGTAGTGCCTTAAATTCTGCCATGTTATTTGTGTCTTTGGGCAATGGTATGGCTTGTTTGGCAATCACATTCCCTGATGAGGTGCGTATTATGTATCCCGCACCTGAGGGCCTTGGGTTTCCTTTGCTACCTCCATCAAAATTTAGTTTGTACCATCCAATTGGGGGAGGTTTTCAAACACATGCCTTCCTTAATTCCTGATTTCTTCTTGGTCCTCTGCCTATGGTGATTGGAGTTTTTATCCCGAACCAACTTTTTGACATCTAATCATCCCAGCTGGTGAAGAATTTATGTTGTGCTGATTGGGTCTGGATCCTGGAGTTCATTACTTCTACTATGGTTACCTCCACTTTATTGATTATTGATTCAAGTTTCAGAGTTTTATCCTAGAATAGTCTTCTATTTCTTTCTTTCTAGATCTCCCAAATGAGAATTGATGGTGAGATCGACCATAGGTTGCTAAATAAGCTATCTCCCATAATTCATGGCCATGATATCAAAAGCTGAAGTAAATTATTAGAGGGGGTTGAAGACCATCCTAGTTTTGAGTAGAGCCAGTACCAACATTCCTTAGCAAAGGGATAGGATAATAATAGATGATTGGCATCCTCTTCATTATTAAGACACATGATGCATCTGGATGGGCCCTGAAATCCCATCTTGATAAATTTGTCTGCAGTTAAAATTCTGCCCTGTGATGCAGTCCACATAAATATCCCGGCTTTTGGAAGTCCAACCTTGTTCCAACATAAATATGTTGGGATCTCTTCTGTATTGGGCATGATTGATCTTGCTATGAGATTATATCCATCTTTAACACTATATGATCCTGATCTTGCTCCATTCCAAACTATTTCATCTTTCCCCTATTTGAGGAGGAAGGACCGATCTTTAATCAATGATTTGATTTTCTCAACCTCCCTTGCATCTGATTGTAGTGATGTGAAGTCTTTCCAATCCCAGGAACCATCTATATCAGCCGAAGGTGAAGGAGTGATATAATCACTAAGATATGGTCCCCATGCTGAACTGCAGATATGACTGATCTGGTTAGGACCTAGCAGTGAATTGATGGATGGATACCCACCCCAAGAGTCTTCCCAGAATCTTGCTACCGTTCCATCTTTGATATTCCATGTTATGTTGTTGTTTATTATGTGTCTGGACTTAGCTATAAAGTTCCATATTCTTGATCCTTTGGGGAGCTCTTTGATTCAGGCAATGTCTTCCTCATTATGGTTGCCTAAATATTTTGCTTTGAGAATTCTAATCCATTTAAAATCCTCATTTTTTACTATCTTCCAGTAGAGCTTTGCACCAAGAGCTTGGTTCTGCCATAATTGGTTTTTGATGCCAGTGCCACCTGAAGATTTCAGTTTGCAAATTTTATCCCATGAGATCAATGCAAATTTTCTTTTAGTGTCTGTGCCCTGCCAAAAGAACTTCCTTAGTTTCTTCACCATATCCATATACCCCTCCGTGGTAAGAGAAAGACAAGACATTAAGTAGATTGGTATTGTTGATAATGTTGCTTTAATCATAACTAATCTCCCAGCCCAAGATAGCCATTTAGTTTTCTAGCTATCCATCTTTCTATCCATCTTTTCATTGAGAGGTTTCCAAACTGATGATGTTCTAAGAGATTTGTCAATTGGAATGCCTAGATATGGACATGGGAGAGAACTTGATTTGCATGCCAAAGTTTTTACAATTTGCTATTGGAGTTTCTTTTTAATGTGGAAGAAAAAGACCACTGATTTCTCTCTATTGTCTAGTTGTCCTGAGGCTAGCCCATATTGTTCTAACACCTTAGAAATTTGCTTAGCTTCCTGAATACAACCCTTTCCCATAAGAAGAATATCATCTACAAATTGTTGATGGGTTACAAGTCGGATGGTTGAAGATATTGAAATACCATTGATGAGGTTTTGGTCCTGCAGTCTGATCATACTTCTTCCAAGTGCCTCAATCATAATTATGTATAGGAATGGTGATAATGGATCTCCTTGTCTGATGTCGTTGGAGCCTTCAAAGAAACCTTGAGGGGCTCCATTCACTAAAACAGAGAATTTAGGAGTTGAGATGCAATAGAATATCAAATTGATCCATGCTTTAGAGAACCCAAATCTCTCCATACATTTAGCCAGAAATCTCCAGTTAACCTTGTCATAAGCCTTCTTGATGTCCAATTTTATAATCATACTTGGTTGTTTATTATGTTGAATTGAATGTATAGCTTCTTGAGCAATGATTATCCCATCTAGAATTGATCTGCCCGGAACAAATCCGGTATGTTCCTCCCCAATTAGTTTGAATAGGACCTTTTCTAACCTATTTGCTAGAGCTTTAGAGAGGATTTTATAAATTGTGTTGTAGAGAGCAATAGGTTTGAATTCATCCAAATTAATAACATGTTCCTTACTATGAAAGTATTATTGATTTCAATTAGAAATCTACCTGAAGCTCTTGCAGCCTCAAGAGCAGCAGTGAGCTCTTTGCCCAAGATACTCCAGCAGTGAAGAAAGAAGCTTGAAGGAAAGCCATCCGGACCTGGTGCTTTGTCTGGAGCCATTTGAGAAATTGTATTTCATATTTCCACTTCTTGAAAGGGTTTAGATAGCATTTGGTTATTAGCTTTTGTGATGATACTTGGGATGTTTTCTAAGAGGCCCTGTTGAATCCCCTCGGGGGATGAGATTGAGGAGTTGAGAAGCTAAGAATGATACCTGATTATTTCTTTGATAATCTCATTTTGATCCTTTAATATAGTTCCGGCAGCCTCCTTGATTTGAGAAATCCTATTTATACCTCTCCTCTGTTTTGTGCTTGAGTGGAAAAATTTTGTATTCTTGTCTCCTTCGGATAGCCAAGTCTCTCTAGACTTCTGTTTCCAATATATCTCTTCTTTGGCTAGGATATCTTTCCAGTCCCTTAAGAGGGATTTCTCTTCTAGATATCTTCCATGATCCATTCCTAATTGCATTATGTTTAGATTCAGATCCTCCAATTTTTGTTCAATCTTCAATTTTGATGCAAAAATGTCCTTGAAATGAGTTCTATTCCAAATGAGAAGGTTTTGCTTGATATATTTCAGTTTAGAAACAAAGAAAAATAGCTTGGAGCCCTCAAAATTACAATCCATCCACCATTCCTTTATAAGCTCCAATAAATTCTCCTCTTTAAGCCACATATTTTCAAATTTGAAAGAGCAGCCAAGGGGTTTGTTTGCCTCAAGAATGTTAAGTTGGATAGGGAAGTGATCAGATCCAGAGATTGGAGTGATAGAGGCTTTCAAATCAAAAGGGAATTCTATAAGATCTCCTTTGAATAGGAACTGATCTAGCTTTTTTGAAATGTTGCATATGCCCATTCTACAGTTTGTCCATGTGAAGGATCCATTCTGCAGCTCCACCTCCATTAAAATTTCTTTTTGCAACCAATCTCTAAAGTCATTCTATGATTGTGAGGTTCTGATAGATCCCCCCAATTTCTCTGATGCGTGAACTATAGCATTAAAGTCTCCCCCCACTATAAAGATGTCCTTTGGCCATTGATCAAAGTACGAAGATATTTCTATCCATAATTCTGCCTTCTTCTTGTGTGAGATGGGGCCATACACATTCACTGTATGGATATTTAAGTTAGACCTAGTACTCACTAAGTTGCCAGCTGTCCAATTTGATCCGTGAACCATTGGTATGAAAGAGGAAAACCTTGAATTCCATAGAACTGATAATCCCCCTGAGGATCCTATTGCATCAACACTGTAAGCCTTCCATTCTCCTAGATACTTGGCGAAGATTTCCAATTGCTCTTTGTCCATCTTTGTTTCTTGAAATAAAACTACTTCTGCTTTGGAGGAAATGATGCAGCATTTGACCAAACGTTGTTTGTTAGGGGCATTAAGGCCCCTAACATTCTAGGAGATGATTCTCATTGCAACTCGGGAAGGAACTTCCCCTTCCTTGCATTAATATATGATGTTATTTTGGCTTGATCTGGCTCCTCTCCTACTTCCTTCCTGAGTGATGCATTAGATTTTCTTCCTCGCCTCTGATTCTTGTGCTTTCCACAGTCCATGTGACAATCTTGAATAGATTGCATTAATCCCAGGTTATTACCTTTTGGTGAAAAATCCTAGTGGGAATTTAGAAATCTATTTATTCAAGGAATCACACTATCAATTATTTAAGTTAACTGCCAATTTAAATAAATGATGACGCTTTTAATTTACATTGATTGATGCTTAAATATACATGATGTGGAATATGTTAAATAGTCAAATATCTTCCATTTGTACCATTTCATTACTGTCTATTTATCTAGATTATTCTAATGTAAAAATCAATAGAGATAGAGTTCATAATTATTGATTAAAGTTGTAAATGGGAAACTCACACATTTTTATTTTAAGATTAAATTATATTTAGCCAGGCTACATGAAGTGGAATATGTTTTTTTAGTCCAATGTCTATTTGTACCATTTCATTACTACAGTCGTGGAGAATTTTTTTTATTTTTTTCATTGATAACGAGGGCCCAAATACTAAGGTGCTTGTATTTTTAATTTAATGTGGGTGTCTATTTTAAATCGACTGATGGCATGTTTTAAGTCCAAAATAAAATAGAGGTTACTTAAAATATATGTTATATGAACTTTGTGGCTCAGTTATCTTCCGGACAGAATGTACTGTTGACTTTTTTTGGAAATTGGGAAAAGACAGTAGGATTTTATAAAAATTTTAAGATGAATTCTTCATAATTGGAAAGGTTTATGGTTGAAAACAACAAAAAATGGCTGTGTTTTTTGCAGATCTGAAAAAAAAAATCAATATTTTGATTTTACAGTGAACTTTGCTTGTTTAAAATTAGTTTTGTTCTGCGAACTTTAAAAATAATTTTTTAAAGGAAAAAAAGTCATCCCTTTGACACTTTATTGTATTTTTGTTTATTAGTATTTTTCTATCAAGCATACATGTGTAGCTTACCTAACCTTTCATGTACACAAAATATATTAGCATGAATAATCTAAAATATTAGGTTTATCTCATTCAAAGATGTTAGCCTTCTCAAAGATGGTTACTCTATTCTGGTATAAATCTAATTGCACAAGTAAGTTGTCTTTCTAAAATATTTCAAATGTGGATAACTAATTTTTTTTGCAAAATCTGTAAAATAAGTCTTGATAGAACCAAAACAATATATAAATGTCATAGGAAAGATTTCTATAGTTGATGGAGAATATCACTGGAAAAATAAGAGCAAACTAAATGATTTTGATTCCATGTTGAAGTTTACAACCTCCTAAGTGAGGATCACAATTGCTATAGCTTTCACTAATAGCTAGAAATGATAAAGATTACTAAGAAATGATAAGGATTACTAAGAAATGATATTGACATTCATAAATTGATATTGAGATTATTTACAAATATACAAAGTTTTTCTTATAATGAAATGAGCAAGATAGAGAGCACCAAAGAGATGCAAGGGTAGGTACAACCACCCAACACAGTTTACTAAATGAATACAAGCTATTTACTCAAGCAATAACTATATATCATTACGTATGAGAAAATTTCTCTTCATTCACTATAAGGGTGTTTGGACAAATAATATTGAGTGTTATATCTAGATTTTTCCCTTTATGACTCTTTATAATCTTTTTCTTATTAATATACATTTTTAACTGGCTCTCTCTCTCTCTCACACACACACACACAATTTGTTGATCTAATTGTGCCATGAATCCAAAGAATATATGTTCTTTAATCATTGAATCCAAGGATTTCATCCTCGTATCTAATAGATACATAAAAATTATGAAACTATAACAAGTTAGCATTTGTTTGATAAGGTGACAAAATATGAAATTGAGAGGAGTTCTCATATACCATATATCTATCTAAAGGGTCTTAGAGGAGTAAAAAGGTCATTTTTAAGTCTAAAGGTTGCCCTCACTTGGTATCAACATATTCACATGGTTGTATACATGAAACGATGTATGTTTTGATTAAAGTAGAAAGCTGATTTTATAGGGACTAGAAACCTAAAGTCAACAAAAGAGTAACTAAAATAATCTTAAACAAAAAACACCTGGAACCAAACTGACAACAAATGCCAAACAACCCAAAAATATCCAGGGTAGAACAACCCTACAAGTCATCAACCATAAACAAAAAATAACTCCTAACAACAAAGCTACAAAATCTTGACCAACTTATCATTCTTATGAATGATAGCTTCATTGATATTCTTAACTTTCCCAATGATACTATCCACAGGGGTCACACCCCTGTCTTTGTTGAAGAGCCTCCTCCTTGGACCAGGAAGGGAGTTCTTAGTAGCATCCATGTTGGTATCCATGTCCTCTGAGGGAGTCTTGTATCTCTTCCAAGTACCTGTATCCAATTCCTTTTCCTTCTTTACTACTTTAGTTCTAGTAGTAGGATAATAAACCTTGGAAATGGCATTAAGAACTTCAGCCTTCTCATTAATGAAATCCACAGCCATATTTAAGCACTCCTAGATCTTATGCATTTCATTTTCCAAAGCCTTAATGCAACTTTCATGGTCCCTCTTCAACTCTTTGATTTTATTAGCCAGGGTTTGCATAATATTGTCTAGGTTCCCATTAGATGGACTGGCCTTCTCTTTTAGATTAGTGATCTCATGTATAATCCAATTAGAAAAGGCATTTTGATTATCTAATAGACCTCTCAAATTGGTATTAGTAGTCAGATTATCAGGGACCGAGGAGCCCATCTCCAAAGGAGTAACCACGTCACCATCAATAGGCATATTCCCATTATACCCACATTCCCAATATGCCCACCAATATCTTTCTGACAAGCATTCTTCCCTCAGGTGGTCTTTTTGTTGACATTGACAGACACAAGTCTAGAAATATTGGTTTTTCACTTGGAACTCAACATAGAAACCCTAGCAACCCCTTTTACTTTCATATCAGTGCTAGGATCCACTGAATATAGAACATATTCAAGTTCATCATCCTCATCAAGTAAGGCAATTCTCTTTCTACTAGTGGGCTTGGAGACTTGAGACTTGGAGGATAAGGAACCCTATTTTTTATAAATATGAAAGACCTCATCCCTATCAGAATCCACCTCTTCATAAGAAGAAGTATCCCCATAGAATTTAAATTTTTTTGTAAATTCTATGCTAGTTTTGGAAATAGATTTTTGTTCAACATGTTGAGCCCTAGCATACTCCATAATCAAAATGATTAATCTCTCATGAAGAACAAGAGAGGATGCACTTTTATCATTGGATCTAATACTACTATTCAACAAAGACACCAAAAAGGGAAAAGAGATGCATTTTCTATGTCGAAAGTGGTTTAAAATGATAAAGTGATAGCTGAAGATGCTATAGAATTTATCGTCTAAGGTGATGTAGTACATGGCAACCTTAGAAAAATCCCTCCATGGATTCATAAGTGAAGTCCCCTTCCAACCGCCATCCATATTTTTTCTCACCTTCTCCCTTTCTTTCAGCGAGAAAAAAAAAATCATCGCTTTGGTATTGGAAACCTTAGCCACCAGCTCTTTGTTCACATCCAGTTGAAGACCACAGACAAAGAGAACACCATCTTTCCACCCATGAACAAAGGTCTCGTTCACAAGGGAATCTACACCATGAAGCTTCTTGATGTACTCAGTCATTCCACCTGCTAAGAGATAACTACAAACCACTTCCATATTCTGCCAATTTTTCATAGACAGTGGGCTCAAGACAGTTTCTATCACCCCCCATTCTACCAAAATCCCAATTCATAGTTAGATACAATACAAAAGGAGTCAAACTAATGCAGAGAAATATATCCTAGCAAGGACACTGTGAAGCACGTCATCCTCCATCATTTCCAAAACCCTGTTGTATATCACAAATCATAATCATTTGAAAGTTACATATGGAGATCCACTGGGATCCAGTCATAAATATTTCATTCCTTCTTACTTGGAAATCCAAAACCAATATTGGCCAGTTTATCAACCACATGGTAAACATGTGAAATCTTGAATTCATCAAGTCCCTAAGAATAATTAGGCAATCTTTGATGATAGAGTTAATCGTCCAAATAGGGGAGGTGGTCCCCTTCAATAAGTTAATTATATATTAAGGGAGTCGATTTTCAATCAAACCTTTCTTTATCCTTTATCTTTAGCCAATTTGATCCTAGCATGAGCTGCAAAGGTCTTGACAAAGTGGTTTGTTTAGGTACGTAGAGGGAGGGCCATCGCCGAGACCAACCTACCAGAACTATCACACACCACTCCCCCATTAACTGCCCCTCAGTATTGATTTTAACCTATCCTGAGGGAGAGGGATGCCACTTAACCCCATCCCTGGAACATTTCAACTTAAAAAATGAATTGGAGATGTCCCAATTAAGCATCCACCTATGAGAAATTTCCAGATCAACCACCGAGGGAGAAAGATAACCATGAACCTTAACATCATTGAAAATGACCTAAAAAAACATCACAAATAGCTAAATGAATCTTGTTAGCAACCACATTAGCACAAACTAAAATGCATCTTCTTCTTCTTCTCTTTGTTCAATTCTGAAGTTACTAATTTGGAGTATGTTGGTAATTAATTACACAGACTACTTCTATGAGGGGCTTTGCGGAACTTGGAGCAGCTATTATGAGGGGCTTTGCTTAAGTAATGGTAGCTGTGATCACGCCCGCCAAAATGACGATCACGCCCAAAAGGGAGTTTTAGCCCATGCTAGAATAAAGAAGCCTAGTAATAAATAAATAATTTGATCATTGGACTTTGAAGAGATCAGATTCAAATAATTTTAGTTTTAGTTGAATACATTTACAGTAGTCGATTAGTTTTGAATAATTTTATTATAACTTTATTTTTGAGCTTCATTGTCTTTAAATTAAGAAAAGAATTGAACTTTCCTAATTTTTTTTTTTCCTAATGTCTTTTTTGTATTTGAGTCTTTAAATTAAGAAAAGAATTGAAGTTTCTTAATTCCTTTTTTCTAATATCATTTTTGTATTTTAGTGAATATTTAGAGTTTGTTGTGAATTAAGGTATTTTAAATACTATAAATTTGAAGAAAACTTTTGAGCCAGCTGACAAATAATATTACTATTTAGAAATCTCTTTAAGGAATCACAAGATCAATTGTTTAAATTAACTACCAATTTGAGTAAATGAAGCATGACGCTTTAATTTATATTGATTGATGCTTAAATATACATGACATGGAATATGTTAAATAGTAGAATATCTTCTATTTGTACCATTTCATTACTGTCTGTTTTAAATCAGCAGCATGTTTTAAACTTATAATAAAAAGACGCGGCTATCCTCCCAACAGAATGTCTATTTATCTAGACTATTCTAATGCAGAAATCAATAGACATAGAATTCATAAATATTGATTAAAATTGTAAATGGAAAATTCACACATTTTTATTTTAAGATTAAATTATATTTAGGGAGGCTACATCAATATAAATATGGAACTTAAACGGCCACCACTCGCATACAATTATAATAAAATGATTAAAGGGAACTGACAAATCAACAATTGAGAGGCTTAAAGGAAATGACAGGGGAGGCTTTTAATTTACATTGATTGATGCTTAAATATAGATGAAGTGGAATATGTTAAATAGTCTAATATCTGCGATTTGTACCATTTCATTACTGCAGTAGTAGAGAATTATTTTTCATTGATAACAAGGGCCCAAATACTAAGGTGCTTGTATTTTAATTTAATACGGCATGTTTTAAGCCTAAAATAAAATAGAGGTTACTTAAAATATACATGTTACATGAATTTTGCTGTTACCTTTCTCACTGAATGTACTGCTGACTTTTTTTTGGAAAACAACAAAAAATCAGAAAAAAATCATTGTATTTTTTGCAGATCTGAAAAAAAAAATTCAATAAGTCATGGACAGTTTACTGTATTTTTGTTTATTGGTATTTTTCTATGGGGAATTTGAGTATAGAAAAATAATTTAGAAAAACATAATACAAAAGATATTAGCATGAATAATCAACCATACATGTGTCACTTACCTAACCTTTCATGTACACAACATATATTATCATGAATAATCTCAAATATTAGGTTTATCTGATTCAAAGATGTTAGCCTTCTCAAAGATGGTTACTTATTCCAGTATAGATCTAATTGCATAAGTACATTGTCTTTTTAGAATATTTCAAATGTGGATAACTAATTTTTTTTTGTTGCAAAATCTGCAAAAATAAGTCTTGGATAGAGCCAAAACAATATATAAATGTCATAGTCAAGATTTCTATAATTGATGAAGAATATCACTCAGAAAATAAGAGCAAAACCAAAATGATTTTGATTCCGTGTTGAAGTTTACAACCTCCTAAGTGAGGATCACAATTGCTATAGCTTTCACTAATAGCGAGAAATGATAAAGATTACTAAGAAATGATGAGAAATTCTAAGAAATGATAAGAAATTCTAAGAAATGATATTGATAAATTGATAAATTGATATTGAGATTATTTACAAATATACAAAAATTTTATTGTAATGAAATGAGCAAGATAGAGAGCACCAAAGAGATGCAAGGGTAGGTACAATGACCCAACACAATTTACTAAATAAATAGGTAATAAAGTAAAAATAATCTTACTAATTCACCTATAAAATGTGCAAGCTAAGCTAAACTTAAGCATTAAAAATAGGTGAAAAGTTATTTACTCAAGTGATAACTATATATCATTACGTATGAGAAACTTTCTCTTCATTCACTATAAGGGTGTTTGGATAAATAATATTGAGTGTTATATCTAGATTTTTCTCTATATGCCTCTTTATTTAATCCTTTTCTTATTAATATACTTGCATCACACATGCAAGTATAAATATACAATAGAAGTAAAACAATTTAAGCATCCACAAAGAATAACACATAATACCACTATTTTTTATCGTGGAAACCCTTGTAAGAGGGTGAAAAATATGTTGAGGTTGGCACCCATGAATCTCTTCACTGCAGATAAAAGAGTTCCCCTATTAGGAGCTTATATTACCTTGTCAAGGGTTCACCCAGTTAGAAGTGACTAGTACCTTGTTAGAAGTACCAAAACATTTATTAAGATCTACCTTGCAAGCATATTTAAACCTCTAGTTAAGAAGTCACCTTGTTAAAGGATTTATACAAAAGACATGTTAAAGTCCACCTCATTAAGGGATTTAGTGTGCTAACCTATTAGAGTTAGCCTTGAGAAATAAACTCAAATAGATGACCTGAGAATGTCACTTCTTTCCTGATAGATCTACTATAATCTCTGATCTTTGGAGTATTATACCACCTCTGTCTCTGATCACAACACCCAAACTCACGATTGCAACACTAAATCATGTGATTTCATCTACCGTTATACCGACGTCCTTAAGTCGGCTAAGACTTGAAAAATGTTTTACAAGTTGGTCCACAATATTGACCTAACTAATGGAAAACTGCACCAATCATACCTAACATCTTGTCCCAAAATATATTAATCAAAATATATTGACATGTTAGCCCAAAAACCAATAGCCTTGATCATTTGATCATGAGGAACCAATTGGTAGCACAACTGATTCACACTTATCACATCACCAAACTATTAACTCACCCAAATCATTGAGTTATCGATTGTGGTTATAGCATTGTAGTTATCTAACCTTAGTAACCCACTAAGAATAATCACACCTCCCAAAATATTGTCTATCTTGATCGCCATGCAAAATAATCTATGTTATTGCCTTCTTGTTCACCAATCAAGAAGATTAGCATATTCTACCTTTTCCTATCCATCCAATCGATTAGTATCTACAACCTATTCATCATATTTGATAGAATGATAGAATTTCCATCAATAAGAAACCCATAAACATCATTACTCTGCATCTCAAGTCAAAATTCCATTATAACGCCAACAGGTTTGTCATTGCATTTTAGGGATGCTGCCAATTTTTTGGTGCTGGCTACCAATTGAGTTGAGCATTTTTCCATGCATAATTTTGGTAGTTTGGCCATTGGGACTATTGGAATTTACTCTAGGGTTGATTCTAGTGATACCTAGCATTAGGATTATATGATGATTTCCATAGGTTACCAAAATAATTTGAAAATGGACCAGAGAAATTACAAGGATCTTGTGGCATACCTTGTCTTTGATCCCATGGATGCCTTTGAGAAATGAAGAAGACCTAATCATCATCTCCAAATACTTTATTGAAATCCGTGGCCATCTACTTAGTCTCCAAGTTAGCCACTTGTTTACATCTACAATCCTTTCTGTGTCTACAGTGGGGACATAATTTGATCAACATAGCTTTAGCCTCTTCATGCTTCTTTTTAGCTTGCATGGTGTCTAGCTGGGTTTCCATCTTGTTGATTATATCGTGCTTGAAGTCAAACAACAAGTGAGTAATCTATATTCTTGAAACACCAACACCATTGGATTTTCCCATGTTAGGCCAATATACTCTTCCTTTCTTTAAAATATCTCTTGAGTAGTTAAGGTATATCTTTTTGATATCATCCCAAGATGATTGGGTGATGTCTCATCTTGCCACCAAGTCTAATGCCTTAGTACATCCATCACTTACACCTCTAAGGAAGAGTAGATTTTGTGACTCCTCATTGAGTTCATGTTGAGTATTCTTTTGCAGTCTAAATAGAAAACTTGATATACATAATCCTCTATACTTTCATCCTCCTTTTGTGTCATTTTGAAGATGCAATCTCCCCTTAAATTAGCTCCTCTATAGTATTCTTTGTACTTGGTCAAGAAAGTAGCCTTCGTTTCTCCCCAATCATGCACAACATCTCTCCCTAGGCCCATGAACCATCTTAAAGTTGACTTCTTAAAAATCACAGGTAATAACTTGAGTCTATGGGCATCAGTGTTATAGTCATAACTCCTACAAAGGATGTCAAACTCAAAGAGAAAGGTGTCAGGATCCTCTATGACTAGGCCATATAATTTTGAAAGAGCTAAGTTGATATATTCTTGAGGTTGTTATTATCATGTTGATCAGTGATAGGAAATGGGAAAGTGGGAGGAGCTGTTATTCTCGGTGGAGTTCTTGATGGACCTCTTTCTTGATCAGTTGGTATATTCTTGAGGTTGTTATTATCATGTTGATCAGTGATAGGAAACAGGAAAGTGGGAGGAGCTGTTATTCTCGGTGGACTTCTTGATGGACCTCTTGCTTGACCTCCTTCTTGACCTCCTTGCTAATAGATGACTAAGGCTAGCCTATTATCAACTTGTTCTTGGTTGAGTGGTTGATTATGACGATCAAGATGGAGGAGATTTCTGCAAAAGGATTTAGGTTAATAAGTTTTTAAAAAATGTTCAGGCCAAAGGGGTGTCTTTCTTCTGAGGATGATGAGGTTGTTGATAAATCTTGGGCAACATCAACAAAGGATCCTCCTCCTCCTTCTTCTTAAGTTACTAATTTGGAATTTGTTGTTAATTAATTACACGGACTACTTCTATGAGGACCTTTGCAGAACTTGGAGCGGCCATTATGACGTGATTTGCTTAAGTAATGGTAGCTGTGATCATGTCTGCCAAAATGACGATCACGCCCAAAAGGGAGTTTGCATTTTCACTGATAGGAAGTCATATGCTTGTATCTGTTTTAACCCATGTTAGAATAAAGAAGCCTAGGAATAAATAAGTAATCTGATCATTGGACTTTGAAGAGATTAGATCAGATTTCAAATTTTAAATAATTTTAGTTGAATAGTTTTGAGCATTTAAAGCAGTTGAATAGTTTTGAATAACTTTATTATAAATTTACTTATGAAATTCATTGTCTTTAAATTAAGAAAAGAATTGAACTTTTCTAATTCTTTTTTTCTATTATCATTTTTGTATTTGTGTGAATGTTTGAAGTTTGTTGTGAATCAAGGTATTTTAAATGCTGTAAATTTGAAGAAAACTTTTGAGTCAGCTGGCAAATAATATTACTATTTAGAAATCTATTTACTCAAGGAATCACAAGATTAATTGTTTAAATTAACTGCCAATTTGAATAAATGACAGATGACACTTTTAATTTACATTGATTGATGTTTAAATATACATAACGTGGAATATGTTAAATAGTTGAATATCTTTGATTTGAACTATTTCATTAATGTGTGTTTTAAATCAGCCGCATGTTTTAAGCTTAAAATAAAAGGACGCGACTATCCTCCCAACATAGTATCTATTATCTACACCATTCTAATGCAAAAATCAATAGAGATAGAGTTCAGAATTATTGATTAAAATTGTAAATGGGAAACTCACACATCATTTTAAGATTAAATTATATTTAGCGAGGCTACATCAATATAAAATATGGAACTTAAATAACCACCACTCGTAACATAGTCCAATATCTGCGATGAGAATTGTTTTTCATATTTTTCATTGATAACGAGGGCCCAAATACTAAGGTGCTTGTATTTTTAATTTAATGCCACTGCCTGTTCTAAATCAGAATGCACTGTTGACTTTTAATTTTCAAATTCAATATTATGGTTTTACAATGAACTTTAACTGATTAAGATTAGTTTTGTTCTACAAACTTAAAAAATAGTTTTTAAAGAAAAAAAGTGATAGTAGAGCATAAGTGATCCCTTTCACAGTTTACTATATTTTTGTTTATTAGTATTTTTCAATGGGGAATTTGAGCATAGAAAAATAATTTATGAAAACATAATACAAAAGATATTAGCATGAATAATCGAGCATACATGTGTCGCTTACCTAACCTTACTTGTACACACCATATATTAGCATGAATAATCTCAAATATTAGATTTATACCATTCAAAGATGTTAGCCTTCTCAAAGATGGTTACTGTGTATAGATCTAATTGCACAAGTACATTATCTTTCTAAAATATTTCAAATGTGGTTAGCTAATTTTTTTTGCAAAATGTATAAAAATAAGCTTTGGATAGAGCCAAAACAATATATAAATATCATAGCCAAGATTTTTATAGGTGATGAAGAATATCATAGGGAAAATAAGAGCAAGCCAAATGATTTTGATTCCGTAATTTTCACTAATAGTGAGAAATAATAAAGATTACTAAGAAATGATAAGGATTACTAAGAAATGATATTGATATTGAGATTATTTACAAATATACAAAGATTTTCTTATAATGAAATCAACCAAAAAGAGAACACGAAAGAGATGCAAGGGTAGGTAAAACCACTCAACACAATTTACTAAATGAATATGTAATAAAGTAAAAATAACCTCTACTAATTCACCTAGAAAATGTGCAAGCTAAGTTAAACTTAAGCATTGTAAATATGTGAAAAGCTATTTACTCAAGCGATAACTATATATCATTACGTATGATAAACTTTCTCTTCATTCACTAAAAGGGTGTTTAGACAGATAATATTGAGTGTTATGAGCATATCATTTATCCATGCTTTTCAATGATGGTGGGGTGGTATTCTCTATATATCTAGATTTTTCTCTTTGTGACTCTTTATAATCTTTTTCTTATTAATATACATTTTTAAGTGGCTCTGCCACTTTTGCACTCACACATTCACACACACACAATTTATTGATCTAATGGTGTCATGGAACCAAATAATATATGTGCTTTGATCATTGAATCCAAGGATTTCATCCTCATATCTAATAGATACATAAAAATTATGAAACTATAACAAGTTAGCATTTGTTTGATAAGGTGACAAAATATGAAGTTGAGAGGAGTAGATTAGTTCTCATATATGATATATCTATCTAAAGGGGTCTTAGAGGAGTAAAAAGGTCATTTTTAAGTCTAAAGGTTTCCCTCACTTGGTATCAACATATTCACATTTTAGTTTTGGGTTACATGGCAGTTGTTTCATGCTTGAATCATCCAAGTTGTGGGAGCCTATTGTAAAACCCTCTCTTTGGTCTTGACCCATTTTATTTAGAGGGCTTTTGTTAAATATATTTAGTGACCTTAATGTACAGGGTTTTGGGGCCCCTTCAAAACCTACTTTTACCTTTATCAAAAATATATTCACATTGTTGTATACATGAAACCATACATGTTTTGATTAAAGTAGAAAGTTGGTTTTTATAGGCAGGAGAATCCCAAAGTCAACAAAAGAGTAACTAAAATAGTCTTAAACATAAAACATCTGGAACCTAGACTGACAACAAATTACAAAAAACCCAAAAACATCCAGGGTAGAACAAGCCTACAGATCATCAACCATTTAAACAAAAAAGAACTCCTAATAACAAAGCTACAACTTTAAGGGTTTTGGGCCCTCTCTCTCTGACCTGCATGCTTGGATTTCCAAGCACTGGGAACCCATTTTATCTGTTGTTGTTCAGTTATACCCTATGGCCAGGGGCTTCTTTATTGTGAAGTTTGACAATGCTGAAGATAGGAACTCTATTATGTGCAATAACTATTTTATGTGGGAGAAGTGTTTCCCCCTGATGGCTAAACCCTGGTATATGGGGTTTGATCCTCTTACTGAATCCTTCAATAAAATCCCCTTATAGGTTAGACTTCTGAATCTCCCACTCTATCTGTGGCTAGATTCGGTTTTCGAAGCTATGGGTGAGGTATTGGGGATTTCCAAATGGTGGATCCCATCTCCTCTGATGTCCTCAAAACTACTTATGCTCGTATTCTTGTGGAGATTGACATCTCCAAGGGTCTTCCTAAGAAGATCACACT
The DNA here is from genome assembly GCA_027943335.1 of Chamaecyparis obtusa. NCBI lineage: Eukaryota > Viridiplantae > Streptophyta > Pinopsida > Cupressales > Cupressaceae > Chamaecyparis > Chamaecyparis obtusa. The sequence continues at coordinate 3,591,733 of BSBK01001913.1, forward strand.
GGCTTCTCCTTCAGGCTCTTGGACTCAGATTCTTGACTATCAGGGTATTCTGTTTAGATGTTGGAAATGCCACAAGACTAGCCATCTTGCTATGCGGTGTGTCTGTGACAAGTTCAAACGAAAGAAATCACCTACTTGGTGGTCGGGGGTTGTTGGCCATCATTATACGGTTTGTAAAACCTCTATTATTGAAGGTTCGGATGCTGGATCTCCTCCTTATCATGCTAATGCTATTGATCCTATCTCGGCCTTGGTTCAACCTACTGCTGTCTCTGCTGACTCTAGTTTTGTGCTGTCTCCTGGTGTTGTTGGTCCTGCTGTCCACGGTGCTGTTTCTGGCCCAGATGCTCTTGATGTTGTCTCTGATTCTGCTAATTTTTTGGCTATTGGAGCTGAGTGTTCTTTATCCCTTGTCTCTTCGGTGAGGGCTCAGGAGAATGATCTTGGTGCTTTTCCTGCCCCTTCTGGGGTTTTAGATGTTATGTGTCCCTTTGTGGGCTCTTCTAGTTCTTCTCTGTAGAAGGCTATCGGTTTAATGGAGGATAGATGGACTACAGTTAAAGGAAAGAAATCTAAGTCAACAACTCCTTTTGATATGAACTTACGTTCACACAAGGTTGGGCAAAAATGTATATCTTGATTTTCCTTTGTGGTTTCTGCCTGGGTTGTTCTTCAGTTTAACACTTAGGCTTGTTTGGTGGGGCACCATAGTTGTATTATGGTCTTTCTATTGCTCTATCTTTTTATGCATTTGTATAAGGTTTTGGGACCTTTCAAATCCTATTTTTACTTAATCAGAACAAAGCTACAACATCTTTACCAACTTATCATTCTTCTGAATGATAGCTTCATTGATATTCTTAACTTTCCCAATGATACTATTCACAGGGGTCACACCCTTGTCTTTTTTGTAGAGCCTCCTTACTGGACCAGGAAGGGACTTCTTAGTAGCATCCATATTGGAATCCACATCCTCTGAGGCAGTCACATCTCTTCCAAGTACCTATATCCAATGCCTTCTCCTTCTTTACTACTTATTTTCTAGTAGTAGGATAATTACCCTTGGAAATGACATGAAGAACTTCGACCTTCTCATTAAGCCTATGCGGATCATCAATAGTATATCCCATAGTCAATTTAATGAAATATACCACCATAGTTAAGCACTCCTAGATATAATATGAAGTTCATCTTCCAAAACCTTAATAAGATTTTCATGGTCCCTCCTCAAGTCTTTGATTTTTATTAGCCAGGGTTTGCATAATATTGTCTAGGTTCCCATTAGATGGACTGGACTTCTCTTTTAGATTAGTGATGTCATGTATATTAATCCAATTAAACAAGGTATTTTGATTATCTAATAGACCTCTCAAATTGGCATTAGTAGTCAGATTATCAGGGACTAGGGAGCCCATCTCCAAAGGAGTAACCCCATCACCATCAATAGGCATAGGCCCATAATTATCTACATCCGCAATATGCCCACCAATATCTTTTTGAGAAGCATTCTTCCATCAAGTGGTCTTTTTGTTGGCATTGAAAAACACAAGTCTAGAAATATTGGTTTTTTCTGTGGAACTAAACATAGAAACCCTAGCCACCCTTTTTCCTTTCACATTAGTGCTAGGATTCCATGAATATAGAACATATTCAGGGTCACCATCCTCATCAAGTAAGACAATTATCTTTCTACCATCGGGCTTAGGGATTTTAGACTTGGAGGATGAGGGACCCCATTTGTTATAGATATGAAAGACCTCATCCCTATCAGAATCCACCTCTTCATCAGAAGAAGTATCTCCATAGTGGACACTAACATTTTTCTTAAATTCTATGCTAGTTTTGGCAATAGGATTTTTCTCAAAATGGTGAGCCCTAACATACTCCATAATAAAAAGGATTAAGCCCTCATGAAGAACAAGAGAGTATGCACGTTTCTCATTGTCTCTAATACTAATATTCAACAAATACACCAAATAAAAGGGAAAAGAGATGCATTTTCTATGTTGAAAGTCATTTAAAATGATAGAGTAATAGTTGAAGATGCTATAGAATTTGTCGTCTAAGGTAATGTAGTACATGACAACCTTAGAAAAATCCCTCCATGTATACAGAAGTGAAGTTTCCTTCCAACCACCATCCATATTATTTCTCACCTTTTCCCTTTCTTTCAATGAGAAAAAAATATTCATCGCTTTAGTATTGGGTATTGGAAACCTTAGCCACTAGCTCTTTGTTCACCTCCAGTTGAAGACCACAGACAAAGAGAACACCATCTTTCCACCCATGAACAAAGGCCTCATTTACAAGGGAATCCACAACATGAAGCTTCTTGATGTACCTAGTCAACCCACCTACCAAGAGATAACTCCAAACCACTTCCATATTTTGCTATTTTTTCATAGAAAATGGCCTCAAGATAATTTATGTCACCCCCCATTCTACTTGAATTCCAATTTGAGAAAGACAATGAATAAAGCTACTAGAAAGTTCACCTTTCCCCACATAAATGATATCCTATAAAATACACTATGAAGCACGTCATTCTCCATCATTTCCAAAACCGTTTTGTATATCACACAAATCATAATAATTTGAAAGTAACATATGGAGAGCTATTGGGATCCAGTCATAAATATTTCATTCCTTCTTACTTGGAAATCCAAAACCAATATTGGCCAATTTATCAACCACATAGTAAACTTGTGAAATCTTGAAGTGATCAAAGTCCCTAAGAAGAATTAGGCAATCTTTGATGATAGAGTTAATCATCCAACTAGGGGAGGTTGTCCCCTTCAATAAGTTAATTATATATTAAGGGAGTCAATTTTCAACCAAACCTTTCTTCATCCTTTATCTTTAGCAAATTTGATCCTAGCATGAGCTACAAAGGCCTTGAAAAAGTGGTTTGTTTGGGTACCTAGAGGGAGGATCATCGCTGAGACTACCAGAACTATCACACATCATGCCCCCACATCTTGCAGGTCTGAAATTACCCTTAACTACCCCTCAATATTCATTTTAACCTATTTCGAAGGAGGGGGATGCCACTTAACCCCATTCCTTGAGCATTTCAACTTAAAAAATGAATTGGAGATGTCCCAATTAAGCATCCACCTATGAGAAATTTCTAGATCAATCACTGAAGGAGAAAGATAACCATAAACCTTAACATCATTGAAAATGACCTTATTAAAAACATCACAAATAGCTAAATGAATCTTTTTAGCAACCACATTAGCACAATAATATTTATCCCTAAAGATCTCATTATTCCATTATTTCTCGAGGCCCCATGCAATATGAGGCAGCATGAGACCCTAAATATAGGAAAGAAATCCATTGGGTCTAAAAGTCCACAGAAAGAGTTGGGGAACACCCCAAAAAGGGACCACATACTCTAAAAGTAGGCTGAAACATCATGTGCTATAGTACAACTAAATGAGATATGGAATGCATATTCAACATCATTCAAACACAAGTAGCAATGATTGGGGATGTCCATAGCTCTTCTGCAAAGGTTATCAATAGTGACAATTCTGTTCTGTATCTACAACCAGAAAAAAATGTTGATTTTGGGAATGATCTTGTGATTCCAAACCAGACCCTAAAAAGGCTTAGGAAAAAAGAAGCCTGGTATGCAACCCGAAATCCAAAAAAATAGAGAATCTGAAGTCTAGGACCAAGTAAGAAGATCCTCTAACAAAGAAAGGGGAATGTGTACAAATCTCAACCGATCTTGAAGGATTTGAAGAGATGGACCAACATGAGTCAAATAAACTCATTTAAAATTATGGACATAATCTTCCACCTATATGCCAAATTGCTTGATGCAAAACTCTCAAAACTAACCAATCACCAGATCCACAACTAAAGGAGCATCATCATACTACCAATTGTCCCAGAATACAATTTTCCCTCCATTTTCCAATAACTAATAGAGACCTTGAGAAAGGAAGATTTAGTACTTGAAATATACATCCAAAGAATTGAACAAGAGGCCATAGGTCTTTCATCGACCAACATTTCCTGAGCATGAGAGTAACCGTTCAAATGTACGTAATTTTGGTCCATTAATCATTATCTTCTTTCCAACATCTCTAAAGTTGTTTCATTAGAAGGGTCGTATTAAACTCTCTCATTTTATGAGTGGGCAATGCCCCCTATATTTCTAGGAAGACAAACCTGGTCTCAAGACAAGATGCAACCTTGTCTTAACTTCTATCCTTGACCATAAGAAATTCCTCTAAATCTGCTCAATTTTAACTAAAAGCATTTTAAGAATTCTGAATGAAACCATGTATGTTGCCCAAAAACTATTAGCATTTGTAGAAAAAGGTACATTACATTACGTACATGATTTTTACAGGAAATACTCAAATTAGTATTAGAATATTCTAGTAGTTTCTTAGAAACCCTATAATTAGAAAGAAATAAGACTTAGGAGACTTCTAGATTCGTCATTTTTAAAAAGTTGACATGATTAGCAATAATATTTTAAAAGTGTGGCCCATAATTTCTTGTGTGTTTCTACTATTCCTCTTGTTTTGAAAAGCTAATGTGGTCAATTGATGTTTATTTTTTTTGGTTGGATTGTGTATTTCATCATTGTTGGATGTTCTTCTTGCCACTACTTTCTGTTTCTTATCCATCTGGCCCTTTGTTTATGTTGGTGGTGTATTTGTCTTTGACTAATGCAAAATAGTAAATAGGTGTTAGTCCCTCATTTTAAATATGGGATTTGATTTTGGCAAAACCGTTGTTTAAGCAATTGTTCTATGAGCCCACAACTTTAGATTATGATCAGGTTTTATTTTGTTTGAAAATAGAGCCTCAAGAATTTAAGCATGTTGAAAGTGCCTCAATTTATTATTTGGTCTAGTGACTTCAATTGCTATGTTCCATTCATTATGGGTCCGTTTGGTGCATGGAATTAACTTATCCAGAATAGGCCTATTCTACAATAAGGACCTATTCTTGAGCTAATTAATGCTCAAAACAAAAGCTAGAATAGGGTTTGAACCTGTTTGGTGCCTCTACAATAATTCCAAGAATTAATCTATTCTGCGTTTGGATCCCATTATGTGGAATGGGAATAAAGATTATTTTTCAATTTTTTTCATTTTTCAAGGCCGGAGATGGGCAATTTCTTCGTAGGGTGAAGCTGAGAGCGACAAAATCCTTGCACAATAAGTGTGGAACATGGATGACAATGATCCTTCTTGGACACCTGTGTGGAAGCCTGTGAATGACCCATGTAAAGATGTCAAGGGTCAGTGCGGCCACAACGACATTTGTCAGCTCAACAACAACACCAAGCCCGATTGCCATTGTCCTCCACAGTTCAGTTTCATTGACAGTCGAGACCATTTTAAGGGATGCAGAAGAGAGGGGCTGAGCTACAGCGCAACTAGTTCCATGCAACGGCTTCTCAACACTGACTGGTTGAACGGCAACGATTATGTCGTGTTAGCGAAAGTGAATGCAAGGAGGCCTGCATTGACGATTGCATTTGCTGAACTGACACCATTTTACGTCAAATAGAAAACCCTAAAACGCGCGGACCCGACCAATTATAAAATTTGGAGTAAACCTCTTATTCTGGAATAGTCTTATTCTCGAATAAAATGAATTCCAGCTTTTTTGGGGAAGTATTTTATTCTTGCATTGGCCGAAAAACAGGAATAACTTTTCCCATTCGTGAATTGAAAAAGTGGCCACAAACAGTGAATAGGATTATTCGAGCATTAATTAATACTTATTCCGGGTTTATTCCAGGGGCCAAACGGGCCCTATTAGATGATGGATCTATGCCCTACATTCCATATTTCTTTTTATCCAGGTCCAGTTGGTTTGTTCGCATAAGAGCTATTACTAAACAAGTCGAACTGTAATTTCATTACTGAGATTTCTATTTTATCTTAGAAATTCAATTGACTCACTTTCCCCATTATCTCTTCTTATTCTAACAATATATTCTCACTTTTATAGCCATTTTGTTTCTTACTATTTCTTTTAAATTTTATATTTTGTTATGTATCTCAAGAATATAGTATATCTCTTAGTACAAAAATAAAAAATTATAAAATTGCACAACTCCAAATTCAATTATAATAGTTTAGTTTGAAAAAACAAAAAAACCTGAACAATCAAGGAGATGCATTGTTCAATCATTGGAGCAAACGGGCAAACTCCAAACTGTGCAATATTTGAAGCATTGTTATTATAAAAGGCATTAGTTTATTATTAATTTTATATCGCTATTAACGAGCGATAACAAGTTATTGTTTTGGAGTTTAGATGGCCTGCTTCAGCTATAAACAGTTGATGCACATTAACCTCTTTTCTCACAGACAAATAGATAACAGCACTGCACTGCACAAATGACGAAGGGATACTTGTTGCTCTGCTTATTGCTCGTGGCCGCTTCTTCTGCTTTTGCGACTGGTAAAATGCATTCTTCTTCTTCTTCTCTGGTTTATTCAATTCTGAAGTTACTAATTTGGAATTTGTTGGTAATTAATTACACAGACTACTACTATGGCGGGCTTTGCGGAAGTTGGAGCGGTAACTATGGTGGGTCTTGCTTAGCAAGTGATGGCAATTGCGATTCTATCTGCAAAACTGAAGATCACGCCCAGGAGGGACATTGCATTTTTACTGATAGGAGTGGATATGCTTGTATCTGTTTTAACCCGTGTAATTAGAACAGCAAAGCTCCTAATGGCCTTTTTATCTCTTGTCATCTGTGATGGGAGAATAGAATTAATACTCAATAAGCATTTAAAATCATTTTGTATTTGTGTGAATGTTGGAAGTTTGTTGTGAATGGAGATATTTTAAATATTACAAATTTTAAGAAAACTTTTGAGAATAACAAATAATGAGCCTTACAGTCGTAGAGAATTGTTTTTCATAATTGGTAGAGAATTGTTTTTCATAATAGATACATATTTTTTAGTTTTTTTTATATATAAAACAGAGGTTAATGAAAATATATGTTAGATGAACTTTGCGTGGTTAAGGTTAGTTTTGCTCACAGTTTACTGTATTTTTGTTTATTAGTATTTTGCTATGCGGAATTTGAGCATTTGTATAAAAAATACATGAAATCAGATTTGAGTGATTTTATTGTAATTATAACCGTGTTAGCTAAGTCTAAGTAACAACAATCCATTACTCTGCATTTCTATAACTCATCAATTATTATTTGGTCCTCGGTCCACTGCTTCAAACATTCTTCTCAACAAGCCAAAACACTTTGATCATAAAAGTAAGGGAAACTAACAAACATTAGTAGCTCTATAAATCTTCGAGGGGTGGATGTTTTTTGGGCTAGAATTAAAATGATATTACACTATTATTCAATAGGATAGTAGGGATGGAGTGTAAGTGATTTCATTTATAAGTAGCCTGTGTATACACAATGCCAATGCCAATTGAACTTAGTGGGAATTATAGGATAATTAGGGTGAATGTTAAATGTTTAATTCATAAATAGTAATCTGAGTGTGAAATGTACTTTATGATTATTTGATTGTTGCTAGTTGAGAGTATTTTACACGGCTGAATATATATTTTGTTGAATATGTTGTGATTGGAAATTTATTTGGTTAAAATAGTTAATTATACATGTTCAATCTCATGTTATAAACTTTATATACTCATTATTAGAATCTTAGCTAAATTTTATATGTTTAATTATTCTTGTATTATTAGTACTTGCCGGTAGGCTAAGTACTATTGTATCACTTTTTGAGTTTTTGATAGTGATTAAATGAATTGTTCTACACCAATAAAATAAAAAAAATTTTATATTTTATTATAATTTTTTCATTTGTAAAATATAGATGCAAATTATTTAATTTTATAATATCTGAAAATTAATTTTTGATCATCTCATTGGATGAATGTATTTGAAGTCTTATTACAGGAGTGAACCAATTAAAATTTACCACGTTTGTTATTTATTGTCCTTCCATATTGCATAGTTTTCCGGGCTTGGAAACTGTATACACCTAAAAATGGTCATCTAGACTATTAGTCCCTTTTGTTAAAATTATCAATTGCTTGTTCTTGATCAAATCCTAGTCCTATCATTTATTTGATTATTTTCTATGGGCTAACCATCTTATCCTAAGTCTTTATTTATTAAAAGGAATATTTCCTCCCTTTTTATTAAATAAAAAGCCCCACTTTTCTTCTTATCCTAAGTTGCACAAATAAAGCATTTAATTCTTATTTATAAAGAAAAATAAAATAAAAAATAAAAAGAAAAGCACTTTTTGTCTCACATGGACATAAAGTAAATGCTCAACATAAAGTAAATGCTTCTAATTTTTCTATTGGAGAATATTTGTGCACAAGGATCAAGCTTCTTTTTTTCTCCACCGTTGATTAAATCTTTTGCCTCTTAATCTCCATGGTCCATTGATTTTTCACCTCCTATAAAAGAAGAGCTATCTTCCTCATTTGCACACACAAATTTTTAGGCTATTGTTATGCTACAGGTTTCTAGGTCATCTTGGAGCTTTTGGAGATATTCTTGCATCTAGGGTTTGAAGATTTGGAGCATTGTTGGCATTCATCTTGGATCTTCATCAACACTCTATCTTCTTGTCTTCATTCTTGCATCATCATGGCTTTCTTGCTTCATAGTTAGATTTCATTTTCATACATAGTATTTGCATTTTCATAGCTTCATTCTTAGCTTAGATTTCTTTTTATGCAATAGATTAACTTGCATTGTCATATAAATTTGCTTTGCATTGCATACATTTGGCTTCATTGGAGATATTGGCATTCTTGCCCTTGTCTTCCTTGAATCTCTCATTGCATGGTTTACTAGCAAGGTTATAGGCTTAATAGCTCTAGCTGAGAGCATTCTTAAAAACCCTTGCACTCCATGCCTAGGGAGCTATGGATCGATTTGTGAGGGCACATTCTTGAGTTTTCTTGCATGTAAGGATTCATAGAAGTGTGACAATATTTTAGCACATATTTTTTGGCACCCACCATGGGGCAACCCACTTTTTACATGCTTATTTTGATTATTTTTTAAGCTAACCCTTGTGCAGATTTGTTTGGAGATGGAAAAACCTTAGATTTGAAAGATTTGATCATATCTCCCAAACGGCTTGGTATTTTGGTCTAAATTTTTTTTTGCAAGTTGGCGACATATTAGAGAAGCTCCAAAAATATTTTCAAAATTTTTAGAGGTGATTTGTATTTTTTATGATTTTGTCTTGATTTTTCATAAAAAAATTAATTTTTGGCGCAAATCAGCATATTTTTCAAAAAAATTTATATTTCTAGAAAGGTCTTGAAATTCTACAGGGGGTCCATTCACTGTGTTTTTAATTTAGAAATCATATCATAACTCATTTTGTCAATTTATTAAAACTGGTATGTTTTGGTAAAATGGGTCTCTAGGGCACAAATGAAGAGATTTTTTTAAATTTTTTACATTTTTGAAAGATCTTTATTTTTTGATAGAGGTCTCTTTTTTATATTTTAAGTTTAGGGTCCAAATTCATGTGGTAAAAATCAGATCTTGTTGACTAGGTCAAATGCAAAAAAAATAAAATTTTGTGATGGGTATGCACTTATTTTTCATTGTTCAATGCATGATATGAGTTATCATTTGGATTATTTGCTGGTTATCATTGCTCCTAACAATTAATTTTCAGATCTAACCCTAGGGTTTGCATAAGTTGGATATACATTGCATATCTTGTTTGCTTATTTTCTTGTCTTATTCATTTGAAGGTGCATGACTTGCTTTCATGAAAAATGCTTAAAACAAATAAAAAAATGGTGAAATCTACTAAGCGCGTTGCGTTGGACTTGAGGTATTTTGTTACAACTCTACAAAATTTAGATCTTGAGATTAAAATTGAATCTCTCAAATGTTTGGCTTGAGTGTTTACATGCTTTCATAGAACACATTTCAATTGATGCTCTTAATGGGAAATGAATGAACATAGATTTGCTTTCATACAAGTTTGTGTAAGTGAATATTTGTGTTTAAACCTTAAGTAATTATTGGTTTCAATATCAAATATCTCATTGAGTGATTGAGGGCATGGATTCATTCTTTGTTTACATAGGGAGTTAAATGCACCACTTTGTGGACTCACTCTATGTTTGCTTGGAAAGTTAAATATTCTATTGATTCAACCCTTTGTCATTTGTGAGTAGTATTGATAAGCAACTTTAGATTACTTGTGATTGATCTAGATTGCTATCTTGGGTTATTGGACTCGCTAATCCACCGGCCGCTCATTTCCGCCCCGTAGTTGCAAGATCAGCGCTACATTAAAGGGGAGGGGTCTACAGGAAAGAAGTGTTAATTGCTCCACTAGGCAACCCTTTTGTGCTTTTTGGAACTCACTTGTTTTCTAAGGTGTGGACTCACTTTGAGTTGATGTGAGGAGTTAAATGTTCCACTTTGGGGCTTACTTTGAGTTGATGTGAGGAGTTAAATGTTTCACTTTTGGACTCACTTTGAGTTGGTGTGAAGAGTTAAATGTTCCACTTTTGGACTCGCTTCAAATTCTCTTGAAGGGTTAAATGTTTCACTTTTGGACTCGCTTCACATTCACTTGAAGGGTTAAGTGTCCCACTTTTGGACTCACTTTGTATTTACTTGAAGAGTTAAGTGTTCCACCTTTAGTGCTTTAAATACTTTTGATAGTGAATTACTTAGTTTTTATTTCTAGAAGGCCTGCTTGGGGACACACCACCTCAAGGAACGACCTTAACTCCTGTGTTCCGGCGGAGTATAAATAGCAGGTGGTGAATCGAAAGACACCTCTCTTGGGAATTGAGTTTGATATCACTCTTGGCTAAGCCTCAAAGAACTTTATACCTTTGAGAAGTGAAGGAGGAGATTTGGGTTACCGTCTCCCCCCGGCTGTGTGATTTTGGATTCTTCTCATCTACGAATGTGGGCCTCACGTACCTTACGTATATCGAGGACTCCCTTTAGCAAAGCTATGTATATCCTTGTAGACAGCTTGATAAGGTGTTGTTGTGTTCTAAGTGCCTACTAAAATATTTTCAAGAACATACACAAGTAGAATCTTTAAGGAGTAGATATACTAAGTCACTATTCTTGTTCATGTGCAAGGTTGTTTTGCCCCTCGCTCATTGTTTGAAGACAACTGCTTGCTTGAACTCCTTGATTGCTGTCTTATGTGCTTGATCCATGATAAAAATCTATTGATATACTTACTTGATCTTTTAAAACACTTCAAAACTAAGATTTTTATGTTCATTGGTCATAGAGTCGTATGACTCTACAACAGTGTCACCCAAAACCTTTTTGTTGTCTTGTTGCTGTTGCAATCTGGAGCTGCTAAACTTGCATTTTAACCAGTCGTAGAGTGTCTTTTTCTATTCTTACCTGAAGCTGGTCTGTTATCTACATGCTTAGACTTGTTCTAGACTGAAACAAATGAGCTAAAACTATTGGATTTGAGCTTAACAAATGCTACTCTTGATCACTTGTCACATCACGGTTACCTCTCTAGCTACTTGCTTATTGAGCTTCTTGCTCGCTACTCGGCTTTAGTCAATTGATTGTTGTAAGTGCTTGAGCACTTTTGATGAGCCATCTCTCTATTGTTCTACTTTGACAAGTGATCTTTATTAGCTTTTCTTATCTCAAATCTGAGAAACTTTGTCTCATTCTATTAGTCAACCAACATCTCTTTTCATACCGGTTACAAATCAGTCTCAATTTGAGTAGGAGAGTCATCCTCTGTTCAATTATACACAGTTACCTTCTCCAACTAGACACTCACGAGTGCCCATTAGCAACAACAGTTCTAGTTCTGACCAATCTAAGGATTCTAAGGCTACCCTGTGGTACAAAGGAGGTTTCCTCTTTTCTACATTCAAGACCCCCAAAAACACAGACAGTGTCTCACTCACTTTGACTGAACAAGAAAAATTTTAACTCTTGCAAGAACACTTTGAGCGTAAGGATAACCAAGCACACTTAGAAAAAGAACACAATCAACAAAGGATGGATGCTGCTAGGCGCATGGCTTATAGAGGGACATTTCATGAGCAACCTGAGACTAGTAATCATGAGCATAGACCTTTTTTTAATAGTGGCAACAATAGCAACAATACGCCACCAAGATCTCCTCCAAGGCCAACTTTTGCTACGCCTTCTTCACCTCCTAGTCCTCCTCCCTCTCAACATGAGGCAGAGGCTAATGATGAGATTTCTAGTGAGGATCTTATGAGATGTGAACAAGATGTAGATTTCCAACGAATGATGCATAAGCTTTTAGAGTGTAATGGTGATCAATACTTTCAATATATGACTTCTAGAGGATACAAGCTTCCTCCCAGCTATGATGTCAGACAAATTGTCCAACAAAGAGTACCAACTAAATTGGAAGTCCTTCAAGAAGAATTACGTCAGACAAATCAACGCCTTACCCAAATGGCATTAGAAAGAGAGCCTCCAAAGGTCTCTTTTGTAGAATCAATTTGTGCTCTTCCTTTTGATAAAGATCTATACATGGTCCCATTTCCTAAGGATATTGAGGTTCCTAAATATGACAAGTATGATGGAAATGGTGACCCTCATGACCATGTGCGTCATTTTTATGCTCTTAGTATGTACTTTCTTCATGAAGACACATATCTTCTACGCTTATTCCCTCGAAGCTTAAGAGGCCAAGCTTTAGAATGGTTTGCAAAATTGACACCACCTCTTAAGACTTTTGATGAGTTGGCTCAGTGATTTACCCAGCAGTACTCTTACAACATCCAACAACCTATCACTGTGATAGATCTCGGTAATCTAAGACAACATCAAGGTGAGCCATTTGCAACTTACTTACAACATTGGAGATCATTGTATTCTCGATATCCTCGTCAGCTACCCGAAAGAGAAAAGATTGACATTTTCGTCAACACACTTGTGCCTGAGCTATTTTATGATCTAAGTAAGCCACTGTTCTCCTCCTTCCATGACATGGATGAAAGTGCATATCGGATTGAGGATGTAGCTATAAGAAAAGGGGATATTGTTATTAATAAAGATGCTAAAGGCAATGGTAAAGACAAGAACAAACCTTGGAATAAGAACAAGTATGTTGTTAATGATGGGGTTGTTGACGCTCCTAAAGTTAAAGAGCCTACTTTCAATCTTTCCAATGCTATCTATGCAGCAAAACAACAAGAAGCTGCCAACGCTCACAGTGCTCCTAAACCTCAATATGCAGATAAGCCTAAGAAGTCATTTCGAAAGCGAGTCTATACCAAGTTGGTAGAACCTTATGATGTAATCCTCAAGACTTTAGTTGACAATGGATATCTTACGCTTCTTGATAAACCTGGTAACTGGGATCCAATAAATAAGCCTGATTGGTGGAGAGAGGATCATTACTGCCATTATCACAGAAACAAGGGACATCCGACAGATAATTGTTTTAGGCTTAAGGATGATATTCAAGATCTTATTGAGAACGACACAATCTCCACTGATGGCTTAACTAAAAATTCTGATCACACTGCTTTCAAAGATCCTCTACCTAAGCATGATAAGGGGGAAACCTCTCAAGCACATAAGAAGAATCATGATGCTAAGATCAATTACATGTATCCTTCTAATACACCTCTGATCAACATGGTAGAGCCCGTTGAGAGCGTTCTAATGATGAGGTCTCAAGATGATAATAAAGCTAATCATGGTAAGCCAAAGTTGATCTTGCAAACACATGATAGTTCATCTTCCCAAAGTGAGACACTGAATGCTGTTACTAGGGGGCAAGCCAAGATTGTCCTTAAAACTATGCAAAATTCCAAACAAGCTTTACCTTCCAAACAAGCGGCTCCTTCAGCCACCCCTAGCTATGATCTTGTCCAACATTTGCACAAGACACCAGCTCAGATATCAATCCTTGAGTTTCTTTGGTTATCCCCTTCGCATAGAGAGATTCTTGATAAGGCTCTACGTATAACATGTGTTCCTAATGACATTGATCCAGATCAATTTCAGGCTATGGTCAACCACATTTCATCTTCACTATCCCTCTCCTTTTCTGTAGAAGATGACATATCTATTGCTCACCTGCATAATCTAGCTTTACACATTGACGTTCTAGTCTACAATACCCGAGTCCGCCGAGTCCTGATAGACAATGGTGCAGGGTTAAATATTATTTCTTTCAATGTCATACAATAGTTGGGTTTGTCAGAATTTGCTTTGGATTCTAAGAAGAAGATTACTATAAAATCTTATGATGAAGTGGAAAGATCTTCCAAAGGTCTTGTCACGTTGCCTGTCTGAGTGGGCCCTATCACAAAAGATATTAACTTCCAAGTATTGGACGTTCCACTCGCATATAACATTCTTTTGGGTCATCCTTAGATCCATGACATGCAGGCTGTTCCTTCCACTTATCATCAATGCGTCAAATTTCCATACAATGGCACTGAAATTGTGATTCCTGGAGACCATACTATTTCTATTAATGCTCTTGCTGCTACTAAAAAATTTGTTCCTCACAATGAACCTACTGATGATCCTAGTACGTCTCTAGTTGCTACTAAGAAATCATTTAAGATGATGAGCCTTGGTATGGGTGAATATAAACTAGATTCCTTTGCATCTATACCTATTTCTCCTAGGTCATATGGGAAACCTTCCACTTCTGCTATGGTGATCCTTGAAGCCGAAAGAGAAGAACAAGCTGTTCAAGAGTGGATCTATAGAAAAGATGCCCGAAATACTCCCATGCTTAGTAATTCAGACACAGATACATATGAGTCACCAATACACACTATGGCTCACATGGGAGATGATCTTCCCTCTACTTCACTTCTTTGGGGAGAAAAATGTATATCTACTGATGATATGGATGTTGATATGGTTCATTCTTGTAGTAACCATCCCGACGTGGTTGATAGATCTTGTGTGGGGTCTGATGAGTTTGTTCCTCGTATTGCCTTAGTGGACCATGCTGGTTCTTCTATGAAAAGTCTAGATCTAGCTACTTTTGGAGCTTACCCTATAGGCTCAACCTCTCTTGTTACCAGAGATGACACCCCTCGCATAAATGCTATTGAACCGGTCACTTCATTTCATCCTGCATCAACACTTGTTACTTCTTCCACCACCGAACTAGCCACAAAAAAGATTGAATCAGCAATCAAACATCACAGTCATCAAGTCAAAAGAAAAGAGAAATGGTCGGATGGCGAAAACCACATTGTGGCAGTATCCGAACCTAAGAAAAGTAAAAATAAAAATCTTCTCAAAAATATTGATTATCAAATAAAAGATGACAAGCTGATTCTCTACAAAAAAATGATGCACTACTTCAAGCATGATCTCATATCTGTTACACTTCAACCCATTCCTAGAGCTAAGAACAAAGTTGGTAATGCCTTGGTTACTTCAACATCCATCTTACAAATGAAAAAGCATAAATTTCACTTCAAGTTCCTGGTGGATGAATTACACTATCCTGCTCACAAATCTTACAATCCTACCATCTTTTCATATCTTCCACCTCATATTCCTCTTGCAAATCCACCACGCCATTCCTTCTGCCATCCCTTACACTTTGCCTTTGTCTTTGGTGACTTGTATAGGAAGGGTCTAGATGGAACTCTCCTTAAGTGTCTAGAAATAGAGGAGTCAAAAAAAGTGCTAACTGAAATCCACAATGGCATATGTGGATCACATTCTAACGATCCTTCGCTAGCTCAGACATTTCTTAGGGCTGGTTATTATTAGTCGAACTGGTTGAGACCTCCTATCATCATAGTTGCAGCATTTGGGCTTGGGGCCTATCAGTTCTCTACATCAGAGGAAGCAGATTCTTGATGCCCGTTTCTGTCTGGGGCATCCTTTGTACATATTTTATGATCCTGAAAAAACTCTAAAAAAATTCATATATGATGCTGAAAAAATCCTAAAAATCATAAAAAGTACTGAAAAAATGAGCATCCTAGTGAAAACCTAGCAATAGGCGCTTTGATGTCTCACCAAAAAAATCAAAAAATTCAAAAAAAAATAAAAATTGAAAAAGTGCCTTGGTGAAAACCTGGAAACAGGCTCCTTGGTAGCAAAAATACAAAAAAATTATAAAAAGTCCTGAAAAAATTGCAAAAAAAATCTATCAAGTGGTGAAAACCTAGAAATAGGTGCTACTTGAGACCCTCTGCACCTATGTCTATCAGTCTTGCGTGGCGCTCCTTCGCTCCACTTCTCTCTTTGCCTCTCTTAGCCTGGAATTGACTCTTGTCTTAGTCTAGGGGGCATCCATTGTTTTCAGCTTATCTTGGGTCTCTTTGTGCGTCTGGGTTTCTTAGGCACCTTGTAAATGGTGTTTTTCAACACCACCTCAACTATGTTTTTCAACACTACCCTAGCATCAAGTGTTTCTTAACACTTATCAGATATCCTTCCCGCCGTCTTGGATGATGCAATATTTCTCACTGGTAGATGTGATACTCAAAGTTTGACTCTATGACCTACACACACGCACTTGACTCGCTGAGATTTGTTTGACTTTATTTCTTTGCGTGTTGTCTATGATGATTTCTTTGCTAAGTGGTCTCTCCCTGAGAAGTTTTTGATGATGCATAGCTAGAAGACTGAGAGAATGAGAACATGTTTTATTTCTTTATCTGCCTGTGGGTATATTTTGTTGATCCTAACAGTCATGAGCATTTATGCTGGTCTTACTTGACATTGGGATCTACAAGGTATTATCCTTGATTGTTTTGTGAGTGCATGCTTCTAGTTATCCTGAATTTCATGTGTCTTGATACAAACATAATCTCGCCATATCAAACTTACGTAATCTCACTGCACTAGTTATCTTGACCTGCATGTCTTTGATGCTTAGGTGGGATTCCCAAATTTCTATCTGATATAGATCATATTCAGATCCACATAGTTATTCTAGTGTGTATTGTATGATCTTGTAACGCTACCAATAATGCTCAATGATGAATATTAGATGTCTATTGGCTTTGTGACCTTGCAAGTAAACCACTTTTCATGTAGCTTGCATTCTTAAGTTCATGTTAGTTAGTTTTGCATCTTGCATATGGAGAGAGCTCTCCTTTATCTTTCCTGGACTTGTTAATCAACTGCGCTCACCTTTTGCTTCTTCCCGATCATGTCTTTCACTTCTTGTCTTTCATATCACATCATTTTCCTTTCATTTTGGGATCCAAACCGAAATCCGAGTTCACCTTGATCACCCAACTCATCTTTTTCCTTCTTCCATGCAGTTGGTTAACCTTTTGAGGCCTGATCCTTCGATCTTCGCTGGGGCATTCTTCACCTCTTCATCCCCATCTCTCTCAACTTCCAGTCTTTCATTCACTTTCAAATCCCAAGTTCAAATCCCCCTCCATGGTGTTTACGGGTTGAGGGATTGATAGGTTCATGCCCCGTGTCCCATGTGTGGGGCATATCTTCACTGCTTGATGGTTATTCTGTTCTCTTTCTTCGATTATGATTTCTAGTGATTTGATCATGTTGCTCTTGCTTCTGCATTCCCTCCACCTGGATTTTTCTTTCGATCCCGAGGGGGAAGACACATCATATATTATTGGTTATCTCTTTCCTAAGTGTTCAGTACTGTCGCTACCAGGCTGACCATGCAGGATTTGCTATCTCTCTGCACTTCATTCTTTGGAGTCAGATCACTATTTGCTTGCCTTCTTGGCTATCTACTTGCCTTGTTGGCTATCTCTTGCCTTCTTGGCTGATCTATTCTTTGACGTAATGTGTTCCCAAATCGATCACACATTAGTCAAAGATGGGCAAATTTATACACCTAAAAATGGTCATCTAGACTATTAGTCCCTTTTGCTAAAATCATCAATTACTTGTTCTTGATCAAATCCTAGTCCTATCATTTATTTGATTATTTTCTATGGGCTAACCATCTTATCCTAAGTCTTTATTTATTAAAAAGAATATTTCCTCCCCTTTTATTAAATAAAAAGCCCCACTTTTCTTCTTATCCTAAGTTGCATAAATAAAGCATTTAATTCTTATTTATAAAGAAAAATAAAATATAAAATAAAAAGAAAAACACTTTTTGTCTCACATGGACATAAAGTAAATGCTCAACATAAAGTAAATGCTTCTAATTTTCCTATTGGAGGATATTTGTGCACAAAGATCAAGCTTCTTTTTTTCTCCACCGTTGATTAAATCTTTTGCCTCTTAATCTCCATAGTCCATTGATTTTTCACCTCCTATAAAAGAAGAGCTCTCTTCCTCATTTGTACACACAAATTTTTAGGCTATTGTTATGCTACAGGTTTCTAGGTCATCTTGGAGCTTTTGGAGATATTCTTGCATCTAGGGTTTGAAGATTTGGAGCATTGTTGGCATTCATCTTGGATCTTCATCAACACTCTATCTTCTTGTCTTCATTCTTGCATCATCATGGCTTTCTTGCTTCATAGTTAGATTTCATTTTCATGCATAGTATTTGCATTTTTATAGCTTCATTCTTAGCTTAGATTTCCTTTTATGCAATAGATTAACTTGCATTGTCATATAGATTTGCTTTGCATTGCATACATTTGGCTTCATTGGAGATATTGGCATTCTTGCCCTTGTCTTCCTTGAATCTCCCATTGCATGGTTTACTAGCAAGGTTATAGGCTTAATAGCTCTAGCTGAGAGCATTCTTAAAAACCCTTGCACTCCATGCCTAGGGAGCTATGGATCGATTTGTGAGGGCTCATTCTTGAGTTTTCTTGCATGTAAGGATTCATAGAAGTGTGAAAACATTTTAGCACACAGAAACAATTTTTATTTTTATTTTTAATTAAGATTTTCATTAATATTATTTTTTTTTATATTAATTGTATATTAACAATTTTAAATTATATTACATAAGTTTAGTTTAGTATATAACTCACTTTTTCTAATGTAAATAAAAATATTGTAAATATATGATATAATATAATATGATATATATTGATTCTCATGTATATATTTTTTTAAAATATTTGAAAATTTATTATATGTTAATTATGTATTAATAAATATTTAGGTAAACAAATGTGTGATATATTTTCCCTTACAAAATATTATAATTTAAATTAAACATAGTAAATAAATATTTCATTTTATAATAATAAATTATTTCATTTTATCAATAATTTTAAATAAGATATTAGGTGCCTTCACAAGAATATATCTAGTGTATTATTCAAATGTAAGTACATGATAATATCTCAAGATATTTATACAAATAACTTAAAATTTAAAATAAAATTTACTTGTAAAAATAAGATAATTATTTATCAAATTATATAGAAAGGTGAAAAAATTATTTTACATATAAATTAAATTAAATTTTGAATTAATTATATTTCTAATTGAAGTACATAACTATAAACTAAATATTTAACCTAACCTAATAATATATTAAATAAATTTAAATAATTATTTAGTTTAAATTTTAAAAAATTAAATGCCAATATAATTAAAACTATAACTAAAGGCAAGTACTTAGCCACTACGTGGCACTTGTTATTAGTACTTGTGGGTAAGGCATATTACTATTGTAATCAATTTTGGATTCTATTAGTTAACTATTTATTAAAAATTATTATATGAATCAATGATAAGTAAGTTGTTTTTTATTTTTCAAATTTGTTATACACGGATTTTTAGGAATGATTGTTATGATATTGGAAACATTTTTTAAGATATAAATATTGAAATTAATTTTTTTAAATAGTAAACATAGACATCTATATAATTTCTATTTGATATATTTTTAACAAATTAAAAAAAAAAGAATATGTTATTTGTATTGTAGTTTATTTTAATTGATTTTTTTATAAATTAATTATAATATATATATATATATATATATATATATATATATATATATATATATATATATATATATATATATATATATATATATATATATATATATATATATATATATATATATATATATATATATATATATATATATATATATATTGATAAAAATGGCATTGCCATTATAATTTTTTATAATTAAAATAATAGTTAATATCAAATTATATATTATTATTTTTTATTTTTATATTTTAACATCAAATATATAAAATTAAGTCAATTATACTACCTCTTTATTATTTAAAATATCATAATAATATTAAATTTATAAATTCATTCATTTATGATATTTATATTTTAAACTAAGTAAATATATATATTAAAATTTTAATTAGTTGGTGAGCTCAATGCAAATCATTATATGTCATTCTATTTTGGATGGCTATCATTTAAATTATATATTTTATAATTAATTAAAATATATTTATAATTCTAGTAAATTTATTAAAATTTAAATTAAATAGATTTAATATTAAAATTACAATTATGACAAAACTAAAAAGGTCAAAAAAATATTTTACATATAAATTAAAGTTTGAATTAATTATATTTCTAATTGAAGTTTAACATAACTATAAACTAAATATTCTTGCAAACAAGTTAAAAAAAATGTCGCGTTCTGTTCCTGCTCCGTGCTGCGTGCTGCCTATTCAAAATGTAGTTCCCACCCATTCTCCTACTACTGCGTTCAGGGGCGTTTGGCCTGCAGGTGTTGGTCATGGGCAGTCTCCTGCTGGTGCTATGTCATCATTGTCAGGGTCCTCCCAGATGGCTCTCTCAGGGACTTCTCTTGCTATTGCATCTAGAGGTGTTTGGCCTGCGGGTGATGTTCCTGGGTAGTCTCTTGCTGTTGCTGAGTCTAGTGTTGGGCTGTCTTTGCGAGGGTCTTCCCAGAAAACTCTCTCTAGGTCTTTGGTGGCTAAGGGTAGATCAACGGCTTCTTTTGAAGCAGATATCTATGGTCTTGCCTTTGCTGGGAGAGGGGGATCCCATCCTTTGGTGTTGCCTGTTTCGGTAAGTCCCCCCATCGTAGTTAATCTTGATTCAGATACTATGGATGAGATCTTCAAAATTACAGAGGATTTCTCTACTACTGCTACTATTTTTATTTTAGGGGTTTCTAGCCCTCTCTTCCTAACCTACATGCTTGGATATCCAAAAATTGGGAGCCCATCATAACTGATACAATTCAGATTTACCCTATGGCAAGGGGTTTCTTTATTGTAAAATTTGAAAATGTTGCACATAGGAATACTATTTTGTGTAATAGTTTTTTTTCTTGGGAGGAGCGGTTCCCCCTAATGACCAAACCATGGTATCAGGGGTTTGATCCTCTTTCTGAATCTTTTAATAAGATTCCCTTATGAGTAAGATTACCAAATCTTCCCCTTCATCTTTGGCTGGATTCAGTTTTGGAGTTTGTGGGGGAGGCCATTGGGGATTTCCAGATGGTTGATTCAGACTCTTCTGATATTTTTAAGACCATGTATGCTCATATTCTTATGGAGGTTGATATTTCTAAGGGTCTCCCTGAGAAGATTACTTTGGCTTCTTCAAAAGGATCTTGGACCCAAAATCTTGATTATGAGGGTATTCCTTTTAGATGTAGGAAATGTCACAAGACTGGCCATCTTGTTTCACGGTGTTTGTCTGATAAGCTTAGATCAAAGAAAATGCCTTCCTGGTGGTTGGGGGTTTCTGAGCATCATTATATGGTTCAAAAAGCTTCCAAGGATGGGGGTGTGGCTGCTTGTTCTCCTCAGACTGATCATACATTGACTGATTCTATAGATGTTGTCCTTAATACTATGGATGTTGTCTTAGAGGTGGCTTTGGTTCAGACTGTTAATGCTATCCCTTTTGTTGATGTTGTCTCTGTCCATAACAGCAAGGTTGTCTCTAGCTCTGCTATGTTAGGAATTTAAGACCTTTGATAGAGAAAATTTGTTACTTAATATTGTGTTTTACTTTGATAATAGTTTACTGATTTATATTATTGTTGATATAGATATCACTGATTATATATGTGATGTGTGTTGCAGAGGAGAAGATGATATCGTATTGATTGATCGCTTTCCTCTCAACACATACTTCATTTAAATATCATTCATTCATAACTCCACGTAGAGACATGACTCTACGTGGCTGAGACCACGTAGAGCCATGTCTGTACATGGACGTGTCTCATATGAACCGATGCATAGCATATGACCCGATTAATACAGGGTATACGTTTAACTATTGATTAACTATCCACCGACAGTTACGTAGCAATTACATTATCTTTATCAATTGAGTCAATTACTTTCATTAATCAAGTCACTTGGTTAAATAGACCGATGTTGATTTAATTAACAATGATACATACATACATACATACATACATACATACATATATATATATATATATATATATATATATATATATATATATAATATATATATATATATATATACATATATATACATACACACACACACACACACACACACACACACATATATATATATATACATACATACATACATACATACATATGTATGTATGTATCTATATATGTATGTATGTATGTATGAACAATAACAATATAGATTATTTGATTATATCAATCAAATTGATGCTACTATTTTAACACTCCCTCTTAGTGAGAGTGGATTGATAAACAAAGGTATGAGTTTTAATAAATCCCTGACTTTAACTCGGATCTGGATTTTACTCATGTGATCAATCAGGATTTTTGGCATAATCTGAAACATAAATTCAACCTGATAAAATTTATCACAATCCCCGAATTTTTCGGAACTGGATTTAGTGATAAATATAGGTATCAAGGGGTGATCCCACAATAGTGTGTCCCACTTTTTTAGACATGCTGGTTTTTGCTGAAATAACACATTTTTAATAAAATATGATGATTTAAGCCTTGAGAGGTTCCATTTGAAGGAATTAATTACAAATGATTAGCTCAAAGCCTCTTAGATTAAAAAAACATTGATATAACATATATACTCCTCATTCATACCTACAATGGAGTCTCCTTTGCACCTATTAAAATGTTGACAAAAAATCACTTCGACTTTATGTTTTGGAAACTCAAATGAATCCATTTGAAAAACCTATCTATCTAGTTTGATGCTATTCATAACAAGCTTTCTAATGAATATAATTTTAATACATATTGAGTTCATTATCACTTTTAAATATTATTTTAACTAAACATAGGTTGTTTGGTCATTCAACAACCTGTCTCTTCAACACTTTGGGAAAAATAGTAACTTACAAATTTTTTTTTATGAAAAATATGTAGGAAAAGAGTATTTGTGTTACCTTTCTATACAAAAAATAAAAAATAAATTTCCATATACACAGATCAAGTTAGAGCGATCCAAGTGACCTTATGTCTAAATTATAGTTACTGTCACTTTAGAACTTAATAAACTATGAAATATTGACCCAAAATAAATGAAACCAATTGAATCCTTTAGATATTAAAATTAAAAATATAGTCTCAAAAGAATTACATTGTTATCATATTTTAAAAAAGTGTTATGTTTATCCAAGTGATAGTAACTCCTTAAAAAAAAAGTTTTTCATACAAACCACTTTTCGAAGGAGAAGGAAAAATGAATTTAAATGAATTTTAATATATTTTAAAAAATATATTTAGAAACTAGAAAGAAAATTTTAAAAGACTCTAGTTTACATCATCTTCAAATTCCTAATAGTTTTGCGACAACATGTATTCAAAAGTGAAATTTTTTCTCAGAATGTTGATCTTTGTGCCAAAGTTGGCCAAAAAGTAGGACACACTATTGTGGGACCACCCCAAGATATTCAGCGCAATCTAAATCAAAACTTGAACCTCTTGTTATCATAACCCCTAACTAAATTCAGAACTAGATTAAAGGATAACTAAAGCATATAGGTATCATGATATTTGACGCAATCATAATCAAAACTTGAACCTCTTATTATCATAACCCCGACTAAATTTGGAACTAGATTAGAGGATAACTAAAATCAAGCTATTGAAGGTTGTCACCTTACAATAGTGACTTTTTCACACAAGAAAGATCGTCATCTTTCAACACACAAAATATTGCAATATTAAATTTTAATTTTATTCATGAATATATAAATTACATAAAGAGATAGAATCTCATCAATTTAATCACAACTTAATCATACCAAGTTTATGTCTGAAGTACTCAATTTTCAACTTCGCAAGAGGTTTGATAAGAATATCAACATTTTGTTCTTCATTACTTATGTAGATGAGATTGATAATATCTTTGTCTACCATATCTCTTAAATAGTGATAAGGAATCTATATTGTTAAGAGGAACATTCTCCCTCTAATTCTCAATTTCATCATATTCTGTAATGTTCTCCCTCAGATTCTCATTTGATCCTTCTTTAGTGAGAATGGAAATCTTTAGAGCGGTGTCCTCTTCAAACTTGATGTCTCTACTAACTTCAATGGATTTCTATCCTGGTATGTATACCCTATACCCTTTTGTAGTTTCACTGTAGCCAACAAGTATTCCTCTTTTTTTGAAAGGGTCTAGTTTGATTCTTTTCTCTTTGGGAATATGAATGTATACGGGACATCCAAAGATTCTAAGATGACTTAGATTAGGTTTCTTTCCTGTAAAGGCTTCCTTAGGAGTGATGTTTTCTAGAATAGAGTGTGGGCATCTATTCTGAATATATACAACAGTGTTTGATGCTTTGGCCCAAAATGAAGTGTGAAGATTTTAGTCGTGCATCATGGCTTTAACAGCTTTAATGATAGTTCTATTTTTTTTTCTACTACTCCATTCTATTGAGGATTATAAGGTGTTGTATACTCCCTCTTAATCCCAACAGATATATAAAACTTTTTAAAAATTTTAGAAATATATTCACCTCCATTATCTGACCTTAGGATTTTTATTTTTCTCCCAGTTTGGTTTTCAACTAATGCTTTGAATTCTTTGAATTTGGATAACACTTCATTTGATTCTTTTAGTTTAAGAAAATAAATCCATATTTTTCTGGAATAATCATCAATGAAGATCACATAGTATGAGTAACCTCCTAGTGAGAGGGTCGACATAGGTCCACAAAAGTCAGTGTGAATGAGTTCTAATGTATTTTTTGTTTTATGTTCACTAGAGAGAAATAATTTTTTTTTATTTTTACCTAGAGCACATCTTTTACAAATGCTTGAATGAAATTTGAATTTAAATTTGATATCCCCATAGTAATATTCTTAAGGGAGGGAAGAGTGCTAAATCCGATATGACCTAGTCTTTGATGCCAGAGTTCATTAGTATTGGATACTTCATGACTTAGAGCTGATTTGATACTATTTCCTACTTTGTATAGGCTTCCATCTCTATATCCCAAGGAAATAGCATTTTTATTTTCTTGGAATGTGACACGATAGCCTTGATCAGCTAAGCTAGAGATGGAGACTAAGTTCCTTTTTATACCTAGTACAAATAGGACATCTTTCAATAGTAGAGTAGTCCCTGATTTCAACTTGAAAGAGCAGGTCCCGATTCCTTTTGCCGGATAAGTGGAGTTGTCTACAATTGTAACTTATTCAGGGGAATCTTCTTCTAAAGTTTCAAATTGATCTCTATGTCGAGAAGCTCCACTATCAATTATCCAAGTATTTTTGCTTGAGTTAACTTCACTTGATAACGCTAAGAAGAATAGTGATAATTTTGCTTCTTTTACTTCTGCTAATGCCGCTTGTATTTTTAACTTCTCAGGACAATATCTATGTGTATGACCAAACGTATCACATTTGAAACATTGTATTTTGGATAAGGCTCATTTGTGAACTTTATTGGAATTCCCCACAGGGTTTGTGTTAGTGTTTCCTTTCTTATGTTTGAACTTCCTTTTATTGCTTTTGAATTTTGAGTGGGTGTGAAGAGCTTGAATCTCATTTCCTTTGGTAGGCCCTATTCCTCTTGATATTAACTGAGATTTATCTTGAGTGCAATCATTCTTCAGTTGGTAAAACTTGGGTAGAGATGGATGTCATGTTATACATTGAATGAAGGATTCTCATGTGATGGGTAATCCTCTAAGAGCTATTAATGTTAGCTCCATGTCATCAACATTATTTCCAATGGCGGATAATTGATCCCTTAGTTCTGAAATCTAATGAAAGTAAGATGTAATTGTTTCCCCTTTGTTCATTTTGAGATTTAGAAGTTGTTGTTTGAGAGTAAGCAATCTTCTTGTATTGTTAATCTCAAATGTCTCTTGGATAGTCTTGAAAAATTCGTAGGAGGTTTTAAGTCTCACTATGGAGGGGAGAATATGGTCTTTAACAACATTGATTATAATTTTCTTTGCTTTGTTGTTATGTTTTTTCCAAGTTGTTTTTTCTATTTCTTCCTCAGGCATGCTTGTGTTTTCTTCAACATAAGAATCCAACTCAAGTTCTTGAAGTAGGGTAAGAATTTGAATTTTCCATGAGAAGAAGTTAGATGCACCTTCGAGTCTATCTTCTACTTTAATACTGCTGGCCATTTTAATTTCTCCTCCTTCTTTTATAGATAATTAGAATATAAGTTTTAAACTTTAAAGAATTTTCTTCTATTGAGGCTCTAATACCATGTTAGGAATTTAAGACCTTTGATAGAGAAAATCTGTTACTTAATATTGTGTTATACTCTGATAATGTTTTACTGATTTATATTACTGTTGATATATATATCACTGATTATATATTTGATTTGTGTTGCAAAGGAGAAGACGATGCCATATTGATTGATCGCTTTCCTCTCAACACATACTTCATTCAAATATCATTCATTCACAACTCCACGTAGAGATATGATTCTACGTGGCTGAGACCACATAGAGCCATGTCTATACATGGATGCATCCCATATGAATTAGCGCATAGCATACTACCCGATTAATGTAGGGTATACATTTAACTATCGATTAACTATCCACCGATAGTTACATAAAAATTACATTATTTTATCAACTGAGTCGATATCTTTCATTAATCAAGCTGCTCGGTTAAATAGACCATTGTTGATTTAATTAACAATGATATATATATATATGTATATATATATATATATATATATATATATATATATATATATATATATATATATATATATATATATATATATATATATATATATATATATATATATATATATGCATGTATGTATGTATGTATGTATAATAGAATAATAAAAACATAGCTTATTTGATTATATCAATCAAATCGATGCTACTGTTTTAACATGTTGTCTTATCTCCTGTTGATGTGGGTTTTGATGCTCATGTTTCATCTAGGAGGGTTTTGGGGGTTGGCGGTGGTACTACCCCTATCCCTTCTGTGATTGTTGATGTTGCCTGCCATTTAGTGGGCTCTTTAGGTTTATCTTTGGATTGGCAGAAGGCTGCTGAGAAGGTGGAGGATGGATATACATCAGTTAAAGGAAAAAAGTCAAATCCTCCAAACTTTCATTTGATATGTCTTTACGTTCTCATAAGGATGGACCGAAATGTAAATCTTGATGGTCCTTTTGTGTTTAGTTGGGCTGGTTTTTGGCCTTTTTGTTAGGAACTACGGTTAGTTCCTCTAGTTTGTTGGGTGGTGCTCCATAGTTGTTTTTTGATCCTTCGATGTTTTATCTTTCTTTGTACAAGGTTTCAAGTCCTTTCAAAACCTATTTTTACTTAATCAAAACTATAAACTAAATATTTAACCTAACCTAATAATATATTAAATAAATTTAAATAATTATTTAGTTTAATTTTTTTTAAATTATATGCTAATACAGTTAAAACTACAACTAAAGGCAAGTACTAGCCACTATGTGGCACTTGTTTAATTTAGTTATTGTGAAATGTAAGGCACCTAAGATGGAACATTAAATATATTTGTGAGCTAAAGTGTCCATTGGTAAGGGCTATTTAAATTTGTAGGTAATTATAATTTGTACTATTTGGGAATCTAAATTCCTTTGAGAATGAACTTACATTTTTATATGTAGAGATGGTATTTTTCATTTTTTAAATGTCAACTTGAGTTGGGGTATTGTCTACCATAATAGATAAACAATTTTATATGGATTTGGTACCCTTATATTTCATTTTATGAATTAGTGTATACTTTTTGTGAACTTGATTTTAGTATATCTGGTTTAATATATTGGATTTTATGTTTGAACTTAGGATGAATTTGGGTTGTAGACTGTATAGCTTTGCAATGCAATGAATTTGCCCACAAAAAATGGATGGTTACAACTTTAAGACCATGAGGGTGAAAGGATGAAACAAAGACCTGTCTAATACATCAATTCATTCATGTGGAGACAATGTGTGTTATTCATGTGTTTATAATCTTTACTCAATTTTTTGTTTTTCCATAAATCTATTATAAGGAGACAATATTATTTAAACAACGAGGTATCAATTGGGTTCCTTGATGTTACATGTAGGATTAGTTTTCAATTCAATTATGCTTAGGTATTAATGTCTTTAAGTATTTATAGGTTTATTCAATCCAAGTTGATACTCAAACTATTTCCAACATTAACGACTTAGTGACATAGCCAATCAATGTCAAGAATAGGGAGTACTTTATATGAGGATGGTGAATGAGAGATGGAAATAAGACTCCACATATTTATGCAAGCTATCTAATGATGATCATTACTATTTTAATGTCTTTATAGTTATGTAAGTATATTCTAAAATCTATAACTTTGGAATTATAAAATAAGAATTTAGAGGAAATGTTCCACTAATTTAGAGGCCATCTAAAGTTATAGATTTTTGTGAAGATGTTTGCATAAGTTTCAGACTGTAGGGACATGATTTAATGAAGTTTCAAAGGTTTGAACATGAAATGATAAAATTTTCATGTATAGAACTATTGAAGAAGGCATACAATATTCAACATGATTAGAAAATCAAGGATTTTTGGGCACACATAGGTACAATATTCAATGTGTATTTGTTCCATTTCTGATACATATCCAAATTGGATATGGGGATACATGAGTTGAGGAGGGACAAAGGAGTTTTTGGCTACTCTTCTTTTTAACCCATATTGTATTCTCTTAACAAACCATCAAACCCTTGTTATGTGAAGAAACAATATTTTCCATCATAGGAATCAACAAAGTGTTGCAATACACAGGGACACTATAACACCCGATAGCTTTGTGTCTCTACCCCACTCACTAGCTTTGCATCCCCATTCCCACATTTTCCCAAGGACAACAAGGGATGATTTTAATAAAGAAGTGCAGAATTGAGTTTTAGAGTACTTGTAACTTATTATTATGATATACAAGTGGAATGGGTAAGAAGAGACCAAGACAAAAAAAGACAACATGGAGGAGGATGCGGTGTTCTGATATTTTTTTTGTTACATACTAGATAAATACACTTTGTCCCTGTATTTTTACAGTCATCAACTATGGGGACTTTAGAAATCCTAAACTTGAAGAGATATATAACACATGCTAATTTCATGTTTGACTAGATAAAAATTATGATTTCTGATAGAGACTGTTGGAGATCTATGTCACACTTTTATAAAGGAAAAGGATGACAACATGCAAATTTTTCAAATTGAACGACATAAAAGTGGCATTTGTGTTTAGAATTTGAAGAGGATGTAAACTAATGAAATGTGTAAAATTTGATGAAGTTTATACTTATAATTTTTAAAAAAAAAATTGAACAAAATTGACATAGTTTTTAAATTTTTGAAGTCCATTTTTTTATTGCTGAAATATGCTAAAAATCTAGGGTCTAGTTCCCACCAAAAAACTATATGAAAATAATCTTTTTTTCCTCTTATTTTAGAATATGTTTTAGATGACATGTATAGCTAGTGCATAAAAAAACAAAAATTAGATTTCGGTATATAGTTTGTCTATTATAACTATCCAAAGTTGTTGTTATCCGAAGTTAATAGTTTTTTGTTACCGTGCTAAATTTGTTGGCATTATAATACATTGACAGTTGTAATTGTCACCAGCTATTGCATTTCCGTATAACTATTTCATTATTATGGTTCTGTATAACTGATCTTCAATGTATAAATTTCCTCCAGTGATGAATAAACATTATCGAATGCTTATCCTCCAATTCTCTCATGTGGTATCAGAGCCATGACAATCCTGATTTTAAATAGTGGTCTTTCTTATTCAACACATGATTGCTTTAGAATTTGAGTATTCACACTTGCAATAGTGAAATGGATTTTTCAAGAACTGTTACTCCATCAATGTGCTGGTTTCAAATCTTGAAACAGTTATTGAATAATTGGTAAGTTTGGCTTATGCTGTATGAAGCCAGGATATAATTGATTTGATAGAGAGTCTACTACAGAGTTATTGGTATTTGATGTAACTGAATGTATTGAGAAGCCACATCCAAGATCACGTTATTCTATACTCGATATCTGTATTGGAGAAAGGTGGTGAGTGCATGTTTAAATACATGCTCAAGATTGGAACCCGGTCCGCATAGTAAAGATCTCAGTTGTGGTCTAAGGAAGGTGGTGTAGGATTTCACAAATGTGCAAATCCACAGAAAGCCAAGATCACCTGCAAGAAAAATACCGGAAGCTAGAGTGAAAACCTGTGAGAGAGAGAGAGCTAGGGTTTTGAAAATCTCAGCGGAGTGAGAGCAAAATTATATTTCTCAAAGTATGAAACAATAATTACAAAAAGCAGCTTATAAGGTGAGAAACCGTAAAGCTGGAGAAAGCTAGGTTTGTGCATTTAATAATTAATAAACATATTAATTATTATGCACCTAAATGACAAGCTTAAGTGTAAATAGAATAATAGCGACCTTTAATAATTAAATCAGATAGACTTAATTATAAAGGTAAATTGACTATTACTCTAACACCCCCCCTTAAGCGAAGCTCAGGAGGAAACTAACCTAGCACAGCTATGAAAGCAAGAAATGGGTCCCGGCAACAAGGCCTGATCAGGTACCCAACTACAAAGAAATCTCCGTGAACCGGGGAAATAGAGAAAACCCAGTGGGAAAAACCCTACCCCAAAAAGAGATACAACAACATGCTGAAAGAAACATGAAGGAAGGAAGGCCTCAACAAGACCCCCCAAGGACAACTTTCGTCACCCCAAGCATAGAACGCAACTGAAGATAGCGCGGAGATGCAAAGGGTTTGGTGAAGATGTCAGCAACCTGCACGTCAGTGGGAATGTACTCCAAAGTGAGAACACCATCCTGAATCTGCTGACGAATGAAATGCATATGAAGCTCAATGTGTTTAGTGCGCTGATGCTCCACCGGGTTGCGGGAAATGTGAATAGCACTCTGATTATCGCACCACAGAACAGTGGGACGATCAGGAGAAAACCCAAACTCAGTCATCAACTGCCGAAGCCATAAAATCTCCTGACTAGCATGAACTACTGCTCTGTACTCAGCCTCTGTAGATGAAAGTGCTCGAGCATTCTGCTTCTTGCATGACCATGTGATAGGACCAGAGCCAAGACAAAAGACAAAGCCAGAAGTAGACTTCCGATCATCAACATCACCAGCCCAATCTGAGTCAGTGTAGCCAACAATGTGAGGAGCCCCTGATGTGTAGTGAATGCCATACATAAGTGTGCCCTGAATGTATCTCAAAATACACTTGGCAGCTTGCCAATGACTCTCATGAGGCTCATGTGAGAACCGAGAGACAAGACCAACTGCAAAGGAGAGATCAGGATGAGTGTGTGTCAGGTATAAAAAACTGCCAACCAACTGCCGATACAAAGTAGCATCCACTGAAGGCGTAGTGCAAGAGGTAGACAAAGTAACACCCGACTGAAAAGGTGTGGGAGCAGACTTGCAATCAAGCATATCAAAGCGCTGAAGCATGTCAAGAGCATACTTTTGCTGGTAAACAAAGATCCCAGTAGGTGACTGAACAATCTACAGACCCAGAAAGAAGTGTAAAAGACCAAGGTCTGTCATCTCAAACTGCTCCATCAATGCGCGCTGAACATCCTGAATCATAGAAGAGGAGCTACCTGTGATGAGAAGATCATCAACATATAGCACAAGGATCAAAAACTCATCCTCAAGACGCTGAATGTAGACTGTAGGATCGGAATGACAGCGTGTGAATCTTGTAGAAAGCAAAAAAGAGTCCATCTTCTCATACCAAGCCCAAGGGGCCTATTTGAGACCATATAAAGAACGCCGAAGTCTGCAAACCAAGGAGGAATCCTGCACAAATCCCTGAGGCTGCTCCATGTAAATCTCCTCACTAAGATCACCGTGTAAGAAAGCACTCTTCACATCCATCTGAAAAATGGGCCATCCCTGAGAAGCTGCGAGGGATAAGACAAGGCGAATAGAGTTCATCTTGGCGACAGGGGCAAATGTCTCAGTGTAATCAATGCCCTCAACCTGTGAAAAACCCTTCGCAACAAGACGTTCCTTGTACTTATCAATAGAACCATCAGCAACAAACTTAGTACGATACAACCACTTGCATCGCACTAGCTTTCTTCCCTTAGGAAGAGAACAAAGATACCAAGTATGATTCTTCATCAAAGAAGAATACTCCTCCTCCATAGCACTGTCCCACTCAGTATGTCCTGTCACTAACCCAAATGTCTGAGGGTCACCACAAATAGCATGACTCAGAAGACTAGAACCTGTAATATGAGACCGGGTGCGACGAGAGGTGGAAGGGTCACCAGCCAGAGATCCTGCAGCATCAACTGTAACATGAGCCCATCTAGGCATCAGTAGAGGATCCTGTGGTGGAGGTAAATGGGGATCACCAAGATCATCATCGTCATCATCCTGAAACACAACTGGAAGAGATGAGGGAGTAGTGGTAAGTGAAGTAGACTCTGGAAGCGGGGTATCTACTGCAGGAAGGCGCTCATCAAACTGGACATCCCGTCGAAACAGGACCTCTCTGGAATCAGGGTCAAACAACCTATATGCCTTAACATCCTCGCAGTAGCCAACAAAAATGAGGTTTCGGCTCTTCCGCTCCATCGCTCTCCTCTGAGCGGCAGGCACAAATGCCCATGCTTCACTACCAAAAACTCGGAATGAAGATACATCAGGCTTGACATGAGACCAAGCCTCCTCAGGAGTCATATGTCGAACTGCCTTGTGAGGCATCCGATTCTGAATATAGTTGGCACAATTGACTGCCTCTGCCCAAAAAGATGAATCCATGGACCTGGACTGTATCATACAATTAGCCATCTCTCGAAGTGTTCTATTCTTTCTCTCTGCCACACCATTCTGCTGAGGGGTGTAGGGCACTGAAAACTGATGTTGAAGACCATGTTCAGAGCAAAAATCCCTGAAAGCCTGGTTCACATACTCCCCCCCATTATCTGTGCATATCCGGTGAATAGAAAGACCAGATTGCTTCTCCATAAATGTCTTAAAGACTCGAAATGAAGCAAAGACATCAGACTTGTACTTCAAAAAGTACACCCATGTGCACCTAGAGAAGTCATCAATAAATGTGAGCACATATCTGGCACTAGAAAAAGAAGGAGTAGGAAATGACATGAGGTCACTGTGAATCAACTCCAATGGTGCCAAAGCACGAGTAGCTCATCCTTGAGGAAAAAGATCCCTATGTTGTTTGCCAAGAACACAACCCTGACAAACCCCATCAGTGCAAGTAATCTGTGGAAGCCCAAGAACAAGTGCCTGTGTGCTCATCTGCTGAAGATATCTGTAATTGACATGGCCCAAACGCTCATGCCAAAGTCTACTCACTGAATCTGCATGTGCTATAAGACAGGAACCTGTGCCAGCAGAAGACTCAAATCCATCAAATCTGTATAGTCGGGATGCAGTGTCAACACTCCCAGTAGCCACAATCATCTCAGTATCATGTAAGTCCCGAATAACCACATCATGTGGTGAGAACTCAACTGTCTTACCAGAGCCAGAGTGGAAAATCTGATAGATAGACAAGAAGGTTCATCGAAATGTCAGGGACAAAAAGAACATCCTGAAGAGAACCCCCAGCTAATGCAACTAAACCAGAACCCAAAATAGAAAGATGAGATGAGTTCCCAACAGCAATCTGCGAAGTAGTGCAAGGAGCAAGTGAGGTGACCAACTGCTGAGTGTGAGTCATGTGGTGAGAAGCACCGGAATCAAGAATCCAGGTGGGCCCAGAAGTCATAGCTCATGCAGTAAGAGCATGACCTTTCCCTGCAGGGGAGGAGGTGGACTGGGGAGCTGAAATGTGATGCTCCTGCATGGCTTCCTCTAAAGCCTCCAAACGTTTCCAACACCTGGAAATGGGATGTCGATCCTTTCCACAAAAGCTACAGGTCTCAACTGATTTCTTCTTAGTCTTGGAGGTAGACTCAGTAGACTTCAAAGAAGATTTACCCGTAGAAGGGTTAGCTGGAGGTTTTGAATCATTTTTCTGTGCAGGTTTGGAGGAAGACTCATTGCCTGTGGAATCTTTCTTCGGTTTGCCTTTCTGTTTTGGTTTCCCCTGTGAAGACTGAGCAACCAACGCTTGGCTAGAAGAGCCAGAAGCATCCATCTGTTGGATCTTTGCCTGTTCCCGTGTCAACCGATCATAGAATGTCTCAAAAGAAGGCATGGTGTGCCTAGCACCCAAAGCATCCATAGTGGAGTAGAAAGTGGAAGAAAAGATCTGATACTGTCCTCGCAACTTTGAGAGTATCAAGAAGATACACTCATCATCTGTCTTTGTTTTCCCACATCCCTGCAAAACTGAACGTAGAGACTTGAACTTCATCAAGAAGTCCTCAATGGTGGGAAAGCTGGTAAGTGTCAAAGTAGTCAACTCTGCATCAAGCTGAAGTGCCCGGAACTCATTAACTATGCCAAACAAATCTGAAAACTTTCCCCAAATGGCCCTAGGAGTGGTCAAACCAT
Organism: Chamaecyparis obtusa; assembly: GCA_027943335.1. NCBI lineage: Eukaryota > Viridiplantae > Streptophyta > Pinopsida > Cupressales > Cupressaceae > Chamaecyparis > Chamaecyparis obtusa. The sequence continues at coordinate 3,626,562 of BSBK01001913.1, forward strand.
CCAAGTGAAAGAAGAGACTGTCTGAGATGTTCAGCGCAATCAAGCCCATGGCTTCATCCATCTTATTCCTGTGCTGTAGAACCTCAAAAGGACGTTGTAGGACAGGTTGGTGTTCATCCAGACATGACCATAAGCCACATGACATGAGTAGCCTGGTCATGTGTGCTTTCCAAGTGTGGTAATTATGTGGTATAAGCCGGGCCACAGATGGGTCCGACATTGAGAGAAAGAAAGACGGAAGTAGAAGGGTCAATTTCTGAAAGTAAATGATAGAAAGAAAATGCACCCCCCCCACAAAGTAGGATTCTAACCCCCGTACAGCAAGTAAACAACCACTGAAAGTACAAAAAAAACTAGAGAAAAACTTGGAATACCGGATGCAGAGTAGGAGGTAAAATGAAGCCTCTACTTCAACGCTGAAAATAGGTGCTCAAATTGTGGAATCAATAAACAAAACTAGCACCATCACGTCCATCTCAGAAACACCTTTCCGGCAATATTTTGTTTTCCAAAAAATGATACCGGATGCTCAAGATATGGGCAAAAAACCAACTGCCTCTCAAAAAAATACCTCTGAAAAAACACAGAGACTAGGCTAAAATTGACGGCCGTTTGGCCATCGCTGGCCGTCGGCAGCGCGGCGGTGGCGAGATGGTGGCACCACCGAAGGAGGTAGAGCGCGGGCGGTGGGTGAGCCGGGTGCGGGCGGCGCCCTGGCTGAGAGGAGGCGGAGGCCGAGCGCGGCGGCTCAGCGGCGGAGCCCGGCGGCGCAGCGGGGGCGCACGGGTGGCGCGCTGCCCAGCGGCTACGCACGGGCGGCGCGCGAGCTGAGCGCGGGCGGCGCGGTGGCAGCCCACCGGATTTTGATAAAAAATGCATTTTTTAAATTTTTTTTCGAGGTTTTGCCTCGGTTTTTGAGCCGTACAGCCCTCGTAGGCTCAAAAATTTTTCCTGGGGTCACGGAGACCAAACGTGGTCGAGTTTTATGTGATTTCGACTCTCCCAGGCCTTCTGAACGCAATGGTGGCGTCCGTTTCTACTTAATCTACTCCAGAAGCTTGTGCCTTCTTCAAAGTGACAGAAAACCTTAGAAACAAGCTGTGGCTGTCATCTTCGAATCCAGGCTTCAAGAACTTCAACTTCGGCAGCGGCAGGGAAGCTCTGATACCATGTAGGATTTCACAAATGTGCAAATCCACAGAAAGCCAAGATCACCTGCAAGCAAAATACCAGAAGCTGGAGTGAAACCCTGTGAGAGAGAGAGAGCTAGGGTTTTGAGAATCTCAGCGGAGTGAGAGCAAAATTATATTTCTCAAAGTATGAAACAATAATTACAAAAAGCGGCTTATAAGGTGAGAAACCCTAAAGCCGGAGAAAGCTAGGTTTGTGCATTTAATAATTAATAAACATATTAATTATTATGCACCTAAATGACAAGCTTAAGTGTAAATAGAATAATAGCGACCTTTAATAATTAAATCAGATAGACTTAATTATAAAGGTAAATTGACTATTACTCTAACAGGTGGGATGCAATCATAGTCTATGTAGGAGCCATGAGATATGTATTAATCAGCAAAGGTAAATATGTTTGGTGAGTTCTGATTCTGCGAGTGGGAAGAGTAATATATGATAGCTTTTGCAAATTGACACTGTAGTCATAGGTACTTTTTTCTTATCTTTAGTATCTACAAATATTGAACAATAGATTGAGTGAGTTGTTTAATGAAGGCAACATAGACAAGGCATTAAGGTAGAAAATAGATGCTGAAATGGTGATGTCCATCATTTTCAATGATTTCTTTATGTTTTCATTGTGAAGAATGACTATTAGGTGTTTGGTATCAATTTATGGAGTATTTTGGATAAATACAAGAGAAATGAGAGTGATTGCAATGAAGTTCCAAGGGCACATTGTCATTTGAGTTTAATTGAAATACTTGGGGTTTCTCAAAGATAAGATTATTTGAGAGTTTATTTGTTGTTGAGTTTTGTGAAGTCTTGGAGTCATAAGGGTAGCTTATGTGGTTGGAAGTTTGGGTCTTTTTCACATCAAAATATGATTTAAATGTGTTATGGAGATACAAGATTTGAAAATAATTGTAGCTAGGATTGAAGTGTGTATCATTGTCATGGGGACAACATTCAATCTAATTAAGGATGTTCATGATAACCATGGTAAAGAGCTTGTCTAGAAGTGTTTCAATTTGGCTCTCAAGGGTTGTATTTCAACCTCTAGTGCTACTTTGGGAGGTTAATATGTAACCTACATATCTGGAGGTTGGTAGCATTCAAGGATGGAGGATTTCCATCATCTCAAGCTAGCTTCTCACTTTGAGATGGTGTTCTGCATGAGAAGCATTTTTGGCTTTCTATTTTTGTTTTTCTTTCTAATGCTGACAAATTTGAAGAATGTATGTCTTGTGAAGACTCATTTTGGAGACAGGTATAAGATTTGGTAGTGCACTCAATATGAATTGTTGTCAAGCGAGCTGCAGAGTATATGATTGAGAATTATACCCTTTCACGGTCATTAGACAATGATAGAGATCTATCACATCTCTTAGGAATCATTGTTGAATAATTCAAGACTTTGATTTGAAAGTTTGGGACTAAGAGCTTAAGAACACAACTCAAAGCTACACCTTTCCAAGGGTCACAAGATAGCTTGATGGAGCCTTGCATGATTTAGGATTTGCAACTTCAAAAAGAAGATTTTCTGAATATATGTATTCATATTATGTAATCAACATGTTTTGTTATGTAAGCCTTAAGGGGGGGATCCTTAGGGAAAAGCAATTTTGATGTGTTTTTAGGATCAATGTATTAAGGGGGGGAATGTAGGCATTATAATACATTGACAGTTGTAACTGTCACTGGCTATTGCATTTCTGTATAACTGATCTTCCATTTATAAATTTCCTCCAGTGATGAATAAACATTATCGAATGCTTATCCTCCAATTCTCTCAAAATTTTCCCTATCAAATCTACACCATTAAAAAAAAAATTATATATTCTTGAAGAGGACTCTCTCCTCTAGTGTTAAATATAAAGTTTAAATTTTGCTAACATGATTTGTTATTTTTAATTTTTTTTGAACGAGCATGTTCTTAAATGTTAAAATACCTACTTGAAGTATTTTCAACTTATAATATATTATATGAAATCAAAACATAATAAAAATTACATGACCATAATCTGAACTCCGAGCTCTACAAAACGGTATTTTTAGAGTTTACAAAAAGTTAAATTTTGACAAAGAATTAAGATCCAAAAGTGAGAACTTATGATAGTCACATTTTTTTTCTTATTTGGCTGCCACATGGGAAGCCACTTAGATAGGTTCAATCGAACCGGTTCCAGCTGGAACCAGTTCGGTCGAACCCATTTCGATCGGACCTAAGGAGGACCAGACATGGTCCCGTGGATGACCATGCCCCTCGAAACTCATATTTTTAAATATTGTTTTATGAATTAAAATAATTGGGAAATTTATAAAATTCAGCCTTAAAATCATTTTTTAAGAGTTTTAATAGTTTTTTCAAATTTATTAATTATTTTATTTTTAATTTAAAGATTGTTCAATTAATAAGTTTGAATTATGAACTTATTAATATTATTTTTTATTTTTTTGGGAAGAATTGTTATTTGAATTAAAAATTTTGACAAATTGATAAAATCCATTAAGAATAAATGATTTTTTAAATAAAATCATTTTTTATAGAGTTTTAATGGTTTTTTTCAAATTTATTAATTGATTTAGTTTTTTTTGTATTTTTTATTAAAGAATTGTTCAATTATTACTTGAATTATATGGTTTTGTGAAATGAAGCTCTCAACCTGAACACTTTTTGCAGGTGAATTGAAGCTCTCAATCTGAATAGTTTTTGCAGGTGAATTGAAGTTCTCAATCTGAACAGTTTTTGCAATGGAGAATAAAAGGAATAGAACAAAAAAATATGATTGAATAAGGGATGACAAAATGAAAGGTCATACAAAACATAATCAAGATCAACCTATTGAAGTTCAAGATCAACCTGTTGAAGTTCAAGAAGAACCTATTGAAGTTTAGGAAGAACCTATTGATATTCAACAAGATGCAATTCAAGCAAGGGAACAAATTGGTAGTTCCAAAGGTGGAAATATATCTTTTGGCATGGGCAATTTGATGGAGATGAATTCGGATTCACTTTTCAGTCAAATTTCATCTGAATAAATGTTCTCTGAAAGTACAATTAAAATGCATTGCAAAAAACTTTGGGATGAATATTTTAAAAATAAAAGTATGGTTGGAAGAGCTCAATTATTTGTTAGGTTATTCAGGAAAAAAGAAATAACACCTGTTTTGGAGTTGTTGGGTGTTGATAACAAGAAAAACTCAAGAGACAATGTAAATCGAATAATAGTTGAAACTTTGCAAGATGCATTGAGCGACATTAATAACTCAAGTCGAGGAGTCGATTTAAGTGTTGTATGTAGAGCATTGATGAATACTTTATCTAGTACAAGGTTAACATAGAGAAAAAAAGTACATGCAATTTTTGATTTACTGAATGTATCTAGAAGAACTATTCAAAGATATATCAGGAAGAGAAATATGTTAGATGAAAAAATTGAAAAAATTGGGTAAATATTTGCAGGCTTCCTTGAAAAGATAAAATTTCTGAAGATGCGAAAAAATTGGTCATTAAATATTGGACCGCTCACTCTCATGTTTCTTCTAATAGAAGGGATACAATACAAATGAAATATGAAGAGACTGGTATGAAAAATCCACATCAAAAACATTTTATAGATACAACACAAAGTGAATTATTTGAAGCATTCAAGCAATAATTTTTAGATGTGAAAATATGTCAAAGATTGTTTGAGAGGTTGCGCCCTCTCTTTGTACGCATAAATAAGGTTCGTGAAACTTTTTGTTTTTGAAATCATGTTGAGTTTCATCTATACTTGAAATCATATAAAAAAGTTATGGCAGTTCTTGATTCAAATATGGTCATCCCTAGAAGTACGACACAATTTGTGAAGTCTATTTTATGTGATAAATTAGAAGATTTAGATGAGTTCAAAGTATAGTGTATAAAGAATGCATGTAGTGATTGTGGAGATTTGCATAAATTTCTATTGCAAATTGAGAATATTAATGTTTCAACACCAATTTTTTAGAAAAGATTTTAATATGAGACATATCGAACAAAGAGTGGAGATAAATATGTGATCAGTGCAAAGTTAACCTATTCAAAATAGGTGTAGACATTCAAAAATTAGTGAACATGAATCTAACTACATATTCCTAAGCTTAAATAGAAAAAAAATGCAAAGACACTCAGATAGAGCTTAAACGGGAGCACCCTATCACCGTATGATTTTCTCTCACTTTAGGGATGTGGGTGTGCTCTCTAAACACTTGGAGCATGTCCCTAATGATTTTAGGATGGATTGGGATTGATTAGATACCACAAGAACCCCATAGAAATAGGTATAGAACACCTGATTTACCCCTAAGGCCTCAAGGATCCAAATGATGTTGAAATGAAGATTAAGCTAGAAATGAGTAATATAAGGTAGATTTTAGACCAAATGAGATGTTATGCTATGAAAATAATGCTAAAAAATGAATCAAACTGAGTTAATCCATTAGTTCTAAGCTATGATGAGCTATGAAAGCACAAAATAGAGTTAATTCTAACAATTTATGCTAAAGTTTAAGGATCTAGAGCTATTCTAGCATTATAATTTTACTATGAAATGAAAGATGAAATTGCTTATTTGGTCTTGGAAGGGGAGAGTATTTATAGGATTTTGGGAAGGTTTTGGGAAGGGCTTGGGTTAAGAGGATGAGTTAGAGTCAGGGGTAAGGTTAGGGGTAGAGTTAGAGGTAAGGTTTGGGGTATGGTAAGGATTACCTTGGGTTAGGGTTGCTCAAACATGTGTGAGAAACACTAGGGAAGTGTGCAAGGGGAAAAAATATGGAAGAAGAGACACGGGTCTCTTTATGAGGCTATAAGAAGCCTTAAAGAGTGTGTAAGAGGCTTTTAATGAGTGTGTAAGGCTCATTCAGGGAAGGGTTTGACTAAAAGTCAATGAGACTTGGATTAGCTTAGGAAAAGTAGGAAACATCTCCTAAATTGGTTTAGGGAAGATTGGAAGGGTTTAGGAAAGGTTAGAAGATTCTAAGCTTTTGAGGCTTTAAATAAATATAAAATTTATTTAGGGATTATGACATCATTTATTGAATATTGATTCAATAAAGAGAGGAAAATCACTTAAAATTGATTTAAATTCTTTGGGGACAAATCTTTTAATTAAATGTGCTTAATTAAAATACATGGATTTAATGGCATAAAAATATATTAATTAATTAAATAATTAATTAATTAATAAATGATGATGTCATGAGGGGTTTTCAAAAAATAAAAATACTTTTATTTTCTAAAGGATTTTTAGGTGTCTACATTTTGCCCCTCTTTGATGTGATGCCACAAGTGGCGTAGCATCAAAGACAAGAAAATAAGATGCCCCATGCTAGAATTTAGAGGAATAAGGGGTTGTGCCCCCTCAAGAAAATAATGTAAAGAGAAAACTTTATGGATTTTTCTTGAAAGAAAATAGAAAGGAGGAAAGGGAGGAAGGAAGAAGGGGGGATAAATAACCAAACTTCCAAGAGCAAAGATGGACGAATGCAATATGAGAATGCAGCTGCATGAGGGATACAAGATGAAAGATAAAATCTATATGATGCAAGATGCAGGGGATTTTGGGAAGCTCCAAGAGTAAATGTGGAGAGCACAACCTAGTTTGATATAGCAATGCTATAGACCTGCCAAGGTTACGAAAGAACACAAGGCCTTGTCACCAGTGTTGCATATGACTGACACAAAAAAGACAGAGTTTCCCCAGCATCACACATGATCCCGAGAAGGAGGCATGGTAGAAACGATGCTAGATAAACCACAAGCAAACAACATTTACCAAGTGCACCATGTAATCGAGTAGATCACATGTGAACCGTGCAAGGGTCACATCCAAATGACTCGCGAGTAGAAGAAAAAGATCAAAAAGACCTTGCCCCAAATTGCCCCCATTCGCAGTGCACCATGATATAAAGGATCATGGAAACTTTGAAGAGAGAAACAACAAGAAGCTATAAAAGATTAACAAGATCCAAAGGACAAAATCCAAGACCAAATGATAACTCCAAAAGACATCCTTTGCCAAGGAGAGGGATTGATTTGATTGATGGTGGGAAGATTGGTCTGAACATGTGGAAGGATACATCGACATAGACCTGGTGTGATTGGTGGAAGATTAAATTTGATAGGAGAAAGGATACATCCTCAAGGACCTACTGATTGATGAGAGAATGAGTGTTGTTGTTCGCTAGCAAATGATGAAGTTCAAGGATAACCACTATGATCAAGGATAGTCAACAATTGATTTTTTTGAAGTACAAGGCTGGATGGGACAAGATTTATGATCAAATATGATTGCAAGAATGACAAGGATATGTACAACAAGATAGGATGATTATGTACAATGGATGAGAAAATATTTACAACCGATATGTATAGAAGCTCAAATTTGGGATAGGAAGATCTCGCTATACAGGATATGTATAGGATATCATGTAGAAGATATGTGCAAGATATGGTACAAGATATGTGCAAGAGGGATGGTAGATTTGCTTGAGGATTAAAAGAGGAATGTTGAGGGATGGTGGTGGGGATGGGGATGGTATAAAAAGGATTGGGTTTTGGGATGGGGGAGATGGGAGTTTGATAGATAATGACTCATTCCACTATGTATGGCACCTATTTTCTAGGTTTTCACCAACATACTTGTCCAAGGCACTTGAATTGCCAAGTTTTCACCATTAGATGATTATTTTTCTTTTCTTTTTTTTTCTTTTTTGATTTTTTGTATTTTTCTGCTTTTTTAAATTTTTATAGATTTTTAGAATATGTAAGATCTGGTTTAGGCATATAACCTCTTTAGATGTATGATTTTGATTGGATCATTCAAAGGCTCAACTTCTGGTGTAGATAGCTAATAGGCTCCAGAGTTGAAGCATGCTATGACAGCATAGGGGCCTAGCCAAGTAGGCTCAAAATTGCCTTTCTTTTCTCAATGTGCTTGGACCTTTTGATTTTCTTTGAGGACCATGTCGCCAACTTGGAACTGTCTAGGATAGACCATCTTGTTATAAATCCTTTTGAGTTGATTCGAGTATGCAATCAGATGATCATAGGCTTGTTGTCTCTTTTCATCTAACAGGTCCAGCTCTGTGAGACATGCGACACGGTAGTCTTCATCAATGGTGTAGTTCTTCATGGAGAGTCGCAATGATGGGAGCTCAACCTCGATGGGTAGAATGGCTTCAGAACCATATACAAGGGAATATGGGGTTGTTCCTGTGGGAGTGTGATAAGAAGTATGGTAGGTCCAGAGGGTGGGATTTATTTAGAGGTACCAATCATGACCAGAATCATTGATAACCTTCTTGAGGATTTTTAGAATGGTTTTATTGGTTGCCTCAGCTTAGCCATTTCCTTGAGGGAAGTATGGACTGGAGAAATAGTGATAGATGTGGAGTCTAGCACAAAGATCATCCACATGCTGGTTTTCAAAAGGTGTACCATGGTCTATGAAGATGGTGGATGGTATGCCGAAGCAGCAGATGATGTGCTAAAGGATGAACTTGGATATTTGGATGCCAGTAGTGAGGGTGAGTGGAATTGCCTCAACCCATTTTATGAAGTACTTTGTGGCAGTTATGATGTACTTATGTCCATCTGAGGAAAGGGGAGCGATTAACCCAATGAGGTCGAAGCCCCAACATGAAAATGGCTAAGGTGGCGCAATGGGCTATAAGTTTTGTGCTGGTGCATGAATCAAATTTGCATCATGTTCCATGGTAGGCCAATAGTACCCAACTCAAATCAAATGCTTGGCTAGAGCTATGGAGCTCATGTGGGCACTGCAAATTATAGTGTGGACCTCTTGTAATGCCAGGACAACCTCATTTGAGTCTAAACACCTAGAGAGAATATTGTGATATCCTCGATGATAAAGGGTGTTGGCTACAAGAGTGTAGTGGGAAGCTCTTTGAATTAGGTTTTGGCATTGGTTATTGGTGAGATGAGGATATATGATACCATTCTTTAGATATGCATGGATGTTGTGCTACCATGGGGACTAAGGACCAACCAAGACACACACCATTTTTGCATCAACGTTCTCATAAGCAGGTGTGTGTAGCTGCTTGACTAAGAATTCATATTGTGATGAGCCACGTGGGATCTCTAGCAAGGATCTGATGGTTTCCATTGCATCAGCCCCTTTGTTCTGAAGTTATGGTATCTACGTGAACTGTAGATTTAGGAAATGCTCATTTAATTTGTCCACCAGTTCTTTGTAGGTTAGCAACTTGTCATCTTTTATCTGAAATTCTTCTAGGACTTGCTTGATAATTAGCTACAAGTCTCTAAAAACTTGTAGTTCTTTTATGTTCCATTGAATAGCCATTTTGAGGCCTGAGATGAGTGCCTCATATTCTAGAATGTTGTTAGTACATGGGAATCCCAATTTGAATGATTTTGGAATATAGTCACCTTGAGGTGTGATAAATAGGATTCCTACCCCTAATCGATGTGATGTATAGGAGCCACCAAAGTAAAGCTTTCATATGGGTTGTTCTTCGATCATACATAGATGCTCATTAGGGAATTCCATGATTAGTGGGTACGCATCCACTAGAGGTGCTTTTGCTAGCTGGTTGGCAATTACTTGCCCTTTTATTTCCTTCCAATCGATGTAATGGATGTCAAACTTGCTGAGTAGCATGACCCATTTTTCCATACGACCTGTGAGAGTTGTCCTTAATAAAAAATACTTGAGTGGGTCCACCTTTGAAATGAGCCTGATTGTGTGGCTAAGCATGTAATGTCTAAGCTTTTGAGTGGCAAAGACTACTGCAAGGCATGCTATCTCCATTGGTGATTAATTCAGCTCATAGACAACTAGAGTTTGACTGATATAATAGATGGCTCTCTCTTTGTTATTATCATCATGTTGTGCTAAGAGTGCTTCTAGTGCTGTAGTGGTTTTCGAGATGTATAGTATGAGAGGGCATCCTAAAACTGGTGGTACAAGGATGGGAGAGTTGGCTAGATATTCCTTGAGATTTTCAAAGCTTCTCTGATAGACAAGATCCCATTTGAAGCTTGTGTCTTTATGGAGTAGGTGCGTGAAAGGTTGGAACTTGTCTCCTAGCTATGATATGAATCGTCACACTGATTGGATCTAATTTCCTTGTAGACTCTTGAGATGCTTGAGCATTCTTGGTGGAGTCATTTATGTTATATCTTTGACCTTTTTGGGGTCAATCTCTATGCCACACCATGATACAATGAAACCTAGAAGCTTTCCAGATGTTACACTAAAGACACACTTCTTCAAATTCATCTTCAAGCCATAGTGATGGAGACGATGGAACACACTCTCAAGGATGTCTAGGTGTTCACATTGTGTTTTAGATTTTGCAAGAATATTGTCCACATAGTCCTCCAGGATTTTGTGGATCATGTCATGGAAGATGGATGTCATTACTCTCTGATATGTGGCTCCTGCATTCATTAGCCCAAATGGCATCATGTTATAATAGAAGGTGCCCCATGGTTTGGTGAATCTTGTTTTGTGTTGATCTACTTTTGCTATTTGGATCTAATTGTTTCTTGAGAAGCCATCCATGAGTGATAACATCTCATGGCTCATTGTAAGATCTACAATCATGTCTATATTGGGTAGCGGGAAATCATCATTAGGACATGCTTTGTTTAAATCTTTGAAGTTAGTATAGATTCTAATCTCTCCCGAAGGCTTAGTGATAGGCACCATGTTAGATATCCATTCAGAGTAGTCTATAGCTCTGATAATCTTGGCTTGGAGGAGCTTCTATAACTCTATTTTTACCAATAGGGCTACTTTAGGATGCATTTTGTGTAGCTTCTACTTTACTAGCTTGGCATTGGGGTGTACTACAAGATTGTGTACAACAAGACTTGGATCAAGCCCTGGCATGTTCACATATGACCATGCAAAATTTAAAACTGATTCTCTAAGAAGCATAGTGAAAGCCATTTCTTTACCCTCTGTTAGAGATGCTGCAATGTAGGTGATTCTCAGACATTCTTATGTGCCCAAGTTGACTAGTTTGGTTTCCTCAATGATGATAGGTGACTGCTCGGGTCTGTAATCCTAGATAGGAGGAAGAGGCAAGTCTCCATCTTCTAGCACCTCAAAGAGGTTTTCACTAGAAGATATGTTCTTTATTTTATATTTTTTGGAATAAGAATGTGCCCCAGAGGGGTTTTCACATAAGGACTCATTCTTTTCTTTTTCTTTTTCACTTTTACAGCTAAAGCTTGCCTCCTCCCCAAAATATCCTTTGGGGTCAAGCTTGCAGACATGAGTGGCTTCTAGATCTTGATCTTCTTGTTGGCCCGATGCTCCCATGAACCTTAGGAACGCTTGCATTCTTTGGAACTCATCGATGTGTGTGATGCTTTATTGGTCCCAGTCTATGAGTTCAAGGTGGATGAGGGGTAGTTCTATGAGGTTAATGGAAATTTGTAGGAGGACAAAAGTTCCTAGGAGAGTATCATCGTCAAAGATGTCATCATATGATTTCTTTATTTTCTCTTTGGGAATGTCTTTGATCTCTATGAGGTCATCCTGGCTATTAAAAAAGGGAACCTTGGTCATGTTGGTGCCCCTAGTTATAGTATTGGGCTCTTGTATATGGAGGTGAGGGGTATTGAAGCCAAGACCTTTATGTTGTAGATTCTTTGATTATGTGATGGGGTCTTTGCTTATGCCTTCTTGTGGTCCTAGACCACCGCCTTGATATTTCCATTTCTTAGTGGTGTACTTGTGCGATTGTGGATATTTGTCTTTGAAGTAACCAAGAAGTTGAGTGTCAAGTGGTGGAGGATCTCTGTACAACCACCTATGGATGTCAAGGTCCATCTCTTGATAGTTTATGTTACCATGGGATTCAAATGTCATAGGCCCCATTTGCTTGATTTCATGATTATCTTCAATAGGCTTACTTTGGTTACTCGGTGATCTGAATTGTTTTGTCAATTCAGAGGACAATACCCATGAAAATATTTAAGGTATTGTAATATATCACAATACATGTGAAATACTGAACAAAATACAGATAGGATTACAAACTAAAACACGATGCAAATGAATTTCCTTTTTCATTAAAAACTATATTACATCCATACAAATTTGGACAATCTCGTAATGGAGATGTTAGCCTACAAATCAATCTATTTGGGAAAACCTGTGGTGAGATTGTGTGCCCGGCAAACCCATGGTGAGGTTGTATGCCCGAGTTCATGTAAATTGGGCAATCCCATGATGGAGATGTATGCCTATGAACTCAAAAGATGTGAATTGGAAATCTCCGTAAATGAGATGTATGTCCAAAATCTTTCTTCAAAATATTTGAATTGAGCCTCTTTATACATCTTTGAAGAAGGTGGATGGTCACAACATCTACACCTTCATGAAAAATTGAACGGACAATTCAAGAATTGAAAAGTCATTACAATTGAATAACAACAATGACTAATTAATATATGATTTTAAAATAATGCCCCTTTAATTCTGATCATTCCTCCCCTCTTACAAGGCAATGGGCCCCATTGCCTTATCACCTTCCAAATTCACTCTATCTTCAATGTGCTTGCCTAGATGTGCTATGCCCCACCATGGTGGAATTGATATGATGAGTTCTTCATTTTTAGCAAGGTTGTCGGTATTCTCACATTTGCAAAGCTTGGTGGGTATAGTAGCTGTCTTAATAATTTGGATGCAAGGTTGTCGAACCTTGTGATGAGAATCCATCTCATCGTACATTTGTTCAACAGCACCATTCAATCTAATGCCGAGGACATGAAATGAACACCACCTTTCTGCTTCGATGGCTGACTCTTATTCACTAGACCTTTCAGGCCTTCTTTTAAGTGATTGCCAAATCGATACATCAAAGCTTCACCCAAATCAGAAACATACTGAAAGCTCAGCGTTTGTTTACCATCACCATAAACACTCAAAGGCTCCTTCCGCAGTGCCTGAGCAACAAAATTGCTAACAATGCAACCATCATCAATGCACATTCTAGGTCCATAAGTGTTTATGGTTCTCAGGCTTGGGGGAATACGGATCTGCATTTGAAAGGCTCTGGACCTCTTCATCCCTTCGATGATTCAGGCTTGATTGCTTGTGCATTTTTCTCGTGTTTGGATAAAACAATAGCAGGAGACTTGTTTTAGAAATTGACTATGAATTTTGAATTGGTTATTCAGTCAAGCAAGATGATTTCAGTAGATTTGATTCTGATTTATTATGTGCTCGATCTGAACACGATGCAAGAGATTCATCCAAAATGGTGATGATGTCTGAATTGAGCATACAGTCAGGAAACTTACCAACTACTGTCATGGCATTTATGATGCCTTCTTATTTAGGTGTCTATAATTGCTACCAGTAATCAACACCAAAACTACGTAATCCAGTTCATATTGGTGAAATGCACTTTGTATTTTAGATGTGCTCGCTATGACAATTGAGCCGAAACCCACAAAAAACATTAGAGAAATCTTCAAATTAACCTCAAACTCATACTATATTTGCAGCCTTCTGTGTCAATTACCAAGATGCATGTTTTGGAAGCCTCTTCCAAAACTTGAACGCATCGAGCATGGTCTCTCGGGTCCCATAGTAACACTTGCTGTCATCGGCATGAAGGATAATTTCTTCTCCTTGTCGCAGACCAAGCCTATCAACTCTCCGACAAGACATCTTCGCTGCTGCACTTGACCGCCCGAAGCATAAAACTGCACCAACATATATCTGTAACGGTTCTTGACAAACTGTTGAGCTTCCAAATATGGCCCTCAGATTTCATTGTCCCAGATCGATACACAAAACATATAAGAATATTCATTATCATTTTTCTTTTTTAAAACTGAAGAATTCAGACTGTTGATAAGAGTCGAATCAAGAACCAAACCAGGCTCATGATATCGGTTTCCAATCTCTTTACAATCAATTCATTTTCACTGTGAAGATCATTCATCTCAATAGGAAATACATCACTGTTACAAAATTATCAAAAATGATTCATAAACTTTTAAATCTCTTTCAAATGAAACTCGATACTATTGACTGTCACTTCATGGCATACACCGATACAAATCATTTACATTTCTTTGCAAATAACAATAGAGAGAAATTGATTCATATTCACTGTTATAATCTTCCTTAGCCTTAATAGCTTCCCAATCAAATGGGTAATCAAATCTGCGAGCTCTTTTAAATCACCAAAGGCCAAAATTTTCAAATACTCGAACATATCTATCATGATGAAATCGCCCATGCAAGCCTTTTATCATTGAGGATCAAATTAGGCTCTGATACCACTGATCTGAATTGTTTTGTCAATTCAGAGGACAATACCCATGAAAAGATTTAAGGTATTGTAATATATCACAATACATGTGAAATATTGAACAAAATACAGATAGGATTACAAACTAAAACATGATGCAAATGAATTTCCTTTTTCATTAAAAACTATATTACATCCATACAAATTTGGACAATCTCGTAATGGAGATGTTAGCCTACAAATCAATCTATTTGGGCAAACCCGTGGTGAGGTTGTGTGCCCGGAAAACCCATGGTGAGGTTGTATGCCCGAGTTCATGTAAATTGGGCAATCCCATGATGGAGATGTATGCCTATGAACTCAAAAGATGTGAATTGGCAATCTCCGTAAATGAGATGTATGTCCAAAATCTTTCTTCAAAATATTTGAATTGAGCCTCTTTATACATCTTTGAAGAAGGTGGATGGTCACAACATCTACACCTTCATGAGAAATTGAACGGACAATTCAAGAATTGAAAAGTCATTACAATTGAATAACAACAATGACTAATTAATATATGATTTTAAAATAATGCCCCTTTAATTTTGATCACTCGGGCCCTTGCGTATGTGGATCAAATGGGAGGGCCGCTACTACAAATGCATCATTCAGGGTGTATTCACCACAACCCTGGTTGTTGATCTTGACAGAAGAGAGAGTGGAGGCAAGGATAGTCTCTGGATTGCTATGGGATCGGGATGAGCTAGCGATAGAAGTGCCAATGTCAGTTCCAGGACAATGGGTGCAATGAGGGAATTATGCTTTCATCACACGATAGTATGCAAAGGGTTGGGGGTGTGCATGGATGGTAGCTTCAGTGCCTTGATGCAAAAGTTTGATGCACTGATGGTAAGTAGATGGTATAGCCTTGATGGAATGGATCCATGGTCAGCCAAGGAGGATGTTGAGTGGTAAGTCAAGATCAAAAACATGGCAAATGGTATATTTGGTTGCTGGACCTAGTTGGATAGGAAAAAGAATAGTACCCTCAGAGGTATGCTCCAAGTTGTCATATGCCTTGATAGTGACTACTTCATGTGATATGTCAGTCTTTATAAATCCTATTTGCTAAATTAATTTCAAAGTACACAAGTTTAGGGATGAGCCATTATCTATCATGACCCTTTTGATGGAAAAATCTCTAACCATGATGGAAATGAAGAGAGGGAGATTGTGGTTAGGTGCAATGACTAGTATGTTAGATGTTTTGAAGGATAGGGCGTAGGATTCATATAGATGTCCCACGAGGTTTTCGAACTAGATGGTGTTAATGTTTGTGGGGACATGTCCTTCTTTGAGGGCTCATTGAAGGATTTCCTTATGGAGGGGTGAAGTGTGGAGAAGGTTGAGGATGGAGATTTGGGTAGGTGTGTTCCCAAGATGTTCTATGAGGTTGTATTGTGCATTGTGTTTTAGTCTTGGACGGGCACTGACGATAGTTATCTGGCCTCTATGAGTGGTAACAACACACTGACAACATGATCTCCTTGTTTGAATTTGACTTGGTTCTGGGGAGGAGGATTGGTATTGACTTGGTTCTTCCTAGTGTTGTGCTATGGGAACACATTATGATAAATCTAAAAATTTTCATTAGGTGAGGCTTGAGCCGGTGTGTCCACTTGGATCTCCTTTCAGTCAATGAGATCTTGGATGTAGTGTTTTATCTTCATGCACCTTAGGGTAGTGTGTTCTTTAACATGATGATAATCATAGTACTCGTGATCTTTATACTAGTTAGGCTTGGGAGTTGCGTCATCAAACTTTTGGGTTGGTGGGTACATGATTAGGTTGTCTTTGGCCATTCGGTGAAAGATAACATCCAGAGGTTCACCAAGTCGTGTGAATATTCTCTTCTGGTTAGTTTGGGCTTAAGGCCTATTATGATTGGGAGTAGTAGAGATGGCATTAGCCTGATTGGTTGAATTTCCTTGATGGGATTGATGTGCTTGTTGTTGATAGTTGTGTTGATTGTTTTGAGGTTGATATTTGTGCATAGGTTGTTGATGGAACTATTGATATGAAGGGCTTGGTGTAGTGCTGACTACAACAATTTGGACATGCTTAGTGTCAGTGGCTCCATTAGTAACAACATTTTTGTTATGATTCCAATAACGAGGATTGTCATTGCTAGATTTATTGTGGGAATCGTCTTTGTGATGTCAGATTATGCCTTCATCTAAGAGACCTCTTTTAATATCTATCCCCTTGCCTTTGATATCTTGATATGTTTGGATACAGTTCATCCTCATAAAATGGGATAGTTTAGGATGCAGGTTATTGATGAAGATCTTGGTTAGATGATTCTCAGGTGGTTGATATGATAACATGGTTGTGAGATTCTGCCATCATTGCAAGTAGTCTTCTAGGCTTTATCCTTCTTTCTATTTTGAGTTGCAAAGGTCTAGCAAGGTCAACTCTTTCTCGACATTGTGGGCATATTGGGAAACAAACTTCTTAGAGAGATCAACAAAAGTTGTGATGGTCCCACATGGTATTTTGTAAATCCACTCGATGATAGTTCCTTCGAAGCTTTTGGGGAATAGGCACAAAAGGTAATTATCATGGTAAGCCACTTCTTGACATGCCATATAGAACTCTTTAATGTGATTTACAGGGTCTCCTTTCCCTTGATATTTATCAAATTTAGGTGTCTCAAAGTGCTTAGGGAAAGGAACAACTATGATTGATCGATCAAATGGATAGGGACACACCTCTTCAAAATTGAAGGTCTTGTTTTCTATGTTAGCTTGGAGCTCCTTGAGAGAATTCTTCATTCCTTCCCACTCCACATTGATTAGCATTGGAGCAGGTACTCCCATTTTGAAAGGATCTAGTGGTGCTGGTGAATAAGGGTGATTTTGAGGTGGATATTGTGGAGTGGGATATAGAGATTGCCCAGCAAGATAGGTGGATTGGAATGGATTTTTGGGTGATGATTGTTGGGGAGGATATTGTTGCTGAGGTGTGGGAGTGTATTTTGATGGAGGATATGGAACTTCTTTCTAGTGTTGGGGGATGATGGGATACTATTTCTGTAGTGGGTAGGAGGAAGCTTGTTGCTGCTGGGGAATGATAGGGGTTTTTTGTTGTAGAGGGAAGTACTATTGTTGTGGAGGAGGCTAGTGGAATTGTGAAGCTTGTTGATAAGATGGCCCTTGCTGCACTTGGATATGTGCTTGGTTGATGTAGGATGGATGCATTCCCACATTGCTTAAGGGTGGAACTGATGTAGGAAAGCTAAAAGTAGGAGGTGGTTAGGCAGGGTAACTTGCGAGATGAGATGAACTCTATTCTCAGGGTGGTGGAACCACATGAGATATGAAGGGTGGAATGGATAGAAGGTTGGTGTATGATGGAAAGTATGAAGTTGGAAGAAGTTGCATTTGTTATTATTGCGCTGCTTGAGTGAAGGTAGCTTGTTGGTTTTCTGGCATGGATGCAGAGAAGTGGGTTGGTATTCCGAAAGCTATCATCTCTTCTTGAGTAAGGCCCCAAAAAGAATTGGTTCACGATGGGAACTGTGATGCAAAGGATGCGGGAAAGGTAGATGTAATGGGAGTTTGGGACATGATGGTGGATTTGAGAACCCCATGGAAGGTGTACCTATTGTGAATGTAGTTTGTTGGGCTTGTGCTTGGGGAAATGTTTTTTGGGGTGTGGATGAAGATGCTTGCATTCCCCATGAGAAGGGTGGTGCTAATGTGGAAGCTTGTTGAGAGAAGGAGGAAAATGATTGTGTTGCCCCCGTAAATGATGGAATGGGTGTAGAAGCTTGTGGAGTGAATGGGAAGGATGATTGTGTTGTCCCTAGAAATGGTGGTATTGAAGTAGAGGATTGTTGGGAAAATGAGGGAAACTATTGTGTTTCCCCTGGAAATAATGACTTTGCTTAGCCCATAAAAGGTGGAGGAATTGCTTGTGTGGGAGGTGGCGGTTGGTTTTGTGAAAAGCTTTGGGTAGGAATGATGGATTGAGATTATATGGAGGATGATAGTGTGCCCATGAGAGGAAATAGAGTGGATTATGTTGCTTGTGTTGTAGGTCTTATGAAACTACTTTGCAAAAGCAGAGGGATGGGTGAAGCTACTTGTGATATGTGAAAAAGTGGATGAGGGATTTGCTAGATGATGGGGGTGTAGCCTTCTACTAGGATTCAGATGGTATTGATGGGAATACAAGGTTGGAGATATGGTGGAATGGGAGTACCCTCCTATGTGAAGTTAGCCACCATGTTTCATTGATTCTGAGTAGTGAGTGCACTAACTATTTGTGCATTCCCTAGATGATTCATGAATGTTTTGATCGCAAAAGAAGCCAGAGGGGTATTGGGATCATCCCATATATTACCAGTTTGTTGGATCTGGGGATTGTAAGCTACCATCACACTAGTAGAAATGTTGGGATCAGACAAGCTGGTGGTTTGATAAGGATCCATATTCCTTCATTTTATAGATCTTGTCTCGACAGGCATGGAGTGGAAATCTAAAGATGCAAATGCTAGATGGATGCAAGATGTTCCTAAAAGACTATAAAATGATGGATGCAAGTCTAAGAAACTTCTAAGGATGGTGGATTTATAGAATGTAATGCAAGGATTTGGATCAACTCTAGGGATGGTGAAATGATTTTAAAGGATTGGTGTTATGCTCTAATTTGGATCAAGCATGGCAGAAGATTGACAGGAGATGGTGAAAGATTGGTGGATGATTAATGGGATGCTAGTGGAAGATTACTAAGTGCCAAAAAATGAGATGCTACTTCCTGGTGTAGTATCAATGGTATGATTGGTCAACCTAGGATAGACTAATGATCTTTGGTCAACTAGATTCTTATCAATGCAAGCCAATATCTTGCTTGAGATGATGAGGATTTACAAGGACAAGCTGGATTTCCTTTAGACAATGCTCTGTTAAAGGGGGATATTTATGATTTAGGATAAGGATTGAAGAAACTCAAAGGGTTTTGGACACTAATTATTTTAGATTTTGGATCACTGAATTTGGTGCAAGGATAGTGGGTTTTGACTTGATTGATGGATGTTGGATTTGGATCAAGGATTTGGGATTTTGATTGCGGATTGATGATGGAATGATGGCAAAGGATGATAGAATGACACTATTTCTAAGAGGATGACCTAGATGCAATTTGAAATGGGTGACCTATGATGCAACTAGGAATATGATAATGAATGCAACTAAGAATGTTTCTAGGATGAAACTAAGGATTGGTGGTGATGCAAGGATGAAACTAGGATGAGCTAGGATGAAGGACTATTGAGATAGGATTTGGGATCCCAAAGGTAGAATGGATACGTGATGGACCCAGCTAGTCTTCTCTTTCTAGATTGACATAGAGATGGTTAACTTGGAATCAGTGTGCAAACTTCTTGACTCTTGCATTATACTCAATGTTTTCCAGTCTCTCTTGATTTTTCTCTTCTGCTTGGATCGCTTTAAGTGAATGCTCATGATCTTTTAGATTTATTTCTACAAGTTTATTCTCTTGATAAAATAGGGATCTAGAAATTT
Organism: Chamaecyparis obtusa; assembly: GCA_027943335.1. NCBI lineage: Eukaryota > Viridiplantae > Streptophyta > Pinopsida > Cupressales > Cupressaceae > Chamaecyparis > Chamaecyparis obtusa. The sequence continues at coordinate 3,646,601 of BSBK01001913.1, forward strand.
TAGCCTTTTTATGTTGGGTTAAATTTGACATAGCTTGGAAAGATTCTGGTAATTGCTTTGAAACAAGGCTTTGGGTGTCTAATTTTGAAGGGACTCTTCCACAAGGTTTTGTTTTGAAAGATTTTGGTTTAATTTTATGATGTCTCGATGGAAAAGGACTAACCTTGACAATAGATACTCTAAAAAAAATCCTAACAAGGGACAAAGCAACCTTGTGGGATACCAACAATGATTTAGCCACTGAATCTGAAAGAAAGTTTTGAAAAGTGTATATTCCAACAAGTGTTTTCACTGAGCTTTTGACTGTGCAAATCACTTCCAGTAGATCTACTTAAGGGAGGTGAGTATCAAAATCATTTCCCACAACTTGATAACCCCTAAAAGGGGATACATATGGTGAGTATCTTAAGGTGATCCAGTAAACCCCTTGGATCGGTCCTTGCACAAGGATTCTGATACCTTTAGATGTAGATAGGGTGACCTCTATTTTATCAAGTTTTTAGTTGTTCTGTGGAGTCCTCCCAATCAGTTTATACATACATGAGTCACTTAAGAGCCTAGTTGACCATGCCAAAATAGTAGGGATTATTCATCTACCCTAAGATACCATCAACATGCCTCACTCGAGCTTGAGGGGATGTAAGCGAGAGTCTACTTAGTGCTTTATTTCTATACAAGTCAGGGAAGGTACCAGTTTGAGGTCATTCTCTGGAGAGAAAGCACTTTTGTCTCTAGATAGGCCTCTCTAAAAGTAAAAAAGGTGAACTTGTTTGAGTTCAAGTGTTTTATGTTACTTAAATTAACAAGGATTATCAAAATTTTGAAGACTCCTAGAAAGCACAACAAACAAAGGTTCTTTCCCCAATTTGATTAAGTGATTGAATTGAAATTTTGAAAACACAAGTTTTAAAGGCTTTGATTTTTTCTTTCCCTTTAAAAAAACAAGAACTTTGAGTGATTGCAGTTTCTTTTCTTGGGCATTCAAGATTGAGTTTGCGTCTTTTTCAAATTTAAACTTTTGAAAGAAGGGAACAAAGATGATTTTCTTTCACTATTTTAGGTCACTCAAGAGTGTGTTTAATTTGGACTCAAAGAAAAATGACTCTTTTGGACCTTGGTTTTTCATTCAAGATTTTGTGTTTTAGTTTGTGTGTTTTATGCCCAAAATAAGGTTCCTAGATTGATTTTGATGCATGAGACTTTGGAAAGAATTCAAGATTTTGAAAAATGAAGTTTGTTTTAACCAAGAAAAAAAGTATTTAGGATGATTTATAAACATTTAGGAATGATTAGGACCATTTAGGAACTTTTTAGGAAAGATTTGCAAATTTGCTCCTAGATTGCACAAAACATTTGAAAGAACTTTTGAGATTTTGCAAAAAAAATTCACTCCAATTTAGAACAAAGAATTGATTTGGATTTAGGAATATTTTCATTTACTTAGGATTTATTTTGAACCATTTAGAAATGAGATGCAGATTTGAGGTTCTTTTTATGCATCAAAAAGATAAGGTGTTTCTTCTTTGCATGAATGCATTCTAAACCCCTAGATTTGCATGATTGAATCTCATTTTAACCAACTGAAAAAAACCTTAGAAGTGATTTTGATTGTTTTTAGGACTAAATAGGAAGATTTTAAGTTGATTAGGACTGATTAGGAACAAATAGGAAAGATTTGCAGATTTTTTTGATTTAATGCACTCAAGAGTGTGTTTAATGTTCATTTTAAGCAACCAAATGAAATTTTTGAAGTTCCTAATTGATCAAAAAAGTTAATGAGCCTTAAGGCTTTAGGTTTTCTTGATGTTTAAATTTATTTTGAGAGCACCTACAAAAGATGGGGTTAAACACTGAGATTTGGAGCCAAGAAGCCCTAGGAAGGCCTCAGAACCTTAAAAACCAACTGAAACCCTAATTAAGGCCTTACACATGTCCCCTATTTCGCATATGAGTAAATAGGGCAGGGTATTTTTATGCCTTTACTCATATGAGTGATGGGTAGGGCCAATATTAGTGGGTATGGACTTTGGCACAAGTAAACAGGGCAAGTGGGCCAAAAACAAGCCAGAAATGCCTAGAAAGAGGCCATGCGAGTGGTGGGTGGCTCCAGTATGAGACAAGGTCTTTTCTCATACAAGAAATTATCCCAATAATTTTATTCATACAAGTATTCACCTAAAATAGGATGATTTTTCTAAAAAAGTGAGTTTTTTACTTGGAAAACCCTAAAAAATGCAGTTTCAAAGGCGTGTAGGGTCCCACTGGGAGTGCCAAAATGTGATCAATGAAAATTTAACCTACTTGAAATCAGTGTATAAATTCAAAAATTATTTAATATTAATCTAACAACATATTCCTAAGCTTAAATAGAAAAACAAATGCAAAGACACTCAGATAGAGCTCAAACAGGAACACCCTGTCACTGTATGATTTTCTCTCGCTTTAGGGATCTGGGCGTGCTCTCTAAAAACTTGGAGCATGTCCCTAATGATTTTTAGGATGGATTGGGATTGATTAGATACCTAAAGAACCCCATAGTGGCACAAAAATAGGTATAGAACACCTGATTTTCCCCTAAGGCCTCAAGGATCCAAATGATGTTGAAATGAAGATTAAGCTAGAAATGAGTAATATAAGGTAGATTTTAGACTAAATTAGATGTTATGATATGAAAATAAATGCTAAACAATGAAGAAAACTAAATTAATCCATTAGTTCTAAGCTATGATGAGCTATGAAAGCACAAAATAGAGTTAATTCTAACAATTTATGCTAAAGCTTAAGGATCTAGAGCTATTCTAGCATTATAAATTTACTATGAAATGAAAGATAAAATTTCTTATTTTCTCTTGGAAGGGGAGTATTTATAGGATTTTGGGAAGGGCTTGGATTAAGAGGATGAGTTAGAGTTAGGGGTAAGGTTAGGGGTAGAGTTAGAGGTAAGGTTTACCTTAGTTTAGGGTTTCTCACACGTGTTTGAACAACACCAGGAAAGTGTGCAAAGGGAACAAGTGTGGAAGAAGAGACATCCAAGTCTCTTTATGAGGCTGTAAGAAGCCTTAAAGAGTGTGTAAGAGGCTTTTAATGAGTGTGTAAGGCTCATTTAGGGAAGGGTCTTACTAAAAGTCAATGAGACTTGGATTAGCTTAGGAAAAGTAGGAAACATCTCCTAATTGGTTTAGGGAAGATTGGAAGGGTTTAGGAAAGGTTAGAAGATTCTAGGATTTTGAGGATTTAAATAAATATAAAATTTATTTAGAGATTGTGACATCATTTATTGAATATTGATTCAATAATGAGAGGAAAATCACTTAAAATTGATTTAAATTCTTTGGGGATAGATCTTTTAATTAAATGTGCTTAATTAAAATACAAGGATTTAATGGCATAAAAATATATTAATTAATTAAATAAATAATTCATTAATAAATGATGATGTCATCAGGGGTTTTCAAAAAATAAAAATACTTTTATTTTCTAAAGGATTTTTAGGTGTCTACAGAATCCAAAAAAAATGTTTTGAAGGAGAGTGAATTTCCCTACCTTGAGTTTATGACCAGATTTTGTACTCTAATTTATACACATATCCAACATTGTCATGGTGCACGATGGAAAGCTAAACAATTTTGTGATTCCAAAGATTGTTTTCCATCTAGTTGTATATTTTCAATTGTAGATTTCTCTAAGAACTATACATTTTCCCCTCAAAGAGATCTTCAAGATAAATATTATCATATTCTGAGCAGGTTGCAATATTTGTGCAAGTGACCTATAGACATGAACAATGTGATTTAGATGAGGTAGAAAGTACCGATCCAAATGAATGCATTATCATCAAGGAGGTTCATTTCTATATCAGTGATGATAAGGTTCATGATAGGAGCTATGTGGCTCATTGTTTTGCAATGTATTTTGAAGATATTGCGAATCGCGGGATAAAGGCTTCACAACACTGGATTTGGTTTGATGGTTGTGCAAGTAAGTGTATAGATACTTCAATTCATTTTCATTATCATTTAATTTCTTGTTAAATTATTAAAGGATGACATGTATATATGCATGTACAGATTAATTTTTCAAGACAATTTAAATCTACAAAAGCCTTTAACTGGCTAGCCATGCAACATGCTAGACGCAATGTTAAGTTTCTATAGAACTTCTTTGAAAGTGGACATGGAAAAGGGGAGCACGATGGAGTAAGAGCGTGTGTGAAGCATGCACTTTTCCAACATGAACTTACAAGTACAAATGGTGTTCAGTAGTTATATATATATATATATATATATATATATATATATATATATATATATATATATATATATATATATATATATATATATATATATATATATATATTGATAAATTTCAAATAGTATAGTTTTAGCTTGGAACCATTTTCTTTAAACTAATAATTCAAAAATGTACAGGTTTAACATAATAGAGAATTCAAAGAAAATTGTTGAATGGTGTCAAAGTCATTTTGCTCCTCGGGACACCAAATACAACAAACATTATTTTTGGGAAGTGAAAGGTAATTTATATTTTGTTATAAAATTTGATTTCATGTTCATCTATCTTTTCATAATTGTTGATCGAAAAATGTGTAACTTTCATTTTATATTTGTAACAGATATAGACTGATCTAATCCTTACAGTTGTCAAAGAATTGCTGGTATTAGAAGTTTACATCAATTGATCACTATAGGACAACACAAGCCCCTTTTGATTAAAGTAAGAGAAAAATCATGTTTTTGTGCTCACTACGTTGAGGACAATCCATTGAGTCAATGTGAGAATATTGCAAATGGATATGTTTCACGATGGGATATGAAGGAGTTAATAAGAATGCCTCCTTATGAAGATGATGACATTGACATAAACATTCATGATCCTATATATTCAACTAATTATGAGTGTGTTTCTGATTTATTTGTTACAGGTGCGTGCCCTTGTACATGTTCTTTTCTTTAATTTTAATTTATTGTGCAAGCGATGTTTAAGTTTAATAGAATCCATTTGTATAGGTGATATTTTGTTGTAGTTGCAGATCCTGACAATGCAGAAAGTGTAGATTATTATCTACTAAGATGCACGAAAGCAAAAAACAAGTTGACAAAAGAAAGTGTAGATGATGATGGATAGACATATCCAACTGGTTCAGTTTTTATTGAAGGAACCTATTATCAGCAAATAAAGATCAACAAAAATGGTGTTCAATTTATTGAATACATGTGTGGCCAAAAAGTTCTACATTACAGTCACTCGGTTATAGCAACAAAGTTGCAATTCGAGACATTGCAAAAAAGAGAATGTGGAAATCAAAAGTGGAGGTTGTCTATTGAAGAACATGAAAATCTTTTAGAGATAAAAAAAGATAGAGAGGATCTAGACTATATGTATCAGGAGCTTTAGAATAAACTTCTTTTTGTAGCTCTTGTACTTTCATATTTGAACTCTATAGTTTGAACTTTCATGTTTGAACTCATGTATATTGTATATTTTTATGTATGTTAGTTAGTTAATTAATTGTATGCTTTGATTAATTATTTCAGTTAATTATGTTAGTTACGCAGTTAATTAATTAGTAATTGTTAGTCCATTAATTAAGTTAGTTATTTATGCTTTTGGTAATTATGTTAAAGTTAATTATACTTATTAATTAGTTAATTATGTTGGTAATTTATGCTTTTGTTATTTATGCTCATTAATTAGTTAATTAATTATGATTATTAATTAGTTAATTATGTTGGTAATTTATGCTTTTGTTAATTATGTTAGATAATTATGCTTAGTTAATTAGTTAATTATGTTAGTTAATTATGCTTTTAGTAATTAGGTTAGTTAATTATGTTAGTTACTTAATTAATTATATGCTTTGATGCATTACCTCCCCTTAATACATTAGTTAGTTACTTATTTAATTGTTTTTTACTTACATGACATTAGTTAGATTACTTAATTATGTTAGTTAATTATGCTTTTGGTAATTATGTTAGTTAAATATACTTTAGTTAATTATGTTACTTAGTTAATTGGTAATTGTTAGTTAGTTACTTAATGAATTGTATGCTTTGATGCAATACCTCCCCTTAAGACATTAGTTAGTTACTTATTTAATTATTTTTTACTTACATGACATTAGTTAGATTACTTAATTATGTTAGTTACCTACTTAATTAATTGGTAATTGTTATTCTGTTAATTATATTAGTTAATTATGCTTTTGGTAATTATGTTAGTTAATTATGTTACTTACTTAATTAATTGGTAATTGTTAGTTACTTAATGAATTGTATGCTTTGATGCATTACCTCCCCTTAAGACCTCCCCTTAAGACATTAGTTTGTACATGTGTAAAATATAACATGTATATATGAAATGTCACATGAAATATCTAAAATAACATTAGTACATGGAATAACATAATGTATACATAACATGTATAAAAATAAGTCTAAAATATGAAATAATACATGAACATATAACATGTAATGTATAAAATATGTAACATGTAATGTCTCAAATATGTAATGTAATGTATAAAATATGAAATAACATACAACCATATAACATGTACATATATGAAATGACAAAAATATCTACATGTATATATGAAATGTCCAAAATATGAAACAACATGTATATATGAAATGTCACATGAAATATCTGAAATAACATGGTCACTCAACTAGGGCCATGTCCTGATACGTGACCTGATGGCGGTGCACCTCCTCCCGATGTCTGTGTACAATAAACAAAATATGTCACGCATACATACATGTATAATAAATTTTAAATACTTATGATCATAGAAAAATTAAATTTTTGAACAAACATCTCAATGTACCTATGTATCATGATGGATAGGATCACGTGGAGTCTGTAAATCTCCATACGATGCAACATCCTCATTGATAACCTCCTGGAGTACACATATATATAACATATATTAATCAAAATTCAAATATATGTGTAAGTTTTTTAAATAAATAAAAATTAAATTTAAATATATATACCATAGTAGCCTCTAATGTTCTCTCAAAAGAACTCAAATTTGAGTCATGTAATGAGATATGTGCAAGATCAATCTGGTTGTTTGTAAGAAATGTAGTAAAAATATGAAGACCTGGATGAGTTATAGGTGGTGCAGTCTGTGGAGGAGCTGTAGGTGGTGGTGTAGTCTGTTCAGGACCTGTCAGTGGTACAGTTTGTTGAGAACCTGATCCAGTAGATCTAGTAAGAAAGGTTGTGACAAATGATGGAACCTCCCTAAGCGGAATTCCATCGAGTATCTGTATGGTCTAATATGCACAAAGTTGGTCATTGGATAATATGCACTCACACGATGCAAATGGTCCACATCTAATAAAGATATAACCTCCAGGGGAGATGGTATGTCTGCTATACCATATGGATCACCACTAGAGGATGCATCTTGTGTAGGTGGAGGAATGCTTGAACAAGAACATAACATGTATCTCCCCACATGATCAGATGACATCTCCTAAACCTGTGTGGTGATACTTGTAATACTAGAATAAACCTCCCTCCTCATCATGTCATCTAGCACACATTCTCCTGCAACTTCCATTTCCAAACCTTTTAGTACGACCAAAAGGTTTGGACCCACCCTTTCCCACTTATTAGCAAGCACAAAGGCATCAGGCGCTCTGAACTTGTCATATAATCTCCCCCTCCCCTGTCCAACATGATCAGCATAATCTATGTAATAAAAAATTTAGGTGTTATTAGTCATATTAGTCACATGTTAAGTCTTAATTGCTCAATTAATAGGTCCTAATTGGTCAAATATTAGTCACTTATTAGGTCTTAATTGGTCCTATTAAGTCTTAATCAATTTAGGTATTATTAGCTATATTAGTCACATGTTAAGTCTTAATTAGTCAATTAATAGGTTTTAAGTGGTCAAATATTAGTCACTTGTTAGGTCTTAATTGGTCCTATTAGGTCTTAATAGGTCATATTAGACCTCATTAGTCTTAATAGGTCATATTAGTTCTTAAGGGTCCTATTAGGTCTTATTAGTAAGTATTAGGTATTATTAGGTCTTATTAGGTCTTATTACTCATGCTAGGTATTAAGGGGTCCTATAATGTCTTATTAATCATGTTAGGTCTTAATGAAAAGAAGCTTTGAGTTATGGTTCAATGTAGATGTAGATGTAGATTGAAATTAAGGGGTCCTATTAGGTCTTAAGTGGTATTATGTCAAGTATTAAGTCATATTAACCCTATTAAGTCTTAAGGGGTCATATTAATTGTGTTACCTATCTTAATTGGTCATATTAGTCACATGTTAAGTCTTAGGGTAAAAGCACAATAAGCTATCACCCTTTTACAAAGGAAGAGGCTAACAACACCAAAACTAAAAAACTTCAAGGGCATAAAAGTCATATTTCTATTTAGAATTTGAAGTTGATGTAAATTGATGAAATGTGTGAAATAGGATGAATTTTATGCCTATAATTTTTAAAAATTATTTTGGACATAAATTAATATATTTTTTTAATTTTTAAGGTCTATTTTTCATGTCCTTAAAATATAGCAAACTAGGGGGTTTACCTCCTGTCAAATAATTATAAGTAAAACATTGTTTTTTCCTCCAATTTCAAAATATGTTTTAGATGACATGTATACCTAGTGCAGCAAAAAGGAAAGAAGTGTTTTTGATCTATAATTTGCCCGTTATAAGTATTCAAAGTACAACTTACATGAAATCAACAATTTTTGTCTCCCGCCACTTTTCAGCTATCAAAATTTTTCCAAAATCCAAATAAATTATATATTCTTGAATAAGATTCTCTTCTCTAGTGCCTCATATAATTTTAAAGTTTTTTTTTAATTGATTTACTATTTTTTTTAATTTATCGAATCGACGACTTCTCAAAGCTTTATATACCTACATGTAGTTTTTTACAAATTTGTTTAACATTTTCCAATTGAAATTATATAAAATTTATATTTCTAGAATTGTAGTTCCGAGATCTACAAAAGGGTAGTTTTAGTTTTTTAAAATTTTTAATTTGCAGAAGAGAAAAAAACACCACAAGTGCAAATTGTGCATTTTTTGGTGTTTTTGAAGTTTTGGCTGCCAAGTTGGCATGCCACTTAGGATGACTCGGCCGAGTCCCACTCAGCCGAGTTAGACTTGGCCGAGTGGGACTCGGCTGAGTCCCCTAAGACATCGGCCCCTCACGACCGATCGCATGGGTGACCCATCCTTTCAATTCAAAGGCTATATATGTGCATGATATTTTTTAAAATATATATATCAATTGTGAATTTACATTCTTATTTTAGGATATAAGGGTATTTTGAAGCAAGGAGCCATTCTTTTGGAGAAGTTACAAAGAAATTTTGATTTCGAAGGAGTTTGAAGACAAGTTTTTCAGTGATGAAATAGTAAAACAATAAAAAAAATCTTGCTTAGATATTTGAGCAATGAGAAATAAAAGGACTAGAATAAGGAAGTATGATCATAAAAGGGATGACCAAATGAAAGGTCATACGAAACATGTCCAAGAGCAACCGATGGATGTTTAAGAAGAACCTATCGCTGTAGAAGGTGCAACTCAACTAGGGGAGGATATTGGTAGTAGTCGAAGTATAAATTTTTTTCCTACAATGCAAAATTTGATGGATATGAATGAGGAATCACTTATTAGTAAAATTGAACCGAAATACCTGGTACCTGAAAGCACTATTAAATTGCATCTCAAAAACATGTGGATGGAATATTTTGAGAGTAAATCTTTGGTGGGAAAAGCACAATTGTTTGAAAAGTTATTCAAGAAAAAAGAAATGACTCCAGTTTTGGAGTTGTTGGGTATTGATAATAGGAAAGTTGGAGGAGGTAAAGTAAAAGAGACAATAATTCAAAATTTACAAGATGCACTAAATGTTGTTAACAGGGCAGGTCATAAAGGACCAGATTCAAATGCAGCTAGAAGAGCCTTGATGACTATGATAACTAGTAAGAAATTGACACATAGAAATCAAGTTCGAGCAATTTTTGATTTACTCAACATATCTTGAAGAACTATACAGAGATATATTAGGAAGAGAAATATGTTGGATATGAATATTGAAAAGAATTGGGTACAGATTTGTAGACTTCTCCATAAAGACAAAATTTTTGAAGATGTAAGAAGACGGGTCATTGATTTTTGGACCAACCACTCTCGTGTTTCTTCCAATAGAAGGGACACTATACAAATGGACAATGAAGAGACTGGTATGAAGATTTCACATCCAAAACATTTTGTCGATACTACACAAAGTGAATTGTTTGAAGCACTCAAGCATGAATTTTCAGATGTGAAAATATGTCAGAGAATGTTTGAGATGTTGCACCCTTGCTTCGTACGCATAAATAAGGTTCGTGAAACATGTTGTTGTTGAAATCATGTTGAGTTTGACTTATACTTGCAATCATATAAAAGGGTTATGACAATACTTAATCTAGGTATGGTTACTGGAAGTACAACAGAATTTGTAAAGTCCATTTTATGTGATAAATCAGAAGATTCAGATGAATTTAATGTCCAGTGTATAAAAAGTGAATGTAATAATTGTGGAAATTTGCAGCAATTTCCTTTACAATTTGATAATATTGATGTTACAACACCAGTCCAGTGGAAGAGATTTGAATATGAGATATACCAAATGAAGATAGGAGGTGAATCAAAAAAAATTACATTAAAGGAGAGTGAATTACCGTACCTTCAGTTCATGGATAGATTTTGATCTATGATTTATCCACATATCCAACATTGTCATGGTGCACGATGGCAAGCTAAACAGTTTTGTGATTCCAAAAATTGTTTCCCACTTGGTTGTATTCTTTCAGTTGTATATTTTGCAGAGAACTATACATTTTTCCCTCAAAAGGAGCTCTAGACTCAATATTATCATTCTGATCAAGTTGCAATATTTGTGCATGTGACCTATAGACATGCACAATACAATTTGGATGGGATAGAATTTGGTATAGATCAAAATGAACGCATTATCATCAAAGAGGTTTATTTCTATATTAGTGATGATAGGGTTCATGATAGGAGCTACGTGGCTCATTGTTTCAACATGTTTTTCAACAATCTTGCGAGTCATGGGATAAATGCTTCACAACATTGGATCTGGTCTAATGGGTGTGCAGGTAAGTACGTACATGCATTATAAATTTTCTTTTAAAATTTTTTGAGCATTTCTAGATATATTTATGTGTCACATTTAAATACATTTTTTTATTTATTTGAATTGTAGGTCAATTTAAGTCTGCAAAAGCCTTTAATTGGTTAGCCATGCAACATGCTAGACACAACATTAAGTTTGTTTGGAACTTCTTTGAAAGTGGACATGGAAAAGGAGAGCATGATGGAGCAGGAGCATGTGTGAATCATGCACTCCGACAACATGAACTGCAAGGTATGTGTACATACATTTGATATTCAACTTGTTTACTTGACTAGACTATTTAAAAATTTACATTACATGTACACATGTGTGTATACACACACACACACACACACACACACACACTAAATTGTTAAAAATATATCTCTCTAGGTAACATGATATAGAATTCAAAGAAAATTGTTGAATGGTGTCAAAATCATTTTGCTACTCGAGACACAAAATACAACAAACGTTACTTTTGGGAAGTGATAGGTATTTATTTAATTTACTTTTATTTTTCAAACTCAAATTCATGAAACTATATATATAGGTCTGTCACATGTGTGTTTTAACTTGTTGTAGATCTATATATATTGCATTTCACATTTTTCATGATTTCAAACTGAGATCTATATATCAATCCATCCAATCCAGATATCGATCAATCAAATCCCTACAATTTTCAATCAATTGTTGGAATTAGAAGTTTGCATCAAGTGATGACTACGGGACAACACAAGCCTCCACTGATTCAACTAAGAGATAAATTGTGCTTTTGTGAAGATTGTCTTAACAACAACACAATGAGTCTATGTGTTAATATTGCAAATGGATATGTTTCAATATGGGATCATAAAGTGTTAATTAGAATGCCTCCTTTTGAAGATGATGACAATGTCATAGACATCCATGATCCTATATATTCAGCTAACTATGAATGTGTTTCTGGTTTAGTTGTTACAGGTGCGTATTTTTTATTTCTAGGTATATTTGTGATATATATATATATTATATGAACTTGAGGTTTAATTTTAACATTTACTTGTACACATAAATATAAATTGTGCAGGTGATATTTTTATTGTGGTTGCGGATCCTGAGAATATAGGTGTAGATTATTATCTACTAAGATGCACCAAGGAAAAACACAAGTTGCTTGAAGAAGTTGTCGATGGTGATGGACAAAAATATCCGACTGGTTTAGTTGTTATTGAAGGCACCTATTATCAACAAGATAAGATCGGTAAAAATGGAATTAAATTTGTTGAATACATGCATGGAGAGAGAGTTCTACAGTATAGTCACTTGGTTATAGTGACAAAATTGCAGTTTGAAACTGTGTCAAAAAAAGGGTCAAGTAAAAACCAAAAGTGGAAGTTGCCTATTGAAGAGCATGAAAAACTTTTGGAGATAATAAAGGATAGAGAGGATCTAGACTACATGTATCAGGAGCTTTAGGTTGAAGGATTTTAATTTTTGCATGCTTAATTTAAATCCTATTTGAAAATTATATGTAGACTTTAAATTTGATTTGAAATTTATGATTAGATTGAATTTATGGATCAAGATTAAACCTGAATTGAATTTTAATTGATTAGATTGAACTTTCAATTTACTTTCTACTTGAATTTTAATTTCAATTTATTGATTAGATTGATTATTTCATATTAGGTCATGTTAGGTCATGTGAGGTCATATTAGGTCTTAAGGGGTCTTTTAGGTCATGTTAGGTTATATTAGGTCATATTAGCTCATATTAGGTCATGCCAAGTCATATTAGGTCTTATTAGGTCATATTAGGTCATGTTCAGTCCTTAAGGGGTCATGTGAGGTCAAATTAGGTCTTAAGGGATCATTTTAGGTCTTAAGGGGTCATGTTAGGTATTAGGTCATATTAAGTCTTAAGGGGTCATGTTAGGTCTTATTAGCTCATATTAGGTCATATTAGGTCTTTTACATCTTATAAGGTCTTAAGCGGTCATGGCTTAAGGGCTTAAGGGGTCATGGGTTAAGGGCTTAAGGGCTCATGGCTTAAGGGGTTAGGGCTTAAGGGCTTAAGGGGTCATGGCTTAAGGGGTTAGGTCTTTTAAGGGCTTAAGGGGTCATGTTCAGTCCTTAAGGGCTTAAGGGGTCATGTGAGGTCATGTGAGATCATGTTAGGTCATGCTAGGTCATATTAGGTCTTATTACATCATATTAGGTCATGTTTGGTCCTTAAGGGGTCATGTGAGGTCAAATTAGGTCTTAAGGGATCATTTTAGGTCTTAAGGGGTCATGTTAGGTCTTATTAGGTCATATTACATCTTTTAGGTCTTATAAGGTCTTAAGGGGTCATGGCTTAAGGGCTTAAGGGCTCATGGCTTAAGGGGTCATGGCTTAAGGGGTTAAGGGCTTAAGGGCTCATGGCTTAAGGGGTTAGGGCTTAAGGGCTTAAGGGGGCATGGCTTAAGGGGTTAGGGCTTTTAAGGGCTTAAGGGGTCATGTTTAGTCCTTAAGGGCTTAAGGGGTCATGTGAGGTCATGTGAGGTCATGTTAGGTCATGTTAGGTCTTAAGGGTTCTTTTAGGTCATGTTAGGTCATATTAGGTCTTATTAGGTCATATTAGGTCATGTTAGCTCATATTAGGTCATGCTAGGTCATATTAGGTCTTATTAGGTCATATTAGGTCATGTTCGGTCCTTAAGGGGTCATGTGAGGTCAAATTAGGTCTTAAGGGATCATTTTAGGTCTTAAGGGGTCATGTTAGGTCTTATTAGGTCATATTAGGTCTTTTAGGTCTTAAGGGGTCATATTAGGTCATATTAGGTCTTTTAGGTCTTATAAGGTCTTAAGGGGTCATGGCTTAAGGGGTTAAGGGCTTAAGGGGTTAGGGCTTAAGGGCTTAAGGGGTCATGACTTAAGGGGTTAGGGCTTTTAAGGGCTTAAGGGGTCATGTGAGGTCATGTTAGGTCATGTTAGGTGTTAAGGGGTCTTTTAGGTCATGTTAGGTCATATTAGGTCATGTTAGGTCATATTAGGTCTTATTAGGTCATATTAGGTCATGTTAGGTCTTATTAGGTCATATTAGGTCATGTTTGGTCCTTAAGGGCTCATGTGAGGTAAAATTAGGTCTTAAGCGATCATTTTAGGTCTTAAGGGGTCTTTTAGGTCATGTTAGGTCTTAAGGGGTCTTATTAGGTCATGTGAGGTCATATTAGGTCTTAAGGGGTCTTTTAGGTCATGTCAGCTCATGTGAGGTCATATTAGGTCTTAAGGGGTCTTATAGGTCATGTTATGTTATGTTAGGTCTTATTCTTTCAGTTGTAGATTTTGCGGAGAATTATACATTTTCCCCTCAAAAGGAGATCCAGAGTCAATATTATCATTTTGATCAAGTTGCAATATTTGTGCATGTAACCTATAGACATGCACAATATGATTTGGATGAGATAGATGGTACAGATCAAAATGAATGCATTATCATCAAGGAGGTTCATTTCTATATTAGTGATGACAGGGTTCATGATAGGAGCTACGTGGCTCATTGTTTCAACATGTTTTTCAAAAATCTTGCGAGTCGTGGGATAAATGCTTCACAACATTTTAAATAGATAAATTATATTAGATAGGTCTACAAATTTCTATTTTTTGTTTAGATTGATTAGATTGTTTTCTTTTTCATTGAATACCTTTCTAGTCTATAAATGAATTTTAATTGATTAGATAGAACTTTCAATTTACTTTCTACTTGAATTTTAAAGACCTCTTATTAGTTGAACGTTCTCTAGGTCTTAAGGGGTGGATTGAACTTTAAATAGATAAATTATATTAGATAGGTCTACAAATTTCTATTTTTTTTTAGATTGATTAGATTGATTTCTTGTTCATTGAATACCTTTCTAGTCTATAAATGAATTTTAATTGATTAGACAGAACTTTCAATTTACTTTCTACTTGAATTTTAGACCTCTTATTAGTTGAATGTTCTCTAGGTCTTAAGGGGTGGATTGAATTTTAAATAGATAAATTATATTAGATAGGTCTACAAATTTCTAGATTTTTTGTTTAGATTGATTAGATTGATTTCTTGTTCATTGAATAACTTTCTAGTCTATAAATGAATTTTCTCTAGGTCTTAAGGGGTGGATTGAAATTTACATAGATTAGATTCTCAATTAGATAAAATGAATTTCAATTGATTTTTAAATTATACATGTATGACTTCTATTTATTTCTTTATAGGTAAAATGAATTTCATTTGATTTTTCAATTACACATGTATGATCAATGTAAATATCTAGAGATAGAGATCACAAAATCTAAACATGTATATATCTTTAAATTAATGTAAATTATGTCTAGATATCACAAATCAAACATACATACATTGATCAAAATGTCTATAGATCACAAAATCCTTGAACATGAATCTATTAATGTAAATGTCTAGATAGATCACAAAATCCAAACATGTATCTATTAATGTAAATGTCTAGATAGATCACAAAATCCAAACATGTATCTATCAATGTAAATGTCTAGAGATAATATCACAAAATCCAAGTTCATGTAAAACATATATCAATGTATAAAACATGTATCAGAGAGATCAATGATGTATAAAACATATCAGAGAGATCAATGTATAAAACATATCAAAGAGATCAACATATAACATAAATGTACTAGAGATGTGAACATGTATATCTAAATCTAGATATGAACATATGAGATCAACTACGTCGATGATCGCCATCACGTGCTAGATCCTCGTCTCACTGGACCTGAGTCTGTACATGTACAAATACATATATAACAATGTATAAATAATTTAAGAAATATTGACAAATAAATTATAAAATTTAATTAAATTATTTAATTCTTAAATTGTACCTCTGTATCCCGATGAATCAGATCAGCAGGCTCCTCTAGATCTCCATATGCAGCACTCGTCCCAATGTCCTATAATTCAAACATAATTTAAATAAATTTAAATTTAAAACTATAGACATGTATGTATATATCTAGATTCTAAATATATTTAAATTAATTTATTAAATCCAATTTCTTACCTATTGTAATGCACGTCCAAGGTCAGACAACTCAAAAGAGTGTAAGGACATCGCATCAGGATCAACATCCTCACCAATAAGCAAATCAGAGAAGATTCCACTATGGAATCATGAGGTCGTAGCTTGTGTCTGTTGTGTAGGAGCTTGTGTATGCTGTGGAGGTGGTGTAAGATCATCCACACTCTATCTAGATGTACCTACCTCTGTATTTGAGCCCTGTCCTCGATTTCTGCCTGTAGAAGATCTAGAATGACATTGTCCTCCTCCAATGAAAGTAGGCATATCACATGGCTCAATCCCATGCAACGTAGAAATCCTCTGGTAAGCAGCTAGGAGATCAGTCACTAACATAGAGCTAATCTCACGCATGCGATCCTCGGGTCGTCATCCTATCTCATCTGGAGTAGGAAGATCAAAGCTGATGAACAAGTCATAAAATGCACTAGAAGGTGATACACCTACACTCATCTGTGATCGAAGCATGTACCTAACCAAACGATCAGATGACAACTCCTCAACCTGAGTGGCAATGGTGGCAATGCTAGAATAAATATCTAAATGCATGTCCTCAGCTGCAACCTGCCCAGCTCTAGTGTAGGTCTCCAAACCTTTTGGAAGAACCAAAAGGTTTTGACCCACCAATGCCCTCTTACTAGGGGGCTATGGTATATCGGGTCATTTGCACTTATCTTGATATCTCCCATGACCCTGTCCAGCATGTGGTGGTAAATTAGTGTAGTCAACATCATAGCCCAAATGAAACTCTGCAAACAATTGTTTTCAAAAATAAAGTGGTACCTCATCCTTTTGGGGCCACATGTGATGAGCTAGAATCCATCTAGGGCATATGAAAGGGGCCACTAACTCATCAGTACATCTAGTGACCCTATATGCTTGAACCACCCTCATATTACTGTAATGGGTGCCGAACATGTTCTTAACCTAAGTGATTGAAACATCTGCATTAACAATACTCCAACCCACTGTCCCTTTGATAGTGGTAGAGAGGCATAAATAAAAACTATCAATGGTTGCATCATTGTATGGATTGAGTGATTCAACCTTATGAATCATACTCATCAACTCAGTCTGTATAGATATCAATTTCTTCCTATTAACAAGGAGAGTAGTACTATTATGCAGTGTCCACTCTAATGCAGTCAGAGCGGCCTGCATACTAGAGATAATCTCATCTCTACGACTGACTCTTCTCTATGGAGTCTGGGTACCACCATGCTGCTCTGACTGAGTTCATGATCCCTCACTATTACGGACACTATGATCTGAACCACTAGAAGCCATGAATGTATATATCTAGATAGAGATCTAGATAGTATAAATGCTCACTGCAAGTAAGCACATACATATATATACATGTACACATTCATTAGAAAATCAATTGATTATATATAAATTAAAAAAAGATAACTTTCAAAAGATCTAATTAAATACATACATGTACATGCTTTACTTTAAAAACATGAAAACAAATTTAAAACCTCATTTAACACATGTATGGAAACAATCAATCATGGTAAACCTAGAAAGTTAATGCATGCACACGCATATTTACTTAAAATTGAATGTGCATAAATTTACACATACATACATATTTAAAAACACATGTATGAAAAAATGAATTTAATAGCTAGATTAAATTTTAAAAATCTACCTCAAGATTAAGGTGACAATAATTTCAATGCTCAAAAAATTTTAAATTAAAAAAGAAGCATGTAAACTTATAAATGAACAACATCAAGTACCAAATTTTAATGAAACCTAGAAATATAATCTAGATAGTACTAATCAACAAGGAGCCTACAAATTATAGATGTCTTCAATTGATGTATTTACATTTACATGTCTTAAGGGGTATATTAAATTGATGTATTTATGTTGACATGTCTTAAGAGGATGTATTAAATTGATGTATTTAGGTTCATGCATCTTAAGGGGATGTTAGGCGTGGTGAACGAGCTGTTTATAACTTGACTTAGACGAGTAATTGGAGAGGTTTAGAGTGAGAATTGACACTTAAATATATTTAGGATTACATGTATGTAGTAAATATTTTTATGATATATTATAGATGTGTTACTTTGAACTGATGATAGAAAAATTTACATTTGCATGTCTTAAGGGGATGTTAGGGGTGGTGAACGAGCTGTTTATAACTTGAGTTAGACGAGTAATTGGAGAGGTTTAGAGTGAGAATTGACACTTAACAATAACTTGAGAAAAGGTTACCTCAAACCCCTAATTAAATTTAAATTTGAAGCTTAACTAGATTATTGCTTATTTATATAAATTAATAGCTATATATTAAATATTCTTTCTAAATTAACCTATATATCTATCTAATGATGTAATAAATCCAACAAAATTGGGGTCACATTTAGCATGCTCTAATGTAGAGAAGTGCTATGAAAAGGGGCAAAGTGATTGAAAGAATGAATCAATTGGATAACAATCCCTCTTTGAGGTTAGATGATCTAGGTATACAACCAATAAATTTTAGATCATAGATTATGAAATGAACTTGAAGTGATATTCTCTTTTTCTATGAGCTTGGATGATAAGTAGACATCTTCACAAAAAATAGCTTATAGATGATGAAATGAGCTTGGGGGTGATATTATATTCTTCTATGAATTGTACATGATAGATATATATTAAATTAATGTATTGAGCCCAGATGTATTATATTCTTCATTTACATGTCTTGAGCCCGGATGTATTAAATTAATGTATTTACATTTACTTGTGTCTTAAGGGGATGTATTAAATTTATATATTTAGGTTTACATGTATGTAGTAAATGATAGAATTTTTTTTATGATATGTTATAGATGTGTTACTTTGTTGATGATAGAAAAATTTACATTTGCATGTCTTAAGGGGATGTATTGAATTGGTGTATATTTATATTTACAGGTCTTAAGGGGATATATTAAGTTTACGTGTCTTAAGGGGATGTATTTCATTGATGTATTTATGATGTTCAATGTCTTACTTGGGCATGTAATAAATATGTTCATGTAATATGGTATATATGTGTTGCTTTGTTGATGATAGAAATTTTTTCATTTAATCAATTAGAGAAGATTAAATTGCTTAAATGAGCTTAAGGGGATGTATTGTTTACATTTTGATGACTTAAAAGGGGATGTATTAAATTTGACATAAAGTATTTTGAATTTATTGAATAATTGAACATATTGATATTTAAACATGTGAAACATCATAAATGCATGTAAACCATCTAAGCAAACACCATATATATATACAAACTTAAACACATGGAAAATATCACTAAAACATGTAGAGCATACATATATATGCATTTACCCATTTAAAACACTACAATTTATGTATTAATTACACATGTCAAACATCATAAACACATGTATTTCTTGATAGATCTTAATAAACACATGTAAAACATCTAACTTTAAGCATCATATATATGTAAATAAAAAAATGTAAAATATATCTATGTAAACACATGTAAATTTAAGCATCTAATCAAATATAAAAAACATATAAAAAAGCATGTATTTAAATGCCAAACATAAACACGTAAATCATCTATGTCTACGTCCATCTAGCATATAAATTTGTATGTCAAATCATAAACACAAATGTGAAACATATAATAATCAAATGTATCTAGGTCTAGTAGCATTATAAATGCTTGACATCCTAAGCTAGGTCATCATGATACATACAAACTAAGCAACCCTCTGAGTGTCCTGTAACATATGCATGATGCAACTAACCAATGGTCCTAGATTCTAGGTCAGTAATAAGATAGTCTTTAAATGGTCCTATTAAGGTCAGTAAGAGTCTATTCAGTCTAGATTATGTTGTACAATTAGTAAGTATTAGGTCACCTGTATTGGGTCATATTGGGTCTTAAAGGTGAACTATTTGGTCAGGTTGTTAAAAGTTAAATTATAGGGTGGACTATGTTGTACAATTAATAAGTACTAGGTCAGGTATTCGGTCTTAAGGGTCAAGTACATAATTGTAAGTATTAGGTCCTAATTTAAATAACAATGCTAATTAACAAAAATACTTAAATAACAATGCTAAGTAAAAAAAATACATTTTTTTTGCATATGTAACTATTAAAAAATCAATTAAAAAACACAAACAAATTGAAAAAATAAAAATAAAAAAACCTACCCTGAATTCGGCCGAGTCTGCACTATAGTCTTCTCCTGCTAGGCTTAGCTCCTTAGTTTCCAAATGAGGAGCTTAGGCCCAATTTTGGGTATATATTAACTTTTGTAGACTCGGCCGAGTCTCACTCAGTTGAGTCTATCCCGCCACGTAGGTTCCATTTGGCACCTAGTGGCACCTATGTGTGCTCAGCCGAGAGGGACTCGGACGAGTCCTACTCGGTCAAGAGTAGGCAAAATTTTGCCTCCCCGTTAGCTGAAAGGGTGACAGCCGATTGTGCTTTTACCCCTTAATTAGTATCAATTAGTCAATTAATAGGTCCTAATTGGTCAAGTATTAGTCACATGTTAGGTCTTAATTGGTCCTATTAGGTCTTAATAGGTCATATTGGACCTAGTTGGTCTTAATAGGTCCTATTAGTTCTTAAGGGTCCTATTAGGTCTTATTAGTAGGTATTAGGTCTTATTAGATCCTATTAATCAATTTAGGTGTTATTAGTCATATTAGTCACATGTTAAGTCTTAATTGCTCAATTAATAGGTCCTAATTGGTAAAATATTAGTCACTTGTTAGGTGTTAATTGGTCCTATTAGGTCTTAATAGGTCATATTGGACCTAATTAGTCTTAATAGGTCCTATTAGTTCTTAAGGGTCATATTAGGTATTATTAGTAGGTATTAGGTCTTATTAGGTCTTATTACTCATGCTAGGTCTTAAGGGGTCCTATTATGTCTTATTAACATGTTAAGTCTTAATTAGTCTTAATCTGTCAATTAATAGGTCCTAATTAGTCAAGTATTAGTCACATGTTAGGTCTTAATTCCTATTAGATCTTATTAATCATGTTAGGTCTTAATAGAAAATATTACCTGTCTTATTATTTATGTTAGCTCTTAAGGGGTCCTATTACATCTTGTTAATCATGTTAGGTCTTAATTGGTCAGAGAGAGAGAAAGTTCATGTTGGTTTCTAGTATTTTGGTTTATGTTAGTTTCTAGTGTTAGATTTTAATAGGAAATATTAATCATGTTAAGGGTCCTATTAGATTTTAAGGGTCTTATTAGCTCTTATTAGCTCTTAAGGGGTCCTATTATGTCTTGTTAATTTCATGTTAGGTCTTAATTGGTTAGAGAGAGAGAGAGAGAAAGTTCATGTTGGTTTTGACTGTTAGAGTTTATGTTGCTTCATGTTCTAGTTTCGTGTTGGTTTAATGTTAAAAGGTTCATGTACGTTTCATGTTAAGGTTTATTTTTTAATTAGGTTAGAGGATCTTTTTTTAAATCAGGTGTATGGTTAGGGTTCATGTTTATTTAATGTTAAGGTTTATGTTGGTTCATGTTTTAATATCATGTTTCTAATAATTTATATATGTTTTCCTAATGTTTTGTAACATTTTCGTAATATTTTAAAATATATTTAATAAAAATTAATTAACTAACTAACTAACTAACACATTTTATTAACTGAAAAAAAATTATATTACTTAAATAACTAAATCTACATAAAATCATATTATTTAATTTCTACAATTAAAAATAATAAAGTAACATGAACAAAAACAACTATTAAATTAACAATATTATTTAATATTAAATAGATAAAAACAACTTAAAAACATTAAAAAAATATTAAAAAATGTTAAAAAAATAAAATGAAAATGGCCTACCTCTTTCGGCCGAAAACCTCCTTTAGCTCTCCTAAAAATCCGCAAGATGCTCAATAGAAATGAGCCTTCCCATTCAATTTTTTGGTTTATATAGATTTTGGGGGTTTCGGCTGGAATGATTTCGGCCAAAACAGTTCCAGTCAGAACCCTCGTGCCACATAGATGCCACATGGCACCTAGTGGGCTCCACATATTTCCAGCCAAAATCGGTTCAGCCGGAACCATAAAATTTGTCCTCTAGTACGACACAACTATGTACTTTTACCCCATACCCAAGATTTTTATAGTTGATGAAGAATATCACAGGGAAAATAAGAGCAAGCGAAATAATTTTGATTCTGTAGCTTTAACTAATAGAGAAAAATGATAAAGATTACTAAGAAATGATAAGGATTACTCAGAAATGATATTGAGATTGAGGTTATTTACAAATATACAAAGTTTTTCTTATAATGAAATGAGAAAGATAGAGAACATGAAAGAGATGCAAGTGTAGGTACAACCACTAAACATAATTTACTAAATGAATACGTAATAAAGTAAAAATAACCTCTACTAATTCACCTAGAAAATGTGCAAGCTAAGTTAAACTTAAGCATTGTAAATATGTGAAAAGCTATTTACTCGAGCGATAACTATATATCATTACGTATGATAAACTTTCTCTTCATTCACTAAAAGGGTTTTTGGACAACTAATATTGAGCGTTACATGAGCATATCATTTATCCATGATTTTCAATGATGGTGGGGTGGTATTCTTCATACATCTAGATTGTTCTCTTTGTGACTCTTTATAATCTTTTTTTATTAATATACATTTTTAAGTGGCTCTACCACTTTTACACAAACACATTCACACACACACACACACACACACAATTTCTTGATCTAATTATGCCATGGAACCAAATAATATATGTGTTTTGATCATTGAATCCAAGGATCTCATCCTCATATCTAATAGATACATAAAAATTATGAAACTATAACAAGTTAGCATTTGTTTGATAAGGTGACAAAATATAAAATTGAGAGGAGTAGATTAGTTCTCATATACCATATATCTATCTAAAGGGATCTTAGAGGAGTAAAAAGGTCATTTTTAAGTCTAAAGGTTTCCCTCACTTGGCATCAACATATTCACATTGTTGTATACATGAAACAATGCATGTTTTAATTAAAGTAGAAAGATGGTTTTATAGGGAGTAGAATCCCAAAGTCAACAAAATAGTAACTAAAATAGTCTTAAACATAAAACATCTGGAACCTAGACTGACAACAAATTCCAAACAACCCAAAAACATCTAGGGTAGAACAACCCTACAACGCATCAACCATAAACAAAAAATAACTCCTAATAACAAAGCTACAACATCTTGACCAACTTATCATTCTTCTGAATGATAGCTTCATTGATATACTTAAGTTTCCCAATGATACTATCCATAGGGGTCACACCCTTATCTTTTTTTCAGAGCCTCCTTACTGGACCAGGAAGGGACTTCTTAGTAGCATCCATGTTGGTATCCACATCCTCTAAGGGAGTCTTGTATCTCTTCCAAGTACCTGTATCTAATGCCTTCTCCTTCTTTACTCCTTTAGTTCTAATAGTAGGGCAATTACCCTTGGAAATGGCATGCAGAACTTCGGCCTTATCATTAAGCCTATGCAGATCATCAATAGTGTTGCCCATAGTTGATTTAATGAAATATACCACCATAGTTAAGCACTCCTAGATATTATGAAGTTCATCTTCCAAAACCTTAATAATATTTTCATGGTCCCTCTTCAACTCTTTGATTTTATTAGCCAAGGTTTGCATAATATTATCTAGGTTCCCATTAGATGGACTGGCCTTCTCCTTTAGATTACTGATCTCATGTATATTAATCCAATTAAACAAGGCATTTTTATTATCTAATAGACCTCTCAAATTGACATTAGTAGTCAGATTATTAGGGACTGGGAAGCCCATCTCCAAAGGAGTAACCCCATCACTATCAATAGGCATAGGCCCATCAATACATGCATCTATAATATGCCCACCAATATCTTTCTGAGAAGCATTCTTCCCTTGAGTGGTATTTTTGTTGACATTGACAAACACAAGTCTATAAATATTGTTTTTTCCCTTGGAACTAAACATAGAAACCCTAGCCACCCTTTTTCCTTTCATATTAGTGCTAGGATCCCATGAATATAGAACATATTCAGGGTCACCATCCTCATTAGGTAAGAAAATTATTTTTCTAGCAGTGGGCTTGGGGATTTTAGACTTGGAGGATGAGGGACCCCGTTTGTTATTGATATTAAAGACCTCATCCCTATCAGAATCCACCTCTTCATCAGAAGAAGTATCCCCATAGTGGACACTTACATTTTTCTTAAATTCTATGCTAGTTTTGGCAATAGGATTTTTCTCAACATGGTGAGCCCTAGCATACTCCATGATAAAAAGGATTAACCCATCATGAAGAACAAGAGTGTATGCACTTTTCTCATTGTCTCTAATACTAATATTCAATAAATACACCAAATAAAAGGGAAAAAAGATGCATTTTCTATGTCGAAAGTCATTTAAAATGATAGAGTAATAGTTGAAGATACTATACAATTTATCGTCTAAGCTAATGTAGTACATGAAAACCTTAGAAAAATCCCTCCATGGATTCAAAATTGAAGTTTCCTTCCAACCGCCATTCATATTGTTTCTCACCTTCTCCCTTTCTTTCAACAAGAAAAAAATATTCATCACTTTAGTATTGGAAACCTTAGCCACCATCTCCTTTTTCACCTCTAGTTGAAGATGATAGAAAAAGGGAACAATATCTTTCCACCCATAAACAAAGGCCTTGTTTACAAGGGAATCCACAACATGAAGCTTATTGATGTACCTAGTCAATCCACCTACCAAGAGATAACTCCAAACTACTTCCATATTTTTCCATTTTTTCATAGACAATGGGATCAAGACAATTTATGTTACCCACCATTCTACTTGAATTCCGATTTGAGAAATATAATGAATAAAGCTACCAAAAAGTTCACCTTTCCCCACATAAATGATATCCTAGCAAGGAGGATGTGAAGCATGTCATTCTCCATCATTTCCAAAACCCTGTTGTATATCACACAAATGATAATAATTTGAAAGTAAAATATGGAGAGCTACTGGGATCCACTCATTAATATTTCATTCCTTCTTACTTGGAAATCCAAAACCAATATTGGCCAATTTATCAACCACATGGTAAACATGTGAAATCTTGAAGTTGTCAAAGTCCCTAAGAAGAATTAGGTAATCTTTGATGATAGAGTTAATCATCGAACTAGGGGAGGTGGTCCCCTTCAATAAGTTAATTATATATTAAGGGAGTTGATTTTCAACCAAACCTTTCTTCATCCTTTATCTTTAGCCAATTGGATCCTAGCATAAACTGTAAAGGCCTTAACAAAGTGGTTTGTTTGGGTACCTAGAGGGAGGGTCATTGCTGAGACCAACCTACCAGAACTATCACACATCACTCCCCCACATCTTCCAGGTCTGCAATTACCCTTAACTACCCAGCAGTATTGATTTTAACTTATCCCGAGGGAGGGGGATGCCACTTAACCCCATCCCTGGAATATTTCAACTTAAAAAATGAATTGGAGATGTCCCAATTAAGCATCCACCTATGAGAAATTTCCAGATAAACCATCGAAGGAGAAAGATAACCATAAACCTTAAAATCATTGAAAATGACCTTATAAAAAATATCACAAATAGCTAAATGAATATTTTTAGCAACCACATTAGCACAAAAAGATTTATCCCTAAAGATCTCATTATTCCATTCTTTCTAAATACCCCATGCAATATGAGGTAGCATGAGGCCCTAAATATAGGAAAGAAATCCATTGGGTCCAAAAGTCCACAAAAAGAGTTGGGGAAAACACAAGAAAGGGACCACATACTCTAAAAGTAGGCCTAAACATCCCGTGTCTTCAATACAACTAAATGAGATATGGAAAGCATATTCAACATCATTCAAACACAAGTAGTAATGATTGGGGATGGTCGTAGCTCTTCTGCAAAGGTTATCAATAATGATGATTTTGTTATGTATTCACAGCCAGAAAAAAATGTTGATCTAGGGAATTTGATCCTATGATTCCAAACCAGACCCTAAAATGACTTAGGAAAAATAACCCTGGTATGCAACCTGAAAGTAAAAAAAATAGAGAAGTTCCCATCTGAAGTCTAGGACCAAGTAAGAAGATCCTCTGACAAAGAAAGGGGAATGTGCACAAATCTTAGCCGATCTTGAAGGATTTAAAGAGATGGACCAACATGAGTCAAATAAACTCATTTAAAATTATGGACATAGTCTTCCACCTATATGCCTACAAATTGCCTGATGCAAAACTCTCAAAAATGACCAATCACGAGATCCACAACTAAAGGAGCGTCACCATACTACCAATTGTCCCAAAATACAATTTTCCCTCCATTTCCCAATAGTCAATAGAGATCTTGAGAAAGGAAGATTTAGTACTTGAAATATACATTCAAAGAATTGAACAAGAGGCCATAGGTCTTTCATCAACCAACATTTCCTGAGCATGAGAGTAACCATTCAAATATACTTACTATGGATAATTTTGGTCCAATCATTATCTTCTTTCCAACATCTCCAAAGTTGTTTCATTAGAAGGGTTGTATTAAACTCTCTCATTTTATGAATGGCCATGCCCCCTATATTTGTAGGCAAAAAAATCTAGTCTCAAGACAAGATGCAACCTCTTCTTAACTTCTATCTTCAACCATAAGAAATTCCACTGAATCTACTCAATTTTAACTAAAAGCATTTTGAGAATTCTGAATGAAACCATGCATATTGCCCAGAAACTATTAGCACTTGTATAAAAAAGTACATTACATTATGTACATGATTTTTATAGGAAATACTTAAATTAGTATTGGAATATTCTAGTAGTTTCTTAGAAACCCTATAATTAGAAATAAATAAGACTTAGGAGACTTCTAGATTCATCATTTTAAAAAAAATTGACACGATTAACAATAATATTTTAAAAGTGTGGTTTATAATATCTTGTATGTTTCTGAAATTCCTTTTGTTTTGAAAAGCTAATTGTAATACCCCAAAAATGGGCTATAAGTTCATTAATCTCCTACATCTTCAATTCGAATGAAATCAACATCAAAGTCCTAATCTAAGGCACATCTAAACATCATCGAATCATAATTGATTATCTTAAATTCTACATCAGGGAATATTCCTAGTAATATTCCTAATCATCATAATTATCTTTAATTTTATAATTATTTGGCAATAAATCACATTTATCCTAAAATTTGATTAATTAAATATTTTGCATATTTAATTAATTAGATTTAATATTTGTCACTTGATTGTTTAATTAAATTTAATTCTATCTATTATTAATTGTATTATTTAATTTTGACAATAAATCAAAATTCCTATGAATAATTGATTAAATTCTTATTTAATTAATTAAAGCATGTTGTCATTATTTAATAATATAATTTTTAATAAAAGTTTGGTAAAATAGTTAATTAACCCATAAATTAATTATTTTATTCAAAAAGCAGTTAAGTTGAGAATAAATCACTTTATTTATTTATTAAATCATAATTATCCATGTGCATATTCAAGGACTAGTTAAACTCAAATTGGAAAATCAATGCAAGTTGTTAGCTTTTTGAAACTCAACATCTTTTTGAGTTTTAAAGTGGATCTAAACTTCTAATTCGAGTTGAACTGTGCTTTTGCATGATTTTTGTGACTTAATTATCTGTTATTTAAAAATAACTCAAAAATCAACCTGAGTTATTTGAGTGATTTATGGCTTTCTTCCATGCACCTCCAAAGCCCTGGATTTCTATAAAAACAAAGCTCAGCTCTTCATAATTCATCTCTCAAAATTTCCATCCACAGAATCCACAAATTTGCACAATTACGCTGCCAAGATCAATTCAAGAGTTACACAGTCACGTTGGAGAATTGGAATTGAAGAATCAAAGCTCTTGCGAATCGACATCTTTGTGAGATCAATCTTATTTTTGCATTCATATTGCATATCATTGTTAGATTAGCATTGCATATCAATTTTCAATAGCATTCATAGCATATCAATTTCATCTAGCATAGATTCATATCAAGTTTTCATTCCTTATTGCATCATAAAATCCAAAAAAAAATAGCTTAATTGCATTCAATTCATATCTAGATCAACTGCATTCAAATCCTTCATTTAGGTGTTGACTAGGTCACTGATCTCGATAACAATCTAAGAACATTAATCTCGCACCTACTAGAAGGCAGTAAATCGCTTGGTTAAATTAGATTTTAATTTTGCACGATTTTGATTTTAGCTAACCTCTAATGTTTTACTGAAGTGTTGTGTCTACAGATCAGGTACAATTTTCATACACACATTTCTGGCGCCCACCGTGGGGCCCTGAAACGGGTTTCCAATTCAATTCTATCAATTTCTATCTTTTTCTTCTCAGGATCTGTGCAAAACTGCAATTTTTTAAATTTTTGTCTGTACATCTGTCGTACAAGTTTCTGACAAATGTCGTATGGGAGCATACCCACTGTCGTATGATAATGGACCCACTTTCGTATGACAGTCTATTGGATCGAGACTCATTTCATTACATACCCACTGTCGTTTGGGAGCTCAACTATCGTATGGTAGCATACCCAGTGTCGTACGAGTTTCTGGACTGTCGTCTGGGAGCATACCCACTGTCATATGAGTTTTGGTACTAGATTTCAATTGTCATTTCATTTTTGCAGAGAGTTTGTCAGATTTGATTTTCAGATTTTGACTGACAGCTAACCCTAACAATTGAAATTTACTGTTTCTACTTGATTTCTGCTGATTTTGATTGGGAAAAGTGCAAGAATTGCTAAAAATTAGGTAAAATCTACTAAGCGCATTGCGAGGATCACGAGGTATTCTCCTTGTTCTGAAAACATTTCAATTTGGACTTAAAATAAATCTCTCACGTGTCAAGCTTGTGTGCATCTTTTCATGCTTTTGATCTATTTCTACACACTTGCATAATTTGATACTAGGTTGTGATCCCTTAAGGATTCATTAAGTAGTCTTAGAATACTTGTGATTGATCTTAATTGCTATCTTGGGTTATTGGACTTGCTAATCCACCGGCCCCTCATTTCCGCCCCGTGGTTGCAATCTCAGCGCCATAAAGGGGAGGGGTCAACAGGATAGAAGCGTTAAGTGTTCCACTTGGCAACCCTTTTGTGCTTTTAGGAACTCACTTGTTTTCTAAGTTGGGGACTCATTTTTAGCTTGTGTGAGGTGTTAAGTGTTCCACCTTGTGGACTCATCTCATATTCTCTTTAAGCATTAAGTGTTCCTCTTTCTTCTTTTTGGGTACTTTTGGTAGATTTTCTTTCGGGAATATATCTGTGCTCACATAGTAATTAGGCCCTATGAACACTATTCATGATTCTTGAGAGATTGGATTCCTAGAGAAATCTTTCTTGACGACAGAATCCTTGTAGGTAGGGAGGATACTTAGTGCGTTTCACATTCAACTTGGTTAGTGCGTCTTCTCTTATTGATCGACACATTCTCTCTCCGGAGAGGTTGATAGATCATGTGGGGTTGATATCATGAGCTTTGGTGAATCAAAATTGGTTAGTGCGTCTTCTCTTATGGATTGATACATTCTCTCCCTAGAGAGGTTGATAGATCACGTGGAGTTGATATCACAGACCTTGGTGGAACAAAACTTTGTCTTAGCGTGTCAGATTAATCTGCTTTCTTTGTTTGGGTTAAAAGTGAAAAGGTGTCAAAAACCTTGGATTTGGAGCCAAGTCCCCTTGTGGTATAAATCTGTGAGTCACCTTTAGAGAGGGTTAACTGTAGCAGACGATCCCTTCACAGGGAAAACTGCATTGATAGAACCTCAAGTGGTCATAGCCATTTCAGACGTGGTAGTGACAGCCACTATATAAATGTCCTTGTGGAAGAAATCTCCATGGGTATGGTTCATTGTTGGGTTGTCAGATCTCCCTAGCAGCTCTTGAAGATTAAGTTCTCAGACTGTGTCAAAACCCTGGTGCACCAGGATTGGAGTTCACCCCTTTGAATCATAAAAGTTGCAGAGTCAAACCATTACTAAAAACCCTAGAGAGGCCAATTTTTCATTCTCAAGTATATGTGTGTTATTGCAAAACTTTTCAGAATATACACAATTAGTACTCTCAGGGATTAGCACAATTTGGTCACTTGATTGTTCATGCACAAGGTTGCTTTTGCCCTTGTTCATTGTTTTCAAATGTGCTTGGAATCACTTGCTTGCTATTCTACGCACTTGTTTATCTGCTTGGCTATCAAAAATGATCAAATATGGTATAACCTTCAAAATCTAGACAGTACAATTTGCAAACAATCCAAAACTGAAAACCTTAAGTTTTGCAAAATTTGACGTAAAATTCTTTCTGGAGTCAAAAGTCATTTCAAGAAGTCAAAAGTCATACGAGTTTTGTCAAGTGTCATTTCAGTATTGCCCATCTATCATATGATTGAGAACCCAGTGTCGTACGAGTTTTCAAACTAGCAAATTCAAGAAAGTCAAAATCCTGTTAGCAACTGTTGTATGATATTGACAACTGTCGTTTCATTGCTACCCAACTGTCGTACGAGTTTAGCAACTGTCATTTCATAGACTACCCAGTGTCATATGAGTCTGCAGAGTGTCATTTGGAAAAATTTGAGAGAGTTGTCAGAAATTGTCAAATTGCAAGATATCCAATGTTTCTAGCCTAGTTCCAGAATCTGTCAAAAATATCATTGTGTCAGGAACAGAGCAGTAGCTATTGAGCATTCTACCATTTTCCAAGATTGATCTAGCCTTTTGTTTGATCAATTTGAGTCCTTTTTATCTCATGTCAAAACCTTGTCATAACTATCAATCTTTAATCAATCTTCAAAAATAGACTAAGTGTTGGGAACTCATGTCCGCTATCTTTTGGGTGATCTATCCCATACATCTAGGGCACAGTTTCCTTCACCCACATCTCATTAGATCTTCAAAACAATCATAATCTTGACAAGGTTGTGTCATCTAATTTTCTCGAATCAAATAGATCTTCAGTTGTCTTCGTCCTTTTCTTCTATTTCATTCAAAGTTAATGGTGGAGACCAGAGCTTCTTCACACAAGAAATCGGAAGAAACATCTCAGAACTTACTTTTACCCAATACCCTGGGTCCAACTCTTAAACAACTCATCAAGTCTGATATCTACGAAGATGACAGTCGCGGTAACTTTCGATTAAAAACTAGTTACCTACCTCCTCTATCAACTCAAAGAGGTAATCAGCAAACTCCTCCTCAATCTATTCCAGAGAGTCCAAAAACTCCTATCATGTCTCAAGCAGGGACAAACCATGATTCTCTAGGAGGAGGATCCCAAGGACCCCATTCTCAACATAATGCTGACCAAGAACCTACACCCTCTGAAATCCATCGATGTCAAAATGACGATGAATTCAAAAGAATGATGAGGCATTTCTTGAAAGTGGATAGAGAGGCATACTTTTTACAATTAGCCCAGGAAGGAGCTAAACTTCCTCCTCACTTCAATGTTGAAGATATCATCACACATGAGGAAGAAACTCCACTCACAGCTATGACAAGATAGATGCATGCTATGCAAGTTGAACTTAACAATCTTAAGAAAGAGAAGGAACCTAAAGAGCTCTCCATGGAGGCCCTATGTCCTTTTCCATTCGACAGAAACTTGTATATGCCACCATTTCCAAAGAAAGTGGAGATACCAAAGTATGACAAATATGACGGACACTCTGATCCTCAAGATCATTTCAGAGAGTTCTGTACGCACTCCATGGAATTCATGCATGAACCGACCTATCTGATGCATCTTTTTCCTAGATCCTTGGGAGGAGCATCCATTCAATGGTTTTCGAGATTACCTTCTACGATCAAAACTTTTGAGGAATTGATTAAATTGTTTTATCAACAATATTCCTACAATATTCAACATTCGATTACCATGATCGATATCTGTAACCTCAAGCAATATCCAGGGGAATCATTCCTAACTTTTCTCAAAAGGTGGCGAAAGAAGTTTTCTCTATATGCTAGACCAATTCCCGAAATGGAGAAACTTGAAATATTTATCAATAACCTTGTTCCAGAGCTCAACTATCCATTACAAATGCAAGATCATGTATCTTTTGATAAAATGGTGGATAATGCAATCAAGATTGAGAAAGTACTTGTCAAGAAAGGAGAAATCACACTTCAAAAGGACAAGTCTAAATCTGGATCTAGCTCAAAAGATAAAAACAAGAGCTGGAATAGAAACAAAGGTATCGTCTCTGATGGTGTTGTTGACACTATCCACACCCCATCAAAGGCACCGGCCTACAATCTCACCCTTGGCACCAAAGCCATTAAAGCTTCAGAGCAAAAATCTATTGAACCATCTCCAAAGAAGCCATTCAAATGATGGGATAATAAATGAAAGTTTACTCCCCTGGGAGAATCTTTGGAATCTACCCTGAGAACCCTGATAGCTGATAACATCATCTCTTTACCACCAATCTGAAACCCTGATCCGGATCCAAAACCATATTGGTGGAAAGATAATGAATTCTGTGCTTTCCATCAGACTAAAGGCCACAAAACTAATGGATGCTTCCACTTGAAGCATACCATTCAAGACTTGATAGATCAAGGGGACATCACGATCGATAATCCTACTAGCAATAATGATCACACAGCATTTACAGAAACATTTCCACAACATGGCAAGGGAGTTTCCACTTCTGAACCTAACATGGGGGCAAAAGTCAACTATGCCTACCCTGGAAACAATGCTGTCATCAATATGGTTGAACCATGTCTCTCTAAGAGCTGCAATGTCATCACGATTGTACGAAGAGATAGAAATCATTCCTCAACTAATGCGGTTACCAGATCACAAGCTCAGGCTCATCTGAAAGGACAAACACCAAGTTCATCTAATGTCCCTAAGATACCTTTCAATCTCACATCTGCTTCTAAACAAAAGGCTGCCTTGAAATCTTCTAATCCAAAGGATACAAGACCTACATCTTATAGCATCGTCCAACAACTCCAGCATACCAATGCCAAAATCTCTATGTTTGAGTTACTTCAAATATCCCCAACTCACAGAGATGTCCTAGACAAAGCTTTTCTCGACTCTAATGTTCCTGACAACCTAGATCTAGACAGGTTCCAGACTATGGTTGGTCATCTAACATCTCTGCAATATATCTCCTTTTTAGAGGAAGATGACAACTCCCTAAGTCACCCACATAATCAGCCCTTGCACATAGAAGTCTTGATCCAGAACCGTCGAGTCAAACGTGTGTTGATAGATGGGGACGCAGGCCTCAACATTTGTTCTTACAACTTAATCACACAGTTGGGATTCTCAGAGATGGCTATTGATCCTCGAAAGAAGATCACCATAAAAGCCTATGACGAACAAGAAAGAGCTTCTAAAGGCACCATTGTCTTACCCATCCGAATGGGTCTGATCATCAAAGATACCACATGTCAGGTGCTTGATCTACCATTAGCTTACAATATCCTTCTAGGGAGACCCTGGATCCATGAAATGCAAGCCATTCCTTCTACGTACCATCAATGCTTAAAATTTCCCTATGAAGGAGTGGAGGTTACTATCCCAGCAGATCTGAGTACAACTTGCAATACATTGAAGGAAAGTGCTGATAAGCTTGTTCCCAATAATAGAGAATCTTCCATCAAGAAACAAAATGTGGCTTCCACATCCAAGATGGAAGACATTGCTAAAGAGATCAATATCAAAGAAAATGGGATGGGAGAATACACTATAGAGCCAGTCTTGTCTATGAAATCTCTCCCAATCTCACCTAAGTCATATGGACAATCCTTGAAGCAGTCTAAATCAGAACCTAAGGAACCTATGGAAGCATACAAAAGAAATTTTGTGGCGGAACAAGTATCCAAACAAGAATTTGAAGAGGATGAAGCTGTGCTGGCATGGCTATACAAAGAGGATTCTGAATCTAAAATTGTTCAACCTAGTGAATCTATAGCACCTACAATTATTTCTAATTCATATGGTCCAGGAGGTAAATTAATAGCTAAGATGGGATACTCAGGTCAAGGA
Source organism: Chamaecyparis obtusa (assembly GCA_027943335.1). Lineage (NCBI taxonomy): Eukaryota > Viridiplantae > Streptophyta > Pinopsida > Cupressales > Cupressaceae > Chamaecyparis > Chamaecyparis obtusa. The sequence goes on from BSBK01001913.1 coordinate 3,680,918, forward strand.
CCTCTAGGAATTAGAGGAAAAGGTCTTGAGGCACCTCTCCCACATACTGGTAGAGAAAATAAAAATAAAATTGGCTTAGGATTTAAGAAGAAACCCTATCACCTCAAAGGTAATTGCTCGCATGTCATAGAGCAGATCACACCAGGGGAACCTCTTCTTGAGAAAGAAGAAACAGAACCATCAGATAGTGATTCAAATAGTTCAGAACTCATCCCCTATGAAAAATTGCCTAAAGAGATCAAAGATCTTCTTGATGATAAAGATGATCCTATCAAAAGAATCAATGTAGTAGAAACACAAGACCCTACTGTAGTGCAAGAGATGGTTGCACCATAAGAACCAGCCAATCTTGAAGGTGATCAAACTGATCTAGAAGCAGAGAGTAGTTATTCTGACACTGATTCCCATGAATATGAATTCAAGTCAGAGACTAAGGGTAATCCTTCTTGGGGTATTCATCTTGAATTCACACATTTTCTAAGATTTCCTAGAGATCCCGAATCAGAAGCTGAGTCAAATGACTATGAATGGGGTGCCATTCCAGAAGAAGATGAGCTTATAATAGAGAAATATATTAATGTTATTCACCAATATGTATCTCAATCCAACGTAGGTCTAGAGCGAAATAATGAACTTAACATGTCTGATCCACCTATGGCTGAAGAGGACTCCCATGATGATGTTGAGCCTATTCACGAATTGAACATTTTGAGTTGTAATATCACCTTTGAACTTGAGTGTCGAGTTAGGACCAATGATGACATATCCATGTCTGTGAACACCATATCCCAAGCCTTTCTTGCTTTAACTATCCAACACCTTGATCTTATTGACCGAACTTCCACAAACCCAAACCTTGGTATTTATACCTTCCCGAATGACTATGCCCTTGCCTGCTACCTCAATGCAGTTGAGCCTATGAGGACTTCCATCAGTGAACCGAGCGTTAGCATGACTGAGTCGGATATCAAATATCTTAGTCAAAAGAATAACAATAAAAAGAAAAAGAGTTCTGAGGGTGAAAACCACTTCGTGGCAGTCTCAGAACCTACAAAAGTAAAAAGAAAAGATGTATCTAAAGGTGAAAACCTCTTTGAGGCACCTAAGGATGAGATATTTGATGTCCTTCCGAGTCATTTATAGGATAGATCTCCAGTTCTAATTGAGCCCACCCAATCCATCAATTTGGGTACAACAGAGGAACCACAATTGGTACGTGTAGCACAATCTTTATCAGAAGAAGAGAAATAGAAATTTACTACATTCTTGACAGAAAAAAAGATCAACTTTGCATGGAAATATTCAGATATGCCAGGATTGGATCCCAATCTCATCATGCACCATCTATCCATTGCTCCTGGAGTAAAACCGGTCAAGAAAAAATTGAGAAAAATGCATCCTCATGTTGCACTTTTAGTCAAAGCTGAATTAGAGAAACTCCTAAAAGCTGGATTCATCTGCGTCATAGACTATGTTGAGTGGATCTCCAACATTGTACCTATTTCAAAACCAGATGGTTCAATCAGAGTGTGCACGGACTTTAGAGATGTGAATAGAGCATGCCCTAAGGATGATTTTCCACTGCCTAACATTGATATGATAGTGGACATGACTGTGGGCTATGAAATGTATTCCTTAATGGATGGCTTTTCTGGGTACAAACAAATCAAAATTGCTCTAGAAGATCAAGAGAAAACAACTTTCACATGTGCGTGGGGAACCTTCTGTTGGAATGTTATGCCATTCGGACTCAAAAATGCTGGAGCTACATATCAAAGAGCAATGACATCTATTTTTCATGATATGATGCATAGAAAAATGGAGGATTACGTGGATGATACCTTGGCAAAATCCATGATTAGAACTGAACATCTAACAGACTTGAGCATGATCCTCGACAGAATGGAAAAATTTAGTCTTCGACTAAATCTGAAAAAGTGTGCTTTTGGAGTCACTTCTGGAAAACTCCTGGGATACATAGTCTCAAAGAAAGGTATTGAAGTTGATCCGGCTAAAGTCAAGGCTATCATTGAGATGCAACCTCCCAAGAATATCAGTCAAATGTGAACTTTGCAAGGGAGAGTGCAATCTATCAGGAGATTCATATCACAGTTAGCTGACATATCACAACCTTTCACAAAGACATTATATAAAGGTGTGACCTTTACATGGAATGAAGACTGTGCAAATAATTTTGATCATATCAAGAATTATCTCTTGAATCCTCCTATCTTAATGCCTCCTATTCATGGGAAGCCATTAATATTATATATCTCCGCAACAGATACATCACTGGGGGCATTGCTTGCACAACATGATGAGAACAAGAAAGAAAGAGCCATCTACTATATCAGTAGAACTTTAGTGGCCTATGAGAAGAACTATTCAATGATAGAGAAAGCATGTCTAGCTGTGATCTTTGCATCACAGAAACTGAGACACTACATGTTAGCTCATACTACTCATTTGGTAGCTAAAATTGATCCACTGAAATATCTCCTAAGCAAAGCTGCCCTCACAGGTAGACTAGCTAAATGGGTCATGCTCTTGAGAGAATTTGACATTGAATATGTTGAAATAAAAGCTATCAAAGGATAGGTCATTGCTAATCAATTAGCTGAAGCACCACTATTTGATGATACACCCATGCAAATGGAATTTCCTGATTCCTCTATCATGCACCTCTCTTCTAGAGCATGGAGGTTATTCTTTGATGGCTCCTACACACAAAATGGATCTGGAGCAGGCATATTGTTCATCACTCATCAAGGATACTCGATACCCAAAGCATTCAGACTAAAGTTTTCTTGCACAAACAATATTGCTGAATATGAGGCACTTCTCAATGGTATGAAAATGGCAATACAGTGGAGAGTTACAGAGATGCACATCCATGGAGACTCACAATTGGTTATCCACCAAGTCAATGGTGTGTACCAAACCAAAGATGAAAAGCTCATTCCTTACAAGAGAATGGTAGATGATTTAAAGAAATACTTCATCTCTATCACATTTGAGCAAATACCCAGAATGGAGAATAAGGCTGTCGATGCAATGGTGACACTATCTACTCTCTTATAGTAGCCCGAACATGAGCTACGCTACAAGTTCCTAGTGGAAGCCCTATCCTATCCTGCATATGACTCCCTTGAAACCCGCATGATCTGCACTGTTGTAGGTTATGACTCATCTGGCTACAAAAATTTGTTCTCCTATCTCCACAACCAAATCATCCCTGAGTCCTTTAACCATTTTGAGAAATGAAACCTTATCCGATCCGCATCTCGATATGTCATCATTGGTAATGATCTGTACAAATGAGGTCTAGATGGTACACTACTTAGATGTTTAGAACGGGAAGAGTCTCAACATGCATTAGAGGAAGTCCACGAGGGTATATGTGGATCGCACTCAAATGGTTTAACGTTAGCTCGAAAACTTATTAGGGCTGGGTACTATTGGCCTGAAATGGAGAAAGAGGCTATTAAATTTGCTAAAAACTGTCAATAGTGTCAAGTACATGGCAACTTGATTCATGCTCCAGGGAGAGATCTAATTCCCTTTACTACATAATGGCCTTTTCAACAATGGGCATTTGATCTCATAGGTTCTATCCATCTTCACTCTTCTAATGGACATACCCATATAATCACAGCTACAAATTATTTTACAAAATGGGTAGAAGCAGTTCCTCTAACACAAGCAATAGGGAAATAGATCTCTATGTTCATCCTGAACTACATCATTTGTAGATATGGGATCCCTCATTCCATAGTCATAGACAATGGGGGACAATTCAAAAATAAGGATCTAGATGAATTATGTGCTAAATTCAAGATTACACAACATTGGTCTTCTATCTACTATCCTCAAGGGAATGGACAAGCTGAAGCTTCAAACAAAAATCTCTTGAAAATCTTGCACAGAACAGTGAATAAAACAGGAAGAGACTGGCATCTCATGATCAATCCAGCTCTCTAGGCATACAGAACTAGTATCAGAACACCTACAAGGGCTACACCTTTCGCTTTAGTTTATGGGTCTGAAGCGGTACTACCTATTGAGGTTGAAATCCCATCACTCAGAATCAGAATGCATGGACTTGTCACTAATGAAGACTACAGAGTGTCTAGGTTACAAGAACTTGAATTACTAGATGGGCGCAGGCAAGAAGCGTATGATCATCTCAGAGTGTATCAGACAAGAATGTCTAGAGGCTACAACAAGAAAGTCAGACATAGAGAATTTCAGGTTGGCGATCTAGTCTTGAGAGAAAATCCTAAAAATCAATCACATCGAGAATGCAAGGGGAAGTTCAAACCCAACTAGCTGGGTCCCTTTGTAATCATTGCTACTTTTGGCTCTGGTGCCTATCAACTCTCAACAACTGAAGGAGAACAGCTCCGAGAACCAATCAACATTCTCCATCTGAAGAAATTCTATGCCTAGGGCATTTCGTCTATGGTAAAATGTCCTAAAAAAAATCTTAAAAATCAGAAAAAGTCTTGAAAAAATGAACATCTTGGTGAAAACCTAGCAATAGGTGCCTTGATGATTCGCAAAAAAATTGAAAATATCAAAATTCAAAAAAATTGAAAAAATGAAAAATACAAAAAGAAAAAAAGAAAAAAAAGTGCCTTGGTGAAAACCTGGAAACAGGCGCCTTGGTAGCAAAAATAGAATCTCTACCAAGATGGTGAAAACCTGGCAAACAGGTGCCACTTGTTTCAAAATGCTTCATCTATCAGTGCAATCTTGGTCTTTCCCAGCTTTCAGTTTGCTTTAGTCTGTATATATCCTTGTTTCGATAAAGTCAGTTTGTACACCAATCAGCTTGTGCGTCTGTATCCTATCAATGTTCAAACTTGGGGGCAATCAATGTCATATCCTATGGCCTCTAATGTATCTTAGACGTATCCTATCTAGTCAGAGTCCTTTGAAGCTTCAAGTTGAGTCAGTCAGTCAGTCTTGTCTCCAGAAAAGATTTTGCATCTACAACAACGCAATCAAACATCAAAACTTAACTAAAAATAATCTATGCTTTTCATGCTTTTATCTCCTTGTATGCTTACTGATTCACATTGAGATTTTTGCATATTGTGTCCCTTCGAGCTCTTCGATGATGTCCTTTATAGGATTTAGAGAGTGATGACTGGGGGCATAATCTTTTCTTTGTCTTCTGCTTGTATGTGAAAATCTAACACCTTTGGAAATTCCGGATTGAAATGGTGTCCGACTATAAGAGCCTCTATCTCGAATTGGATGGCCATGCGTACCTCGACCATTGATACCCAGACAATTCAAGGAAGTTTGATCTAACTATTGTCTTTTTGAGTAAGTTCTTTCTCCTACTGTGGAATGCGATCTTGCCTAAGGATGTGAACGATAAAGGGTCACTACGGGTAATTCACATTGGATTTAGAATGATCTCTTGACTGTTTGATGTGTTTACAATGCAAGGCATATTCAGGTCATCACGACGTTCATGTTTTGATGCTTATACAAATTGCTATATCAAAATGGACATGATATTCAGGTCATCTTGGCGTTTGTGCCTTGGTGCTTATATCTAATCCGACATTCCAAAAACAAAATCAATATTCATATGTCCATGGTTGCCTAGCCAGTGGATGTTGTATTGATTCTTGCACATACAAATTGATATTCATATGTCTATGGTTTCATAGCTAGTGGGCATTGTATTGATTTATCCGGTTACCTAAAAGTTCAATGATGATAACAAATCAACATATGATCAGTGACTAGGTCCTAGGTCTTAGGTTGCATTTCATTTTGCATGTCTCTTTGCATTTTGCATGTTGCATGATCTCACAATGACTAAACAAACTTCAATGCTTAAACAATTCTTCAATCACCTCTTCCAGTCTAACAAGAGCTGAATCTTACATGAAGGTTCCTCCAACGAAACAACAAGTAGAATCTTTTTCGGGATCAAAATTCAAATCTGAGATCATTCATATTATTAACTGCTTGCATATTCAACCTTCTATCATCACAGAAATCCAGTATTCAACTTAACTAATTATCTAACATCAAACTATCAAAATTTCAATTTGGTCAACTATGGTCAACTCATGGTTTCACCTAGTCAAACTTGGTCTTTTGGGACCTTCTAACGATGCAGAATGCATTCCTGGATGTATTTAACCACTTCTCAAATCAATTAACATGCTTCTAAACTATCAACGCTAACTTTTCTTGTCAGATTTCAATTTTAATCCCGAAGGGGGCATGGTATTGCATATCATTCAAAGTCTGTAATCAAATTTGAAATCATATCTTTTTTATCTATCAATATCTTTCATCAGTGATCAAGACAACAATCACGTCTAGTCGCTGATTCATCAAAAGTCCTCATCACTCGGGGCAAATCTATCATCACTTGGGGCATATCAGATTCATCGATCCATATCAATCTGGTATTCTCTTAATCTTGTAATCTATATTAGCTTTTCGCAACCATCGGTTCATTAGTGTTATTTCCTTGGTTCTTCGACAACTGAAGGGTTCGGATGTGATACCTGCTAGTTCTGCTAAGACAATCAAGTCTAGAACCGGTCACTCACTTCTTTGCAATCCAAAGGTTTGGAATCAGGCATTTTGACACTTTTTCACAATCATCGGTTCATTGCTGCTATAGTAAACATTATCTCTAGTCATTCAGGACCTCCTATCTCAATATCTTTCAATCAGTTTCTATCTTGAGATCGGTTTATCTTTTGAATCAATTTCATATCTTTATCAAACACAGACTATCTTTGAACCACTGCACTTCGCACAGCAATTCAAAGAGGGGCAAAATGTAATACCCCAAAAATGGGCTATAAGTTCATTAATCTCCTACATCTTCAATTCGAACGAAATCGACATCAAAGTCCTAATCTAAGGCACATCTAAACATCATCGAATCATAATTGATTATCTTAAATTCTACATCGGGGAATATTCCTAGTAATATTCCTAATCATCATAATTATCTTTAATTTTATAATTATTTGGCAATAAATCACATTTATCCTAAAATTTGATTAATTAAATATTTTGCATATTTAATTAATTAGATTTAATATTTGTCACTTGATTGTTTAATTAAATTTAATTCTATCTATTATTAATTATATTATTTAATTTTGACAATAAATCAAAATTCCTATGAATAATTGATTAAATTCTTATTTAATTAATTAAAGCATGTTGTCATTATTTAATAATATAATTTTTAATAAAAGTTTGGTAAAATAGTTAATTAACTCATAAATTAATTATTTTATTTCAAAAAGTAGTTAAGTTGAGAATAAATCACTTTATTTATTTATTAAATCATAATTATCCATGTGCATATTCAAGGACTAGTTAAACTCAAATTGGAAAATCAATGCAAGTTGTTAGCTTTTTGAAACTCAACATCTTTTTGAGTTTTAAAGTGGATCTAAACTTCTAATTCAAGTTAAACTGTGTTTTTGCATGATTTTTGTGACTTAATTATCTGTTATTTAAAAATAACTCAAAAATCAACCTGAGTTATTTGAGTGATTTATGGCTTTCTTCCATGCACCTCCAAAGCCCTGGATTTCTATAAAAACAAAGCTCAGCTCTTCATAATTCATCTCTCAAAATTTGCATCCACAGAATCCACAAATTTGCACAATTACGCTGCCAAGATCAATTCAAGAGTTACACAATCACATTGGAGAATTGGAATTGAAGAATCAAAGCTCTTGCGAATCGACATCTTTGTGAGATCAATCTTATTTTTGCATTCATATTGCATATCATTGTTAGATTAGCATTGCATATCAATTTTCAATAGCATTCATAGCATATCAATTTCATCTAGCATAGATTCATATCAAGTTTTCATTCCTTATTGCATCATAAAATCTAAAAAAAAATAGCTTAATTGCATTCAATTCATATCTAGATCAATTGCATTCAAATCTTTCATTTAGGTGTCGTCTAGGTCACTGATCTCGATAACAATCTGAGAACATTAATCTCACACCTACTAGAAGGCAGTAAATCGCTTGGTTAAATTAGATTTCAATTTTGCACGATTTTAATTTTAGCTAACCTCTAATGTTTTACTGAAGTGTTGTGTCTACAGATCAAGTACAATTTTCACACACACACTAATGTGGTCAATTGATGTTTATTTTTTGTAGTTGGATTGTGTATTTCACCATTGTTGCATGTTCTTCTTCCCACTACTTTTTGTTTCTTATCCATCCGGCCCTTTGTTTATGTTGGTGGTGTATTTGTCTTTGACTGATGCAAAATAGTAAATAGGTGTTAGTCCCTCATTTTAAATGTGGGATTTTATTTTGGCAAAACCTCTGTTTAAGCAATTGTTCTATGAGCCCACAACTTTAGATTATGATCATGTTTTATTTTGTTTGAAAATAGAGCCTTAAGAATTTAAGCATGTTGAAAGTGCCTCAATTTATTATTTGGTCGAGTGACTTCAATTGCTATGTTCCATTCATTATTGGATGATGGATCTATGCCCTACATTTCATATTTCTTTTTATCCAAGTCCAGTTTGTTAGTGCACATAAGAGTTGTTACTAGACAAGCAGAACTGTAGTTTCATTATCAGAATTTCTATTTTATCTTAGAAATTCATTTGATGCAATTTCCCCATTTTCTCTTCTTATTCTAACAACATATTCTCACCTTTATAGCCATTTTGTTTCTTACTATTTCTTTTAAATTTTAAATTTTGTTATGTATCTCAAAAATATAGTATATCTCTTAGTAGAAAAATAAAAAATTATAAAATTGCACAACTCCAAATTCAATTATAATAGTTAAGTTTGAAAAAACCAAAAAACTGGAACAATCAAGGAGATGCATTGTTCAATCATTGGAGCCAATGGGCAAGCTCCAAACTGTGCAATATTTGAAGCATTGTCAATATAAAAGGCATTAGTTTATTATTAATTTTATATCGCTATTAACGAGTGATTAAAAGTTATTGTTTTGGAGTTTAGATGGCCTGCTTCAGCTATTAACCTCTTTTCTCACAGACAAATAGATAACTTGTTGCACAAATGGCGAAGGGATACTTGTTGCTCGTGGCCGCTTCTTCTGCTTTTGCGAATGGTAAAATGCATTCTTCTTCTTCTTCTCTAGTTTATTCAATTCTGAAGTTACTAGTTTGGAATTTGTTGGTAATTAATTACACAGACTACTACTATAATGGGCTTTGCGGAAGTTGGAGTGGTCACTTTGGTGGGTTTTGCTTAGGTGATCACAATTGTGATCCTATCTGCAAAACTTTAGATCATGCCCAAGAGGGACATTGCATTTTTACTGATAGGAGTGGATATGCTTGTATCTATTTTAGCCTGTGTAATTAGAATAGCAAAGCTCCTAATGGCCTTTTTATCTCTTTTCATCTGTGATGGGAGAATAGAATAAATACTCAATAAGCAGTTTAAATCATTTTTGTATTTGTGTCAATGTTGGAAGTTTGTTGTGAATGGAGATATATTACAAATTTTTAAAAACTTTTGAGAATAGCAAAAAATGAGCCTTACTGTCGTAGAGAATTGTTTTTCATAATTGGATACATATTTTTAATTTTTTTTATATATAAAATAGAAGTTAATTAAAATATAGGTTAAATGAACTTTGCCTGGTTAAGGTTAGTTTTTTTTTTTTTTTTTATCGGTAAGGGGCCGAGGCCAAATATTATATTAAAATAGTAAAGTATACCAGAGCATAGATCAAGCTATAGAAATTTAAAATTCACACGACATTCCCTTGATGTTTGTCGCATGATCGCATAGTTTAAAAATCACTTATGCAAACATGCGACATCCCCTAAGCCTTTGCCACCGCTACCTGCCCTTGGCTATGGGACCCACAATGCATATCCCTCACAGCGCTTACTGGTCAATAAGAAAGTGACACATCGGCAAGACCTGGCACACTGACCCACCTTTAATTCTGCAACAACGACTTTCATCAGTTGTCGCATGATCGCATAGCCAAGAAAAGGGCTATGCAAACATGCAACACACCGAAACCCTTTACTACTGTTAACCACCGTCACATAAAGTTTCCACAAAGGGCTTGTCGCATGATCGCATAACACAAGACTGGCTCATGCGAACATGCGACAAGCCACTAGCCCTCAACACAACCTTAGTGCCCACTTTATCCGCAAACTGGTGAGAACTTTGACTGGACCCGCATCCGAAGGATCAACGGTCATCACATCTTCACATATAACTGCTCAGCCAATCCAAACCTAACGCCTCGATGGAGAAACATCACGTGGTCCCACTGCAGACAAACTGACATCTAATCGGACAGTGGGCGCATGATCGAATGGAGAGAGAATATTCCATGCGATCACACGCCCGCCGTTAAACAAAATCTCTACCCCAACCCCGCTGACAACACTCCACCACGTATTTTCCTTTTCGGACGGTGGGCACGACAATCCCCTACAGCTTAGCCAATCCCCACCTGACACCTCGATGATGAATCATCATGTGGTCCCACTGCAGACATGCCAATGACATCTAATCAGACAATGGGCACATGATCGCATGGGGAGAGAATATTCCATGTGATCACGTGCCAGCCATCGATCAGAATCTCTAACACTAGCCCCGCTGGCAACACTATCACTTAATTTCCTTCAGCCAATAGAGGAGCTCCATTTATGCATACATATCACCATGGACCCACAGTTTGAAACCCTATACCGCAAAGAAAAATCAACGGCCGGTGTGATTTCGCATAGCTCTAACAAATCTCTTGCGCTTTAGCGGCCACCGTTGATACTCTAAAGTGTGAAGACCATCTGACTAATACAAAAACTAGGCCCCACCCTTGAGCTTTGACAGTAGAGGCAAACTCCCATTTGCTAGATGGACTTTCTTCATTCCCTGACTTAGCAACAACTAACATGATAAGAAATTGGGCCCCACACAATTGCAGCAGCGCACCTAGGAATTGGTGGTGTCAGAGATTTAACTGCGCAGAGGCAAACGACCGAAAACAACCAAGGTTTTCGACGCTAGAAGATAACTCCAACGACATCTAATCAGACGGTGGGCACATGATCGCATGGGGAGAGAATATTCCATGCAATCACACGCTAGCCGTCGATCAAAATCTCTAACACAAGCCCTGCTGACCACACTCCACCTCTTTATTTCCTTTGTCCAATAGGGATGCACCATTTATGCATACATGTCATCCTGGACCCACAGTTTGAAACCCTACCCCGCAAAGAAGAATCAACGGCCAGCGTGATTTCGCAAAGCTCTGAAAAATCCCTTGCGCTTTAGCGACCACTGTTGATTCTCTGACATGTGAAGACCTTCTAACTTATCTAAAAATTAGGCCCCACCCTTGAGCTTTGGCAGTACAAGAAAACTCCCATTCGCTAGGTAGACTTTCTACATTCCCTGACCTAGCGATGGCTAGCATGATAAAAAATTGGGCTCCACACAATCACAGCAGCGCACCTAGGAATTGCTGATGACAGAGATTTAACTACACAGAGGCGAGCGATCGAAAACAACCAAGGTTTCCGACACTAGAAGATAACTCCAATGGCATCTAATCGGATGGAGGGTGCATGATCGCATGGGGAGAAAATATTCTATGCGATCACATGCTAGCCATCGATCAAAATCTCTAACACAAGCCCCGCTGACAACACTCCACCTCTTTATTTCCTTCAGCCAATAGGGATGCGCCATTTATGCATACATGTCACCATGGCCCCACAGTTTGAAACCCTACACCGTAAAGAAGAATCAATGGTTGGCGTGATTTCGCATAGCTCTGCCAAATCCCATGCGCTTTAGCGACCACCGTTGATGCTCTGACATGTGAAGACCGTCTGACTTATTCAAAAACCAGGCCCCACCCTTGAGCTTTGGCAGTAAAGGAAAACTCTCATTCGCTGGATAGACTTTCTTCATTCCCTGGCTTAGCGACAACTAACATGATAAAAATTGGGCCCCACACAATCGCAGCATCGCACATAGGATTTGCTGGTGTTAGAGATTTAACTGCGCAGAGGCAACCGACCGAAAATAGCCAAGGTTTTCGACGCTAGAAGATAACTCATGTCCGGACGCCGATACTCTTCGATGTACAATAGGTATCTGCTCTTATTGTCCTAATCCAACTCCTCATTTAAAGTTCTCAACTCCTACACTGGCTATGCGCAATGAGAAAAGACGCCCGTCTTATCACCACAAGGAGCCGTTCTATCAACTTTTGAGGCAAAGATATATCAGGACCTGATTTGACCTTTTGATTTATTGGTTAGATTCAGAAAGCACCGTTGAAACTCCGCTGACATCGGATAGAATTTTCAAATTTGTTCCTCTAGCTGCCAGGTCCACCAGCTCATCCGCTTCAGTGTTTCCTTCTCTGAAAGTATGGTTAATGGTTTTTGATTCAAAATTATCCATTAACTGTAAGATTACCTCTAAAACTGCCATAAGATGCCAATTTGGGGTTGATCTGACTTTGATTGCATTGATTGTAATCAACGAGTCTCCCTCAATTTCAAGCTTAGAAATCCCTACTTCCCGGGCTAGTATCAGTCCAGACAATAGTGCTTTAAATTCTGCCATATTGTTGGTATCTTTGGGTAATGGTATGGCTTGTTTGGCAATCACATTCCCAGTTGTAGAACGTATGATGCATCCCACTCCTGAGGGGCCTGGGTTACCTTTAGCAGCTCCATCAAAATTTAATTTGTACCATCCAATTGGGGGGGGTTTCCAGACACATGCCTTCCTTAGTTCTTGATTTCTTCTGTTTCCTCTGCCTATGGTGATTGGAGTTTTTAACCCAAACCAATTTTTTTTCATCTGATCATCCCAACTGGTAAAGAATTTGTGTTGTGCTGATTGAGTTTGGATCCGAGAATTCATTACCTCAACTATGGCTGCCTCCAATTTGTTAATTATAGTTTCATATTTCAAAAATTTATCCTGGAATAATCTTCTATTCCTTTCTTTCCAAATCTCCCAAATCAGAATTGATGGAGAGATCATCCATAGATTACTAAATAAACTTCCTCCCATAATTTGTGGCCATGCTATCAAAAGTTGGAGTAAATTATTTGGGGCGGTTGATGACCATCCTAATCTTGAATAAAGCCAGTACCAACAATCTTTAGCAAAGGGACAAAATAATAAAAGATGATTTACGTCCTCTTCATTCTTGAAACACATAATGCATCTGGATGGGCCCTGATATCCCATCTTAATAAATTTATCTGTAGTTAAGGTTAGTTTTGTTCACAGGGTAATGTGTTTTTGTTTATTAGTATTTTGCTATGCAGAATTTGAGCATTTCTATAAAAAATAATATAAAATCAGATTTGAGTGATTTTATTAGTACTTGTCGATAGGCTAGATTATTTTTTGATGATATGATTGGCTAATACATTTGAGCTCTTATTACTGGAGTGAACCAATTAAAATGTACCACGTTTGTTATTTATTGTACATGAAAATTGTGCATTCAAATAATACAATCTAATTTATTTATCATTTGATTTGATTTAGTTTATGGTTTACAACTTTTTAAATACCTATTAAGAGATTGATAAGTTTTTCCTTATATTAAAATAATATTTCTATTTTTATTGTATTATAAAATATTAAATTTTTTGGATTTATTTTAATATATATTATATAAATTTAGATTTAATAGAATAACATTATAATATTGTTGAAAAAGAGTTGTTTGGACTAAATAATTAATATTAAAATTAATTATAAGTAGAACTATTTTACAATTTAAATTAATTATAAATGATATTTTATAATTATTTATAAAATTAAAAATATTATTAGAACTATAATTATAGTAATTTTATAATTTTTTATAATTAAATAATTACTTTACATATAAATTAAAATTAAAATTAAACTTAGTTATAAATTATTATAATTAAAAATTCACTTTACATATAAATCAAAATTAAAATAAAATTTATTTATAAAACTAAAGGCAAGTACTTGACCACTACATGGCACTTGTTGTAATTATAACCGTGTTAGCTAAGTCTAAGTAACAACAATGCATTACTCTGCATTTCTAGAAGTCATCAATTATTATTTGGTCCTCGGTCCATTTAAACTATTCATTGCTCATGCTTTTAAATCTGTAGCTGTTTACCCGCTTCCTCGAACATTCTTTTCAACACGTCAAAATACTTTCAGAATAAGAGTAACATTAGTAGCTCTATAAATCTTTAAGGGGTGGATGTTGTAATACCCCAAAAATGGGCTATAAGTTCATTAACCTCCTACATCGACAAATCAAACAAAATCGACATCAAAGTCCTAACCTAAGACACATGTAACATCATCGAATCATAATTGATTATCTTAAATTCTACATTAGGGAATATTCCTAGTAATATTCATAATCATCATAATTATCTTTAATTTTATAATTATTTGGCAATAAATCACATTTATCCTAAAATTTGATTAATTGAATATTTTCATATTTAATTAATTAGATTTAATATTTGCCACTTAATTGTTTAATTAAATTTAATTCTATCTATTATTAATTGTATTATTTAATTTTGACAATAGATCAAAATTCATATCTTTAATTGATTAAATTCTTATTTAATTAATTAAAACATGTTGTCATTATTTAATAATATAATTTTTAATAAAAGTTTGAATAAATAGTTAATTAACCCATAAATTAATTATTTATTTTCAAAAATCAGTTGAGTTGAGGGTAAATCACTTTATTTATTTATTTAATTCTTAATTATTATGCATATTCAAAAGAAACAGTTAAACTCCAATCAGAAAATCAATGCAAGCTATTGACTTTTTGGAACTCAACATCCTTTTGGAGTTCAAAAAGCTGATCTAAACTCTAATTTGAGTTAAAAAGCTGTTTTTGCATGATTTTGAGAATTAACTATCTTTCATGATCAGATAACTCAAAAATCAAGCTGAGTTATTTGAGTGATTTATGACTTTTTTTCATGCACCTCCAAAGCCTTGGATTTCTATAAAAACAAGGCTCATCTCTTCATAACTCATCTCTCAATAATCTCTCAAATTTGCATCCAAGCATCTCATATTTCTGCACAATCACACTGGAGAATTGGAGGCTGAGGAATCAACTTGCAAATTCAAAGCTTTGTGAGATCAATTTCAATTGCATAGTTTTTATATCTTAGCATAGAATTTCATAGTTTTCATATCATTGTTAGAATCTTCATTGTTAGATCATTTAGCATCCATAGCATATCAGTTTATCATTCTTATTGCATAGAAAAATCCAAAAAAATAGCTTAATTGCATTCAATCTCATATCCATCTTTTGCATTCAAATCTTTCATTTAGGTGTCGTCTAGGTCACTGATCTCGATTACAATCTGAGAACATTAATCTCGCACCTATTAGAAGGCAGTAAATCGCTTGGTTAGATAGCTTTCAATTTTGCACGATTTTGATTATAGCTAACCTCTAATGTTTTACTGAGTGTTGTGTCTACAGATCAGGTATAATTTTCACACACACATTTCTGGCGCCCACCGTGGGGCAACCCACTTTTGCATGCTGGTTTTGATTTTTTTTTAGAGCTAAAACCTCAAAGTTTCAAAGATTTAATTTTATCTCCCAAACGGTTTGGAGTTTTGATCTGAAATGTTTTTTGTAGGTTGGTGACATATCAAAGAAGATATAGTAAAAAATTTGGAATTTTCTAAGATGTTTTGAATTTTTAATAAATTTTTCTTCAAATTCCAGAAAAAATTAATATCTGACGCAAATCAGCATATTTTTCAGAAATTTTTATATTTTTGAAAATCTCTTTAAATTTTACAAGGGGTCCATTCTTTGTGTTTTAAATTTGGACATGATATAATAGCTCAAATAGTCAATTTACAAAAACTGGTCTGTTTTGATAAAATAGGTCTCTACGGCACAAATGAAGAGATTTTTCTAAAAATTTTGCATTTTTGGAAAGCTCTCTATTTTTTTAGTAGGGGTCTCTATTCTAAATTTCTATTTTTGTGACCAAAATCATATCAAAAAAATTAGATCTTGTTGACTAGGTCAAATGCAGCAAAAAAAATAAAGTTTTGTGATGGGTATGCACTTATTTTTTTACATGGTTCAATGAATGATATGAGTTGTCATTTGGGTTAATTGCTGGTTATTATTACTGATAATAATTGATTTTTAGAGCTAACCCTATGGTTTTCATAAGTTGAATATATTTTGCATATCTTATTTGCTTGTTGGAGAGTTCGTCACTTGCTTGCATGGAAAAGCTCAACAAAAATTGCTAAAAATCAAGTAAAATCTACTAAGCGCATTGCGAGGATCCCAGGTATTCTCCTTCATCTAATAATATTTTGATTTGGGACTTAAAATAAATCTCTTATGTGTCAAGCTTGTGTGCATCTTTTCATGCTTTTGATCTATTTCTACACACTTGCATAATTGATACTAGGTTGTGAACCCTTAAGGATTCATTAAGTAGTCTTAGAATACTTGTGATTGATCTTGATTGCTATCTTGGGTTATTGGACTCGCTAATCCGCCAGCCCCTCATTTCCACCCCGTGGTTGCAATCTCAGCACCATAAAGGGGAGGGGTCAACAGGACAGAAGCGTTAAGTGTTCCACTTGGCAACCCTTTTGTGCTTTTAGGAACTCACTTGTTTTCTAAGTTGGGGACTCGTTTTAGCTTGTGTGAGGTGTTAAGTGTTCCACCTTGTGGACTCATCTCATATTTTCTTTAAGCATTAAGTGTTCCTCTTTCTACTTTTTGGATGCTTTTGGTAGATTTTCTTTCGGGAATATATCTGTGCTCACATAGTAATTAGGCCCTATGAACACTATTCGTGATTCTTGAAAGATTGGATTCCCAGCGAAATCCTTCTTGACGATAGAATCCTTGTAGGTAGGGAGGATACTTAGTGCATTTCACATTCAACTTAGTTAGTGCGTCTTCTCTTATTGATCGACACATTCTCTCTCCGGAGAGGTTGATAGATCACGTGGGGTTGATATCACAGACCTTGGTGGAACAAAACTTTGTCTTAGCGTGTCGGATTAATCTGCTTGCTTTGTTTGGGTTAAAAGTGAAGAGGTGTCAAAACTTTGAATCTGGAGCCAAGTCCCCTTGTGGTATAAATCTGTGAGTCACCTTTAGAGAGGGTTAACCGTAGCGGACAATCCCTTCACAGGGCAAACTGTGTTGACGGAACCTCAAGCGGTCATAGCCATTTTTGCCATGGTAGTGACAGTCGCTATATAAATGTCCTTGTGGAAGAAATCTCCATGGGTATGGTTCATTGTTGGGTTGTCAGATCTCCCTAGCAGCTCTTGAAGATTAAGTTCTCGGACTATGTCAATACCTGGTGCGCCGGGATTAGAGTTCACCCCTTTGAATCATAAAAGTTGCAGAGTCAAACCATTACTAAAAACCTTAGAGAGGCCAATTTTTCACTTTCAGGTATATGTGTGTTATTGCAAAACTTTTCAGAACATACACAATTAGTACTCTCAGGGATTAGCACAATTTGGTCACTTGATTGTTCATGCGCAAGGTTGCTTTTGCCCTTGTTCATTGTTTTCAGACGTGCTTGGAATCACTTGCTTGCTGTTCTGCATGCTTATTTATCTACTTGGCTATTAAAAATGATCAAATCTGGTATAACCTTCAAAATCTGGACAATACAATTTGCAAACAATCCAAAACTGAAGACCTTAAATTATGCAAAAATTGACGTAAAATCTTTCTGGAGTCAAAAGTCATTTCAGGAAGTCAAAAGTCATACGAGTTTTGTCAAGTGTCATTTCAGTATTACCCAACTATCGTATGAGTTTAACAACTGTCATTTCATAGACTACCCAGTGTCGTACGAGTCTGCAGAGTGTCGTTTGGAAAAATTTGAGAGAGTTGTCAGAAATTGTCAAATTGCAAGATATCCAATATTTCCAGCCTAGTTCCAGAATCTGTCAAAAATATCATTGTGTCAGGAATAGAGCAATAGCTATTGAGAATCAGTACACATGTCTCAAAGAATTAGTACACAAGAGGAAGAAGCTCTAATCACCGCTATGATGAAGCAGCTGCAAGCTATGCAAGTCCAACTTGACAAACTTGAGAAAGAGAAGGAATCTAAAAAGTTCTCCATGGAATCTCTATACTCTTTTCCATTTGATAAAGACTTGTACATGTCACCATGCCCCCGAAAAAAAATTGAGCAATATGATACCTCTTCCACGGAGAGTGACACATCTAGCTTTGAAGACTATGATGACTATGACGATAGACAATGTAATGATACCTATGACACCTCTGTTCCTAAGAGTCCTCCTCATCGTCCATTCCTGCTTACTACAAATGGGCCGTCACATTGGATAGATCGTGAGGGTGATCCATATGATTCTGATTATGAAAGAGACTTTGATGATTTCTATGCACAATACCTAGATGATCCATCTATTTCACTTGAGGAAGAGAAAGTTTACCACGCTGATTATAAACATGCATACTATAAGGATCTCTCCTCTAAGAACTCTCAGGCTGAAAATAAAGATTACACTCTCAAGCAAGATCATGTTAATGTTGGACCTTTGTCTTGTGATGGTTCCCTTCCATCCCCTACTTCCTCCAATACCCATACATTTCCTAAAGCTTCTGAGTCTTTCAAATCTTTCACAGAACCTTCATCTGACACAAGCCCTGATACTTTTCATGTGGTTCCCTATAGTTATCCCCCAGAGCTACCTCTTAAAGAAACTCAAGCTATCCTTCACTTGGCTGCAAATACTTTCAATGATGATAAACCTAAAGAGCCTAAGCCTTCATATGCTATAATCCCTACTTCAACTAGTCCTCCACCATCTCTTCCAAAGTCTTCCATACAATCCCAACATGCTTCTTTGTCCTTAGAAGTGGCTCCATGTCAAGAGGACTCTAAAAATGATAAAGAAAAGAACATAAAGAAAGATCAAGATCAAGAACCCTCCATGTCATCCACTCCTTTTCTCAATGTCTCTTATCCGCTTCATGGTTCTTTTGATCTTGTACACCTTTTTTCATGCATTCCATCATGTCTTAAGTCTTCTCCTAAGCAAGATCAAGCTACTACTTACACTGTTGAGCTTATTGGCAATCAAAATAACCTTACTACACTTGCATTTTCCAAAGATGATACTTCCATTAAGGTTGTTAAAAATAGTGTTGTTACTTCCAATGTTAAGCCTATTGAAAATCAAAAGAAAAATTATGCACTTATGCTATCCGAAGATCCTTGTCAAGATCAAAGTCTTTCATCTTCTTGTTCTACCACTCCATGTTCACTTCCACTTTCTACTCTTCCTAAGTCTTTGCAAGCTTTGAACAATCCTATCAAAGAAGGTGCTCATATTCAAGATGTCCATGATTCTATTGAAAATTCTAATGCTCACTCTAAAGATGTTGATATCCTTGGTTGTCATATAGATGCTGATGAACTTATTGATTATCCTTTTGCATCTTCCACTTCCATCCTTGGACCTCTTCCACCACTACTAAGGGCTTCATGCCTTCCTTCCATCTTGGGTCCTTATGTCCCTTCACTTTCCCCTCCTAACTCTCCTAATTTTCCATCCATCTTGGGTCCTTACATACCTCCATCTCCCATCTTTCCTCAAGATCAACATAGATGCATACCCTTGAATCCTTTTCATCCACCCACCCATCTAAACCAGTCGTATCCTCCCTCTTTCACAAATCCCAAGTCTTTTGGAAGTAACTTGAATGTTCAATACAAGAAAAAGAAGCAATACAAGAATCCATCAAAAAAAGAATATCACCATGTCTCCTCTCATAGACATGGAAGCATAAAGTCAAAAGAGATATCTAAGAAAAAAACTACAAGACAAGTATGGGTTCCAAAATCCATCATTCAAGCTATTATCTCTAAGTCATCAAAGGGAAATAAAAATCCTAAGGCTATATGGATTCCAAAGTCTCTCATAAGAGAGTCTCACGTTGAACAAAAAGTGAAATTGACATTCAAGCTTCCAAAGGCTTCCACTACATCTCCTTCCAAAAATATTCTTCCATTTCATGCACCCAAACCTCAACCTCTGCTATCCATTCGCCATATTCCTTCACGTATTCCTTCATTCATGTTTCCTCCACCCTCTCGCCACCCTTCAAGGTGTGTGTTTATGTTGATCTTGCCTTCCTTTCCATCTACCCTTTCACAATCCTTCCATTCATTAACCTTCTACCTTCTATCCTTTTTCCTCATTTGCCTATTCCTCCTATCTTCCAACCTCACTCGCTTTACATAAAACCCTATCCTCCATTTTTCTCTTCCATGTTTCTTTCCCTATCAGCATCTTTGAGCATATCATTTTGAATCCTTGGCATATCATGGTTTATCCTTTCAAGGAACATTATCTAAAAAGCTTGCCTTCTTCCAAAAAAGACAAAAAAAAAAAAGAAAAAATTGAAAAAATTGAAAATGTGCCTTGGTGAAAACCTGAAAATAGGCGCCTTGGTAGCAAAAGTAAAGAGAAATTTTTTTTCATCCTAAGGTGAAAACCACTCCCTTGTGGCACCTTGGATAAGTACCATGATGAAAACCTGGCAATCAGGCATCATGCGTAGTTCTTCTACATATTTCATCCATTTCATCTTCTCTCTTTGATCTTGACAATGTTGATCTATACACGAATATTTGGCTATTTTGTGAGCTATCTTACGGTGATCTTGCTTTCATTCCTTCCATGTTTAGCCTTCATATCCATCTTCCTCCATTCATTTTCGCCTATCGCTATCCTTTTCCCCTTTGGTCTTGATCTAATGAAAAAAGAAAGAAAGAGTAAAACACAGTGCTATGAAGCCTCTTGACATGTCTACTCTTTTGGACTGCATCCTTTCCTGCTCTTGCATCATGCTTTTGTGACTTATCCTATGCTAGCCTTTCATTACTTGTCTAAATGCGCTTTACATGATAATTTTTCCCCTAGCTTGAGTACTCTTGAGGAGTTTTCCCTTGAGGATTTCTTCCTTTCATTCTCCTTCATTCTCTTATCTTCCATTTCTTCCACCAGCTTGCTAATCCCTCTTGTTCTCCACCTTGCTAGACATTGGGACTGCATGATATAATCTTGCTTGGGAGTTTGCAATGTAAAATGATGCTATCAAGTATACCAAGTATCAGAACAATTATCAGAATTAGTATCAGAATCAGTATCAGAACCAGTATTAGAATAATTATCAGAATCAATATCAAAATCAGTATCAGAAACAGTATCAGAACAAGTATCAGAATGGGCCTACAAAACAAGTATCTGAACAAGTATCAGAATGCCTACTGGGGCTACACCTTTTGCTTTAGTTTATGGGTCTGAAGCGGTATTGCCTATTGAGGTTTAAATCCCATCACTCAGAATCAAAATGCATGGACTTGTCACTGATGAAGACTACAGAGTGTCTAGGTTACAAGAACTTGAATTACTAGATGAGCGCAGGCAAGCAGTGTATGATCATCTCAGAGTGTATCAGAAAAGAATGTCTAGAGGCTACAACAAGAAAGTCAGACATAGAGATTTTCAGGTTGGTGATCTAGTGTTGAGAGAAAATCCTAAAAATCAATCCCATCGCGAACGCAAGGGGAAGTTCAAACCCAATTGGCTGGGTCCCTTTGTAATCACTGCTACTTTTGGCTCTGGTGCCTATCAACTCTCAACGACTGAAGGAGAATAGCTCCGAGAACCAATCAACGTTCTCCATCTGAAGAAATTCTACACCTAAGGCATTCAGTGCTTGGTAAATGTCCTGAAAAAAATCTTAAAAATCAGAAAAAGTCCTGAAAAAATGAACATCTTGGTGAAAACCTAGCAATAGGCGCCTTGATGATTCACAAAAAAATCAGAAAATATCAAAAAAAAATTTTAAAAAAAAATTGAAAAAATGAAAAAATACAAAAAAAAATAAAAATGAAAAAGAAGAAAAAGTGCCTTGGTGAAAACCTGGAAACAGGCGCCTTGGTAGCAAAAATAGAATCTCTACCAAGATGGTGAAAACCTGGCAAACAGGTGCCACTTGTTCCAAAATGCTCCATCTATCAGCACAATCCTGGTCTTTCCCAGCTTTCAGTCTTGCTTTAGTTTGTACATATCTCCCGGTTTGTTTCTGCATATCCTGGTTTCAATAAGTCGGTCTGTACACCAACCAGCTCAAGCATCTGTATCCTATCAATGTTCAAACTTGGGGGCAATCAATGTCATATCCTATGGCCTCCAATGTATCTTAGACGTGTCATATCCACTCAGAGTCCTTTGAAGCTTCAAGTTGAGTCAGTCAGTCGGTCTCGTCTCCAGAAAGGATTTTGCATCTACAACAATCAAACATCAAAACTCAACTGAAAACAATTGGTGCCTTTCATGCTTTTATCTCCTTGTATGCTTACTGATTCGCATTGAGATTTTTGCATATTGTGTCCCTTCGAGCTCTTCGATGATGTCTTTTATAGGATTTAGAGAGTGATGACTGGGGGCATAATCTTTTCTTTGTCTTCTGGTTGTATGTGAAAATCTAACAGCTTTGGAAATTCTGGATTGAAATGGTGTCCGACTATAAGAGTCTCTATCTCGAATTGGATGGCCATGCGTACCTCGACCATTGATACCCAGACAATTCAAGGAAGTTTGATCTAACTATTGTCTTTTTGAGTAAGTTCTTTCTCCTACTGTGGAACGCAATCTTTCCTAAGGATGTGAACGATAAAGGGTCACTACGGGTAATTCACATTGGATTTAGAATGATCTCTTGACTGTTTGATGTGTTTGTAATGCAAGGCGTACTTAGGTCATCACAATGTTTATGTTTTGATGCTTGTACAAATTGCTATATCAAAATGGACATGATATTCAGGTCATCCTAGCGTTTATGCTTTGATGCTTATATCTAATCTGACATTCCAAAAACAAAATCAATATTCATATGTCCATGGTTGCCTAGCCAGGGGATGTTGTATTGGTTCTTGAGCGTTACAAATCAATATTCATATGTCTATGGTTTCATAGCTAGTGGGCATTGTATTGATTTATCCGGTTACCTAAAAGTTCAATGATGATAACAAATCGACATATGATCAGTGACTAGGTCCTAGGTCTTAGGTTGCATGTCATTTTGCATGTCTCATTGCATTTTGCATGTTTGCATGATCTCACAATGATTAAACGAACTTCAATGCTTAAATGATTCTTCAAATCACATCTTCCAGTCTAATAAGAGATGAATCTCACACGAAGGTTCCTCCAATGAAATAGCAAGTAGAATCCTTTTTCGGGATCAAAATTCAAATCTGAGATCATTTATCTTATTCACTGCTTGCATAATCAACCTTCAATCATCACAGAAATCCAGTATTCAACTTAACTGATTATCTTACATCACACTATCAAAATTTCAACTTGGTCAACCATGGTCAACTTAATGGTCAAACCTAGTCAAATTTGGTCTCCAGGACCTTCCAAATGATGCAAAATGCGTTCTTGGACGTGTTTCACCACACTTCTCAAATCAATTAACATGCTTCTAAACTATAACACTGACTTTTCTTGTCAGATTTCAATTTTAATCCCGAAGGGGGCATGGTATTGCACATCATTCAAAGTCTGTAAATCAAATTTTATCGATCAAATCTATCAATATCTTTCATCAGTGATCAAAGACAACAATCACATCTAGTCGCTGATTCATCAAAAGTCCTCATCACTTGGGGCAAATCTATCATCACTTGGGGCATATCAGATTCATTGATCCATATCAATCTGATATTCTCCTAATCTTGTAAACTGTATCAGTTTTTGCAACCATCGGATCATAGTGTTCTTTCCTTGGTTCTTCGGCAACTGAAGGGTTCGGATGTGATACCTGCTAGTTCTGCTAAGACAATCAAGTCTAGAACGGGTCACTCACTTTTTATCAATCCTAAGGTTCAGAATCAGGCATTTTGACACTTTTTCGCAATCATAGGTTCATTGCTGTTATAGTGAACATTATCTCTGGTCATTCAGGACCTCCTATCTCAATATCTCTCAATTGGTTTCTATCTTGAGATCGGTTTATCTTTTGAATCAGTTTCATATCTCTATCAAACACAGACTATCTTTGAACCACTGCGCTTCGCACAGTAATTCAAAGAGGGGCAAAATGTAATACCCCAAAAATGGGCTATAAGTTCATTAACCTCTTACATCGACAAATCGAACAAAATCGACATCAAAGTCCTAACCTAAGGCACATCTAACATCATTGAATCATAATTGATTATCTTAAATTCTACATCAGGGAATATTCCTAGTAATATTCCAAATCATCATAATTATCTTTAATTTTATAATTATTTGGCAATAAATCACATTTATCCTAAAATTTGATTAATTGAATATTTTCATATTTAATTAATTAGATTTAATATTTGCCACTTAATTGTTTAATTAAATTTAATTCTATCTATTATTAATTGTATTATTTAATTTTGACAATAGATCAAAATTCCTATCTTTAATTGATTAAATTCTTATTTAATTAATTAAAACATGTTGTCATTATTTAATAATATAATTTTTAATAAAAGTTTGAATAAATAGTTAATTAACCCATAAATTAATTATTTATTTTCAAAAATCAGTTGAGTTGAGGATAAATCACTTTATTTATTTATTTAATTCTTAATTATTATGCATATTCAAAAGAAACAGTTAAACTCCCAATCAGAAAATCAATGCAAGTTATTGACTTTTTGGAACTCAACATCCTTTTGGAGTTCAAAAAGCTGATCTAAACTCTAATTTGAGTTAAAAAGCTATTTTTGCATGATTTTGAGAATTAACTATCTTTCATGATCAGATAACTCAAAAATCAAGCTGAGTTATTTGAGTGATTTATGGTTTTTTTTCATGCACCTCCAAAGCCTTGGATTTCTATAAAAACAAGGCTCATCTCTTCATAACTCATCTCTCAATAATCTCTCAAATTTGCATCCAAGCATCTCATATTTCTGCACAATCACGCTGGAGAATTGGAGGCTGAGGAATCAACTTGCGAATTCAAAGCTTTGTGAGATCAATTTCAATTGCATAGTTTTTATATCTTAGCATAGAATTTCATAGTTTTCATATCATTATTAGAATCTTCATTGTTAGATCATTTAGCATCCATAGCATATCAGTTTATCATTCTTATTGCATAGAAAAATCCAAAAAAATAGCTTAATTGCATTCAATCTCATATCCATCTTTTGCATTCAAATCCTTCATTTAGGTGTCGTCTAGGTCACTGATCTCGATTACAATCCGAGAACATTAATCTCGCACCTATTAGAAGGCAGTAAATCACTTGGTTAGATAGCTTTCAATTTTGCACGATTTTGATTATAGCTAACCTCTAATGTTTTACTGAGTGTTGTGTCTACAGATCAGGTATAATTTTCACACACACAGATGTTTTTGGGCCAGAATTAAACTTAAAATGATATCACACTATAGTATTCAATAGGACACTATAGTATTCAATAGGATAGGGATGGAGTGTGAGTGACTTCATTTATAAGTAACCTGTGTATACACAATGCCAATTTAACTTAGTGGGAATTATAGGATAATTAGGGTGAATGTTAAATGTTTAATTCATAAATAGTAATCTGAGTGTGAAATGTACTTTATGATTATTTTATTGTTGTTAGTGGATAGTATTTTACAAAGCTGAATATGTTGTGATTGGGAATTTATTTGCTTAAAATAGTTGACTACACATGCTCAATCTCAATTTTGTGTTATAAATTTTATATATATTAGAGTCTTAGCTATTTCATATCCTTAACTACTCTTGTATTAGTGTTGTTTATTTAATTTAGTTATTGTGAAATGTAAGGCATCTAAAAGGGAACATTAAATATATTTGTGAGCTAAATTGTGCATTGACAATTGTAAGGGCTATTTAAACTTGTACGTAATTAATATTTGGTACTGTTTGAGAATCTAAATTCCTTTGAGAATGTTTACATTTTTATATGTAGAGATGGTATTTTTTATTTGTTAAATGTCAACTTGAGTTGGGTATTGTCTATCATAATGGCTAAACACTTGTATATGGATTTGGTACCCTTATATTTCATTTTATGAATAAGTGTATACTTTTTGTGAACTTGATTTTAGTATTTCTGGTTTATTGCATTTTATGTTTGAACTTAGGATGAATTTGGGCTATAGACTGTATAGCTTTGCAATGCAATGAATTTGCCCACACAAAATGGATGGTTACAAATTTAAGACCATGAGGGTGAAAGGATGAAATAAAGACCTATCTAATACATCAATTCATACATGTGGAGACAACATGTGTTGTTCGTGTGTTTATAATATTTACTCAATTCTTTGTTTTGTCGTTAATGTATTAGAAGGAGACAATATTATTTAAACAACGAGGTATCAATTGGGTTCCTTGATGTTACATGTAGGATTAGTTGTCAATTCAATTATGCTTAAGTATCAATGTCTTTAAGTATTTATAGGTTTGTTCAATCCAAGTTGATAATCAAACTATTTCCAACATTAACAACTTAGTGACATAGCCAATCAATGTCAAGAATAAGGAGTGATTTATATGAGGAGGGTGAATAAGAGATGGAAATAAGGCTCCAGATATTTATGCAGGCTATCTAATGATGATCATTACTATTTTAATGTCTTTGTAGTTATGTAATTATATTCTAAAATCTATAACTTTGGAATTATAAAATAAGAATTTAGAGGAAATGTTCCACTAATTTAGAGGCCATCTAAAGTTATAGATTTTTGTGAAGATGTTTGCATAAGTTTCAGACTATAATGACATGATTTAATGAAGTTTCAAAGGTTTGAACATGAAATGATAAACATTTCATGGATAGAACTATTGAAGAAGGCATACAATATTCAACATGATTAGAAAATCAAGGATTTTTGGGCACACACGGGTATAATATTCAATGTGTATCTATTCCATTTCAGATACATATCCAAATTGGATATGGGGATACATGAGCTGAGGAGGGACAAAGGAGTTTTTGGCTACTCTTCTTGTAACCCATATTGTATTCTCTTAACAAACCATCAAACCCTTGTTATATGAAGAAATAACATTTTTCATCATAGGATCAACAAAGTGATGCAATACACAGGGACACTATAACACCAGATAGATCTGTGTCTCTACCCCACTTACTAGCTCTGCATCCCCATTCCCACCCGTCTCCAAGGACAACAAGGGATTATTCTGATAAAGAAGTGCATACTTGAGTTTTAGAGAACTTGTAATGAATTATTATGATATACAAGTGGAATAGGTGAGCAGAGGCCAAGAGGAAAAAAGCCAACATGGAGGAGGATGCGATGTTCTGAGATTTTTTTTGTTACATACAAGACACATACACTTTGTCCCCATGTTTTTACAGTCATCAACTATGGGGACTTTAGCAATCCTAAACTTGAAGAGATATATAATGCACCAATTGCATGTTTGACTAGATGAAAATTGTGATTTCTGATAGAGACCACTAGAGATCTATCATGACTAAATTCAACCCATCATTCACCAAACATGGAAGAATATAGACACCCCTTTACACACAATCACATATGCACTAAATATCAAATACTTTACACTTTGATGACCTAGACATGGGTGGTCAGTTTATTATTCCTGTCAAGATTAGGATTTTGGTGACTTACAAATTTTGGTTGATCATAATAATTTTTATTCAATGATACTCAACTAAGATATATTTGTACTCTTTACGTAAAATAAAAAAATGATTCCTGAATAGTAGGTAGATAGATCTAACAAAGTCATTGTTATTGATGACAATGACATGAAGGAGGACTTGATGAAGGCCCTTAAAAAAATTATTATGATGTGTACATTGGTGCAATAATCAAGTAGCCAAATTTAACCTCTCGAAGGCTATAATTTTTTTATTTTTTGTAAATAAAATGTAATTCGTCATTATTTCTACGACAATGACAAATTTTCCACACTTGTGCTGTACAAGCGACCAAACAAATGTCAACTTCTCGTCTATATTTTGACGCAAGTGACAACCATTTTTTATGACACAGCTATACAGGTGACAACACGATCTTCCTTTTATCGTCTCTACTTCCACGACCCTTTGATCACATGTTCTAAAGTGTTGGTCGTTTGATCTACGATCATTGTGGACCACACACCTGCCTTTTTTTGACGTATGTAGGATTCGAATCTATGACAAAAATTTAGGTCATCTAAAATGAGACAAAAGAGTTCGACATCCATATTGGTCGTTTGTTCGACAATATGGTGTCAAAAAATCAATGAATTATTATCGAAATGTGGGGAAAATTTACTAGTACAACTAGGGGAGATGGTTCTCTTCAATAAGCTAGTTATATTCAGTGAGTCACTTTCTAACCAAACCTTTCTTCATCGTTTCTCTTTTTCCAATTTGATCCTGCCATGGGTTGCAAAAGCCTTGAAAAAGTGGTTTGTTTGGGTACCTAGAGGGAGGGCCATCACCAAGACCAACCTAACATAACTATCACACATCACTCCCACAGATCCTATAGGTCTGAGATTACCCTTCACTACCCCATTGGCATTGACTTTAACCTATCATGAGGGGGGAGGGGGATGCCACTTAACCCCATCTCTGAAACATTTCAACTTAAAAAATGAATTGGATATGTCCCAAGTAAGCTTCGACCTATGAGAAATTTCCAGATCAACCATCGAGGGAGAAAGATAACCATAAACCTTAACATCATTGCAAATGACCTAAAAGGAGTCACAAATAGCTAGATAAATCTTTTTAGCAACCACATTAGCACAACAAGATTTATCCCTAAACATATCATTATTCCATTCTTTCCAAAGACCCCATGCAATATGAGGCAGCATGAGGCCCTAAATGCAAGAAAGGGAGTGACTAATAGTTGGGGAAGTTCGTTGGGTCCAAAAGTCCACAAAAAGAGTTGGGGAAAACCCAACAAATGGACCACATATTCTAAAAGTAGGCCTAAACATCTTATGCAAAATTACAACTAAATAAGATATGGAAAGCATCTTCAACATCATTCTAACACAAGTAGAAATGATTGGGGATGACCATACCTCTTCTGTAAAGGTTATCAATAGTGACAATTTTGTTTTGTGTTTGCAGCTAGAAAACAAATGTTGATCTTGGGAATGATTCTATGATTCCAAACCAGGCCCTAAAAAGGCTTGCGAAAAAGAACTTTGGTATGCAACCTGAAAGCCGAAAAAATAGAGAAGTTCACATTTGAATTCTAGGACCAGGTAAGAAGATCCTCTGACAAAGAAAGGGGAATGTGCACAAATCTCAATCGATCTTGAAGGATTGAAGAGAAGGATCCACATGAGTCAAATCAACCCATTTAAAATTATAGATGTAATCTTCCACCTATCTTCCAAATCACCTAATGCAAGACTCTAAAAAGTGACCAATCACAAGATCCACAACTAAAGGAGCATCACCATACCGCCAGTTGTCCCAAAATACAATTCTCCCTCCATTTTCCAATGACCAATATAGACCTTAAGAAAGTAAAGATTTAGTACTTGAAATATACTTCCAAAGAATTGAACAAGAGGTCATAGGTCTTTCATTGACCAATATTTTGTGAGCATGAGATTACCTATTCAAATGTACTTACTATGGATAATTTTGGTCGAACAATTATCTTCTTTCCAGCATCTCCAAAGTTGTTTCATCAAAAAGGTCATATTAAACTCTCTCATTTTATGGATGGCCATAGCCCCCATATTTCTAGGCAGACAAACCTAGTCTCAAGACAAGATGCAACCACTTCTTAACTTCTATCCTTGACCATAAGAAATTCCTCTTAATCTGCTCTTATTTTAACAAAAAACATTTTGAGAATTTTGAATGAAACCATGCATGTTGCACAAAAACTATTAGCATTTGTATAAAAAAGTACATTACATTGCGTACATGAGTTTTATAGGAAATACTCAAATTAGTATTGGAATATTCCTGTAGTTTCTTCGAAAACCTAATGGCCAATCATTGATCTTGGGAATGATCCTATGGTTCCAAACTAGGCCCTAAAAAGGCTTAGGAAAAAGAACCCTGGTATGCAACCTGAAAGCCAAAAAAAAATAGAGATGTTCTCATTTGAAGTCTAGGACCAAGTAAGAAGATCCTCTGACAAATAAAGGGGAATGTGCACAAATCTCAGTCGATCTTGAAGGATTTGAAGAGAAGGACCCGCATGAGTCAAATAAACCCATTTAAAATTATGAACATAATCTTCCACATATCTGACAAATTTCCTAACGCAAGACTCTCAAAAATTACCAATCGCGAGATCCACAGCGAAAGGAGAATCACCATACCACCAAATGTCTCAGATTACAATTTTCTCTCCATTCCCCAATAACCAATAGAGACCTTGAGAAAGGAAGATTTAGTACTTGAAATATACTTGAAATGTTGGTCTTTCATCGACCAACATTTCCTAAGCATGAGAGTAACTGTTCAAATGTACTTATAGAAAACTAAGAACCACTACATAAAAATCCTTATTTAGAAGAATTCAAGAAATAAATTAATTATATTAATATTAGTATTAAATAAAAATAAAAAACCCTTCCATCTGTAAAAATGTAAATGAGAATAAAAGAATAAATCAACGCCTCAAGTATTCCTGCTAATGTTCGCTACTGCAAATCTACAATGAACAAGTCGTACACCTGTTGTGGCCTATATCAACAAATTTTCTTGTACAACTGCAAACTCTAATACACATCTAGATTCATGAATGTACAATTTAAAAATTATTTTATCTCTCAATTATTTTATCTAGGTATATGTAAAAAATCTTACTGAAGTAGACGTGATTCTGTTCAGATGCAATGTACGTGAGGTACTTTATTAATTTCTAAATTCATTATTATTTTATTTATATTCCATTATATGTGCTTGAATGATCATGCCATCCAGATTCCACATAGTTTATTGTTTATTATTTTATTTTATTTTAAAAAATAGAAGCAAATTTGACGACTCAAATTTAATGGAGGTCAATGCAAGGGAAAGTGTGTAATACTTCTTTCATACTATCATTATTGATTGGCTTTTTCACCTTCAAACTATTTTGCAAACAAAAACTCCATAGCTTTACAGAATAGAAACAGTTAAATAGACATAATTGATGAAGATACTATGTCCAACCCAAAGTTAAATACACAACTGATGAGGATAAAATATAATGTTAGATCATATTTCAACTGAAGGTTGATTTGATATTTCTTGTTTTGAATTGAGATCTAAATACAACATAAATGAGAACAATAATTACGCTTCTTTTGTGTCTATAGCTGTCTTCCGGTTATTAGATTTTGAAAACAGAGTTCTACAAATTTTGAAATTGGTTATTAGTTTTTGAATTCTCTATCCAAATCTAAAGCAGAAAAAATGAAAAATATAATTAAAAGTCTTAAATAGAGAATATAATTAAATTTGAACATTGAAATTGCTAATAAAATTTATATAAGCTTTTTATCCAAATTTATATCTATATACTTTACATTAGTATTTGCATAGTGTAAAATTTTGTACATTAATAGAATGTAAAATTTATGGAACTTTAATGTCATGTAAAATTTTAGGTAATTTGTAAACATTGGATCTATTTAGTTAAAAAAGAGGAAATTTGTGCATAAAGGAAACGATTTAGAACAAGAATGAGAATAATAAACTCTTTCTTATTAATTGGGCATGATATCTACTTCTACTTTGCCTTCTAGCATAATAGGACTAACACATTTTAAACTATGGTGCCCTAACTTTCATATATGTGGAAAAGGGGAAATGGATTATGGGAATGTCTACAAGAAATTCTAGTATTGGTTAATTAGTATGCAGTTATGTATATATGCCAAGGGATAAAATAGTGACTGATAATTATAGAGTTGCGATAAATTTTGAAATTGTTGCCAAGTTATATAATTTGATCAAACAAGAAATCACAATGGTAGCCAAATTGAAGGAAATCTGAACAAAACAATGATAGAAGTTGCCACATAAAACCCTTATGCAAATCATCACCAAATAAATAGTCATGTTTAATGACAGTTAGCATGGCTGTGTAGTAGGAATAGGACTGCATAATTCATTAACTGAAAGAAAACAATCCTTAGTGCTATAAAGTTCTAAAAGTGAAGAAAGCAACAATACCATAATTCACTAAATGAAAGGAAAAACAAAGAAACATTTGTTATATTTGAACAGGTAAAGAAAGCGGATTGAACAATCTAGATGTGGAAGATGGCCCAAAGGTTGGTACAAATGCACAATAAAAGTAGATGTTGTAAACTAGGCATTTGGTGAATTAGTCATGACATTCTCAAACAAAACCATATGCAAGAACATTTCAAAATTAACAACTAATTCAAATTTTATTGAAATATATCTGCCAGTATTTTCTAGAAATGTGGGAACCCTAACTCAACATTTTCTCTAAAATTTTGGGTAATGTTTCAAATCCTATCCCCAAATTTAAATTAGAGATCCAAAAACTCCATTTGGGACATCAATGTTGTCTTCAACTCAAGCCTAAGGACATCTCTATTAGGATTGGAAGGTCAACAGACTTTTTTCTGTTGTCACCTTGCCTTTTTAGCTGCTCAGTTGTGAGACTATTTAGATGTCTCTCCAATTCATTGTAAACAATTCTATTTTGAGTTTAATACAATTCTTCTGCTCTTAGTGTGGACGTGGCCACTATTGTGGTGAACCACGATAAATTGTGTGTTCTCTGTTTATTTGTAATTTGCTCATTAATTCTATATTTCTAGTTTTTATTTCAAATTTGTTAATTCTACAGTTGGTATCAGAGCGAGGTTAATCGATGGTTGAGATTTCGGTAATTGAAATTTCAAAATCATGGAAGATTTAGGAGTTCAAAAATTCTGTGGGAAGAACTACGGGATATGGAAGATTCAAATGAAGTCTATGTTAGTCAACAAAGAGCTTTCTCTTGCACTTGAAGGAAAAGCAAAGAAACCAACCTCCATGAAAGATGAAGATTGGGAAAAGCTTGATGAAAAAGCCATGGCGACAATCTTTCTCGCATTAGGAAATCATGTATTATATAATGTTTTAGAAAAAACTACAGCAAAAGATGTATGGTATAAATTGGCTTCAACATATGCACAAGCATCTGTTGTGAACAAAGTCTTCATCATGAAGAAGTTATACAAGCTTACGATGAGGGAAGGCGAAGCCATGAAAAATCATCTCAAGGAATTTTTAACACCTTGATCATCCAAGAAAATTTAGTTGGCATGGCACAAGACGATGAGAATAAGGTTTTCCTACTGTTATGTTCTCTTCCTAATAGGTGGGATGGACTTGTGATAGCCATAAGCACTTCAGCATCAACTACCAAGAAGTTGGTCTTTGATGGAGTTTCAACCACCCTTCTCTCTAAAGATTTTAGGAGACAGAATGATGAGTCCTCATCCGGTAATGCTCTCACAATGGTGAGCACCGAAAATAGAGGAAGAAGCCAATATAGAGGCAAATTTAATAACAATTGGAGGTCCCAATCTGCAAGAAGATCACAGTCAAGAGGGAGACAAAATGGTTGTTGGTTTTGTGGGAAGGTTGGGCATGTTAAGAAAGATTGTAGAAAATATAAGAAGGCACAAGAACAAGTATTGGACAGTCAAGAAAACACAATTTGTGAAAAGGATCTAGGTATCCTAATTCTATCAACAAGTGATACAAAAGCTAATTTGTGGGTAATTGATTTGGGAGCTTCCTTTCATGCTTCCTCTCTCACTGATGCATTTACAAATTATCAAGAAGGTGAATTCAGAGAGGTATATTTGGGTGACAACAAAGCATGTAAAATTATTGGGAAAGGAGATGTTGTCTTGCATCTAGAAGGTGGAGCGAAATTACTTCTCAAAGATTTTAGACATGTTCCTCAATTAAAGAGGATTCTGATTTTAGTAAGCCAATTATATACCCAAGGATTTAAAACTAAACTCACAGATACATGGAAAATAGTCAAAGGTTCATTGGCTATTGCAAAAGAAGACAAGACCGACAGTCTCTATATTGTGAAACCAATCAATGAGGTGGGAGCTTCCATGACACTTGTGGATAGCGATGTTGCTCTTTGGCATCAAAGGCTAGGGCATATGAGCAAGAAAGGCCTTGAGGTAATGCTGAATCGTGATCAACTACTGGGTCTCCAATCTGTGAATTTGGAGTTTTGTGAGCATTGTCTTCATGGAAAACAAAAGCGGGTTAGTTTCTTGAAGGATGGACATGACAAAAAGACAACACCCTTGGAGTTAGTGCATTCAGATGTCTTTGGACCTATGGAAGTAACCTCTTATGGAGGTGTACATTATTTTTTTATCTTTCTTAATGATAGCACCCGAAAGGTATGGGTTTATATGCTTTCTAGAAAATTTGAGATATTCTCTAAATTCAAAGTTTTTAAAGCTCTTGTGGAAAATCAGAGTGGTCATAGAATTAAGTGTTTGAAATTGGATAATGGAGGTGAATTTTGTTCGTTGGAGTTTGATAACTTTTTTGCAGATCATGGTATAAGATGAATTAAGGTTGTTCCTTATTCCCCTCAAGAAAATGGGGCAATAGAATAGTTAAATAGAACCATTCTTGAGAAAGCACGATGAATGCTTTCCAATGCCGGTTTGGGCAAAGAATTTTGGGCGGAAGCGTGCAATACATCAGTCTATTTAATCAATAGATCTCCTTCATCTCATCTAGAGTTTGGAATTCCGAAAGAGGAATGGCTGGGAAAAAGGATTTCATACTCACACATCTGAGTTTTTGGGTGTGAAGCTCATGTACATATCCCAAAAGAAATAAGGAAAAAGCTAGATTTCAAATCACAAAAAGGCATATTTGTGGAATATGGAGAAGATCAATTCGGTTACAGAGTTTGGGATCTAGTTGAAAAGTGAATTATTCATAGTCATGATGTCATTTTTAATGAGCAAAAATTTCCAGCTCTCACAGACATTGATAAGTCTGAAGGTGAATACATTTCTTTCAAGGCACTCTCAAATAGTGTTGCCTCTACACATCCAGGAAGAAGTTCTCTACAGACAACTCCAACCTCTATTTTATTTCCTCCCTTTCAATCCTCATCAAGCGAGGATGATTCCACACAGGATAATCTGTTCGATGGAGAATAGAGAAATACATTTTCTTACAGTTAGAATCTGCCAGCAAACAGGGGAGAGACCATGCTCTTCCCTTCCCATCTCCATGACACTTATCCCTCTCACGCCCAGCAGGGAAATGCACACAGTGATCAATTTCTCATAGGAGACAGTCCTGGTCTGAATGTGAAAGAAGGCCCATGTGAGCAACAAAATGGCTCATGTGAACAGCAGCCTGGCCTGCGTAAGCAGCAGACTACCTTGCATGAACAACAACCTATCGTGTGTGACCTGCAGACTAGCCCACGTGAACAACAGCAGGGTCTAACATCTCATTTAAATGGGTCTCACAAACACTGCCACTACAGAGAGTTTTTCACCTTCGGCAAGGCATATAGAATTTGGGGAAACCGCTAGAGTTCATCGTCACACAGCTTCTCTAATGGAAAAATCCATTTATCAGTATGGTGATTTGATGGTTGAGAAGGAAACGGGGTCAAGAATTCAAAATCTAGAGGATGTTCAACATATTGATATGCAGAGACATACTAATAATATTGAGACAAATAATATTGGTTGTAATAACAATATTAATTTATAATCAAAATTATGTATTGATTCCAATCAGAATCAAGGACTTAAGAGATCTACCAGATAGAGGAAAATTCCCTCTAAATTTTTAGATTACAAATTTTTATTCACTAAAGAGGCAGAGCTAGAGCTGTTAATTTCTGAGCAAATCGAACCAGCAAATTATAAAGAGGCATGTACAAGCAGCGATAAAAACAAATGGATGGTTTCTATTATAGATGAAATGAGTTCACTTGAAGCAAATGACACCTGGGATTTGGTCTCTCTTCCCCCAAATTGAAAACCACTCAAGAACAAGTGGGTGTATAAATTAAAAGACGAGGGAGGAGGTCAAAAATGGTTCAAAGCTCAGTTGGTGGTAAAAGGATATGCTCAGAAATAGGGGATTGATTTTGCTAAAATATTCTCTCTGGTTGTGAAGATGACATCCATCCGAACAGTATTGGGATTAGCAACCATTTGGGATCTTGAATTGGAACAACTAGATGTTAAGATGACATTCCTACATGGAGACATCAATGAAGAGTTGTATATGCATTAGCCTAAGGGTTTTGTTAAAAAGGGATAGGAACATCTTTATTTCCAGCTGAAGCATAGTTTGTATGGGCTCCAGAAAGCCCTAAGGTAGTGGTATGTTAAGTTTGATTCCTTCATGCTTGAACATAATTTTATCAAATGTGAATCTGATCCATGCATTTATTACAAGACACTCCTGAATGGTGAATTTTTCATTCTTCTTCTCTATGTTGATGACATGTTAGTAGTAGGAACAAGCTCTAAAATTGTTAGTGAGCTAAAAACTAAATTGGAAAGTACATTTTCTATGAAGGATTTAGGGGCAGCCAAGAAGATTCTTGGTATGACTATCACCCGAGATAGGAAGAAGGAAATTACACTATCACAAAAAGAATACATTGACAAAGTAATTCGAAGATTTGGTATGGTCGATGTGCATAGCGTTTCTAGTCCACTTGCTTCGCATTTTTAGTTATTAGCTAATTTGTGTCCACAAACACAAGAGGACAAGGAATATATGGAGGACATCCCTTACAAATTTGCAGTTGGTAGCATTATGTATGCTATGGTTTCGACACATCCTGACATTGCTCATGTGGTGGGAGTTGTGATTAGATTCATGAGAAATCCTAGGAAGACTCATTGGGAGGCCGTCAAATGGATATTAAGATATCTTAAAGGTACTTCAGATTTGGTCTTATGTTTTTGTAACAATAATGAACAATTATGGAGATTCATGGATTTAGACCTTGTCAAAGATTTGGATTAGCGTAGATCTACTACCGATTACACATTCATGTTCATTGGAGATGTTATTAGTTGGGCCTCAAGGCTACAACATTATATTTCTCTTTCTTTCGCTGAAGCTAAGTATTTGGCACTTTTCGAAGGTGGTTGGGAGATGATTTGGTTGCAACGATTACTTGGAGAAATGAAGTATCAACAAAATGATTATGTTCTATTCAGTGATAGCCACAGTGCCATCTTTATGGCTCATAATCATACCTCTCAGCGATGTTCAAAACACATTGACATCCATGCTCACTTTGTACGACACATGGTTGAAGAGGACAGGTTGAAGGTTGAAAAGATTGATACCAAAATCAATCTGGTAGATATATTTGCAAAAGTTGTAACCAAAGAGAAGTTCGAATGTGCAAGAACTTCTCTTGGACTTGTTAAGCTGAAGTAAGTCAACATGTAGAGCAGGGGAATGTCTCATCAACTGAGATATCCGTTGACTTCCGGTGGGATTTTGTTAGGATTGGAAGGCCAATGGACTTTTGTCTGTTGCCACTTTGCCTTTTCAGCTGCTTAGTTGTGAGCCTATGATAAATTGTGTGTTCTGTGTTTATTTGTAATCTACTCATTAATTGTATATTTTTGGTTTTTATTTTGAACTCGTTAATTCTACAATCTTGACCCCATCTTTCTGAGGAAGTTCCAAATCTATGGCATTCATTATTATTACAAGAGGAGAAAATAAAAAGCTAATTTATAGTTTGGCTTCACAAAATAAATCTTAAGACTAAAAACAATTAGAACTCATAATTCAAAAAAATACCAATAAATGGCTTATTACTTACCTCAAAAAACATTAAATAAAATTTTAGAGAAATAATAACTGTGAAAATACAAATTCATGTTCTTACTAGTAAGAAATAAAAAAAACCAAAATTAGTCTATAGAGGGAAAAAGACCGTACACGAGAAAATACAGCTAGAGAATTCATTAAATATTGAAAACTTCAACCAACCGTGTTAGATTCCTCTGACATAATATGGCTACGAAGGAAAATCTCTTGAAAAAAAAATATGTAATGATAAAGATGAAAACCCAAAATTATTCTCGGACTGGAAAATGTCACAATCATCGAACATCCCTTGCAAATATTGGAAAGCACCAAAGTCTCTACAACCTTCAAACATAGGCATTCGAAAGAAAACTCCAAACCCCTTGACAAAGATAAACTTGCTCGGCCATGATGCTAGTGGGGAGTTTGGTACCTGCAACCTCCATGTACAAACCCTCAACCACTCTAGTAATTTAAAAATACAATTAAAAACCATCGTGAGACAGATCCATATCAAAAAGAAGATTTCCCTATGAGCATCCATGGAAAACAAAGGAAAAGAAAAACCCATTAATTCCATGAAACAAAAATGAATAGAAACCCTAATTCTTATTAGGGTTTCAAATGACGGCATGCAAAAAAATAGGCTTAAAATTCACTGACTACTTCCTCAGATTCCTAATAGAGGTTATCTTCCCTCAAAGTAAGCTAGATAAATTATGAATTCCTCTATCCAGCTTGAGGTCAGGTCTTGCAACCATGATTGTTTAGTCTGGTTGACCTAATTTTCATCCCTACTTTTTTCATCAAAACTAATAAAAAATCAGATAAATAACATTATTTAACTTTTAAAAATATGAAAAAAATACAAAAGTTTATATATTAGACTTTACACTTCAAAACTTCTAAAAATTTATTGGTCAAACTAATAGAATTATAGCACTCAACGGAAAGCATAAGTATCATGTCGTAGGAACTAATAAATATAATTATTATTATTATTTTATCATTATAGTTAGTGCTATAATTATATTTAGGCTTGAACTTTTAAATATGATGTTATTAAGAAAATTTAAAATAATTTTAGTTTATTTTACTATATCTTAATATTTCTTTTAATAGTGGTATGTTTTCCTTTTTTCTATTTGTAGAATTATGTCTATCTAATATTATTTTTTCTTTAAATGGAATTATTTAGCACTGGTTTCTAAATTTTCCAAATTGATTAACATACATCATTTGTTGTGTTATGAGACTTACCAATAGTTTACCTTTTGCTCTCTTAATGATTTCAATCTTTAATTATTTTGTTCTTTAAAGTCATTGTTTTATCTATAGGTTGCAAAAGAGTTTTAGATTTAAAATTCAATTAAGTTCGAGTTAAAGTTAAGGTTGGAATTATATTTCAATTTGGGTTAGGTTAGGTTTATGTTTGAATTAGAATTATGTTTTAGGTTTGATAAGACTAAACATTACAATTATAATTACATTTGAATTAATATTAAGATTAGGGTTCAAATAGAGATCAATTATTAGTAGGATTAGGGTTATAGCTCAATAATATTATGTATAATATTTGAATCAAACTTTGTTTTGATTTTAAATAAAATAAACTAGACACCTTGAAAAAAATGTCTTTGTCCTTTCTACATATATTTTTCCAAAATTTAAAATGTTGATTATACATACTTTTATTTGCATGGTTGTATATAAGATCCACCTCTCTTTTAAACTTGATATCTTCGAACTTACTTCATCTAAATTTTATTATATATAAATATGCCAGTTATATGTATCTCAACAAAATAGCATATCTCTGAGTATAAAAACAAAAAAAATATAAAATTGCACAGCTCTATATTCAATTACAATAGTTGAGTTTGAAAAAAATTAAAAACCTAAACAATCAAGGAGATGCATTGTTGAATCATATAAGCTTTTTCAACTTATCATTAGAGCCAACGACCAAACTCCACACTATGCAATATCTGAAGCAGTGTAGGCACCGTCGCAGCTATGTACAAGGCTTTACTTCATTAATTTTACATCGCTACTAATGAGAAATTAAAAATTAAGTTATTGTTTTGGAGTTTAGATGGCCTACTTCAGCTATAAGTAGTTGATGCACATTACATTATTTTCTCACAGATAAATAGATAACTGCACTACACAAATGGCGAAGGGATACTTCTTGCTCTTCTTATTGCTTGTGGCCGCTTCGTTTGCTCTTGGGACTGGTAAAATGCATTCTTCTTCTTTTTAATCAATTCTGAAGTTACTAATTTGGAATTTGTTGGTAATTAATTAAATAGACTACTACTATGGAAGGCTTTGCGGATCTTGGAGCGGTCACTTTGGCGGGTCTTGCTTAGGAAGTGATTGCACCTGTGATCGTGTCTATAAAACTCAAGTTTAAAATACTATTGCCCAAATTGCATGTAAAGGTGGATTGGTGAATCCAGGACAAAATAATTTCAGCTAGTTAAATGTAGATGCAAATCCAGGCATGAGATTGAAATGAATTAGAGTTGGGTAGGTTTCAAGCTAATGTAATGCAAGTTTAATTTCAATCTTCTTATTCTCTATGATCTTTCCCAACTTATAAACCTCCATCTCCAAGACCTTAACTCACAAGTGATTAGACTTCTTTTAAGAGACTTTTCTCTGATATCAATTGTTGGAAATCTAATATGGGAAAGTGAGATACTGAGACAGGGGGGTGTGAATCATATATCTACTATTATCTCCATTTTGACATAAATTGACTTGCATAACATAAACATCAAATTCATTACTGAAATAGATCTAACATTCTAATCTTCAAACATGAAATTGAAATATAACACAAAGATTTTGGTTGCCCAGAAACTCTTGAAAGGTAAAACTAGGGTGGGGATGACACCCACAAATCTTTGCTACTGCAGTATTAAAGTTTGCATGTTACGGCTACATAGTTTTGATCATAAACTAATGATCTAACCTGTGACGGGTCTACCCTGCTAAGAGATTACAAACTTATACAATCTACCTTGGTAAAATAATTTAAACTTAGAAAAAAGTAAGAACTCGGTTAAGATATTTACTTAGGCCAGTTAGGACCACTTTGTTAAGAGATTTACCCAGATTCACCTATTAAAATATCTCAGTACCTGATCCTTCAGTTTGCACTATGATATTGATAACAGATCTTCTCCTTCCAATACAAGTTTGATCTCCTCTATAAAATATATCTCTATTCTATCCCAAACACTTCTTTTCTCACTCACTTTTACTTATCTCTACCTATATAAAAAATGATTCTATGTTCTGTATATGAGATCATTCATATTCTTCTCATAGAATCTTACCATACATACATCATTTTAGGGTTCAGATATCATCTTATATAGACAACAGATCAACTCCATAGATCAAGATCAATGATCTAGATTATCTACTTATGCCTCTTAAGAATTCCCTAAATCTGATTTGATACATAGATTGCATAGGGATTAATGATTACAAATCTAAAGCATAAACACCTCTGTGATTTTCTTAACAAATATAAAACATTGTATAGATGTCAGCCAAAATGGTTTACCTAAGTGTTTGTGCCATTACAAAAACATATATCAAATATGTCTTGCTCATCATATGAAGCTTCTGACACTTGGCATTAATTGTTCTTCATATACTAGAGCTCGACATTGACATATCTACACAACTTGGCATAAAATTCTCAACTATTACTGAAGTACTCGGTGACCTCTGACTTTCTTGATAGTAACTATTGCTCGGTAAATGTACAAAATACAAGTCTACACATAACTTAGCCTCTACATGATGACTCAGTTGTAATGATGACCAACCAACATTGCCCAGAAAATAACTAAGTGTAAGACAGTAATAGATAACAAAACTTAGATATCAATACTCAGCTGCACTTGTCTTAACTTTCCAGGCAAGAGAGTCCAATCCTGCGATGATGTCTTCTTGGTCGTCTCCAAATCTGAGATTAGGCTGTAAGACTGGTATGATGTTTCCATGTGGAAGTGCCATATTGATTCATGACATGAAAAATTATTTCATGCGGTATAGCCCTCCTTCTAGAGCTAGTTTCTGTTGATGCATGTTTTATGACTTGCCAAACAGTAGAACAAAATATCAAAATATCCTATCCTCTCTTGAACAAAGTATCATGTATGCTAAGATTGCAAGAAGATCATACAATAATTACAAGGTTCCTTCACTCGTGGATAAGCTCATTGTTGATGTGATTTTATGATGATTACAAGGGTCCTTAAATTTTTAATCCTTTATGTCAAGATCAATATGGGTACTATCAAAGGATTTGCAATGAAGTACTATTTTTTTTTGGATTTTCACCAAATATCTAGAAATAAAAAGGGGTTTAGGTTTAGAGATTTTTAATCTACTCCTAAGGGTTACGATAGCAAAGAAAGTATGTTGGTGGATGAGTTCCTTAATTACCGAGTCCCACTTCACCAAGTAAAGCTACAACTACATGTTGACTGGTGCAATCTTCAAAGGTTTGTACAAATGATTGAATTTAAGCACATATAGATAGGGGTTTGGTATAACTTTGCACAATGATTTAGAATCACTAAAATGTCAAAAGTATGAACCAAAGGAACTCATCAAAACACCATCATATTATCTAATACCATCACAACACTTCATCTATTAAACTTAATCTAATTGAGGGAATTATGAAACCAAGCAAGCTCATCAAGAGATATCAAATGATCACCACACTTCAATGAAAATTATATTGTCTCAATAACTCTTAGGAAACAATATTAAAATTTGGTCTCCTAAAAATGAGAAGAGAATGCCTTTATATAGGTCCTTGAAAATAATGATTGGCCTAGATCTAAACAATAACCGATGACCCAGATTTAGCCAACTCAACCTTAATTAGGGTTAGGGAAAAGAAAAAGGAATCTAAATTAATGAAAAAGGAATCCACCACCATAGTGGGTAATAAATTCCCACTATGTATGGACAATCAAAAGAAAGGTGGGGTGAAATGAATGACCATTATGTGCTCCCAATATGCATTAAATGTGCCTGCTATCCTACCTTTGACCTCTCTGCTTGAATGCCTAGAATCTTTCCAGCACTATTTCCAATTCTTCTATGCTAACATTGGGTGCCAACTCTGGCTTTAATTCTGAGGTGACCATTGCTCACTTAGACTTCTTCAAACTATCATCCCAATTTGGTGCCAAGTCTTGAACATAATGCATATCATTCAAGAATATAAAAAGGTTCTCATAATCATCCTTCATGAAAAAGATCATCTAAAAGGACTCCTCCAACTTTGTTTTTTAGGTTTCTTAGAGTTATCTCCTCTTCATCAAGCCTTTGCGATAAAAGCAAGGCGACATTGTTGGAAACTTCCTATCAGATATTATCACTATTTCCTTCAGTCGAGTGGATTCCTTAAAGAAATTCCCAAACATTTCCTTAGCCAACAGTATTGCTCCATACCACCTAGAAAAGTCATATGCTTCACCATTTCTGACAACCCTGCCATCAATTAGTTTCTTGCTAGGTGTCTCCATCATCTCGTGCAATTCTATAATTATATCATCCCTATAGATGTTCTCATCCTCCCAAGATCCCTCCATACACTAGATTCAGGAAAGGATAGCATGTTCTCTATTATGTATCTTCATCAAATCCTCATTGTATTTGTAGGCCTTGTTCTGGATGCCCTCTATCCAAACCTCTTCCCCTTGTGCAATCTACTTAATTCTGTCTATTCCTTCAACAAACTCCATAGGGACAAACAAAGGAATGAATGATGGATCCTTCTTACTAACTAGATGAGACACGTTGCTTATGTAGTCACATAGGGCTTTAATTTCACCTTCTGCCTCTGATACTTCTCCTCAAGCTTCATCATTTTATCTTTCACTTCCTCCATGGAGTCATCAAAATCCTTCATGACTTGTGCCCTGGATACATGACCTAAGTCAACCTTGGTTATATTATATTCTTCAAGATCTATTTGATCATTTTCTTTATCTACCGTTGGTGTTGAAACTTGTAGGATCTGAGATCAAGATTCTTCTAGGATAGTCTTTGTGAACTTCTTTTCCTTTCCATTTTCATCTGATCGATTGACTCAGTCTAGGATTTCCTACAATTTAAAGTCACTCAACCAACCTCCTTTTCTTGGATCCTTTGAATCCTTGGTCTTAGCCATTTTGGAACATCAATGTCATGATCTCACTACACTAACAACTCTTCTTGTCGTTGGACTATTCTAATATCAGTTTCTTCCTCAACCCTTGGAATTTCTATCATTTCCATAGGGGCTACAACCTCTATTGTAGGAAATCCTTCTTCTATTGTAGGAACTTCTGCCACTATTTATGGAACTTCTTCTACTATTTATGGAACTTCTTCTTCCATCATTTCTCTTTCTAGAAGTGTACCAAGACTCTCCTCAATGGTGATATCCTACTCTCTGCTCCTTCTTTGTGGCAATCTTTCATTAGCGTTGATACTCAGTCTGTCCTGAACTAACATATTTATGTGGTCTTGCTCCATCATCCTCATGGTGATATATGTTTCCTCCTTGGTGAAAGTTCCTATCT
Source organism: Chamaecyparis obtusa (assembly GCA_027943335.1). Classification (NCBI taxonomy): domain Eukaryota; kingdom Viridiplantae; phylum Streptophyta; class Pinopsida; order Cupressales; family Cupressaceae; genus Chamaecyparis; species Chamaecyparis obtusa. The sequence continues at coordinate 3,725,485 of BSBK01001913.1, forward strand.
CTTGCACACTAGGAGTCTAGCTAGGTGAGGATGGCACATCTACAGACCTTTGCCTTTTCTATTTTGGTTCATCAATACAAATGTCCAACTTCCTTTTTCCTTGTACTTCCTAAGCAACACCCTTATCCTTTCTGCATTCTGCACTACCTAATGGAATTTCCCCATCTTCCATCAATCTTCCTTGTGGTTGCTCTATTCTTTCATCCCTCAGTGCCTGATGACGCTTCAAATAGTATGTCCATTCTTCCTTTGGTATGGCCACCTGGCTCAATGGCCTCCCAATCCAGTACCTAATAAAATCTAGGACTGGTCTAGATAATGTGTCAAGATCTAGAACTTCTTTCTTTGACCAATCGTAGGAACCAATTTCTCTTCTCTCGGGAAATATCCTTTCTGGATCACATTTGATTCTTCCTCCATCTGGTCAGGACTATGAAAGATCTTGCATGCTCTGATCAGATTTAGTGGCAATTTGGAGTGCATCCTTTTTTTCACCTCGTGCTCAACTATATCATTTGCCAAAAAATCCTCAAGGTGTGCCATATGCTGATATCTAATCCCTGCCACTGATCGTATCTTGTTGTAAGGATCAAAGTTTAGCCTTTTTGTATGCAACAGAAGATGGAAGAATGATAATTCTTCATGGGACTTCTCAGTTGCTTTTAGGCATGTGCACATTTCAGCTTCATCTCTACACATGGAGATTGGAAAATCAAGTCCCAATTTCTTCTTTCCTTTCTGAATCTTGTCATAGATAGTCAGTTGTTGGGTGATCTCTCACAGGACCATTTTATTTTTCAGATACCTAGGAAGCTTGTATTGTTGTGCTGAGAGTCCTTGAAGCTTGATGTAAGAAAAAGTAGGAAACTGAATAAACCATTCCCCGTATTCTTCCACCAATTTTATGGCTTCTGCTAAAAATATCACATGCAACTTCTTTTGCAAAGTTCACACAATATGCATTACAAATGCAATGTTGACCCATACATAATCATCAATTGCATGCAGATGCAATTGAGGATAGCAGTCATATACTTTCAACCGCTGATTTCCACTCCTAATTGCTCCTTTGCATCTTAGTCCTTCATATCTTGTTTCTCGTGCTAGCATATAGATGACGTACAAACTCATGTAGAATTTATTTGTCTCCTCCAAGCTCTCTAACTTCTCGCTCAAGTTGTCACTGATCAACCCTGCCTAGTCTACATGATTATGTTCTACCACTACCTACTCAATGAAGTACCACATGAAAATTTTGAAGAGATAAGACTAAGGTAGGCCGAATATCCTGCTCAACATCATTATCATGTCACTATATTTTTGGTGGAAATCTAGCCACACTAGCTCATTGGACAACTTGGAAAAATGAGATCTGTTCTTTCTCAACTACTTGTTATTGATGATCTCCTCACAGTACTAGACTCCGGTCGTGAAGACTCTTTATGCTTGCTCCTTTTTTTCATTACCAATCTCTGAGAGGAATGAATTCTGAAGGCCTCCAAAATAGCTGGTGGAGAAAGGTCTGCAAGTAAATTTCCATCAACATCTCTAATTGTTCTGCCTCTCACCTGGTAGTGCCTTGCACACTCCCTGATAAATTCCTGATGTTGGAAAGGAGGGAATCTAGCTGCTTCCAACATACCACTATTCACGATCTGGTTGGCTAAGTGTGTCGAATGATGTTCTTTATATACGAACATCCTCCTACAGAATTCATTCAAGTCCAGGCATCCGAGGTTGGTGTCATTGATTTTTGTCAACTTCAACATAATCTTGAATTTCAAATAGAATCTACTCTGCTCATTCTTTATCAGCTGCCTTCTGGTCATGTTTGTTCCTCTAGGTTCTGTCATCTCATTCTTCTGCAAAATAGAAAAGAAACAAACATAAGAGCACGTAGGAAAATAAAAGCCAAAATACTTTCTCGAGAAAAGAAGATTTTAGAATTTTGGAATTTTTTGTATTTTTTCGTAGAATAGGAATTTCCTTTTCCCAAGAATTTTTATGATCCTTCCCAGTCATTGAAAAGAAATCCCCTTTTTCCCCGAGTGCTACAATTTCTTCTAAAAATGATTCTCACGCTTCCCAAGAAAACCCTCTCTTCGAGAAAATTCACTCAACTTCTTAAAAAAATTTCCTCTCAAAAAGAAATTCTCACTTTCTTTCTCAATCTTGCTTCTTAGTCTGTTTTATAGAGCAAATTACACTTTCAAAGAGATTCCTTTCCATTTGTCACTATTTTTCTCTCATTTATCCAATTTCCCTCTTTTTGATTTTTTGAATTGCTTTAAAATATTAATAGACCCAATATAAAATTATAAAATTATAAAAGTCACTCTGTCCACTGTGTCAGTCACTTTGTCCCCATTCTCTTTGTTGTGAACATTTTCGTAATTGTTAATATTTTGAATAACATACCACACAGAGAATCGAAAAGGAAGCCATGTTTAACTGTCCAAGCTTCAACGATCTATTGTTGCATAAGTTAATTCACAGGCAAAGAACAGTGAGGAAAAAGGGAGGAGAATCAAAGGCATTGAATAAGGCAGCCAGTCATTTTATCACAAAGGCATTGAATCTGGCTTGTTCTTACTAATTTTTGCATAATTAGATCTTATGTATTGGTGTCCCTATCCATTTGATGATATCAAAAATAGGGATAATAATAGTAGTGTTAAAAAAATTCTAAGACTTGCCATGTAAGAATTCAAGAAGGTCTAGAATGGACAAGAGTATTATTGAATATTTATTTGCAAGTTTTTTTTTCTTTGAATTGTATAATTGATTACAAAATTATGTTCATTTGAGCATCAACACAAGATCAATAATTTTTTTTAACAAATAAATACCCTATAAATCACTTATAGAGAGCTAAGAACCACTACTTAAAAATTCTTATTTATGAGAATTCAAAAAATAAATTAATTACATTAACATCAGTATTATTTCTTTTATTTTGATTTTCAAACATTCTGTTATAGAAAATAAAATAAAAAAAATCTTCCACCTGTAAAAAAGTAAATGAGAATAAAAGAATAAAAGAAAGCCTCAAGTATTGCTGCAACTCTTGTACAACTGCAAACTCTAATTCACATCGACTCATGAATGTAGAATTTAATAATTATTTTATCTCTCAATATTGTAAGAGAGAACCCTAACAGGTATATGTAAAAAATCATGTACGTAAGGTACTTTGTTAATTTATAAATTCATTATTATTTTACCTATATTGAATTATATGTGCTTGAATAATCATGCCATCCAGATTCCACATAGTTCATTATTTTCATCTTTTCTTCCCGCTAAAATAGAAGGAAATTTGATGACTCAAAGTTAATGAGGTCACTGCAAAAAGGAAAGTTATTGGTGCAATTATGAACGAAGAAAGCAACTGTTCACATTATTTACATGTTCTGTACAATGCAAGGGATTGTGTGTAATACTTCTAAATTTGGTTATTAATTTCTGAATTCTCTATCCAAATCTAAACCTCAAAAATGAAAAATATAATAAAAATTTTTAAATGAGAATATAATTAAATTTGAACATTGAAACTGCTAATAAAATTTATAGAATTTTTTTATCCAAATTTATATCTATATACTTTACATTAGTATTTGCATATTGTAAAATTTTGTACACTAATAAGATGTAAAATTTATGGAGGTTCAATGTAATGTAAATTTTAGCTAACTTGCAAACATTGGATCTATTTAGTAAAAAAGGAGAAAATTTGTGCATAAAGAAAAAAAAATTCAGAACAAGAATGCGAATAATAAACTCTTTCTTATTAATTTACAAATGAATACACCTAAAAATTGTCAAAATTAATTCAAGTGAGCAATCAAGCCAAAATCAAGCCATTAATTGCAATTGACAAAATCCAATATTAATTGAAATCAAAAGCAAAAAGAATTAAATAAATCAAATAAATCATTTAGTTATACAATTAACCTAATTAATTATGTAGTTCAATTGAAATTGAATTTAACCCATTCAATGGGTACACATGGCTAAAAAAATAATTAAATTCAATTAATTAAATCCTAATTTCCCTCACCCACCTCATGGGAGGAAATTATCTCAACCAATAGGAATTAAGGATTGGACTCACATGGATCAAAGCCACATTGAATCTCAATCACTCATAAGGAGAAAGAATCTTGATCATCCATTTTGTCTCATTGTCCAAAGTTTTGAGGACAACATATTGAAATTGTCTTCATATTTGAAACCATGGACTAAACCTTAACTCAACCATGATCAAATTAACACCACCCCCTATGCTTGGTAAAATCTATAAATAGAAGGCTAAAATCAGAAGAAAGGGATCCCATAAGATCTTTGAATTGCATGATTATTCTAGTGAATTTGAGCTAGGAGTATTTTTAGCTTAATTGAGCATTATTTTGAGTAGATAGGCTTAATTGCATAATAATTTAGCATAATTCTCATTTAGATTTATCAGTAATGGAGACTTTTTGAAAGATTTACATTAGCATATCTAAATAGAGAGCTATAGGATGTTTATTATCATTATTTTTATTAAATAGCTTCCTAATTGTTGTATTTTAGCTTAATTTGATTGAAATAGTGATTATCCTTGAAATTATCACTGGGTACATTAATGATCTTAAAAAAGATACTAATCTATTTTGGAACATTCTCTCTTCTGATATTCTTTGGCAGATTTGAAAATGTAGGAACGAGGAAAGGTATCAGAACAACCCCATAGTTCTTACTAATTCTTTTCGAAAACTCATTTTAAAATTTTCATGCAGGTTCACACTACTATGATGATTAACAAAGACAAGCTCAAAAGGTTCCTAAAGACTGGATATGCCACCTTCTTCGTCTATGAGTTAAAGCATGGTTATGAATGGAGAAGAAATATGGATGACCTGTAGATGTTCGAAAGGACTTGCAAGAAGCTTAACCAAGAGCTTAAAAGGAACATTAAGTACAAAAAAAATTCAGAAACCAGAGGCCAGAATACACAGTGAGGATAAAAACTTCAAGAGGAGATTGAAAAGAGAAAAGATCATTCACATAAACAATTTTCTCAAGGATTCCAAGAAGGAAGGTGAAGAGTATGAAAAATACTTACTTATAATTTATTTGTATAAGTGTAAATTTGTCTCTTTGAATTGGATATTTACTCCTTAAACTTATCATTTTTCATCAATTTTTTAAAAAAGGATTAAAAGATCAATTGCTTGGATTTTCTTCACTTTCTGTGTTTTGTGTTGAGCTAAGGATCTTGAAGATTCAAAGGAGCTGGAATGATTTCCACTAGGTGAGTATTCCATTGAAAAAAAATCAAATAAAAATGCCCCTAGCCTTTGCTAGCAACAAAAAAGGTAAGCCTATATCCATTTGCATTTTACTTAAATTATGGTAAATTTGATTTGAATCTAGCTAATTAGCAGTCTATTATTATTTGATAGATTTAGTAGGAGGCCTATGCTCTTCACTTTTTAACTGAATCAAAATGTCAAACCTACTAGATCTTTCGATTAAAAGAAAAGGCTAAGGAAATAAACAAACTTTAAATTTGAAGCCTATTGCTTGTGGAAGAAGGTATTAGATGATTATGATCTTCACCTATTTGGTGAATCAGAAAGCTAGAAGTGCCTAATTCCCTATAGATTAAGATGGCTTGGTAATTGAATCTTGTTAATTGTGTTTGGAAGTGAGTAATAGTAGGGATATGCTCTTCACCTTTTTGGTGAATCAAACTCCCAAACCTATTATTTTATTTCATATTAACATACTAAAAAATTAGTGGACTCGCCTCCTGAGAATTTTCCTTAAGGAGGCTGGTGAGAGGGACAACCCAAGTGGGATACAATTTCTTTTTCCGCAATAATCTTCCCCACTATAAAATAAAATGCATTCATCCTTAATGGGGTGAGTGACAAAAGGATATCAATAATTGAACCTCCTCTAGTAGTCCTTTGGGATTGTGCAAAACTCCAACATACCAGTGGTGGGAGGCCTCTATAATGGGGGATGAGACTTGATATTTTTTTGAATGGAATCCTTACTAGCACCTTGCTAATTAAAAATCCTACCTATTAGAGCCATGTTTATGAGCCAAATTTGACTATAGGTAGATTGCTTGAAGTGACTTCTTGTTAAAGACCCGTGATAACATTCTAAAATTTTAAAACATTTTGTGTTTAGATGGCTTTAAAAGACAAGATTAATTGTGGTTACTTTGTTTAAAGATACATATAACAAGTAAGAAACATCCATTTTAAATCATCTTATATTTTAAAAATATTTCAAGAACAATCACCAAGGAAGGGAAACTTCATTTGACTCAATCCTTTGTTGATGTTAGGTTTCACAAGATCACATCAATTAAAAATATCACTCCAAGAAGACAACACTTTCATAACTCAAGAAGTTCCCAAGTTCATACTCCAAACCCCTTTCATTGAAACACACAAACAAGAAGAAATACTCCCCAACCTATTTGAAGAAAGAGTCGCTCTCATGGATAGAAATAGAAAGTTTTATTACTCTACTCATGGGAGAAACAATGAAAACCAAGATACAACTCAACAAAGAAACCAAGGGCAAGGAGAAACAATTGAAGAAAAAACTAATAGGGCGGCCCAAGATCTTCAATTCCTTGAAATAATGCAAAAAATCTTAGAAAGGAATAAAGAGAGATACTTCCTTAACTTATCCCAATCAGGGGTTAAGATTCCTCATGATTACAACATGACCCTAAATAAAGATTAGGAATATTAAAATCCATTAAGGGTAATGAGAAAACAACTTAAGATCTTCCAAGCTCAAATTGACAATATGAAAAAGGTGGTTGAACCAGAACCATTCTCTATTGAAGCTTTGTCCCCCTTTCCTATTGATCAAAACTTGGTCATGGTACCTTTCCTTCCTAACATGATCTTCCCAAGATATGACAAATACATGGGTAAATCTGACCCACAAGACCATTTCAGGGAGTTTTGTGCCTTAAGTATTGAGTTCATGCATGATACTACCTATCTAATGTGATTATTTCCGAGAAGCCTTGGAGGGAAAGCCATGGAGTGGTTTTCAAAATTACCACAAGGAATTAAAAAATTCGAAGAGCTAGCCTCCAAGTTTGTGACTCACTACTCTTACAACACTGAGTATGAAATCACCATGCTAAACTTATGTGACACAAAACAAGAAGATGGTAAGCCTTTTCCATGCTTTCTCCAAAGATGGAGGATGGTTTTCATGAGATATCCTAGAAGCATACCTAAAAAGGAGAAGATGGAAATTTTCATGAACAATTTGAACATGGAAATTAATTATAGACTATAACTTCAATATCCCCCAACATTTGGAAAGATCATTGAAAATGGGATAAAGATTGAAGAGGTGTTAGTAAAAAGAGGAGAAATCAAACTCTTCAAAGAAAACAAAGGCTACACTAACACCAATAATAATAATAATTTAAATAATTATAGTAATAATAAGGGAGCTAACAATAAAAATGATAAATCAAGATTTTGGTTGAAAAACACTAACAAAAATCTTGTGAATTATGGAGTTGTAGAAGCCAACAACCTAAAAGCCGCCCCTTTTAAATTATCAAGTGGGTCAAACGAAATGAATAATGTTAAATAAACAACTAAGACCCCTTTCAAAAATAACTCTTTCAACAACCAAGGGGTGAAAAAACCCAAGCCTTTCTTTGCCCCAATCCAAAGAAGAAAATTCACATTCTTAGGAGAACCCTTCGAAAATACCTCGAGGAAACTCGTAGCCAAAAAAATCATTGTCTTACAAGAATCTAGACAATACGAACCCCAAGTTAAACCCACTTGGTGGAATGATGCCCACCATTGTGAATACCATCAAAATAAGGGGCACAAAATGAATGAATGCATGAAACTCAAGAATTTGGTCCAAGATTTGATAGATAATGGAACGATTAAAGTAGAGGGTCCTCAAAACAATGAAGATCACATGGCATTTAAGAACCCTTTATTGAATCATGAGAAAGGAGAAACCTTGAATTCTAACCAAAACAACAAGAGAGGAAATGACAAAGTAATTTTTTCTCACACCTATGACAACACCATAAACTCTTTAAATGGGTATGAAAATACCATCAATGTTATAGTGGTGAGAGAAAAGAAAAAAGAATAAGTCTCTAAAGTTGTGACTAGGGGGAAAGTGTCCAAAATCACCTTGCTAGGAAGTGCCCCTAGAATTGTTTTACCAAATCAAGCATCCACTTAATAAAAGCAATACAACCTTTTGGATCAACTCCAAAGAACTCCCACACAAATTTGTATTTTGGAGTTGTTAAAACTTTCACCCACCCCCAACAAAATCTTGGAGAAGGCTCTCGTAGAAACCAATGTTCCTCTAAACATGGATGTCGATAAATTTTAGAATACGGTAGGACACCTTTTGCGCCTCATTGCTTGTCTTTTTTTGAACAAGACGATATGTCTCTAAACCATCCCAAAAACCTCTCATTACACATTGAAGTTTTGATACATAAACATCATGTCAAAAGAGTCCTCATTGATGGAGGAGCTAGTCTAAACATTTTTACTTTGAACCTTGTCAAATCCCTAGGGTATTCCAAAGAAGTTGTAGACCCTAAAAGAAATATAACCATAAAAGCTTATGATGATGAACAAAGATCATCAAAAGGAATAATAGTGCTTCCTATTGGTGTTTATTTTTGTAGATGATGCCTGTAAAAAATCTTGCAGATATTGATTACAAGTCTAATGCATAACTCTATGAATCCAAAGATGAATCTGACAATAATAAAAACCAATGAAATAAAGATGTTCATTCTTCTTCACTTTGAGCTTCAACCTTAGGTGGGTGTACCTTATGGACACACTTCTTCTAAGAATCAACAATAGTTATTTTTATTCTTCAACACAAATAATAAACATCTATGCTCTTCAAACATAAACTAAAAGATTATGTATCATTTAAAAATTGATGATGATAACAGTTAGGAATGGGAACACTGAGAGTGGGGGGTGAATCGGTGTTCACTATATTTAATCTTTTTATTTACTCTTGAAACTTAACTTGAATTCTTAAGTACTAAAATGAATCTTAACATAAACAAGAAACATAAACACAACAGAACACCAATATGATTATGGGGAAACCGAAATAGGTAAAAACCCTGGTGGGAATTGACACCCACTAAGAACTACACTAGTGTCTTGTGATCCTTGTTAGAAGATCTTCAACCCTATTAGGAGTTTCTCTTTACAATGATTTTAGTACAGTGACCTTGTCAAGGGTCGGACCTTGTTAGGAGTCTTTTACAATAACCCTGTTAGGGGTGGGGACACACTTTCCTAGAGCTCACTACTCAAGTGGTGAAGGATACAACCTTCTAATGTCAGATACACACTATATTTGCTGGAAGAATTGGTGTTGTGACACTGCTTGTCTAATCAGTTCCTTTGATGCACTGATGCTTACAAAGCTCTAATACATTCTATTTTCTCTTTGCATACATCTTCTCTTCTTATCTTGTCTCTATAAAAAATTCCATACTTATTACAAAGGGTGCATCTCATATTTATATGCACTCATCAAAATAATTAACTTGGTCAGCCTATAACCGATTACATACAATGCTTCCAAGTGAATTAGCTCAAGCGTTTTTACAAAAAAACATAATTACATGTCTACAACTTAATTACAATAGGTGCATAGCCTTTACAAAACAATATTATAGCTGCTAAACAAAATACTACCTGTCAGTTGCATACTTTGTTCTATTTTGACATTTGTTGTCTATGTAACTTCAACTGTCTGTATCTTTGTCATACTATATCTTCCGATCATGCACTCTTAGACTTAGCATGAATATACTCTTACCATCTTATCTTCAAGGGTGCATACCATAAATCAGTCATACACACGTGCATTAATGCTCTGACCTTTTGGTAATCTGCTAACTATCTAGTCTTTTTTACTCAGCCAAATTCTGATCTTCTGATAATGTGCGCTAACTCCAAAACACTATATGACTTTGTTGCCATAATGAAAACACTATATTTTGTCATATGAAATAGTATAGTCAACTTGCCAACAATCTCCCCCTTTGTCATTGATGGCAACAAAGGAATATTACAAATTTACTAACTGTACCCTTATCCAAAAAACTTTTTAACATACTTTATCTTATATCTCCCTTATACTCTATGCTATACATCTTCTTTAAATATAAGACTCCAAGACTCCATATTCTATACACAATACTCCCCCTTTGACATTAATGACAAAGGTGCTTCAAAAAATGTATCTCTAAAAGTACTTACAAAGAAAGTACATCCGGATATGCAATCTACAAATTGTGGATCTCTTATTTCCAAAATGCAATTAGTGCATTGACAGTTTGGGGATGGGCACATAAGGCATATGTCAGGTTCTCCATATTCTCCAAATCTATGCTAGGATCTTGATCATATGTCACCATGGTAGCATCGATATCCTTGATGTTCTGATTAAGTACATCCAGAGAGTGCGCAAGAGCATTCCTGAGTTGTGTTTTCCTTTCCCTTATCTTAGACATCTCTTTCTCAAATTTTTCAATCTTGTCTATTTTTCCTTGGTATACATTGTTGCACATATTCACATCAATGGAGGGATATTCCACTAATTTCCTTACACTATCAATCATAGCTTCTGCCTCTTGGATTCTCTTGTAGTGATTTATAGTAAGCTTATCTTGATTCATACAATCTGCAATGATCTTCCTTCCTTTTGCAGAAAACTTCTTCAAAGATGCTTGACCAACCTTTGATGAACTTAGGTCAATTGAAAAGTTACTAACTAGTTCACTCAATCTCTTTTTCATGTATTTCTCTTCTGCTACTTGAGATGCAAATTCTTCCAAGCTAGAGAAGTTAGTCTTTAAGGCTGTAAGGATGGTGCTCACATCATCAAATGTATGGAGCTTAGACACTTTCTTGTCCAAAGGTAATAGGTTGTTCAAAATGTTGACTGATTCAACAAACAAAGGGTTCCTCATTACCTGTTTCTCTTTTTCTTTCTCCATGGCTAAGACATTGATCTTTATCAGGTCTTCTTCTCCCCAAGAGTCCAAGTTAGTGGTGTCTAGTGTTAAACTTGACAATAATGATGCTAAGGGTAATGGACTGATAGGAGTACTATCCAATACTTCTTGCTTTACTCTGATTGGCATCTCAACAGATGGCTTATCTATTTTCTCACTTTCTTTCATTTCTTCTTTGACTTTCTCCTTTTCTATTTCCTTTTCTTCTTTTTCATCTGTTATATCCTCAATCAATACTTCTTCTTGTTGATTAGGAGTGTCACCACGTAGAGTCTCAACCTCCTATGTGCTTATAAAGGCTTCTTCAAACTTATCCAAATCAATGTCTATGGCCGCCATAGAAATTTATACATTATCAATAAAAATTGTATCATCGTTTTGAGTCTCTGTCATGGGCACAGACTTTTCTACCTCTATAGGTGTTTCAACTACAAGTGTTGAATCCTGAGGACCTATAAATGGTACATTTGTGGTCTCTGACTCCTTGGCTACCTTTGTGGGCACTTGAGTTGTGGGCGCAGTAGGTGGGTACATGTGCCTATTCAAAAAAACTTTCTCAAAGGCTTTCTTTGTTTCCTTTGCAACTATCTCATAAATTTTATCCATGATATGTAGTGTTCTAGACTTGGTTCTAAGGTGCAACTTCACTAGATCTAGCAAAAAAGTTTTCTCCTCTAGAGAACATACCGGGAGGCTTTCATCTAGAATTTTCTCTCTTATTCTCATATCTTCCTCAATTTCTTGTCTCTTCAAGAAGTCCAAAATGTTCCATACATTGTCTGGAATTATTTTCTTCAATTCTAGGACTGTCTTCTTAAACATTAGCATATGTTTGATAATCATTCCATGAATCTCTGATTTGTCAATCTCACTGTATTTCTCATAAAAGTTTCATATCTAATCAATTATTCCTTTCTCAATTATTCTTGTACTCAACATTTTTAGACTAGGTCTGAAACTTACGTGTGGAGGTGCTTGTGTGCTTTTTCTCTGACTTCTTGTAGCGCACGAGGATGGGTGGCTTGCACCTACCTATTTCTTCCTCTTAGCCATTGTCTTATACTCAAGAGGAGTTGTAAGATCAATTTTTTCTGTGGGCGCGGGAGGGGTAACATCTATTTTCTCCTATTTATCCTTTGGTTCATCAGTTTTCTCAATCTTAACCATTTTCATCTTAGGATCATCAGATTCTTCTTCTACTACATATGTGCTCTCAATTCCCAAAGCAATATTCTCTTGTCTTGCTTTGTCAAGCTCTACCTGTGTTACTCCATGAATTCTGAGTATCTCAGAAGTAACCTTATCTACTTTCCTCTTAGTTGCTACGCTATTCAAAACTGCATCAACTTCTCTTGTCTTTTCTTCATAAGTCCCCCATCTTGGTTTATTAGGGCCCTTAGGCGTTGATAGCAATACTTGTGCATATGCTTCTAGGATTGGTTCCTCAACCTCATATCCAAGTGGATCAATCCATTTTTCTATAGGCTCTACTGCTTCCATGCAAGTTGTGTCAGTTTCTACCATGAAGCAAATGTTGTCTTTGTATTTCTCAACAATGCTTTCTAGAATCTTGTACATCATCTGCATTTTGATCATGAATGTCTTTAATTCCAACTCCATGTAATCCTTTATTGTACTCTTAGTAGATGCCTTAAAGGATATCTATGGAATTGTAGGAATACTCTTGTCTAAATACAAATCTGACACATTTCCAAGTATGTGGAAGTACATGTATATGATCAAAGACCCAAACCTAAATACTTGGGTCTTATCATGCTTAATGGCTCTAATATTGTCTATCAGTTATGCGTGCAAGATCTTGCATAGATTGAACTCACCATTTTCTCTCACAAGTCTTATTGCTACAAGAATAGTGGCCGCTAACACACTATTCACCCTGTTGGTGTGTTGAACCCTATATCCTAGTATCATAGACATCAATTTGATGTCTTTCTCCTCTATAGGCTCAATTTTCATTCTGTGCCTATCACCTCTTGACTTACATGCTTGTTCAACTAGTTTTCTTACATCCTTGCCTGCTGGAAGAGCGATGCATGTCCTTGAAAGGCCTGTCATTTCATGAATTAGGTCTCCTGTGATTCTCACTGGTACTTCACCTATCCAGAATAAGTCATCATGAATTATGCTGAGAAAAATCTTTATCCATTCAGACTCATAAAACTCATATGTCATAGCATATTCAACTATGGGATGTTTTTCCAATTGCACAAATTCATCAAGGAAGGTTTTATCTAGTTTCATCATAGTATCAATGTGCACTCTAATTCTATCAAGACCTATTGGTTCCTTCTTATAGTAAATGTATGCATGGATGTCTTCGACATGCATAACACCCATAGGAGTTCGGGAGAATGCTCCTTCTAGGTCATCCAAAGTATATTTGAAAGGGTGCCTCTTGAAAATGTATCTCTTCTTCTCCACAACATCAAACACAATAGGAGTAGCCATAACTTACTTGTATATTGCTTCAAAATTAGTTTCTAAGAACTTCTAAATCATCGCAATGGATTAGGGCTTTCGCAACCGATCAAAGACACTTCTTGGCTAGTGAATCAAGCTTCAATCCTTCACAATAAAATGATAGGGCTTTTGTGCTCTCCAATCACTCAAAATCACATGCAATGAGTGATCTGCAAGTCTTTGAGTACTTTAAAGTGAAAAATTCTACCATTAATGCTTTCCGCGTAAACCAAACTTTCACTAAAATCTCCAACTTTCATTCTACAATCAATCAGGTAGTTCACTCTTGCACATAGGTTCATATTGTCTCCAAAAGGTTAAATCCAAAGGTGCATACTTTGAGGGTGAGTATACTAGATGCACAGGGGTCTAGAGACAAATTAGCTTCCCTATGACCCTGAGGATCATTTAACTAGATATAGAGGGTGTGTCCATTGCAGATGCATCCAATACATGTTCATCAACCTTATCCTCCTTTGTCTCTAACCAAATCAAGCTCACATCTTCTGAAGCTTTCACAAACTTGACTTTTCCTTCGGTATCCAGTATTGATTCTTTTGGCTTTTTAGGGCTTTCCTGGCTTTGCATTCTTGATCTAAAAAACTTTGAGATATGACTAGCCTTGTTACAAGAGTGACAAATAACTGGAGGCCTTAAATTCCTCGACGCACTAACATGGGTTACCATTTTACACTGTCTAGCTGAGTGACCATTATAATTACATATCTGACATATAATACTCTAAGAACTTCTTTTATTTGTTTGATTTTGATTTCTCTAATTATGTTGAGTCTTGTTCTTCTGACTTGTTCTACAATTCATAGCTCTATGACCAAATTTATTACATGAATAACAATAACCATTGAAAGGTCTTACCTCTTTACAATTCATTTCTATATGTCCATGCTTGTTACATGCATAAAAAGTTCAGTCTACTGGCTTGAGCTCATCCTTAGATGGTTCAATATTCTCTTTAGTCTGATTTCCAATCTCCTTAGCATCTTTGTTGACTTTTGGTGCTTTCATTCTTGCTCACATGTCATTAATCTAATTTTGTTCTTCATTGAATCCAATGTCACTGGTATCTCCTTTAAGCTTATGAGCATATAACTGAGATTCTATCAGATCCTTTTTTGTGTGTAATTTGTCAATGTGATTTTTTTCTTCAATCAATTTAGATTCTATCTTTTCTTTATTGTTTCTTATCTCTAATATTTCCATGTTCTCTTGCCTCAATTCTTCATTCAGTTGAAGGTTCTCTTTGATATTTTCATCATAAACTTCTTGATTATTAGTTAGCTTATCATCCAACTCTTCAATCTGATCTTTCAGAGATGTGTTCTCTTCATTTATCTTTTTGACCATTTTCCCTAAATCACTGTTTGAGAAATCTTTCAAGTCATTTTTTAGTCTTTTGATGACTGCTTGAGAATCACTGACTTTTTCTTTAAGTTCTTCAATTTCTTTTTCAGATCTGTTAAGTTCTTCAAGAGCAGCTTCAAGATTCTTTTTTAGATGTTTCATTTCTCCCTTATCCATGATCTCCTCAAGTGGTTAAAATTCTTTGCTGAGGACTAGAGCTCTGATACCAATTGTTAGGAATGGGAACACTGAGAGGGGGGGTGAATTTGTGTTCACTATATTTAATCTTTTTTCTTTACTCTTGAAACTTAAATTGAATGCTTAAGTACTGAAATGAATCTTAACATAAACAAGAAATAGAAAAACAATACATAACACCAATATGATTATGGTGAAACCCAAATAGGTAAAAACCCCAGTGGCAATTAACACCCACTAAGAACTACACTAGTGTCTTGTGATCCTTGTTAAAAGATCTTCAACCCTGTTAGGAGTTGCTCTTTACAATGCTTTTAGTAGAGTGACCTTGTCAGGGGTCAGACCCTGTTAGGAGTCTTTTACAATAACCTTATTAGGGGTGGGGACACACTTTCCTAGAGCTCACTACTCAAGTCATGAAGGCTACAACCTTATGATGTCAGATACACACTATATCTGCTGGATGAACTGGTGTTGTGACACTACTTGTCTGATCAGTTCCTTTGATGCATTGATGCTTTGACCTCTTGCAAAGATCTAATAAATTCTATTTTCTCTTTGCATACATCTTCTCTTCTTATCTTGTCTCTATAACAACTTCCATACTTATTACAAAGGGCGCATCTCATATTTATATGCGCTCATCAAAACAATTAACTAGGTCAGTCTATAACTGATTACATACAATGCTTCCAAGTGAATTGGCTCAAGTGTGTTTACCAAAAAACATAAATACATGTCTACAACTTAATTACAATATACACATAGCCTTTACAAAACAATATTATAACCGCTAAACAAAATACTACCTGTTGGCTGCATACTTTGCTATGCTCTAGCATTCGTTGTCTGTGTAACTTCAACTGTCAGTATCTTTGTCATACTATATCTTCTGATCATGCACTCTTAGACTTAGCATGAGTATACTCTTACCATATTATCTTCAAGGGCACATACCATAAATTGGTCATACACATGTGCACTAATGCTCTGACCTTCTAGTACTCTGCTAACTATCTAGTCTTCTGTACTTAGCCAAATGTTGATCTTCTAATAATGTCCGCTGACTCCAAAACACTATATGACTTTTTTTCCATAATGAAAACACTATATTTAGTCATATACAATAGTATAGTCAACTTTCCAACAATAACTTCCTATCAAGTATAGACCAGTGCCTAATTCCAAGGCAAAGAGTCAAATGAACATACATTCATAGAAATCTTCTAAATTAAACACACCCATAACCCAAATGAAATGCCTTACATATCATTCTTCTCATTTTCACACTTAGACATCAAATTCTCATATAAATCCTAAATCCCCTGAAACCACCCTTAAGAATTACCCTTCCCTTGAAAGAAACTTAAGAATAACCTCATAATTTACCTTGTAAATGATATATTAAAAATGCCTTAAATTCAATACATAAAAACTCAGAATTAACACAGGAAGAAATCATAAATGTGTATAGGAATTCTAATGTATTCTCATTAATATCTCTCTATTTCAATACATTCAAATGAAAAAATTCCCCAAAATAAGACTCTAAATCCAAAAAACCCCCCCTATAGTTGCGAATTCACTATCCTTGTACATTACAAAAGCCTTTCTATTTATAATATTCACTAGCCATCTTGGAATCCTAGGACAAACATGATACAACAAGCTTTGGATGGCTAGGAAAATAAAAGACAATAGAAGACAAAAATAATTATAATTATTTCAATTAGTGGAGAATAAACTTGAGTAGTTCTTTGCAATCATTCTAAATCTTTAATAGTTGGCAGCTTTATCCGTGGATGTTCAAGGTAACTTCTAAAAATTTTTATGAGAATAGTGACAGCATACCTAGCTAAAATACACTATTATTTTAAGATAATTACCCTCCCTGTGCTCATTGATCAGGTGCCAGGTGTCACTTCAATCCTCCTTCATTGCCTAGCCACTCAAAACCCTTTGTAATTTGTAACTTCTTGACTTGCCTATCCCACCTAGGATCAGTTATGGCCTTGATATCTGCAAAAAACTTAGCATAGTATGTTTCAACCTTACTTATCAAGATCACAAAATATCTCCTCAATCATTTCATCATTTACTATCTTTTTTATTTAAAACCATCAAAGACTGTAAAAAACCCCAGCTAGAAAATGATTGGCTACTTCTCATTCACTTTTTCCACGTCAGTAGAGTACTTTAACACGTTAGGATCTCCTATTTTCCTTATGACCATGAGAATTTAACCACTCACCTTCTAGAGATCACATGATAACCAACTTTATCAGAATCTCTAAATGCTTGTCTTGACTATGGTTCCATCATGAGATTCAGAGATAAAGGCCACCTCATGGTCACTGGATGTTTTAGTTGACTATGGTTTCTTCTCTAGATTCAGCAACTAACACATATCTCATAATATTTGAATGCTTGTCTTGACCATGGTTTTATCTCTAGAATGAGCGACAAAGGCATATCTCATAATCTATAAATTCTTTCTCTAACTATGGTTTCATCGTGAGATGTGGAGATAAAGGCTTTCTCATGGTTGGTGGACATTTTACTTAACTCATACAAGTTCTTGAGATTTAATGATATCCTTTGATCTTTAACATCATCAATGGTTGTTGCCTAATCTCCAAATCATTTATGACTTAACCGTGACTTCATAAGATTGGGAGATAACTGCTTGTCTATTTCTTAACCTTTTTCACTAGATCTCCAGATGTTAGAAGACTTAGCCGCTACTTCATGAGACTTGTAGATTTCCCTTTTCACTAGGTCACTAGATGCTAGACACTTAACAACAAACATTGTGAGACTCAGCTAGCCACAAATGTTAAGTCCATACCTTTATTGCTCAATCTCCATATGTTAGACAACTTAGCCATGGAATTATGAGATCAGGAGATAACCTTTTCACCAAGTCATTGAATATTTAGATGTAACCACTGATCTTCACGAGACTTAGAGAAAGTCTTTTCTCTAGGTCATCAGATGCTAGATAGTTAACAACAAACATTTTGAGACTTGGAGATATCCGTAACTTTCAAGTCTCTACTTTGTCACCCAATCTCCAGCTTTCTCATACTTAACAGCCAACTTTATGAGACTTGGAGACATAAAGGGGAATTATAACCATGTATAGAAAATGGGAACTTTAAGTGACATGAAAAGGTAACATGAAAACATAAGAATCAAGGCACTACTTGGAAAATTTAAAAGATAAAAACCCTACCAAAGACAAACAAGGCCTAGGGTTTAGGGTTTCAGACATTTTAGAAGTGGAATTTCCTTGAGACACAGACATTCTTAGAAACTTTGTAGGAACATTCAAACTATTAGATGCAGAGGAATGCCTTATTTGACACCAAGAACAACATTTTGACACTTCTCAAAAAACCTAAATTATGACTCAACAGTGTCTCTATTTGAGGATGCTTGTATGAAAATTCAGAGAAAAGATCCAAGATCTCTAGGAGGTAGACCACAACCATACTAACCTACTGCAAAAAAAAAAACACAAAAGGAAGAAAACACATGTGTACATATATTACAAAAATACTATGCATGGAATAGTTGGGTTCAATTGAAGAAATACTTCAAAAATTGTCCATGCACTGGCAATTCTTATTCTTCATCATTTGAAGATCTTTTAGAAAATAAGAATCCTTTCCATGGATTTGATGAATAACATAAGGGCCCAACCATAGGGATTCAAATTC
This sequence comes from Chamaecyparis obtusa, assembly GCA_027943335.1. Taxonomy (NCBI): domain Eukaryota; kingdom Viridiplantae; phylum Streptophyta; class Pinopsida; order Cupressales; family Cupressaceae; genus Chamaecyparis; species Chamaecyparis obtusa. Next base: position 3,744,325 of record BSBK01001913.1, read on the forward strand.
CTTATGCTTTCCCTTATCTTCAGCCTCGGTGTTCCATTGAAGAACCAAGTCACCAGGATGGAACTTTCTGAGGCTTTCTCTTTTGTCAAAGAGATACTTCATTTCCTACTACAATTTGACATTATCCTTTTGAATTTCTCTTCTTACTTCATCCAACTCTACCAATTGGACCAATCTATCCTGCATAGGTTCAGAGACTTCTAAAGCTTCTTCTTGGATGAATTTATAGACTAGAAATAGATTGTTCATAGACATCCTAGATTGGATATCATACACCAGTTCAAATGGGGACTTTCTTGTAGCTTTTTTCATGGTAAATTTTTCTTCCCGCAATGCAAGCTTCACTTTTGCATGCCTAGCCCTCTTGTTATTTTCTAAGGTTTTCTTCAGAATCTACAAAATGCTTTTATTACTAGATTATACTTGTCCATTTTCATGTGGGGGATATGGGGATGATTATGACACAACAATACCTATTTCAGAGCAAAAATTAACAAACTCCTCTGATCTAAAGCACATGGCATTGTCCATTACTAATTTGATAGGAACACCAAACTTAGTAACTACATTGTTCATCAAAAAGTCAATTACCATTGTTCTTGTACCCTTTTTAGTTGGAATTTCCTTGATCCATTTGGTAAAGTAGTTTTTAGCAACCAATATCCAACTATGCCCCCTACTAGATTTTTCTATGAATTCCCCAATGAAGTCTATTCCCCACATAGAAAAAGGTGCTTTTGTAACTATAGGGTTTAGTAATAGTGCACCTAAAAACTTTAACTTACTAGATAATCTTCGGCATGGTTCACATCTTCTTACAAAAGAGTGGGTGTCCTTAAACAAGCAGGGCCAATAATAACCAGCCCTCAAAATTATATGGGTTGTTGCTCTGGCTGAATAGTGTCCTCCACATAATCCAGAATGCATTTCTTTTAAACCTTTTTAGATTGCCCTTTGTCTAAACATAAGAGAAATAATCCATCTTTGTCTTTCCAATACAATTTATCTTGTAGCAGTACACACCTATGAGCTTGCAATCTTAGACACCTCTTCTCTTTATCACTTAGGCCTTTTGGGAAGCTTGCATTTTTAAGAAAATGCACTATATTGGTGTACCATGACTGCATTTCAATACTTGTAACCATTCCTTCATGGTGGATTCACCTGGACTAAGTCCAAATTTTCTTTTGTCATTAATTTGGCTAATCTCAAACCTCTTACTAGCTTATTAATGTAAATTTCTAGGTCAAACTCTTGAATACTATTAATCCGCTTAAATCTATTTCCTGTGACTTCACTTTGAACCAAGATTTATTTTACTTCAACATGAGGAACATATACATTGACCCTAGCACATACCAGATAAGGTCTAAATTCTTTGACTTCTTTCACCAATGCATAAACCTTCATTTCCATTAGCTCATAATTTAATTCAGTTGATTGTAGTGACTTACTAAAAAATGCTATGAGGCGCTCAAACCCTTCCTTATCTTTCTACAACAAGACTACTGCAATGGTGTGAAAAGATGAAAATGAAAATAGAGAGAAATTTTTGGTATAATCAGGAGATATTAGAATAGGAGCCTCTTGAATTTCTTATTTAATTCTCTCAAAAGCTTTATGTGCCTCCTGATTCCAATCAAACTTTGCATCCTTTTTTAATAATTTGACTATTGGCTTGATCACCTCTGCAAAGTTAGCTATAAATATTCTGACAAAGTTAATTTTTCCAAGGAATGACTACAAAACCTTGTTAGGAATGAATGCTAAATGTTTGGCATCCATTCTGTAGCAATTGTTGTTGCATTCATGACTATGATTGTCATTGATGTCAACACAGTGGTTTACCAGAGACTTGCAAAGAAGCAGATAGTGTTTGGATTAACACACGTGGTATATTGTAGTTGGAGCTATGTGATGTTGAGGATATACTCTTTTATATGTTATATGTTTATGGTTAAGAGCACAGATAGTAATTCATTTATTCATGGAAGTTTTGACCATTTTGTTGGAAGCAGTATTCAAGCAGTGTTCTTGAGTAGCAGTTTGTGGAAATCAGATGATATCTCCTAATCGGGATAGAATTTGGTTTTGCATAGTTAAAGGGAAGTTGAAGAAACATTGTTAGTGATTTGGATGATAGCACAAACTTTGAGGTCACACAAGTGAAGAATTATTGTAGTTGGAAGCTGATAGTTTTGTGTAATTTTGATGTAGCGTGTGAAAATTTTTATTTTGTAATTGTATGCCAACTCATTTGTAATTACTTGAGTGTGGTATAAAGGAAGGAATGTTTTTCCTTGTTGTATTATGGTTAGATGTGTTGATGTATGCATGACATGAAGAAAAGAGCTAATGCAGTTCTGAAAGTGAATTTGTGAAGGAAGACATGCAAAGTATAGAGATCTGAAATTGAGATCTGGTGTAACAGTGAGTGCGGTTTGGCACAGTCAAAGAAGAGGTAACATATTATTGAGATTAGTAATCTTTTGGTATTATTCTATTGAGTAATACAAATATTAGTTGGACAGTGTGTTCAATGATCTTACCTTGAAGTTGTTTGGGCAATGGGTCCTTCTGTCTTCCATAACTCTTAACCAAGTTAGAATCTTTTACTAGGGATTCAAAATATCCTAAAAGGGATTCATATGTACTGAATGTATTTCATAAGACTCCTAACAGAGTCCATCCTTTTACAAGGAATATTCATATTAGTGCATCTTTTGTGGGCATCATTCCCACTGGGGTTTACTCTTTGATCAAGAGGTTCCCTAGTCAACATATCTTGTGTCATTGTGTTATTGTGTATGAATATCTTTCTATGGTTGGTAATTATATTGCTTACATGGTTTAATCCTATTGAAGTTGATAAAATTTATAATTATCAGATAATTGATTCACCCCCCCCTCTTAGTTATCTTGGTGGACTTTACTTTCTAACAATTGGTATCAGAGCAGCAGGTCCTTGAAAAAGAAGTTTAACAACTTAAGGAGATCCATGGAAAATTTTAGAAAATAAAGCCCTAAGTTTGTGATGAAGGGTGCTCCCCTTAATACCACGAACACATAATAGAAATAGAGAAACAACAACAATATGCAATAACAAAAAATTAGCTTCTTATTATCTCCACAAATGTGGAATTACAAACTTTCAGAATTACAATATGCAAAGCCTCATGGGCATTCCCTTACAATATTCTGTAGGACAAAGCCTCGAATCAATACCTAGATCTACTACCCAGAACTACCCTAGACAACACTACGGGCCTTCTTTATATAGGCATTTTCCACCGTCTGAGAAGGTTCCAGAAATTTAACCCTAAGGGTTGACCAAACTTAGAATTATTTTATTTTTCAATTTATTACATCAAATTCGGCTCAAAATAACTTTTGAAACCCAAACAAAAATTTTGAAGGAAAATTACTTTCTGCCATTTCAGGTGACCCAACTTTTGAAGACCATAAGTCATCACCAGTTGACCCGATGGACTGTTATAACCCCATTTCGGAAAGGCCACGAAGTGCTTTATAGGCTTGACTCACACAAGTGCCTGTCACCCAAATTTTTGACATCATCTAAGGCCTCTAAAGCCTTCAAAACTAAGTTCAAATTTTTTGTACCCTACTGCCAATACCGAAAATCTTCAATATTTTCAAAACTAGACCTGATCTAGCCATGAAACTTTACTGGCAGGCTGATATGACTGAGATGAACCTCCACATGTAAAATCAGAACATTTTGAGATTTATGACCAACTTACTAAAAACAAAAAGTTTCCATAAACAGCAGCTCTGCACAAGATAGCCCTTATTGAATACAAGAACATAAATATTTTTTTTTTTGGTGATGCAAGATTGCTCTTACACCTAGGATGCTCCTGCATCAGACACCCAGGATAATTTGAGAAGTGACCCCGTCACGACTCAGGTGTGCAGAGGAAAACCAAGATAGTTAACCTCCTCCTTTGTTAGCCATAATGAATCTTCAACAGGTCATCCTTTCCATTTGACCAAATACTCTTCATATGTCATGTTCCTTGTGCTTCTGCCAACATGACTATCCACTATGTCTTCAATCTCCTTGATATCTGAACTGGTTGCTAGAATACTCCACTGTGCTGCTGTAACCTCATCTTCAACACCTCCTTCATGATACTCTGTCAAATTTGAAATGTTAAACACTGGTGAAATATTCAGCTCAGTAGACAATTCTACCTCATATGCATTTCCTAAATCATGCTTCTTCAGTATCTTACATGGCCCAAACTTCTTCATTTTCAACTTGTTATATGTACCAACCAAAAATCACTCCTGCAAATGAACCATGACTTCATCTCCAACTTGAAATTCCTTATGCCTCCTTTTCACATCTGCCTTAGCCTAATACTATGCATTCATCTTGGTAATATGCTTCCTCACCTCCTCATGGATGTTCTTCAAATGTTCTACAAAATCCTCACCTTCAGCACTGCTTATTTCTCATTTATCTATCTTTCTCAACTCAGATGCATTTCTTGGATTACTCCCATATACAATTTGGAATGGTGATTTACTAGTGCTCCTATTGACAAAATTATTGTATGCAAATTCTACCTATGGTAAAATCAAATCCCATCCTATTGGCTTATCCCCAACCAAACAAATCAACAAATTTCCCAAACACCTATTCACCACCTCTATCTATCCATCAGTCTATGGATGATGTGATGAACTAAATTTCAAATCTATCTTCAACTTTTTTCACAATGTATGCCAAAAATATCCAACAAACTTAGTGTCTTGATCTGAAACTATGGTCTTTGGCAAACCATGTAGTCACACTACTTCTCTGAAAAACAATTCTGCTACATGAACAACATCATTAGTCTTCTTGCAGGGAATAAAATGTGTCATCTTTGAAGATCTATCAACTACCACAAAAATTGAATCATGTCCCCGCTGTGTCCTTGGTAAACCAAGAACAAAGTCCATACTGATATCCTCCCAAGGTTTCTCTAGTATAGGTAATGGCTGATACAACCCTGTGTTCTACTTCACTCCTTTCACCATCTAACATACTCTACAACTCTGTACAAAATTTTTGACATCTTGCCGCAACTGTGGCCAATAATAATTCTCACTAACCAAAGCAAGGGTTTTATCACGACCAAAATATCTAGCCAATCCTCCGCTATGCTTCTCCTTGATGAGATTCTCCCTCATAGAACTTCTTGGAATGCACAACTGACTCCCTCTGAATAGCATATCATCCTGAATGATGAAATCTAGCTACTTCATTCTATCTAGAGTAACAGGCTCTTTACAAGCTTTCCAAGCTTCACCAAAATCACTATCCTCTAGATACAAATTCTTGAGTTCTTTAAACCCAACCACCTGAATCTGAATTTTTGTCAGCAATAGTTGCCTTCTGCTAAGTGCATCTGCAACCCTATTAGACTTTTCACTTCTGTGTTTCAAAACAAATGTATAACTCTACAAAAACTCAATCCATTTCAAATGCCTTTGATTCAACTTTCCTTGACTATTCAGATATTGCAAAGCTTGATGATCAGTATACAAAACAAACTCTTTAGGAAGTAGATAGTGTCTCCACTTCTTCAATGCCTGAACTATAGCATAAAATTGCTGATTATAAATAGAATATTTTCTCTTGGCATCATTTAACTTCTCACTGAAATAAGCAATAGGTTTACCTTCTTGGCTCATAACAACTCCTATTGTAGTACCACTAGCATCACAATCTACTTGAAACACCTTATTAAAATCTGGAAGTGCTAAAATAGGTTGTTTTGTAACTTTTTGTTTTAACAATTGAAAACTCTTTTCTACCCCATTAGTCCACTTAAACTTTTTTCTATCCCCTCTCATTGTTTCAGTCAAGGGATCACAAATACTACTAAAATTTCTAATAAAATTTCTGTAAAAACTAGCCAAACCATGAAAAGATCTTACCTTAGTAGCACTCCTTGGAGTAGGCCATTCAAAGATATCCTGTACCTTCTCTGGATCCATTTTTAAACCTTCTACTGAAACTAAAAATCTCAAATACACTAACTCTTTCTTCACAAAACTTCACTTCTTCAAATTAATCAACAATTTCTCATCTCTTAACTTCTCAAACACCATACAAATATGCATCATATGCTCTTCTAATGTCTCACTAAAGATCAAAATATCATCTAGGTACACAATGACAAACTTACCCAGAAATTCTTTCAGAACCTTGTTCATGAGCCACATAAAAGTGCTCGGTGCATTGGTTAGCCCAAAAGGCATCACTAACCACTCATACAATCCTTCCTCTGTCTTGAAGGTAGTCTTCCATTCATCTCCTTCTCTGATCTAAATCTGGTGATATCCACTCTTCAAATCTATATTTGAGAAATACACAACTCCACTCAAACTATCCATAATATCATCCATTCGTGGCAATGGAAACCTATACTTGATTGTGATCTTGTTTATTGCTCTGGAATCTGTACACATCCTTCATTCTCCATTCTTCTTTGGTGCTAATACTACTGGTATAGCACATGGACTCAGGCTCTCCCAAATTAATCCCTTCTGTAACAACTCATGTACTTGTCTATTCAACTCTTCACTTTCTGCTGGTGTCATTCTATGTGCTACCTTGTTTGAAAAATTAGCTCCTGGAATCAAATCCATCTGATGATTGATCTTCCTTACTGGTGGTAATCCATCAGGTACATTATTAGATACAATATCGTGAAACTCATTCAACAAATCTGCAACCTCTATAGGTACATCCTCTACTTCCTCTTTACCAGCTTTTGGAATTAAAGCAAAAAACACATGCTCATGCCTCATACCATCTAGGAATTTTATTCCATCAACAAATGTTATTCTTGCATTACCACATACCTTTTCTTCGGTCTCCTTTAGTGGCTTTAGCTTATGTCGCACTCCATCCTTTGTCAGGGAATAGGTATTCGTATGACCATCATGTACAACACATCTGTCAAACTGCCACAGTCTACCCAACAACATATGACATGCATCCATAGATATGATATCACATAGTACCTCATCTTGGTACCCGTCGATCTTGAACTTTACTAGGCACTATTCACTGACCATGACCTTGTGGTCATCCTGCACCCAGGCAATCTGATATGGATGTGGGTGTTTCTATCTCTTGAGCTTCAACTTTGTCACCATCTCTTCTGACACCAAATTGTTAGTGCTTCCACTATCAATAATCACATCACAACATTTACCCTCACACTTGCATCTAGTGTGAAATAGGTTCCTCCTTTGCTCAGGTTCATTCTTACCACTCAACAAGACTCTTCTATTAATCAATATTTCTCCTCTTTCAGCATCTTCAAAATTTGATGATATGGCATCTTCATCTACATGCACAACTCTGGCCTAGCCTCATTCCTCCTATCTGTCCTTCCTTGGCATTGAGGACATTCAAATGCCCTATGACCTTCTTCTCCACAGTAAAAACATGTTCCACGGAAGCCTCCTCGTCCTCTTGCTCTCTGATCTCTATTGTTCTGATCTTGGAAATGATTGGAATTGTTTCCTCTCTGATTTTGATTGCTACTGGCCTCATCCTTCTTTTTTGGATCTTCATTTCAGCCTCCATATGACCGTCCACCAGATCATCCACCGCAACCTCTTCCATTTTGTTTGCTCTCAAACTTCTTGTTCAGCTTTTCCTCTACTTTTAGGAAAAACTAGTATGCCTCTTCAATACTATTCATTCGAACCAGATTCAGCTCTTTCTGAATGCTCAGCCTCAACCCATTAAGGTAATGGAAAACTTTCTCCTTATTTGCTTCTACATGGCCTATTCTGATGAGGATTCGATAGAAATCCTCTGTATACTCCTGAATAGATTTTCCTGCTTGCTTCAAACTTTGCATCTTCTTCAGAAGGTCAAGCTTAGAATCAATAGGAATGAACTGTCACTTCAATTTATCCACCATTCAATCCCATCTTGTGATTTTATCTTTCCCTCTTCTATTTTGCTCCAATTGAATCTCTTGACACTAGATCTTGGCATGACCTTTTAGTCTGACCTTCACAAATTTAACCCTATCAGGATCATCAATATCTTCATACTCAAAATATTCTTCACATTCATTGATCTAGTTGATCAACTCCTCTGGGTTAAGATTTCCTAAAAATTAAAGAACCTCAATCTTAGGTCTTTTCCCAATCTTGGAAATGGCACAAAAAAGTCTTTCTTCCTCCCGGTTCACAACTTTGACTTCTCCTTCTTGATCTTCTTCTTTGGCTTCATCCTCACTTTCATCTCTGACATTAAGATTTATTCCTCTGTGAATCTCCTCTTGCAATGCTCACACTTGTCTCTGGAGTGCTCTAACCTTAGGTGTTACAACACCAGCTCTTCCACCACGTTCCTTTCATGGAGGCATTTTCACGATGCGCACTGAAACCCTAACCATGATCCTGGTGTAAACTGCCTCACAATCGGTGATCTATTTACACACTTAGGAACACCTACTTTGACCCCACTTGATGAAGGGTGCTCCCCTTAATACCACAAACATATAACAAAAATAGAGAAACAACAACAATATGCAAGAACAGAAAATTGGTTTCTTATTATCTCCACAAATGTGGAATTACAAACTTTCAGAATTACAATATGCAAAGCCTCATGGGCATTCCATTACAATATTTTGTAGGACAAAGCCTCAAATCAATACCTAGATCTACTACCTAGAACTACCCTAGACAACACTATGGGCCTTCTTTATATAGGCAATTTCCACCACCCGAGAAGGTTCCGAAAATTTAACCCTAAGGGCCGACCAAACTTAGAATTATTTTATTTTTCAATTTATTACATCAAAGTCAGCTCAAAATAAATTTTGAAACCTGAACAAAAATTTTGAAGGAAAATTACTTTTCACCATTTCAGGTGACCTGACTTCCGGAGACCATAAGTCATCACTAGTTGACCCAATGGACTATTATAACCCCATTTTGAAAAGGCCACAAAGCGCTCTATAGGCTTGACTCACGCAAGTGCGTGTCACCCAAATTTTTGACCTCATCTGAGGCCTCTAAAGCCTTCAAAACTGAGTTCAAAGTTTCTATACCCTACTGCCAATACCGAAAATCTTCAATATATTCAAAACTAGAGCTGATCTAGCCATGAAACTTTACTGGCAGGCTAATATGACTGAGATGAAACTCCACATGTAAAATTAGAACATTCCAAGATTTATGACCAACTTACTAAAAATAGCAAGTTTCCATAAACAGCAGCTCTGCACAAGATAGCCCTTATTGAATACAAGAACATAAATTTTTTTTTTTTGGTGATGCAAGATTGCTCTTACACCCAAGATGCTCCTGCATCAATTTGATGGAGTAAATTTTGATAGCTAGAAATAAAAGATGAAGACACACTTACTATGTTTAGGACCAGGTTATTTTTTAATTACAAAGAATGATAAGACTATCATTGAAGAGGACAATCTCAAAACATGTATTGGCGATGAGAGAGATATATTCATGTGTAACATACTTGCAAGAGAAGCACTTTTGATAGCCCTTCCAGAGAATGAGTACAGTCAGGTAAAATGTTTGAAAAAATCTTATGAAATTTGGAAAGCTTTACACTCTACTTTTGAAGATGATGAACATGCAAAAAAAGTTAGATTACATAATTGGATATGTGCATTTGAAGATATAAGAATGATGGAAGATGAATCTGTTAGAAGCTATATTGGTAGAATGTCAGAAATTGTCACATGCATAAAATCTTGTGGAGGAACAAAGATAGAAAATGAAGTGATATGGAAAATTTTGAGGACATTGACTCTTGTATTTAAGCAGACAACATAGATGATTGAACAAGTTATACCTTGTACTATAAACTTTACAAGAGAGACTCTTCTTGGAAGATTGGAAGTAGCAGAGATGAACCTGAGGTTATCAGGAAACTTGCCTAGAATGGAGACAGCATTCAGTGCTCTTAGTGTTCGCCCTACTTTGTCAAGAAGCATCAGTGTGAGCGGAGATTATGTTGGTAGCATCAGATCTAGAAATAAAAAAGACAAGAAGATTGAAGAAGGTATTGCCTTGCTTGTGAAGAGAGAACCAGATGGTAAGAAACATTTTAAATGTTTGACTTGTTAAGAATATGGTCATTTTGCATCTAAGTGTCCTAAGAGAGTTAAAAAGTATAGAAACAATTTCAAACCTAGAAGATCTAAGGAATGTTATTATGCTAATGATGAAGATCTTGAAACTAGTATAGAAAGAACTCTAAGTGAAAGTGATACTGAGAATAATGATGACATAGGATTTGTAGCAATTAAAGAAGAGAATCTTGAAACTTATGTTAAGGAAGAAAAAGCCTTAGTTTCTCAAGTTGAAAAGAAAGCTGATTGGATTATAGATAGTGGTTGTTCACATCACATGACTGGAGACATGAAAATTTTTATAAAGTTTAACAATTATGATGGAGGAGTTGTTAGAGTTGGAAACAATGCACCTTGTTTGATTAAAGGTATAGGATCTATTACCCTTGATGGAAAGACTAATACTGATGATATTTATTTTGTGGATGGATTGAAACATAATCTTTTAAGTGTTGGAAAGTTAGTTGATAAGGGATATCAAGTTTATTTTACTGAGAAAACTTGTGTGATAAAGGATAACGATGGAAATCTGATTGGAACTGGATCTAGAACTAGAGGTAATGTATTTTAGTTGAATCTCACTGAGATGACATGTTTGATTACTAAAATTGATGATAGTTGGTTATGGCATAGAAGGTTTTGTCATATAAACTTTGACAACATTGTGAAAGTAAGTACTACACTTGCAGTAAGGGATTTGCCTAAAATTATGAAGCCTACTAACATGATTTGCAAAGAATGTGTGATGGCTAAACAGAAGAGAAGTTCATTTCCCAGTAAGAATTTTACATCTACAAAAAATTTAGAGATTGTTCATACAGATTTGAGCAGTCCTACCAGGACTAGAGGATTTTATGGAGAAAGGTATTTTATGATTCTTGTTGATGATTTTACAAGAATGATGTGGATTGCATTTCTTAAAGAAAAGTCTGAAGCATTTGATAAGTTTAAGATCGTTAAGAATAAAGTTGAGAATGAATCTAGAATGAAGATTAAATGTTTGAGATCTGATAGAGGTGGAGAATTTACTTCTAGAGAGTTTAACACCTTTTGTGAAGAAAATGGCATTAAGAGACAGTTTTTAGCCCCTAGAACACTTGAACAAAATGGTATTGCAAAAAGAAGAAATAGATCAGTGACTAAAGCAGCAAGAGCTATGTTATTTGAAAATGATTTGGTGAAGATATTCTGAAGAGAAGTAGTGAACACAACAATGTATACAATGAACAGAGTACAAATTAGAGTAGACACAGATAAGACACCCTATGAATTATGGTTTGGACATGCACCCTCAGTTAAGTATTTTAGAATTTTTGGAAGAAAATGTTATATAAAGAGAGATGATGATATTGGAAAGTTTGATCGTAGAAGTGATGAAGGTATATTTCTTGGATATTCTTTGAAAAGAAAACCTATAGATGTTACAATAAAAGAACTAAGACTATTGTTGAAAGTGCAAATGTTAAAGTTGATGAAAAGTTCAAAATTCAGGAAAGAATGCTTGATTATGAATCAGATGAAGAAGCTCATCCTAAACCTAACACTAGAACTACTAAATTATTTTATGAGACTGATAGTGATTTGTTGAATGAAAGCCACAGTGAAGTCATTGAAGAACCTACACCTAAAGTGAGATCTGAGACAGTGACACCTAACAAGAATTTATCAAGAAATCATCCTATTGAGAAAATTATTGGAAGCATCAAAAAAGGAGTTCTAACTCAGAGTAAGGTACAAGAATAATTATGTTTGATTTCTCAAATTGAACCTAAAACTACTAGTGAAGCTTGTGAAGATGAAATTTGGACTAATGCTATGAAAGAAGAACTAGATCAGATTGAAAAGAACAAGACATGGGAATTGGTCCCTAGACCTAAAGACAAGAATGTTATTGGAACTAAATGGGTATTCAGAAACAAGATGAATGAGCAAGGAGAAGTAGTAAGAAACAAAGCAAGATTGGGATGTAAGGGATACTCACAACAAGAAGGAATTGAATATGAAGAAACCTTTGCACTTGTTGCAAGAATTGAAGCAGTAAGAATGTTTTTAGCTTATGCAGCTTACAATAAATTCAAAGTATATCAGATGGATGTGAAATCAACATTTCTGAATGGAGAATTGGAAGAAGTCTACATTGAGCAGCTTGAAGGTTTTCCTTTGATTCAAGAAGGAGACATGGTATGTAAACTAAAGAAAGCCTTATATGGACTAAAGCAAGCACCTAGAACTTGGTATGCAAGACTGGACATGTATTTGTTAAAGTTGGGATTTACAAAAGGAACAACTGATAGCAATCTGTCCACAAAATAAATTGAAAATGGTTTGCTAGTTATAGTTATTTTTGTTGATGACATTATCTTTGGAGGAGAAGATGAAGCTAGTGACAAATTTGCTGATGAAATGAAGACTAAATTTGAAATGAGTATGATTGGTGAAATGAAATACTTTTTGGGATTACAGATAACATAGAACAATGATGGTATCTTTGTGAGTCAGACAAAGTACCTGAATGACTTGTTGAAAATATTTGGAATGGAGAACTGTAAACCAGTTGGAACACCTATGGTAACTGGACATAAATTATCTAGCACAGATGAAACACTGGCAGTTGAATAGAAGAAATACAGATCTATGATTGGAGGATTATAGTACTTAACTCATACAAGACCTGATATAGCACATTCAGTTGGAATTGTAGCAAGATTTCAAGCTGAACCTAGAGAATCACATTATGCAATGGTAAAGAGGATATTGAGATATTTAAGAGGCACAATGGACTATGGATTATGGTATGAAAAATCTGATGATTTTACCCTATGTGCATATACAGATGCTGATTGGGGAGGCAGTGTTGATGATAAGAAGAGCACAAGTGGTGGAGCATTTTTCTTTGGAGGAAGATTGGTTTCTTGGCTAAGCAAGAAGTAGAATTGTATCTCATAGAGCACAGTAGAAGTAGAATATGTAGCAGTAGCAAACAATTGTAACCAAATAATTTGGATGAATAAAATGCTGAAGGATATTGGAATAAATTTTGTTGAACCTGTTGTCATACATTGTGACAACACTAGTAGAGTTAGTATGTCTAAGAACCCTATATTACATTCTAAGACAAAACATATATAGATTAAGTATCATGTTGTAAGAGAGAAAGTTGTTGAGAAAGAAGTTAGACTTGAGTACATAAGTACAAAGGATCAGATAGTAGATATATTTACAAAGCCTTTGCCTAAGGATACATTTGAGTATCTAAGAGGTATGCTTGGGGTTATGCCCTAGCCTACTATTGATAAGTGATGCAGTTGATTGCATCCATCTAGTGGTATATGAGCCTTATCTTTCTTCTAGACTGGATGTTGGTACTTCCTCTATGGGGGAGTATGTGTATCTGAGCTGAGTCATGAGGACTCTAGTGAATGTATTTTTTGAATAGTGTCTTTTGACATTGGAGTTGTTGACATAATGATGAAATTTATGTCATTGATGTCAATGGGGGAGAAGTGTACATGAAAAAACTATTTGTACTGTCTAAATAGGAAAGTGAAGCAAGATTTGATTGATGAAGAGGACTTGCAATATTTTCTTGAAGCAACAATATTACAGTATTGGATTTTTGGAACATGGGATGTTTTTTTTTTCATCTATGTTGCCATCAATTCCAATCAGGGAGATTGTTAGGAATGAATGCTAAATGTTTGGAAGCCATTCTGTAGCAATTTTTGTTGCATTCATGACTATGATTGTCATTGATGTCAACACAGTGATTTACTAGAGACTTGCAGAGAAGCAGACAATGTTTGGATTAGCGCATGTGGTATATTATAGTTGGAGCTATGAGATGTTGAGGATATACTCTTTTATATGTTATATTTTTATGGTTAAGAGCATAGACAGTAATTTATTTATTCATGGAAGTTATGAGCATTTTGGTGGAAGCAGTATTTAGGTAGTGTTCCCAAGTAGCGATTTGTGGAAATCGGATGATATCTCCTAATCAGGATGGAATCTAGTTTTGTGCAGTTAAAGGAAAGTTGAAGACACATTGTTAGTGATGTGGATGATAGTGCAAAATTTGAGGTCATGTGAGTGAAGAATTATTGTAGTTGGAAGCTAACAGTTTTGTGTAATTTTGATGTAGCGTGTGGAAATTTTTATTTTGTAATTGTATGTTGATTCATTTGTAATTACTTGAGTGTGGTATAAAGGAAGGAATTTTTTTCCTTGTTTTATGATGGTTGGATGTGTTGATGTATGCATGAAGTGAAGAAAATATCTAATGCAATTGTGAAAGCAAATTTGTGAAGGAAGACATGCGAAGTACAGAGATCTGAAATTGAGATCTGGTGTAACAGTGAGTGTGGTTTGGCATAGTCAGAGAAGAGGTAACATATTTTTGAGATTATTAATATTTTGGTATTATTCTATTGAGTAATATAAAGATCATTTGGACAGTGTGTTCAGTGATCTTACCCTGAAGTTGTTTGGGTAGTGGGTCCTTTTGTCTTCCATAACTCTTAACAGGGTTAGAATATTTTAATAGGGATTTAAAATCTCCTAATAGGGATTCATATGTACTGAATGTATTTCATAAGACTCCTAATAGAGTCTATCCCTTCACAATGAATATTCATATTAGTGCATCTTTTGTGGGCATCATTCCCACTGGGGTTTACTCTTTGATCAAGAGGTTCCCTAGTCAACATATCTTGTGTCATTGTGTTATTGTGTATGAATATCTTTCTATGGTTGGTAATTATATTTCTTACATGGTTTAATATTTTTGAAGTTGATAAAAGTTATAATTATTAGATAACTGATTCACCCCCCCCCCCTCTCAGTTATCTTGGTGGACTTTACTTTCTAACAAACCTTAAGGTTTTTAGAAGTAGAGACATTTTGAATAGCTTCAACTCTTTTTGGATCTATCTTTACTCCCTCCTTGGACACTATATTCCCTAAGAGCTTTCCCTCTGTAACAAAAAATTGGCATTTTTTAGGATTCAGTGATATGCCATATTCCAATGCTTTAACCAAAACCTTTTCCAAATGACTATAATGATATTCAACTTTATTTGAATAAGAAGTCAAATAATCTTGGTAAACTACCATGAGAATATTTATGAGGTCCTTAAAAGAAACATCCATTTCCATTTGAATTGTATCTCCAACATTCTTTAATCCACAAGGCACATAGACATACACATAGGTTCCCCATGGGGTAGTAAATGTTGTTTTAAATTTTTTAGATTATTTGACTAACACTTGGTTATACCCAGAGAACCCATCAATCATTGATAATAAATCACATCCAGTGGCCTTATGGAGCATAACTTCCAAGTTAGGAAGTCCATAATTGTCCTTTAGTGAGGCTACATTCAAATTATTAAAATCCAAACTCAGTCTTATGTCCCCATTTTTCTTCCTGACTGTGACCAAATTTGAAACCCAGGATGAATGTCTTATGGGCTCAATTATGCCTGCATCCCTTAATTTTATCAATTTCATTTGCATCTTGGTAGCCAATAATGGATTGATAGGCCTTTGTTTCTTCCTAAATGGTTTTGTATCTTCCTTCAATGGGATCTCATGTTGGAATAAGTCCTCCCTATAGGCTTTGAGATCATCATAGGGCCAGGAAAAGACATGTTTTTTTTTTTTTAGCAATTTTATCAGATTCATCCTTACATTTCTATTTAACTTCTTTCCAATATAAACCAACTAAGGGGATGTCTTTGATCCTAAATTTATTTCTTCTAAGTCATCTAACTTGGCATTAGACTTCTATGACATGTAATTATCATTGATACTAAATATGCCTTCTAGCTTAATTAATCCCTTAGGAATATGGTTAGAAGCTAACTAAACAATTTCATTTCCAAAAATGTACTCCTTACCATTAGCAATTATGTTGAAGAGTTATAATAAATTTGTTGGTCATCATACTGACCTTGGCCTTGGATAAATTTGAGGATGTCACCATCATCCTCAAAAACTTTCCAATTGTGAATACTATCAGGCACTGCATGTCTGCTCTTGACTTCCAGCATAGATATACCAGCAAGGGTAATATCATCATTTTTCAATGCAACATTTGCAAGGAAATATGCCATGATGGTGTTTGACCTTTCTACCCACAAAATACTAAAGGAATCAAATAACTCTATTCTATCCCAAAAAACATACCTATAAAATTTTAATCTATCATCCTTGGAAACATATTTGGATCTAATCTTAGCTATGATTAATTGAGAATCACCATGAACTTTTAAGCATTTAATACCATGTTTGATGGAAACATCCATTCCCAATATCAATGTTGCATATTTAGAAATATTGTTGGTACATTGAAAAGTTAATAAAAAGGAGTACTTAAAGGTAATACATGATGGAGATATAAACAAGACACCAGCTCTTGATCCTTCCTTAAAGAATCCTCTATAAAAAAACATCTGCCATAACCCATCTTGCTACAACAACAACTCATCAATTATTGGGTCAGTGTTTTTTAGTTGTGGCTTGACTTCTTCAACAACAAAGTTCTCTATGTCAACATCTGCACAACAATTTAGGTCCTCGGGTGATACCATTTCAACCATGATAGAAGAATGGGCTTCTTTGTATAGCTTAACCTCAGTACCATTCACATTTATTGTAGCATATGACAAATCCAGTTGTAATTTTCCACCCATTGTTGTTGCCTACTATCTGGATAACATCATACCATAATGAGGCTTGGTATCAACAACAACCACATCCATTTTATATGTGGCTTTAGGAAATGCAACAATCTTTGATGAACTACAACTAATTTGAATATATTGTATAACTTGAAGATATGTGATTTAAGATCATTGAGTTGTTGATTAGATATGTAAGATGATTAAATCAGTTGTATATTGTCATTGATGTCAACTATTTTTGATAGTACTTATCTTGTAAGTTACTATACCCAAACATTTGTAGAAGAAGAAGAAAAGAGATGAAGAACAGATATATCTACTTGAGGAAGATGGATATGACAGATAAGGATAAGGAACACATTGGGTAATTTATGGATGAGTCTATGACCTTATGTTATTGAATTAATTATGTTGCATTCATTTATGATGAAGGATAAGAGAAAAATGCACAAAGCAGTGTTGTCAGTTAAAGAACCATTTCAGTATACATCGACCCAGTGTAGTGTATACCAAGCATAGTATAAACTGAGCTTGTGTTTATCGACACATTTCTTTGTTAACCAAGCAGAACAAAAGAACTAAATGACTAATTTAGCCGATGGAAGTTGATGAGTTGTAAAGTGCCTCAAAATCAAAGACGAAGATAATGTTTGTTACAAATATCGACAACTAACAGAATTCGAAGAAGATCTAAGGGATTGAAAAAAAACATGTTACTGACACATCAGCTGAGGAAGGTTTAAGTGGCAAAATCAACAAAGGATATTAAGTGGAAAAATCTGATGGATGGAATTAAAATAGTTTACTCGTCTATTTAAGAGACTAGGATTTCACAATGAAATCATGCCAGAAGAAGGAGACAATAGAGATATCACATGGACAAGCTTCATGCATGCCTGATCAAACTGGTTAAGGAGAACCGAACTATAGAGATTACTGAGCATCAGAAAGCTATTACCGAGTGATAGTAAGTTACTGAATATTGATTGAAACAGAATTGATATATTGATCAGAGGATTCAAATGAACTTAACATAGATCTAATAATCTGCAATTGAAGTTGTGCTATGATCAGATCAACTGTTGTTACATTTTAACCATTGTAAACAGATAAATCTCTTAATAGATTGGACTAGAAAGTCTTGTAATGTCATTCATAGAGTGTACATTTGTTATCCTATCAACCCCATAGTGAATTTGGTTGGACGATCATGGTTGGTCTAAAATCCTCTAACAAGGTCACACCTCATAGTGTGTTTGTAACCTTTAACAGGGTTGGGTCTTCACCGACCTCACTTCAGAAGAGTGAACAATTTTTGGGTTGCTGGTCTCAGGTGATTTTTCCCTTTATAGGGTTTCCACGTTAAATCTCTTATGTTATGTGTTGATTGTGATGATTTTTTATTGTCATACTTTACATGTTGCATATTGGATTTGATCGGTAATCACTATATGTTATTAACTGGTAATTGGTAAAAGCACAGATAGAATACTATTTTATTTTACTGAGTTGTAGAAGTTTTAGTAAATAGTTTTTGGATATACATTTTAGGATTGGGACTGTGGATAACTGATTCACCCCCCTCTTAGTTATTCTAACAATTGGTATCAGAGTGTTGGTTTCTTGGAACATAGTTTTAAGGACTTCAACACAAAGATCTCAAAATGTATAAGAGGGAAGTGCCAAAGCTAAACATGAATAACTTCACAGTATGGCAAAGTCGAATGAAGCTGCATGTATCTAGAATTGGGAATTCTACCTTTATACTAATGGAGAATGTCTACATTGCACTGCCCACTAGTCCCTTGACCCTTGATCAACTAAGAGATAGGCATGAACATAATGTTACTATGATGGAGATTGTTGCTGCCTATACCAATGCTGAATTTGAAGATATTAAAAATTGCACTACTACTAAAGATATGTGGGATACACTTTCTCAAGTTTATACTGGTGATGTGAATGTCAAAAGAGCCAGAGCTGAAAGCTTAAGGGGTAGATTCAATGATATGAAGATGAAGGAAGGAGAAAATATTGTGCAGTACACAAATAGACTAAAAGAGGTAGTACATTCTATTAGAGCATCTGATGGTGTTATTGATGAAGAGATAGTGGTAAGAAAACTTCTCAGAACCTTATTTCCAATTTATACAATTAGAATATCTATAATTCATGAAACTAGGTATTGTATGCACCCTAAAATGGTCGCCTAGACTTTGGGCCCCATTTATTCAATTTGTCAAATATCAATTTTCTGAATCAATGTTTTGCAATATTCAAATCAATTTCCTTGATCAAATCATAACTATTTCAATCATTTCAATAATCTCCTAAGGTTTAATCATGTCATCAATAATTTTATTTAATTAAAAGAAATAAATCCCTTTTAAATAAATAAAATAATGTTATTTAATTGAAATTAATATTCCTTAAATGAAATGATGTTATTTAATTAAAATCCATTTTTAATTAAATGATTTTATCTTATTTAATTAATATTCATCTTTAAATTATATAATCTTATTTTATTTTATTAAAAGAGATATTATTCTTTTTAAATAAATAAAATATCTTCTCAAAAGATCTTTTGTGATGGAAAAGGAAATAAATCAAATAAAAATAAAACAAAAATCCTTTTCTTGATTCTTTCAATAAATTTTATTTAATTAAAAGAAATATTCTCTCTTAAATAAATAAAATAACCTTATTTAATTGAAAGAGATATCTTTTAAATGAAATAAAATCTTTTTTAATTAAATGATTTTATCTTATTTAGAATAATATCTCTCTTTTAATTAAATAATGTTATCTTATTTAATTAATAGAGAATCATTCTTTTAAATAAATAAAAAATCCTCTTAAAGCTCTTTTGTGATGAAAAAGGGAAATAAAAATAAATAAAATAAAGAAAATCCCTTTTCTCTCCACACTTTCTAAAAACTGAGCTTTATTTCCTCTTTTTGGATTTATCCCACATTGCTCTTGGATTTGCATTCAATTCCTCAAATTCTCATATAAGGAGCCCTCTCCTTCTCAATTAGCATCCTAGAATTTTCATGTTATTGTTATGCTGCAGGTTTGGAGAGCAATTTTGGAAGAAGCTTTTGAGCACATTTGGAGCTTGGATATTTGAGACTTCTTTCTTCTTGTCTTCTTCTCTCATGCCTCATGGCAATCCATAGTTTAGATTAATATTGCATTCACATAATAGTTTAAATTTATGTTTCCTTTCATTGTTCTAGCTTAATCCACATAGCATAATTAGCAAGAACTTGTAATACTTTCATCTCAATAGAGTAGTTTATTTCTTGCATGTCAATCATCTAGATTAGTTTCATTTACATGCAATAACTTGAAGATCAATGGAGATTAGCACTCTTGCTTCTCATCCTTGAATCTCTCGTTTCTTGGTGTACTTGCATGGGTTTAACAAGGTTAATCTTAGGGCCTCATAATACAACCCCTGCACTCCACGAATAGAGAGCTGTGAATCGATATTTGAGAACTTATTATTGAGTCTTCTTGAATGCAAGGATTAACAGAAGTGTGACCATTTTCTATCACACATTTTTGGTGCCCACTGTGGGGCAGAAAAGATCAATTTCTGGCCTCATTCTTGATTGTTTTTCAATTTTAGCATTGGTTCCAGGTCTTGTATGGTCATTTACAGCTTTAAAACCCTATAATATAATAATGGATGGATAGTGTGATGAATCTTATTTCTCATGTTTTTTTTTTGGTTCATTTTTATAAAAAAATGAATAAATTATGATCATTTTGGTGAAAGTGGGTATTTGCAGATTTGAGATTCTCTGAATACAGTCAGATTGAAACATCTGGTACGGACAAATTATAAAGAATCAGGAACTCTAAAAATATTTTTTAGAAAGATAAATGACTTAGCTTTCATTTCCTTTTGGTTTGAGTCATTTTTATTTAGATTTGTGAAAGTTATGGGCATTTGAGTAAAAACTAGTTTTTAACAATCTGTATTGGAGTTGCAGGTAATGATTTATTCTTAGAAAATGATTTATGAATGGGAAAAATAAATGGCTTACATATTTGGAAACTAAATTCATTAATAGTTTCTATGAAACTGGTTTGGTTTCATTTTGATTCTTTTTGAGAAAGATATGTGATTCCCTAGGCAGGGTTTTGTGTTTTAAATCTGATTTATGACAGAAAAATTGCAGTCTGAAAAGATTATTGGTTGAGGAACCAAATGGAATCATAAGACCTTGTAATTTTTGGAAATGGTAGTTCTTGATGTTGGCTAAAAACTTCATTCTTTCCAGAAATTTTAATATTGTGATTTTATGGGTCAAATAAATCAATCTTTAAAGACTGTCTTGAAGACAGCAATGTTAAATCAAACTCCTAACAATTGATTTTCATATCTAACCATCTTAGGGTTTTTTTTTCGGATGTGTGCTAAATTCTGGATTGTATATCTTTGGACCTAAGGTGAGTTACTAAAATCTCTATAACACTTGGTTTGGGATTAAAAATGAACCTCTCATGTGTTTGGCTTGAGTGTTACACGCTTTCATAGAACACATTTTCTTTTATGCTCTTAATGGAAAATAAACAAACATAGATTTGCTTTCATAGAAGTTTGTGTTTAAGTGCATGCGTGTCTTTTAAACATTAAGTAATTCTTGGTTTCAAATATCAAAACAGTCTTATTGATTAGCAGTCTTAGATTACTTGTGATTGATCTAAATTGCTATTTTGGGTTATTGGACTCGCTAATCCGCCGGCCCCTCATTTCCGCCCTGTGGTTGCAATCTCAGCGCCACATTAAAGGGGAGGGGTCTATAGGAAATAAGTGTTAATTATTCCACTAGGCAACCCTTCTGTGCTTTCTGGAACTCACTTGTTTTCTAGGTTGTGGACTCGTTTGTAGCTTGTGTGAGGTGTTAAGTGTTCCACCTTGTGGACTCACCTCATCTTTGCTCTAAGCGTTAAGTGTTCCACCTTTAGTGCTTTTCAATACTTTTTGATAGAGAATTACTTACTTTTTCATTTTTAGAAGGCCTGCTTGGGGATTTCATCACCTCAAGGGATGACCTTAACTCCCGTGTTCCGGCGGAGTATAAATATCGGGAGGTGAATCCAAAGACACCTCTCTTGGGAATGAGTTAGATTTCACTCTTGGCTAAGCCTCAAAGAACTTTATACCTTTGAGAAGTGAAGGAGGAGATTTGGGTTACCGTCTCCCCCGGCCGTGTGATTTCTGATTCTTCTCATCTACGAATTTGTGCCTCACGTACCTTGTGTATATCAAGGACACCCTTTAGAAAATCCATGTATATCCTTCTAGATAGCTTGCTAGGATGTTGTTGTGTTCTATGTGCCTGCTAAAACATTTTCAAGAACATACACAATTAGAATCTATAAGGAGTAGCATACTAAGTCACTTGATTGTTCGTGTGCAAGGTTGCTTTGCCCCTTGTTCATTGTTTGAAGATAATTGCTTTCTTGAACTCCTTGATTGCTATCTTATGTGCCTGATCAATGATAAAAATCTATTGATGTACTTGATCTTTTAAAACAAACACAAAACCTGAGTTCCTGAGTTGAAGCACCAACCTTTTTTATAGCTTGCTCGATCTTCTACCCTGTTGTCACCTTGGGAATAATTGTCAAGTTAGAGGACTATTCTTGTTGAGAAAGAACATCTCTAGAATTGTTAGCCACATTCTTGGAGAATTTTAGTACTTTTTTTGTCCAAACCATTTCCATCAAATTCAATTTCAATTATATTTTGGCCTAGTCCAACCTCCTGATTCAAAAGTGCAAGGGTAGTCACCCTTTGATTTGAGGCACCTCTTTGACAGTGTTGGTAACGCCTTTTGCAATTTCTATCTTACCATCTCCCTTTGGACATTAGAGAACTTTGATTATCCTAGTTTGGTGTTGACATTTTGTGAGGCCATCTTATCACCAAGTGTCTTCAATTCTCAGTCTTCCTTGGTCAATCTAGGTTAGATCCTAGGTGTTGTCATGTTTCTCATCATCCAAACAAATGTTAATGGTATCAATTACACAAGATGACTCTTGGTCTTCTTCTTTCTTCTTCCCTTCCCATGTTTTTCTTCTAAAGTCTTCTCTTCACATGGGATATTTTTCTCGTCTTCCTAATTCTTTTCCTCTTACTATCTAGTCTATTTTCTTCTATTTCATCTCTTCTGTCACTTCCATGCTTGATTCTTCTTCTTCCAAAACCATGAATTACAAATATCTTGCTATGGAACCTCTTTTAAAAATGGATGATCTTGAACTCATTGCTAAATTCAAAGAGTTTTGTTCTTCTAACAGTTCTTCTAGATATGGCAAAGGTGATAAACTTAAGATAAAAATAGAAAAAAGATTGAAGGAATCACCTGCCTTTGCTAGAATCATACGCATGATCCTGTCACAACCTCCTTCTAAAATTCTTTCATCTTCTAAATCTTCCAAGTCATACCATGATTCTTCTAAACATTCTTCATATTCTAAGTCTTCTCATCATTCTTCATCTCCCAAATCACCCAAATCTTATCATGACTATTCTAAACATTATTCAAATTCCTCATTATCTAAGTCTTCTTCTTCCACTAGGTCTTCACCTTCCTCTTCTTCACGATCTCGTTCCTCTTCTACTTCTCCCAAGAGTCTTACTTCTCTTCACGAGACATACCATAATGAGCAATGGGATAATACTTATGATACCTCTTCCATGAAGAGTGCCACACCCACATATGATGACTATGATGACTATTATGATGGCTATGATGATGAACCCTATAATGATACCTATGAAACCCCTATTCCTAAGAGTCCTCCTAGTCATGTCCTTGTGCTTACTGGAAATGGGTCATCATATTGGAAAGATTGTGATGGTGATCCATATGATTATGATTTTGAAAGAGACTTTGATGATTTCTGTGAACAATACCTTGATGATGATCCATCTATTACTGCTGAGGAGTATAAAATGCACCGTGCTGATTTGAAACATAAATCTTATAAGAATGTCTCCTCTAAAAATTCTCTTTCTGAAAATAAAGACAACACTCTCAAGCAAGATCATATTAATGTCAAACCCTTGTCTTGTGATGGTTCCATTCCATCCCCTACTTCTTACAATATCCCTACATCTCCTAAAGTCACCAAGTCTTCCAAATCTTTCACAAATCCTTCATCCAATTCAAATTCTAATGCTTTCCATGCGGTTCCCTATAGTTATCCTCAAGGGCCACCTCTTAAAGATACTCAAGCTAACCTTCACTTGGCTACAAATACTTCCAATAATGCTAAATCTAAAGAGCCTAAGTCTTTATGCGCTATAATGCCTACTTCAGCTAATCCTTCACCATCTCTGCCAAAGTCTTCCATACAACTCCAACCTGCTTCCTTGTCCTTAGAAGTGGTTTCATGTCAAGAGGACTCTAAAACTACTACAGAAAAGAATATAAAGAAAGATCAAGATCAAGAACCCTCCATGTCATCCACTCCTTTTCATGATGTTCTCTATCTGTGTCATGGTTCTTTTGATCCTTTACGCCCTTCCTCATTTATTCCACCATGTCTTAAGTCTTCTCCGAAGCAAGATCAAGCTACTACCCACACTGTTGAGCTTATTGATAATGAAAATGACCTTACCACGCTTGCACTTTCCAAAGATGATACTTCCATTAAGGTTATTAAAAATGGTGTTGTTTCTTTCGATGTTAAGCCTATTCAAGAGACAAATTCTGCACTTGTGCTATCCAAAGATCCTTGTCAAGATCAAAGTCTTCCATCTTCTTATTCTACCATTCCATGTTCACTTTCGCTTTCTACTCTTCCTAAGTCTTTGCAAGCTTTGAATGATCCTATCAAACAAAATGCTCTTATTCAAGATGTTCAGGATCCTATTGAAAATTATAATGCTCACTCTGAAGATGTTGATATCCTTGGTTGTCATATAGATGCTGATGAACTTATTGATTATCCTTTTGCATCTTCCACTTCCATCCTTGGACCTCTTCCACCACTACTAAGGACTTCACGTCTTCCTTCCATATTGGGTCCTTATGTCCCTTCATTTTCCCCTCCTAACTCTCCTAATTCGTCATCTATCTTGGGTCCTTATGTCCCTCCATCTCCTATCTTTCCTCAAGATCAACATAGATGCATACCTTTGAATCCTTTTCATCCATCCACCCATCTACACCAGTCATATTATCCTTCTTCTTCCACATGTCCCAAGTCTTTTGGAAGTAACTTGAATGTTCAATATAAGAAAAAGAAACAATACAAGAATCCATCAAAGAAAGAAGATCACCATGTCTCCTCTAATCGACATGGGGGCATAAAGTCAAAAGAGATATCTAAGAAGAAAACTACAAGACAAGTATGGGTTCCAAAATTCATCATTCAAGATATTCTCTCTAAGTCCTCAAAAGGAAATAAAAAGCCTAAGGCTATATGGATTCCAAAGTCTCTCTTGAAAGAGTCTAATGTTGAACAAAAATTAAAGTTGACATTCAAGCTTCCAAAGGCTTCCACTCCATCTTCTTCCAAAAACATTCTTTCATTCCATGCACCTAAACCGCAACCTCTGCTAAACATTCATCATATTCCTTCATGTATTCCTTCATTCAAGTTTCCTCCATCCTCTCACCACCCTCCAAGGTGTGCGTCGATGTTGATCTTGCCTTCCTTTCCATCTACTCTTTCACAATCCTTCCATTCATTATTCTCTTGCCTTCTATCATTTTTCCTCATTTGCATATTCCTGCTATCTTCCAACTCCACTCGCTTTACATAAAATCGTATCCTCCATTTTTCTCTTCCATCTTCCTTTCCCTATCAGCATCTTTGAGCATATAATTTTGAATCCTTGGCATATCATGGTTTATCCTTTCAAGGAGCATTATCTAAAAGCTTGCCTTCTTCCAAAAATTATAAAATTCAAAAAAAAAAGAAAAAAGAGAAAAAAATGAAAAATTTGAAAATGCGCCTTGGTGAAAACCTGGAAACAGGTGCCTTGGTAGCCAAAGTAAAGAGAAATAAATTCATCCTATGGTGAAAACCACTCCCTTGTGGCACCTTGGATAAGTACCATGATGAAAACCTATCAATCAAGCATCATGCGTAGTTCTTCTACATATCTCATCCATTCCATCTTCTCTCTTTGATCTTGACAAGGTTGATCTATACACGTACATTTGGCTATCTCGAGAGCGGTCTTATGATGATCCTGCTTTCATTTCTTTCATGTCTAGCCTTCATACCTATTTTCCTCCATTCATTCTAGCCTTTCACTATCCTTTCCCCCTTTGGTCTTGATCTAAAAAAAAAAGAAAAAAAAGAGTAAAACACGATGCTATGAAGCCTCTTGACATGTCTACTCCTTTGGACTGCATATGTTCCTTCTTTCGCATTATGCCTTTCTGACTTATCCTATTTTGGCCTTTCATTGCTTGTCCAAATGTGCTTTCATGACAATTTTTCCCTAGCTTGGGTACTCTTGAGGAGTTTTTTCTTTGAGGATTTCTTCCCTTCATCCTCCTTCATTCTTTTGTCTCCATCTCTTCCACCAACTTGCTAATCCTTTTTTTCCTCCACCTTGCTAGACATTGGGACTGCACGATGTGATCTTGCTTGGGAGTTTGATGCTCATTTTGTCTAGGGGCATCCTTTGTACATAATTATTGATCCTGAAAAAATCCAAAAAATTGATATATTTTCTAAAAAATTCCAAAAAAAATTCATATATGATGTTGAAAAAATACAAAAAAATCAAAAAAATTTATAAAAAAATAAAATGGAAAAAGTGCCTTGGTGAAAACCTGGAAACAGGCACCTTGGTAGCAAAAATACAAAAAAATTATAAACAGTCTTGAAAAAAAAATAAAAAATAAAAAATTCTTCCAAGTGGTGAAAACCTGGAAACAGGCACTACTTGAGGCCTTCGCACCCCTATTTCTTAACATGCGTCCTTGACACTTAGCCTTTCTCCATCATGCCTCGTCCTTGTTGCCTTGATTTGGAATTGGTCTTTGTCTTTGTCTAGGGGGCATCACTGTGTTATCTTTGGTCTCTTGGATATGCTTGTCTTTAGGACACCTCGCAAAGGGTGTTTTTCAACACCACCCCAACTATGTTTTTCAACACAACTCCTGACATCGAGTGTTTTTCAACACTTATTAGTTTGGTCTTATCCAGTTTCGTCATGTGATCTTACCAGCTAGCAAGCATTCGATCCTTATCCTCGGAACTCAGTATCAGTTTACACACTTAAATTTTTAAATGCAACACTTAATGCTTGAGATATGTCATGAAATTTTCTTTGGGTGCTGACTGTTATTGATTTTCATTGAGTGCCTTTGTCTAATAAGTCTCTCCATGATGCATAGCTAGAGGACTTGGGGCATGGGGCACATTTTTATTTGCTTTCCACTTGTGGGTGTGTTCTTGACTATCTTGAGTGTCTCTTGTTGTCTCCTTGACACACTTCGGAGATTTAAGACATCATCCTTGACTATTTTTGCACAACCGTTCTCATGGTCATCCTGGCATTTATGCCTTCATGCGAGCATGGTTTTGCTACATTAAATTGGGTAAGCTAACATTGCAGTCATCTTGACCTTTATGTCTTTGATGCTCATGTTAGAATCTTTCCACATTCCTGATATAAATCACATTCATATCTTCATAGTTGTGTTTGTGACTAGTGTTGATTGTGTGATCGTCCGATGTCCGGTAATAATGGCCCTATGATGAAAATAAGTTCCTTACATTCTCTAATGAATGAAGAACACAAAATCCTATGTTACAGTTGCTCTATTGCAAGTACACCTTTGCATTTTCATGTAGCTTGCATTGTTAGACCTCATGTTAATTTGCATTTATAGGCTGCATTATGAGTTTGAGAGGGTTTCCTTCATCTTTCTTGTGGACTTTTAGTCAACTGTGGTCACATTTTGATCTTCATTTCCTTACCTTCTTTCGTGATCTCAATCGAAATTCCCTATCTTAAACAGTTGATTGATTTTGGGGCATCTTCTTTCTGGAGGCAAATTCTCTTTCTTCTCTCCATTTCTTTCCATTTCCTCCAAACTTCTATCTTCCATTCGCCTTCACCCCACTTCTTGTCTTCTAATTCAACCTACGGGCATACTTTTCTTGCTGATCTACCTTGGTTCTGTGATTCTTATATTTTTCATTTTACATCAAGAACCTTATCTTTAGTTCGATTTGATCCAATTTATCAATTTACTGTTTCTCCTCTATCTCATTTCGATTTTGATCACGAGGGGGCAATACCTACCAAACTTCAATCCTTGATTCAGCTTTATCAAGTTTATCAATTGCTTCTCTTGGGGTAACCTTGCTTGAGATTCTTATCTCTTATTTGAGACTTGACAATTACCTATTCACAGGTGTTGGCCTTGTCTTTTTCAGTCTGCTTATCTATGTCCTGATGTGTTCCCATCTGTCGAACACACATCTGGGTTGTTTTGTGATCCCAAATCGATCTCACACTTCAATTCCATTCTTTGACTGCATGTGATCCCGAGTCGACCTCACATTAGTCAAAGAGGGGCAAATGTATGCACCCTAAAATGGTCGCCTAGACTTTGGGCCCCATTTATTCAATTTGTCAAATATCAATTTTCTGAATCAATGTTTTGCAATATTCAAATCAATTTCCTTGATCAAATCATAACTATTTCAATCATTTCAATAATCTCCTAAGGTTTAATCATGTCATCAATAATTTTATTTAATTAAAAGAAATAAATCCCTTTTAAATAAATAAAATAATGTTATTTAATTGAAATTAATATTCCTTAAATGAAATGATGTTATTTAATTAAAATCCATTTTTAATTAAATGATTTTATCTTATTTAATTAATATTCATCTTTAAATTATATAATCTTATTTTATTTTATTAAAAGAGATATTATTCTTTTTAAATAAATAAAATATCTTCTCAAAAGATCTTTTGTGATGGAAAAGGAAATAAATCAAATAAAAATAAAACAAAAATCCTTTTCTTGATTCTTTCAATAAATTTTATTTAATTAAAAGAAATATTCTCTCTTAAATAAATAAAATAACCTTATTTAATTGAAAGAGATATCTTTTAAATGAAATAAAATCTTTTTTAATTAAATGATTTTATCTTATTTAGAATAATATCTCTCTTTTAATTAAATAATGTTATCTTATTTAATTAATAGAGAATCATTCTTTTAAATAAATAAAAAATCCTCTTAAAGCTCTTTTGTGATGAAAAAGGGAAATAAAAATAAATAAAATAAAGAAAATCCCTTTTCTCTCCACACTTTCTAAAAACTGAGCTTTATTTCCTCTTTTTGGATTTATCCCACATTGCTCTTGGATTTGCATTCAATTCCTCAAATTCTCATATAAGGAGCCCTCTCCTTCTCAATTAGCATCCTAGAATTTTCATGTTATTGTTATGCTGTAGGTTTGGAGAGCAATTTTGGAAGAAGCTTTTGAGCACATTTGGAGCTTGGATATTTGAGACTTCTTTCTTCTTGTCTTCTTCTCTCATGCCTCATGGCAATCCATAGTTTAGATTAATATTGCATTCACATAATAGTTTAAATTTATGTTTCCTTTCATTGTTCTAGCTTAATCCACATAGCATAATTAGCAAGAACTTGTAATACTTTCATCTCAATAGAGTAGTTTATTTCTTGCATGTCAATCATCTAGATTAGTTTCATTTACATGCAATAACTTGAAGATCAATGGAGATTAGCACTCTTGCTTCTCATCCTTGAATCTCTCATTTCTTGGTGTACTTGCATGGGTTTAACAAGGTTAATCTGAGGGCCTCATAATACAACCCCTGCACTCCACGAATAGAGAGCTGTGAATCGATATTTGAGAACTTATTATTGAGTCTTCTTGAATGCAAGGATTCATAGAAGTGTGACCATTTTCTATCACACAGGTATGCATCTACTAACAACCTTACTCTTGATAATCTGATTAGTAAGCTTACAACCTTTGAACTGAATAACTTTTATAATAGTGTTGTACCGTCTGTTGAATCTACTTTTATGTCTTCTCTAAAGATTGGTAAGTCTAGTAGCATAAATAAGAATGGTGATAGTGATAGCAATACTGATGATGAGTTTGATGAACTTGAAGCTCTTATGGCTAGAAGGTTACCTAAAGGTAAAGGTAGATATAGAGGTAAATTTCCTTTAGCATGCTTTAACTGTAAATAGGTTGGTCATATTGTTGCTAGATGTCCACATAGGAAAGATGATGATAGAAACAAAGACCGATCTAGTGAAGGAAGCTATGGGAGAAGAGGCAACAGAAGTTACCGACACTACAATAGAGACAACCAAGATAATAATGATAAAGGCAAGAAGGTGTGCTACATTGAAAAAGAAGATGTCACTGATACCGACATTGATGAAGATGTGGAGGTAGTATTTGTTGCAATGAAGGATGACTTAGAGGAAGATGAAAGGTATGTAGAGACAACACTTATCTCTAAGGTTAATAAAAATGATACATGGATCATAAATAGTGGTTGTAAACATCACATGACTGGTGATGAAGAGAAATTTGATCATCTTGAAGAACAAAATGGAGGATCTGTTAGAATGGGTAATGATGCACCTTGTATGGTTAGAGGAAAAGGATCCCTGATGATAAATGATAAAATTAGACATGACAATTATTATTGGGTAAAAGGTCTAAACTATAATTTGCTAAGTGTGGCATAGCTGAACAATTCAAGCCACCGAGTTTCTTTTGAGAGAAATAAAGTGAAGATATTTGATGATGGAGGAAGACTTATTGGAACTGGAACACAATCGAGAGGTAATTTGTTTTATCTTGATAATGAGTAGTCTTCGTGTTTAATGATGAAATATGAAGATGCATGGTTGTGGCATAAGAGGTTATGTCATGTGAATTTTGATAACATGATTAAGATTAGTAAAAAGAAAAAGGTTAGAGATTTGCCTAACTTATCTAAGCATGATCATGTTATGTCTCATGAATGTCATAAAGGTAAAATGACAAAATCTAGTTTCAAAAGAAAAGATTATTCAACAAAGAAATTACTTGAGTTAGTGCATACCGACCTATGTGGTCCTATGAGAACTCAAAGTTACTATGCGGACAAATATTTTATCTTTTTGTTGATGATTATACTAGATTAATGAAAGTCATGTTCTTGAAGGAAAAATTAGAGGCATTTAAGATGTTCAAGTGGTATAAAGAAAAAGTTGAGAAAGAGACTGGTAAAGAATGAAATGCTTAAGATCTGACCAAGGTGGTGAATTTATTTTTGATGAATTTACTAAATTTTTTAATGAGCATGGTATTAAAAGACAAGTCTCTACACTGAGGACATGACAAAAAAATGGAATAGATAAAAGGAGGAATAGGTCAATTGTTGACTATGCAAGGACACTGATGTTACAAAGAATGTTGCTTAGACATACTGGAGGGAAGTTGTCAGCATAGCTGTTTATGTTTTAAACCAAGTACAAGTAAAGAAGGACAATAATAAAACACCCTATGAGTTATGGTTTGGTCACAAACCCACTATAAGTTATTTCAAGATTTTTGGAAGTAAATGCTTTATTCTAAAAGATGAAAGAAATGGGAAGTTTGACTCAAAAGGTGATGAAGGGATATTTCTAGGATATTCCACTAAAAGTAAAACATACAAGTGTCTTAACAAAGTAACTAATAAAATGATTGAAAGTACTAATGTTTGAGTTGATGAGTTTGATGATAAGAATGTAGAGGAAAGCACAAAGGAACTAGAAGACTATGGTAGATTCAATTACATTGAACAACCAGAGTACCTACCAACATCACAGACAGTGACAACTAGTCAATAGGAAAACAATACCGAGGAATAGGAAAAAGAAACTGATGAGCAGGAAGCACCTACCAAGAAAGCAAATGAACCTACACAAGATGAATACAAAAGAAGAGATCGGATGCTAGCAAGATTTTTCAGAAGACATCATCCCAAGACACAAATCATTAGAGATAGACAAGCTGGCATGCAAACAAGAAGTAAAGCAAGACAAGGTACATGTCTAGTTTGTGAATATGAACTAAAGAATGTAAAAGTTGCATTAGAAAATGATGAATGGGTTAATGTAATGAAAGAGGAAATAGATTAGATAGAGAAGAACAAAACTTGGAGTTTAGTACCCAGACCTAAGGACAAGAATATTATCGGTACTAAGTGGATATTCTGAAACAAGCTTAATGAGAATGGAGAGGTAACAAGGAACAAAGCTAAGTTAGTATGCAAGGGATATGCATAGGAGGAAGGAATAGATTATGGTGAAACATTTGCACCTGTTGCTGTAATACCCCAAAAATGGGCTATAAGTTCATTAATCTCCTACATCTTCAATTCGAACAAAATCGACATCAAAGTCCTAACCTAAGGCACATCTAAACATCATCGAATCATAATTGATTATCTTAAATTTTGCATCAGAGAATATTCCTAGTAATATTCTTAATTATCTTAATTATCTTTAATTTAATGATTATTTGGCGATAAATCACATTTATCCTAAAAATTTGATTAATTGAATATTTTTATATTTAATTAATTAGATTTAATATTTGCCACTTAATTATGTAATTAAATTTAATTCTATCTATTATTAATTGTATTATTTAATTTTGACAATAAATCAAAATTCCTATCTTTAATTGATTAAATTCTTATTTAATTAATTAAAGCATGTTGTCATTATTTAATAATATAATTTTTAATAAAAGTTTGAATAAATAGTTAATTAACCCATAAATTAATTATTTATTTTCAAAAATCAGTTGAGTTGAGGATAAATCACTTTATTTATTTATTTAATTCTTAATTATTATGCATATTCAAAAGAAACAGTTAAACTCCAAATCAGAAAATCAATGCAAGTTATTGACTTTTTGGAACTCAACATCCTTTTGGAGTTCAAAAAGATGATCTAAACTCTAATTTGAGTTAAAAAGCTGTTTTTGCATGTTTTTGCATGATTTTGAGAATTAACTATCTTTTATGATCAGATAACTCAAAAATCAAGATGAGTTAATTTGAGTGATTTATGGCTTTTATTCATGCACCTCCAAAGCCCTGGATTTCTATAAATTAAGGCTTTAGCTCTTCACAAATCATCTCATATTTTGCACAATCACGCTGGAGAATTGGAATTGAAGAATCAAAGCTCTTGTGAATCGACATCTTTGTGAGATCAATCTTATTTTTGCATTCATAGTTTTCATATCATTGTTAGAATCTTCATTGTTAGATCATTTAGCATTCATTTCATATCAAGTTTTTCATATTAGCATAGATTCATATCAAGTTTTCATTCTTATTGCATAGAAAATATCAAAAATATAGATTAATTGCATTCAATTTCATATCCATCTTTTGCATTCAAATCCTTCATTTAGGTGTCGTCTAGGTCACTGATCTCGATTACAATCTGAGAACATTAATCTCGCACCTATTAGAAGGCAGTAAATCGCTTGGTTAGATAGTTTTCAATTTTGCACGATTTTGATTATAGCTAACCTCTAATGTTTTACTGAGTGTTGTGTCTACAGATCAGGTATAATTTTCACACACACATTTCTGGCGCCCACCATGGGGCAACCCACCTTTGCATGCTGGTTTTGATTTTTTTGGGAGCTAAAACCCCAAAGTTTCAAAGATTTAATTTTATCTCCCAAATGGCTTGGAATTTTGATCTGAAATTATTTTTGTAGGTTGGTGACATGTCATGGAAGCTACAGTAAAAAATTTAGAATTTTCTGAGATGTTTTGAATTTTTAATAATTTTTTCTTTAAATTCCAGAAAAAATTAATATCTGACGCAAATCAGCATATTTTTCAAAAAAATTTATATTTTCGGAAAGATTTTTAAATTCTACAGGGGGTCCATTCTTTGTGTTTTAAATTTGGACATGATATCATAGCTCAAATAGTCAATTTACAAAAACTGGTCTGTATTGATAAAATGGGTCTCTAGGGCACAAATGAAGAGGTTTTTCTAAAATTTTTGCATTTTTGGAAATCTCTCTATTTTTTAGCAGGGGTCTCTATTCTGAATTTCTATTTTTGTGGCCAAAATCATATCAAAAAAATTAGATCTTGTTGACTAGGTCAAATGCAGCAAAAAAAATAAAGTTTTGTGATGGGTATGCACTTATTTTTTTTACATGGTTCAATGAATGATATGAGTTGTCATTTGGGTTGATTGCTGGTTATTATTACTAATAATAATTGATTTTTAGAGCTAACCCTATGGTTTTCATAAGTTGAATATATTTTGCATATCTTGTTTGCTTGTTTGCTTGTTGGAGAGTTCGTCACTTGCTTGCATGGAAAAGCTCAACAAAAATTGCTAAAAATCAAGTAAAATCTACTAAGCGCGTTGCAAGGATCCCAGGTATTCTCCTTCATCTAATAATATTTTAATTTGGGACTTAAAATAAATCTCTTATGTGTCAAGCTTGTGTGCATCTTTTCATGCTTTTGATCTATTTCTACACACTTGCATAATTGATACTAGGTTGTGAACCCTTAAGGATTCATTAAGTAGTCTTAGAATACTTGTGATTGATCTTGATTGCTATCTTGGGTTATTGGACTCGCTAATCCACTGGCCCCTCATTTCCGCCCCGTGGTTGCAATCTCAGCGCCATAAAGGGGAGGGGTCAACAGGACAGAAGCGTTAAATGTTCCACTTGGCAACCCTTTTGTGCTTTTAGGAACTCCCTTGTTTTCTAAGTTGTGGACTCGTTTTTAGCTTGTGTGAGGTGTTAAGTGTTCCACCTTGTGGACTCATCTCATATTCGCTTTAAACGTTAAGTGTTCCTCTTTCTACTTTTTGGATGCTTTTGGTAGATTTGCTTTCGGAACATACATCTGTGCTCACATAGTAATTAGGCCCTATGAACACTATTTGTGATTCTTGAGAGATTGGATTCCTAGCGAAATTCTTCTTGATGATAGAATCCTTGTAGGTAGGGAGGATACTTAGTGCATTTCACATTCAACTTAGTTAGTGAGTCTTCTCTTATTGATCGACACATTCTCTCTCCGGAGAGGTTGATAGATCACGTGGGGTTGATATCACGAGCTTTGGTGAATCAAAATTGGTTAGTGCATCTTCTCTTATTGATTGATACATTCTCTCCCCGGAGAGGTTGATAGATCACGTGGAGTTGATATCACAGACCTTGGTGGAACAAAACTTTGTCTTAGCGTGTCGGATTAATCTGCTTTCTTTGTTTGGGTTAAAAGTGAAGAGGTGTCAAAACCTTGAATCTGGAGCCAAGTCCCCTTGTGGTATACTATTGTGAGTCATCTTTAGAGAGGGTTAACCGTAGCGGACAATCCCTTCACAGGGCAAACTGCATTGACGGAACCTCAAGCGGTAATAGCCATTTTTGCCATGGTAGTGACAACCGCTATATAAATGTCCTTGTGGAAGAAATCTCCATGGGTATGGTTCATTGTTGGGTTGTCAGATCTCCCTAGCAGCTCTTGAAGATTAAGTTCTCGGACTGTGTCAAAACCCTGGTGCGCCGGGATTGGAGTTCACCCCTTTGAATCATAAAAGTTGCAGAGTCAAACCATTACTAAAAACCTTAGAGAGGCCAATTTTTCATTCTCAGGTATATGTGTGTTATTGCAAAACTTTTCAGAACATACACAATTAGTACTCTCAGGGATTAGCACAATTTGGTCACTTGATTGTTCATGCGCAAGGTTGCTTTTGCCCTTGTACATTGTTTTCAGACGTGCTTGGAATCACTTGCTTGCTGTTCTGCGTGCTTATTTATCTACTTGGCTATTAAAAATGATCAAATCTGGTATAACCTTCAAAATCTGGATAGTACAATTTGCAAACAATCCAAAACTGAAAATCTTAAATTTTGCAAAAATTGACGTAAAGTTCTTTCTGGAGTCAGAAGTCATTTCAAGAAGTCAAAAGTCGTACGAGTTTTGTCAAGTGTCATTTCAGTATTACCCAACTGTCGTATGAGTTTAGCAACTGTCATTTCATAGACTACCCAGTGTCGTACGAGTCTGCAGAGTGTCGTTTGGAAAAATTTGAGAAAGTTGTCAGAAATTGTCAAATTGCAAGATATCCAATGTTTCCAGCCTAGTTCCAGAATCTGTCAAAAATATCATTGTGTCAGGAACAGAGTAGTAGCTATTGAGCATTCTACCATTTTCTGAGTTTGATCTTTTGAATCCGATCTAGTCTTCTGTTTGATCAATTTGAGTCCTTTTTATCTCATGTCAAAACCTTGTCATAACTATCAATCTTCAATCAATCAATCTTCAAAAACAAACTAAGTGTTGAGAACTCGTGTCCGCTATCTTTTGGGCGATCTATCCCATGCATCCAGGGCACAGTTTCCTTCACCCACATCTCATCAGATCTTCAAAACTATCATAATCTTGACAAGGTTGCGTCATCCAATTTTCTCAAATCAAATTGTTCTTCAGTTGTCTTCATCCTTTTCTTCTGTTTCATTCAAAGTTAATGGTGGAGACCAGAGCTTCTTCACACAAGAAATCAGAAGAAACATCTCAAAACTTACTTTTGACCAATACCCCGGGTCCAACTCTTGAACAACTCATCAAGTCAGGTATCTATGAAGACGACGGTCTCGGTAACTTTCGATTGAAAATTGGTTACAGACCTCCTCTATCAACTCACAGAGGTAATCAACAAACTCTTCCTCAATCTATTCCAGGGAGCCCAAAAACTCCTACCATGTCTCAAGCAGGGACAAACCATGGTTCTCTAGGAGGAGGATCCCAGGGACACCACTCTCAACATAATGCCGACCAAGACCCTACACCCTCTGAAATCCATCGGTGTCAGAATGATGATGAATTCAAAAGAATGATGAGGCATTTCTTGAAAATGGATAGAGAGGCATACTTTTTGCAATTAGCCCAAGAAGGAGCTAAACTTCCTCCTCACTTCAATGTCGAAGATATCATCACACATGAGGAAGAAACTCCGATGACGGCCATAATGAACCAGCTGCACGCTATGCAGGTCAAAATGAATAAAATTGAGAAAGAGAAGGAACCCAAGGAATTCTCCATGGAGGCCCTTTGTCCTTTCCCTTTTGACAAAGACTTGTATATGCCTCCATTCCCAAAAAGAGTGGAGATACCAAAGTATGACAAATATGATGGGCACTCTGATCCTCAAGATCATGTCAGAGAGTTCTGTACACAATCCATGGAATTCATGCATGAACCGACTTATCTAATGCGTCTTTTTCCTAGATCCTTGGGAGGAGCATCCATTCAGTGGTTTTCAAGATTACCTTCTACGATCAAAACTTTTGAGGAATTGATTAAATTGTTTTATCAACAATATTCCTACAATATTCAACATCCGATTACCATGATCGATATCTGTAACCTCAAGCAATATCTAGGGGAATCATTCCTAACTTTTCTCAAGAGGTGGCGAAAGAAGTTTTCTTTATATGCTAGACCAATTCCCGAAATGGAGAAACTTGAAATCTTTATCAATAACCTTGTTCCAGAGCTCAACTATCCATTGCAAATGCAAGATCATGTATCTTTTGATAAAATGGTGGATAATGCAATCAAGATTGAGAAAGTACTTGTCAAGAAAGGAGAAATCACACTTCAAAAGGACAAGTCTGAATCGGGATCTAGCTCAAAAGATAAAAACAAGACCTGGAATAGAAACAAAGGTATCGTCTCTGACGGTGTTGTTGACACTATCCACACCCCATCAAAGGCACCGGCCTACAATCTCACCCTTGCCACCAAAGCCATTGAAGCTTCAGAGCAAAAATCTATTGAACCATCTCCAAAGAAGCCATTCAAACGATGGGATAATAAACGAAAGTTTACTCCCCTGGGAGAATCTTTGGAATCTGCTCTGAGGACCCTGATAGCTGATAACATGATCTCTTTACCACCAATCCGAAAACCTGATCCGGATCCAAAACCATGTTCGTGGAAAGATAATGAATTTTGTGCTTTCCATCGAACTAAAGGCCACAAAACTAATGGATGCTTCCATTTGAAGCATACCATTCAAGACTTGATAGATCAAGGGGACATCACAATCGATAATCCTACCAGCAATAATGATCACACAGCATTTACAGAACCTTTTCCACAACATGGCAAGGGAGTTTCCACTTCTCAGCCTAACATGGGGGCAAAAGTCAACTATGCCTACCCTGGAAATGATGTTGTCATCAATATGGTGGAACCATGCCTCTCTGAGAGCTGTAATGTCATCACGATTGTATGAAGAGATAGAAATCATTCCTCAGCTAATGCAGTTACCAGATCACAAGCTCAGACGCATCTGAAAGGACAAACACCAAATTCATTTGATGTCCCTAAGATACCTTTCAATCTCACATCTGCTTCTAAACAGAAGGTTGCCTCGAAATCTTCCAATCCAAAGGATACCAGACCTACATCTTACAGCATCGTACAACAACTCTAGCATACCAATGCCAAAATCTCTATGTTTGAGTTACTTCGAATCTCTCCAGCTCACCGAGATATCCTAGACAAAGCTTTGCTCAGCTCTAATGTTCCTGATGATCTAGATCTAGACAGGTTCCAAACTATGGTTGGTCATCTAACATCTCCGCAATATATCTCCTTTTCAGAAGAGGATGACAACTCCCTAAGTCACCCACATAATCAGCCCTTGCACATAGAAGTCTTGATCCAGAACCGTCGAGTCAAACGTGTGTTGATAGATGGGGGCGCAGGCCTCAACATTTGTTCTTACAACTTAATCACACAGTTGGGATTCTCAGAGATGGCTATTGATCCTCGAAAGAAGATCACCATAAAAGCCTATGATGAACAAGAAAGAGCTTCTAAAGGCACCATTGTCTTGCCCATCCGGGTGGGTCCAGTCATCAAAGATACCACATGTCAGGTGCTCGATCTACCATTGGCTTACAATATCCTTCTAGGGAGACCCTGGATACATGAAATGCAGGCTATTCCTTCAACATACCATCAATGCTTGAAATTTCCCTATGAAGGAGTGGAGGTTACTATCCCAGCTGATCTGAGTACAACTTGCAATACATTGAAGGAAAGTGCCGATAAACTTGTTCCCAATAACAGAGAATCTTCCATCAAGCAACAAAATGTGGCTTCCACATCTAAGATGGATGACATTGCTAAAGAGATCAATATCAAAGAAAATGGGATGGGAGAATACACTATAGAGCCAGTCTTGTCTCTGACATCTCTCCCAATCTCACCTAAGTCATATGGCCAATCCTTGAAGCAGTCTAAATCAGAACCTAAGGAACCTATGGAAGCATACAAAAGACATTTTGTGGTGGAGCAAGTATCTAAACAAGAATTTGAAGAGGATGAAGCTGTGCTGGCATGGCTATATAAAGAGGATTCTGAATCTAAAATTGTTCAACCTAGTGAATCTATAGCACCTACAGTCCCTTCTAATTCATATGGTCCAGGAAACAAATTGATAGCCAAGATGGGATATTCTGGTCAAGGACCTCTAGGAATTAGGGGAAAGGGTCTTGTGACCCCCATTTCACATATTGGTCGAGCCAAAAAAGATACTGGTGGCATAGGGTTTAAGAAGAAACCCTATCATCTCAAAAGTGGTTGTTCTCATGTCATAGAACAAATTGCACCAGGAGAACCCCTTCTTAAGAAAGAAGAAACAGAACCCTCTGATGATGATTCAGATAGCTCTGAGCTTATCCCCTATGAAAAATTTCCTAAAGAGATCAAAGATCTTCTTGATGATACAGATGATCCTATCAGAAGAATTAATGTAGTAGAAACACAAGAACCTACTGTAGTGCAAGAGATGGTTGTACCACAAGAACCAGCCAATCTCGAAGGCAATCAAACTGATCGAGAAGCAGGGGGTAGTTATTCTGACACTGATTCCCATGAATATGAATTCAAGTCAGAGACTGAGGGTAATCCTTCTTGGGGTATTCATCCTGATTTCACGCACTTTCTAAGATTTCCTAGAGATTCTGAATCAGAAGATGAGTCAAATGATTATGAATGGGGTGCCATTCCAGAAGAAGATGAGCTTATAACAGAGAAATCTATTGATGTTATTCACCAATATGTCTCTCAACCCAATGTAGGTCTAGAGCGAAACAATGAACTTAACGTGTCTGATCCACCTATGGCTGAAGAGGACTCCTATGATGATGTTGAGCCTATTCACGAATTGAACATTCTGAGCTGTAATATCACCTTTGAACTTGAGCGTCAGGTTAGGACCAATGATGACATATCCACATCCGTGAACACCATATCCCAAGCCTTTCCCACTTTGACTATCCAACGCCCTGATCTTATCGACCAAACTTCCACCAACCCAAACCATGGTATGTATACCTTCCCAAATGACTATGCCCTTGCCTGCTACCTCAATGTAGTTGAGCCTATGAGTACTTCCATCAGTGAACCGAGTGTCAGCATGACCGAGTCAGACATCAAATATCTTAGTCAGAAAAACAAGAGTAAAAGGAAAAAGAAAAAGAGTTTTGAGGGTGAAAACCACTTTGTGGCAGTCTCAGAACCGACAAAAGTAAAAAGAAAAGACGTATCTGAAGGTGAAAACCTCTCTGAGGCACCTAAGGATGAGATATTTGATGTCCTTCCAAGTCATTTACAGGATAGATCTCCAGTTCTGATTGAGCCAACTCAATCCATCAATTTGGGTACAACAGAGGAACCACAATTGGTACATGTAGCACAATCTCTATCAGACGAAGAGAAACAAAACTTCACTACCTTCTTATCAGAGAAAAAGATCAACTTTGCATGGAAATATTCAGATATGCCAGGATTGGATCCCAATCTCATTATGCACCATCTATCCATTGCTCCCGGAGTAAAACCAATCAAACAAAAATTGAGAAAGATGCATCCTCATGTTGCACTCTTAGTCAAAGCAGAACTAGAAAAACTCCTAAAAGCTGGATTCATCCATGTCGTAGACTATGCTGAGTGGATTTCCAACATTGTACCTATTTCCAAACCAGATGGTTCAATTAGAGTATGCACGGACTTTAGAGACGTGAACAGAGCATGCCCTAAGGATGATTTTCCACTGCCTAACATTGATATGATAGTGGACATGACTGCGGGCTATGAAATGTATTCCCTTATGGATGGTTTTTCTGGATACAACCAAATCAAAATTGCTCCAGAAGATCAAGAGAAAACAGCTTTCACATGTGCGTGGGGAACTTTCTGTTGGAATGTTATGCCATTCGGACTCAAAAATGCTGGAGCTACATATCAAAGAGCAATGACATCTATTTTTCATGATATGATGCATAGAACAATGGAGGATTACGTAGATGATACCTTGGAAAAATCCATGATTAGAACTGAACATCTAACAGACTTGAGCATGATCCTCGACAGAATGGAAAAATTTAGTCTTCGACTAAATCCTAAAAAGTGTGCTTTTGGAGTCACTTCTGGAAAGCTCCTAGGATACATCGTCTCCAAGAAAGGCATTGAAGTTGATCCAGCTAAGGTCAAGGCTATAATAGAGATGCAACCTCCCACAAATATCAGTCAAATGAGGACGTTGCAAGGCAGAGTTCAATCTATCAGAAGATTCATATCACAGCTAGCGGACATCTCACAGCCTTTTACAAAAACATTACATAAAGGTGTGACCTTTGCATGGAATGAAGAATGCGAGAACAACTTTAAACATATCAAGAAGTATCTATCAAATCCACCTATATTGATGCCTCCTATTCATGGGAAGCCATTAATATTATATGTCTCCGCAACAGATACATCACTGGGGGCATTGCTAGCACAGCATGATGAGAACAAGAAAGAAAGAGCCATCTACTATATCAGCCGAACTTTAGTGGCCTATGAGAAGAACTACTCAATGATAGAGAAGGCCTGTCTCGCTGTGATCTTTGCATCACAGAAATTGAGACACTACATGTTAGCTCATACTACTCATTTGGTAGCTAAAATTGATCCACTGAAATATCTCCTAAGCAAAGCTGCCCTCACAGGTAGACTAGCTAAATGGGTCATGCTCTTGAGCGAATTTGACATTGAATATGTTGAAAGAAAAGCTATCAAAGGACAGGTCATTGCTGATCAATTAGCTAAAGCACCACTGTTTGATGATACACCCATGCAAATGGAATTTCCCGATTCCTCTATCATGCACCTCTCTTCTAGAGCATGGCGATTATTCTTTGATGGCTCCTACACACAGAATGGATCCGGCGCAGGCATATTGTTCATTACTCCTCAAGGATACTCGATACCCAAAGCATTCAGATTAAAGTTTCCTTGCACAAACAATATTGCTGAATATGAGGCACTTCTCAATGGTATGAAAATGGCAATACAGTGGAGAGTTACAGAGATGCACATTCATGGAGACTCACAACTAGTCATCCACCAGGTCAATGATGTGTACCAAACCAAAGATGAAAAGCTCATTCCTTACAAGAGAATGGTCGATGATCTAAAGAAATACTTCATCTCTATCACATTTGAGCAAATACCCAGAATGGAGAATAAGGCTGCTGATGCAATGGCAACATTATCTACTCTTTTACAACAGCCTGAACATGAACTACACTACGAGTTCCTGGTGGAAGCCCTATCCTATCCTGCATATGACTCCCCTGAAACCCGCATGATCTGCACTGTTGTAAGTTATGACTCATCTCGCTACAAAAATTTGTTCTCCTATCTCCACGACCAAATCATCCCTGAGTCCTTTAACCATTTTGAGAAACGAAACCTTAT
The DNA here is from genome assembly GCA_027943335.1 of Chamaecyparis obtusa. Lineage (NCBI taxonomy): Eukaryota > Viridiplantae > Streptophyta > Pinopsida > Cupressales > Cupressaceae > Chamaecyparis > Chamaecyparis obtusa. Next base: position 3,787,023 of record BSBK01001913.1, read on the forward strand.
CCGATCCGCATCCCGATATGTCATCATTGGTAATGATCTGTACAAACGAGGTCTAGATGGTACACTGCTTAGATGTTTAGAATGAGAAGAGTCTCAACGTGCATTAGAGGAAGTCCACAAGGGTAATGTGGGTCACACTCAAACGGGTTAACGTTAGCTCGAAAACTTATTAGGGCTGGGTATTATTGGCCTGAAATGGAAAAAGAAGCTATTAAATTTGCTAAAAACTGTCAACAGTGTCAAGTACATGGCAACTTGATTCATGCTCCAGGGAGAGATCTGATTCCTTTTACTACACAATAGCCTTTTCAACAATGGGCATTTGATCTCATAGGTGCTATCCATCCGCACTCTTCTAATGGACATACCCATATAATCACAGCTACAGATTATTTTACAAAATGGGTAGAAGCAGTTCCTCTAACACAAGCAACGGGGAAACAGATCTCTATGTTCATCCTGAATTACATCATTTGCAGATATGGGATCCCTCACTCTATAATCATAGATAACGGGGGACAATTCAAAAACAAGGACCTAGATGACTTATGTGCCAAGTTCAAAATTACTCAACATTGGTCATCTATCTACTATCCTCAAGGGAACGGACAAGCTGAGGCTTCAAACAAAAATCTCCTGAAGATCTTGCACAGAACAGTGAATAAAACAGGAAGAGACTGGCATCTGATGATCAATCCAGCTCTCTGGGCATACAGAACTAGTATCAGAACGCCTACAGGGGCTACACCTTTCACTTTAGTTTATGGGTCTGAAGCGGTATTGCCTATTGAGGTTGAAATCCCATCACTCAGAATCAAAATGAATGGACTTGTCACTGATGAAGACTACAGAGTGTCGAGGTTACAAGAACTTGAACTACTAGATGAGCGCAGACAAGCAGCGTATGATCATCTTAGAGTGTATCAGAAAAGAATGTCTAGAGGCTACAATAAGAAAGTCAGACATAGAGAATTTCAGGTTGGCGATCTAGTGTTGAGAGAAAATCCTAAAAATCAATCACATCGAGAATGCAAGGGGAAGTTCGAACCCAACTGGCTGGGTCCCTTTGTAATCACTGCTACTTTTGGCTCTGGTGCCTATCAACTCTCAACGACTGAATGAGAACAGCTCCGAGAACCAATCAACGTTCTCCATCTGAAGAAATTCTACGCCTAAGGCATTCAGTGCTTGGTAAATGTCCTGAAAAAAATCTTAAAAATCAGAAAAAGTCCTGAAAAAATGAACATCTTGGTGAAAACCTAGCAATAGGCACCTTGATGATTCACAAAAAAAATCAAAAAATATCAAAAGTACAAAAAAATTGAAAAAATGAAAAATACAAAAAAAAAAAAAAAAAAAAAAGTGCCTTGGTGAAAACCTGGAAACAGGCACCTCGGTAGCAAAAATAGAATCTCTACCAAGATGGTGAAAACTCGGAAAATGGGCACCACTTGTTCCAAAATGCTCCATCTATCAGCACAATCTTGGTCTTTCCCAGCTTTCAGTCTTGCTTTAGTTTGTACATATCTCCCGGTTTGTTCCTGCATTTCCAGTTTTCAATAAGTCAGCCTGTACACCAACCAGCTCAAGCGTTTGCATCCTATCAATGTTCACACTTGGGGGCAATCAATGTCATATCCTATGGTCTCCCATGTATCTTAGAAGTGTCATATCCACTCAGAGTCCTTTGAAACTTCAAGTTGAGTCAGTCAGTCTGTCTCGTCTCCAGAAAGGATTTTGCATCAACAACAATCAAACATCAAAACTCAACTGAAAACAATCTGTGCTTTTCATGCTTTTATCTCCTTGTATGCTTACTGATTCGCATTGAGATTTTTTCATATTGTGTCCCTTCGAGCTCTTCAATGATGTCCTTTACAGGATTTAGAGAGTGATGACTGGGGGCATAATCTTTTCTTTGTCTTCTGCTTGTATGTGAAAATCTAACAGCTTTGGAAATTTTGGATTGAAATGGTGTCCGACTGTAAGAGCCTCTATCTCGAATTGGATGGCCATGCGTACCTCGACCATTGATACCCAAAAAATTCAAGGAAGTTTGATCTAACTATTGTCTTTTTGAGTAAGTTCTTTCTCCTACTGTGGAACGCAATCTTGCCTAAGGATGTGAACGATAAAGGGTCACTACGGGTAATTCACATTGGATTTAGAATGATCTCTTGACTGTTTGATGTGTTTGCAATGCAAGGCGTATTCAGGTCATCACGACGTTTATGTTTTGATGCTTGTACAAATTGCTATATCAAAATGGACATGATATTCAGGTCATCCTGGCATTTGTGCCTTGATGCTTATATTTAATCCAACATTTTGAAAATAAAGTCAATATTCATATATCCATGGTTGTTGTCCAGTGGGTGTTGTATTGATTCTTGCGCATACAAATCGATATTCATATGTCTATGGTTTCATGGCTAGTGGGCATTGTATTGATTTATCCGGTTACCTAAAAGTTCAATGATGATAACAAATCGACACATGATCAGTGACTAGGTCCTAGGTCTTAGGTTGCATTTCATTTTGCATGTCTCATTGCATTTTGCATGTTTACATGATCTCACAATGATTAAACGAACTTCAATGCTTAAATGATTTTTCAAATCGCATCTTCAAGTCTAACAAGAGCTGAATCTCACACGAAGGTTCCTCCAATGAAATAGCAAGTAGAATCCTTTTTCGGGATCAAAATTCAAATCTGAGATCATTCATATTATTAACTACTTGCATATTCGACCTTCAATCATCACAGAAATCTAGTATTCAACTTAACTGATTATCTTACATCACACTATCAAAATTTCAACTTGGTCAACCATGGTCAACTCATGGTCAAACCTAGTCAAACTTGGTCTTTTGGGACCTTCCAACGATGCAGAATGCGTTCTCGGATGTAAATAACCACTTCTCAGATCAATTAACATGCTTCTAAACTATCAACGCTGACTTTTCTTGTCAGATTTCAATTTTCATCCCGAAGGGGGCATGGCATTGCACATCATTCAAAGTCTATAAATCAAATTCTATCGATCAAGTCTATCAATATCTTTCATCAGTGATCAAGACAAACAATCACGTCTAGTTACTGATTCATCAAAAGTCCTCATCACTCGGGGCAAATCTATCATCACTTGGGGCATATCAGATTCATCGATCCATATCAATCTGGTATTCTCTTAATCTTGTAATCTGTATCAGTTTTTGCAACCATCAGATCATAGTGTTATTTCCTTGGTTCTTCGGCAACTAAAGGATTCGGATGTGATACCTGCTAGTTCTGCTAAGACAATCGAGTCTAGAACGGGTCACTCACTTCTTATCAATCCTAAGGTTCAGAATCAAGCATTTTGACACTTTTTCGCAATAATAGGTTCATTTGCTTCTACAGTGAACATTATCTCTGGTCATTCAGGACCTCCTATCTCAATATCTCTCAATCAGTTTCTATCTTGAGATTGGTTTATCTTTCGAATCAGTTTCATATCTCTATCAAACACAGACTTTCTTTGAACCACTGCGCTTCGCACAGTAATTCAAAGAGGGGCAAAATGTAATACCCCAAAAATGGGCTATAAGTTCATTAATCTCCTACATCTTCAATTCGAACAAAATCGACATCAAAGTCCTAACCTAAGGCACATCTAAACATCATCGAATCATAATTGATTATCTTAAATTTTGCATCAGAGAATATTCCTAGTAATATTCTTAATTATCTTAATTATCTTTAATTTAATGATTATTTGGCGATAAATCACATTTATCCTAAAAATTTGATTAATTGAATATTTTCATATTTAATTAATTAGATTTAATATTTGCCACTTAATTATGTAATTAAATTTAATTCTATCTATTATTAATTGTATTATTTAATTTTGACAATAAATCAAAATTCCTATCTTTAATTGATTAAATTCTTATTTAATTAATTAAAGCATGTTGTCATTATTTAATAATATAATTTTTAATAAAAGTTTGAATAAATAGTTAATTAACCCATAAATTAATTATTTATTTTCAAAAATCAGTTGAGTTGAGGATAAATCACTTTATTTATTTATTTAATTCTTAATTATTATGCATATTCAAAAGAAACAGTTAAACTCCAAATCAGAAAATCAATGCAAGTTATTGACTTTTTGGAACTCAACATCCTTTTGGAGTTCAAAAAGCTGATCTAAACTCTAATTTGAGTTAAAAAGCTATTTTTGCATGTTTTTGCATGATTTTGAGAATTAACTATCTTTTATGATCAGATAACTCAAAAATCAAGATGAGTTAATTTGAGTGATTTATGGCTTTTATTCATGCACCTCCAAAGCCCTGGATTTCTATAAATTAAGGCTTTAACTCTTCACAAATCATCTCATATTTTGCACAATCACGCTGGAGAATTGGAATTGAAGAATCAAAGCTCTTGTGAATCGACATCTTTGTGAGATCAATCTTATTTTTGCATTCATAGTTTTCATATCATTGTTAGAATCTTCATTGTTAGATCATTTAGCATTCATTTCATATCAAGTTTTTCATATTAGCATAGATTCATATCAAGTTTTCATTCTTATTGCATAGAAAATATCAAAAATATAGATTAATTGCATTCAATTTCATATCCATCTTTTGCATTCAAATCCTTCATTTAGGTGTCGTCTAGGTCACTGATCTCGATTACAATCTGAGAACATTAATCTCGCACCTATTAGAAGGCAGTAAATCGCTTGGTTAGATAGCTTTCAATTTTGCACGATTTTGATTATAGCTAACCTCTAATGTTTTACTGAGTGTTGTGTCTACAGATCAGGTATAATTTTCACACACACAGTTGCTAGATTAGGAGTCAAAATGTTACTTGCATATGTTGCACACAAAAAGTTCAAAGTTTACCAAATGGACGTTAAATCTTCTTTTCTGAATGGGATACTTGAAGAAGAATTCTACACAGAACAACCTGAAGGGTTCATTGATCCAGAAAACAAAGATATGGTATGTAGATTACATAAAGCTTTATATGGTTTGAAGAAAGCACCAAGAGCCTGGTATGAAAGGTTGCATAACTATTTGCTGAGTATTAGATTTGTTAGAACAAGTGAGAACAATAATCTATACATGAAAGGAAATTCTGATGATACTATCTTGATTGCTGAGATATTTGTGGATGACATAATATTTGGAGGACAAGATAAAATTTGTAAGTCATTTTCTATGAAATGAAAAGTCAATTTTAAATGTCTATGTTTGGAGAGATTAAGTTCTTTCTAGGCTTACAAGTGATTTAGCAGAATGATGGTATATTCATCACATAATCTAAATATATAAAGGAAGTATTGAAGACATTTGTCATGGAAGATGCTAAACCTATGGGAACACCGATGGCTACTAGATGTAAATTGACTAAAGAAGATGGAACTACTGAGGTAAATCAAACACTGTACTGATCCATGATTGGTAAGTTAATGTATGTAGTTCACAGTAGACTTGATATAGCACATGTTGTTAGAATAGTTGCTAGATTTATTGCAAACCCTAGAGAGTTACACATGATTACTACAAAGATAATCTTAAGATACCTAAAGAAAATTGAATATTATGGACTGTGGTATCCTAAGAAAGGAAAGTTTGAACTGAAGGTATACACCAATACTAATTGGGCTGGAAATGTGGATGATAGAAAGAGTACCACCGGAGGAGCATTCTTCTTTGGTGAAAGACTTGTTACATGGACAAGTAAGAAACAAGCTTGTATTTCTTAGTCTACAGTTGAAGTAGAGTATGTTGTTGCTGCTACTAACTATTCAAATATTGCATATATCAAGCAAGTGTTAGAAGGTATGAATGAGGTAATCACTGAGCCAATGATTATATATTGTGATAACAATAGTGCTATTAATATTTCAAAGAATCTGGTGATGCATTCTAAAACAAAGCATATATCAATTAAGTATAACTACTTAAGGGAATAAGTATAGGAGAAGCAAGTGAAGCTAGAATTTGTTACATCAAAAGAACAACTTGCTAAAATATTTACAAAGCCTCTACCAAAGGATACATATGAATACTTGAGGACTAGACTTGGGGTTTTTCCTTTGTCTACTGGTCACTAAGGTGATTTGGAGGTTGCATCAACCTAATCTTATCAGAAGATCATACATGTTGATGCAATAGAGTTCACACTTTGGACTTCTATCTAAGGTTGTGAAAGGTTGAAGTACTAGAATAGATTTGCATAACAGTATACCAAGATATAGAGAATGCACCAAAAAACAAAGAGTTACATGGCTACTACAGAGCTGTATGTTTTTATTGCTCTTTGGCATTGCAATCAAAGGGAGAGAGATCAATATGAAGAATATGCAGCCAAAGACAAAAGGAGAGATACAGAAAAGGGAGAGTATTGAAGATAAGTTACTAAGAACAGAAGAAAACCTACGAGCTGAAAAGATCATATCTACAGAACTTAGTCTGCACTTGCAAATACTTTTATGTAACATAGTGATTAAACATATTAAGCTAGGGAGAGCTTGTATTGAGTTACAAAATTTGTTGATAGAGTTGTAGAATACATGTTTGGTATGTGTATGGCATATTTCATATTGCTTGTGTTGCCATCAATGCCAAAGGGAGAGATTGATGAACTACAACTGATTTGAATACATTGTATAACTTGAAGATCTGTGATTTAAGATCACTAAGTTGTTGATTAGATATGTAAGATGATTAAATCAGTAATATGTTGTCATTGATGTCAACTAGTTTTGACAGTACTTATCTTGTAAGTTACTATACCCAAACATCTGTAGAAGAAGAAGTAAAGAGATGAAGAACAAATATATCTACATGAGGAAGATGGATATGATAGATAAGGATAAGGAACACATTGGATAACTAATGGTTGAGTCTATGACCTTATGTTATTGACTTCATTATGTTGCATTCATCTATGATGAAGGATAAGAGAAAAATGCACAAAGCAATGTTGTTAGTTAAAGAACCATTTCAGTATACACCGACGCAGTGTAGTGTATACTGAGCATAGTATAAACTAAGCTTGTGTTCACTGACACATTTCTTTGTTAATCGAGTAGAAGAAAAGAACTAAATGACTAGTTTAGCCGATGGAAGTTAATGGGCTGTAAAGTACCTCAAAATTAGAGATGAAGATAATTTTTGTTACAAAGATCAATAGCTAACATAATTCAAAGAAGATCTAAGGGATTGAAACAAAACATGTTACTGACACATCAGCCGAGGAAGGTTTAAGTGGAAAAATCAACAAAGGAGATTAAGAGGCAAAATCTAATGGATGGAATTAAAATGGTTTACTTGTCTATTTAAGAGAATATGATTTCATGATGAAATCATGCCGGAAGAAGGAGACTGTAGATATATCATGTGAACAAGCTTCATGCATGCCTGATCATACTGGTTAAGGAGAACTGAACTGCAAAGATTACCGAGTGTCAAAAAGCTATTACTGAGCAACAGTAAGTTACTGAATATTGATTGAAATAGAATTGATATATTGATCAAAGGATTTGAATGAGCTTAACATAGATCTGATAATCTACAATTGAATTTGTGTTGTGATCAGATCAACTACTGTTACATTTTAACCATTGTAAACAGATAAATCTCTTAATAGAGTGGACTAGAAAGTCTTGTAATGTCATTCATAGAGTGTACATTTGTTATCTTGTCAACCCCATAGTCAATACTGGTTGGACAATAACGGTTGGTCTAAAATCCTCTAACAAGGCCACACCTCAGAGTGTGTTTGTAAACTTTAATAGGGTTGGGTCTTCACCGACCTCACTTTAGAAGAGTGAACAATTTTTGGGTTGTCGGTCCCAGGTGGTTTTTCCCTTCATAGGGTTTCCACGTTAAATCTCTTGTGTTATGTGTTGATTGTGATGATTGTTTATTGTCATACTTTACATGTTGCATATTGGATTTGATCGGTAATCACTATATGTTATTAACTGGTAATCGGTAAAAGCACAGACATAATACTATTTTATTTTACCAAGCTGCAAAAGTTTTAGTAAATTGTTTTTGGATATACATTTTAGGATTGGGACTATGGATAACTGATTCACCCTCCTCTCAGTTATTCTAACAATAAATATTTACTTTAATTCATGTTAAGGTTCCCACCACAGGAACTACCCTATTATCCATTGCATAGAATCTTCCACTAGAAGTGTCAAATTGAAGTCCCAACTCTTTCATAACATGATATGGCATCACAGTAGCTACAGCACCAGAATCTATCATGCAACTTTTTAACAAGAATTTATTTACTATTAGAGTAACATAAAATTAATTAATTAACGATGGTTCTTGAGTAACCACATTCCCAACATAGTAGAATTTTCTTGGCTTGTCTCTAAAACTTTCACTAGTTTCTCCTTTTCAGGCATAATAGGAGCATCTCCTTGTTCATTTATTAAGGTCAAGGCTGCTTCATTATGTTCCTTTATTTTCAGCATTTCTAACAATGGGATTGAGACCTTCATTTGAGATAGAATGTATCATATTAAAGTTTGGGGGTACATAAAGAATATCAGAGTAGTCCTTACCCTTATTAGATTTTTTCTCTTATCTGTTGTAACTTATTCATTCCTTTTGATTTCTTGAACAAGAATTGGCTCTTCTTTTTTATCATCACCACCCTTACCTTTGATTTTATTCACCTTTGGGGAAGCTTTACTTTAGGGATCTTCTTTCACAAAGATCGATCTCAATACTCCTTGATCATGGTCCACTCTTATGTTCCTCAAGTTATATGAAGATATGGCTTGATTAATGGAAGCAACAGTGAGACTTCTAATTTCTTCCTCACTTGTCTTCCTCCAATGAGCATCACCCTGCTCTGACTTGTGAATATTGCTTTCAGATTCTTCCTCTTGATCAGAATGAGTGAAAAATTATTGTTCAAACCTCATAAAATTTCTTCTTCTATAATCTACATCAATAAATGTTCCTTCATCTTCTGAAGATAAAGGTTCTTTTTCTATCACAGTTGTGAGCATATTAACTGTAGGCTTTTCAAATCCTTCACCATCTCCTACACTTTTATCATCTGCTTCTTCTTCCAAAGCTTGGGCCACAACACACTGATAGGATGAATGAGGCATATTACAAGCCACACACCATGGAGTATTTTCTACATTGTGTGTTGTATTCTTCTTCAAAGGGTCTAATGTATCTCTTCCCTTTTGATTTTCATGAGTATCAAAGACAGGCTTCTCATCCTTCCAATTTGTCTTATAAGGTTGATCACGTAACCTAGGGAATCTCTCCCACCTCTGATATTGTGGTCTATTTTCCTAAAATCCTCTCTCACCCTTTTCAATCATGGCTGAGAGATCTTTGACAATATTTACCAACTTATCAACCTTATCTTCCTCTCTAGCTGGCTTACCAAAGTGTCATTTGGTCTCTTTCCAAAGCCTTCTATGAGGCCTCACTCTGACCCATCATAGCTCAGCTGATACACTTATTTTGATACATTATGATTTGATATTTTGGTACTTTATATTTGATGGACTAGACATTATTAGTATTATTTATGTCATGTAATGATTACTTCAGTATACTTTATTGATGGTGTTTATGGTGTTTTGGGTATACCCATGCATTATGATGATTATTTCTGAATTTTAATTCAAATGGAGGAATATGTTATGTTATTTTATTTATGCAATTAATTGTGGTTATTAGGTGCAGAAATGGGAAAAGGTTATTAAATGAAAATGTAGAATGTTTTGTTTATTAATTATGTAATTTGATATATATATATATATATATATATATATATATATATATATATATACATGTGATTTTATTGAGCTACTGATGTTCAATTTAGTGTGCTGGAAAATTACCATGGATATTATCAAAGAATTAGTAACCAACCATATGTGAAAATTGTAAAGCCAAGGTTGAATCTAATGAAGAGATTTGAACCTCATTGTTAAGTGATTTAATTCATGATCATAAATTATATGTATGTATTAGGTGTTTTCACTATGTAATTAGTGACATGTCAATGTTGTATTATGTTATTTTATAATGTCACTTGACACTTGTTATGTGTTAATGTAATGACATGTCTACTAAGGTTAGAAATGTAACCCTAAGCCTAACCGACTTATTAGGAACCTAATTAAACCCCCTTTGTTTGGAGATACTTGTAAAGTCCCACCAATTAGATTATTTAAATTTATTTTTTTGTCTAATCACTTCCAGAGGCCAAAAAGTGATCCTAAGGACCAATTTTAGAACAATCCTAGTACCTTAGTGATAGGAGTATGGGTTAGGAACATTTATAACACTTTTAGAACCCCTAGTGACCTTAGTGACCATCTTAATAACCCATTTCTCACATGTTATGAAAATTGAGTGAGTCTTGACTTTTTACCCAAACCCACACTCCTTTCCAATCTTGGATTTATATTAGGAGACAAGGAAAATCCATAGGACTTAGGGGTCAATTCTAAATTTAATTTTGGTAGGTGGGTAGGATTTGGAGGCTTTTTAGAGGCCCTTTGTAGAGTTAGTGGGTGTTCACCCACTCTCTACTTTTAGAGACATTAGGGTTTTGGATTGAAGGAAGCAAAAAGGGATTTGGCTCTTCTCAAGAATCATTTTACCATAGCACTTGTGATGGTTGGTCTCCACCATTGCTCTGAAATTTTCTTTTTTTTTGTTGCAAATAGATTTGTATGTATTTCATTCTCTTGCATATTTGATCAATATATTTTGTGTTGTTGTGATGTAAGGGAATGGGAGTTTGGGTTTGATTTCATGCTTATTGTGTTTATCCTTGTTTTAATGAGGGAGTTTTGTGAAGGGTGTAATGTCATTACTCACTCTTGGATAGGGAATAAGTGCCCAAGTATGGGGGAAGGGGTTAGTTGGACTCCATGAAAGTGTATATTCTCTTCTCATTGATCTTGATTTGGGGGAGATAAGGAGAAGAATGTATGGAAAAATGTATGTGAATTCTAGCCTTTGAAAGGCATGGTTATTGTATGTATTCATTTGGGAATATCCTACATGGAAGTCCACCTTCACCCCTTATTATGGGTTCAAGGTGAATCACAAATCAACATCTTGATCATTTAAGACAGATATTATAGAGATGTAGAGAATTTGGAATATCTTTAAATCCTAAGAAATCTATGTTTGCAGTTCATGAAGGGAAACTCCTAGGATACCAAGTGTCTAAGGAAGGAACCACAATAGATCCTGAGAGAATTCATGCAATTCTTGATCTTTCATTGCCTAAACATAAGAAAGGATTGCAGAGTTTTATTGGGAGAATTAACTTTGTAAGGAGGTTTATTCCTGATATTGCAAATTTGCTAAAACCACTCACTACAATGCTTAAAAAGGATATTCCTTTCAGTTGGACTAATGAAGGAAAGAAGAATTTTGATTTGATAAAACAAGCTTTGTCTTTAGCCCCTACTCTTGTTAATCCTATTTTTACTAAAGACTTCATTTTATATGCTTATGGTGGTTCTGACACAATTTTTGCTATGCTGGTTCAAAAGAATGACCAAAAATAGGAGCAACCAATTGCATTTTTCAACAAAGGTATGGATGATTATGAAAGAAGGTACACTTTTATTGAAAAACATGTACTTGCTATTATTAAAGCTTTGAAGAAGTTTAAGCATCTAATTGCTAGAAATAAAGTCCACTTAATGGTTGCTCATCCTAGCATTAAGGAGTTTTTGCTAAACAAGGATATTAATGAGAAAAGAGTTGGTTGGATAACAAAGGTTATGGAGTATGATGTGCAGATTCATGTAACTAAGTTGGTTAGAGGTAAAGGTCTTTGTGCACAAATGGAAGAAGAAGAAGAATAGATTGAGGCATCTAAAGAATCTAAAAATTCACAAAGTGAAATGATATTGTTTAATGATCCTATTAATTGGTTGTCAGATATGACCAAATTTTTACAAACTGGACGATGCCCAAATAATCTTGATAAGGCAAAAAGGAGGTACTACAGGTTACAATCTATTCCCTATGTTCTTATTGATGGTATTCTATATAGAAAAGATTATTCTGGGATGTTTCTTAAATGTATTGATTCACTAGATCAAAGTAGAATACTATCTAAATTTCATGGATCTTGTGGAGGATATTTGAGTCCTAAGACTACAACTTGGAAAATACTAAGGGTAGGCTATTATTGGCTTGATTTATTTAAGGATGCTCATGTATGGGCTAGAAAATGTCAGAAATGTGCACTTTTTGCAGGAAAACAAAGGCTGGCGGTACTACCATTAAAACCAATTGTGGTTGATCAGCCATTTGCTAAGTGGGGAATGGACTTTATTGGTCCTATAAATCCTAATTCTAGTGCAGGTCATAAATGGATTCTAACTGCTACTGATTATTTTACAAGTTGGACTGAGGCTATTGCACTAAAGGAGGCTTCTGGACTTGTTGTGTTAAAATTCTATGAAGACATTACAACCAGGTTTGGAGTTCCTCAATCAATTATTTCTGACAATGCTATAGCTTTTATTGGTTTAGCTATCATAGAATGGGCTGTAAAGAATGGGATTTATTTAAATACCTCTTCAAACTATTATCCTTAGGGTAATGGTCTTGCAGAATCTACAAACAAAAATCTAATCAGAATTATCAAAAAGACTCTACAGGAAAATAAGAGGGATTGGCATTCCAAATTGAAGGCAGCCTTGTGGCTGGATAGGATTACACCTAAACAGGTAATTGGGAATTCCCCTTATGTCCTAGTTTATGGTAAAGAGGCCAGATTGCCAGTTTCTACTGAATTTCTAGCCTTACAGCTAGTTGATCAGATGTTATTGTTTGGAGAAGAAGATCCCCTTAAACTAAGGTATGTTGATTTGTTACAGCTCAAAGAGGAAAGGAGAAAAGCATTGGATACAATGGAACTTATGCAAGCACAAACTAAGAGATCTTTTGATAAGAAAGCTAAGTTCAGAGAATTTAAAGAGGGAGATCTAGTACTCAAGTGGGATGTGCTAAAGAGCAGGCTAGGGCAACATGATAAATTTGATAATTTTTGGTCAGGCCCTTTTGTTATAATAGCCTGTAAGGATAATAATGCTTTTCAGTTGTCCACAACTGAAGGGGAAGAATTGTAGATTCTAGTTAATGGAATACACCTCAAGCTTTGCTTTGAGGGTTAGGTTTGTTTCAATTTTTTAGAATTCAATAAGTGTTGTCCAAGCACTAGGTTTCTAGGTTGCATTAAGTCTAGTTTAGATGCATTTTCATTTTCAATAAAGGTTGCATTCTTGGTTCAGTTTTCCTAAACTTTGTTGCCCTATGATAAGCCTGTGGGTCATGTCTAGCAAGAAAACATCCAGCAGAAGTCGCCAAAATTGTTACTCAAAAATACATCAAACAATACAATAAGCATAAGTAGGAAAAGGTTGCATTTGTTTGTCTAATTAACACTACCTTGTAGGTTTTGTTAGTTTACATGTCATTATTGCATTCATTCTAGATGTCATTATTGTACTCTAAGTATTGATCAAGCATCACAAAATTCAAAATTTATCAATGATCATTACATTGTGCATTCATGTTGAATGTAGTATACAAATGTCCTTTCTTGTCTCATATTTCAATTCAATATTTAGAGTACATTGTAGAATTGAAAATAAAGATTGAAGTATGGAATAGGGGTCCCATGTATTGCCTTGTCTTGTCTTTGAGTCAATTGGTTGTCTGCTAGGTCTCTGCATTTAGGTCTTCATTTGCATTCAAGTCTCCATCTGCATCTAAGTCTTCTAGGTTTTCATCTGCATTGAAAAGAGAAAAAATGATTAGATCCTCATGGATCTAAGCAATACATGTGATCAAATAACATACTATAGCAATCAAGTTTTCAATACTGCATCAATCTAGAAAATTAAATGAAATAAGGAAATGTACACTGACACTCACTGCAAGGTAGTATTAAAGGGACTTGTTTCATACATGAAACCTTTTACTACTAATGATCATTGTGTTGTATGTTGTCCTTTTTATTAACTAGGTATCTGAATTAAAGGGACTTAGTATGTTTCCAAACTGAGAAACCTTTTTCAGATAATGTATTTCATGCCATGATGTTTTTTGAAAACTTAACAAATTATCTTGCAGATAGCAGCTAACTAGTGCTCATATTCAGTTATTACCAAAGATACAAATCAAGCTGGTTTCTCAAAGAAAGTTCAACAAAGAATGCTATAATGATTACCAACTTTCCAGTTTAAGATACAAAAGATGTTGCATAAATACTGGTACAAATATGTCCTTACTATCATTTTTCAAATCATAAACATATTTGTTGCTGAATACATAAGAGTGCTTCAAGTTATAAAATCATAAAATGTTTATAGTTTGTTTTTATTAAGTGTCACGAACCTGTGTTTGAACCTCATTAGTTAAACATTCTAATGTTTTTGGATTTCATGAGCTCATGCTCAAACTTCATTAACAATAAATAAACATTTTCATCTTGTTGTACTTATCATATTAAGGTACAGATTCAGTATCAATGTGAATTATTTACAGTGGACAAAGTTGCAGAATGCAAAGCTGAACATAAATGAAAAGCATGTATAAACTGGAATAGAGTATGTGTAATAAGCAGAGAGTTCATCAATTCATCATGTTTATAGCTATTGATTACACAAAGAATTATTCATATCAGCAAAAGAGAGTCAAATAATCTAAATGCTCTATGTTATTAACAGAATATGCTGAGGATTGATAAAGATGCAATTGATAATAATTCAAGGTTTCATTAATATGATGTCAATCTCAAAAAATTAACCACAAGCTACTTACTGGTATTCTAGTTATCAAGGTGTAAAGAGGTTAATCTCTTTTAAGAAACTGTTGAGCCTGTTACTATTTATGATAGTTATGAACTTCATCAAATGCTTCAAGTGTGTTACAGTTACTACTGTGGTGAAAAAGTTCAAGTTCATAATTTTTGAACCCACATGGAAAAAAGTGATCGAATGATTGACTATTACTAATAATGTAATTAACATTATTAGTAACAGTCAAACAATCAAGATAGACATCACTGATGTCAAATATTAGCCATAGTATACACTAACAGCGAGCTCAAGGAATGCTCGATAGAGAATACCAAATGGAGAGAAATCAAAGTATGATAAGCAAGCTTGCGGGTAGACAGAGAATATCAAGAAGCAATAGTGACTGCTGATAAATCAAAGCCTCAGTCTAATGCTCAATAGTGAGTATCAAACAGTGAAACAACATTTCAAACCGTGGGTGGTGAGTCATAAGTAGAATGATAATGGTGAGCTCGCAACATATCAACAGTCACAAATGATGGTGATCCCATGGCATGGTGAGTATAAACCCAACTCATGACACAGTCATAGCTTGGTATGATAAAAGTAATAGTCTCGGCATGATAAACCCAGCATGGTGAACTCTTGGAATGGTCATAGAGAACAATGAGCTCGCAGTAGGAGAACAGTCACTACATGGTGAGATATCAACAATAAAGCATAAAAATGACATGTGAACTTTAGCAAGTTTGAGTTCATGAACACTTCAAACCCACATGCACAAGATAACAAAAGAACTAACAATAGAATAAAATGGAAGAAAGAGCAACAGTATTGCATAGAGCTACAAACAGAGAATAACCCATATGCTACGCAAGAAAAATAGTGAAGTCGGCATCAACACAAGAAAATGATAGATAGAAGGAAGGTAACAAAGAGATAACCTTCAGTAAAGTAGAGATGCAAAGCAAAGGGATGTAACCATGAGTTAACTATTGAGAGAAAAGAGGAACTATAACTTGTTAAACTATAAACTATGAAAAGCAGTATAAGAGAACAAGTAGTTAAACAAGCAGAAGAAGTTCATGCGTATTTCAAAGATAAATAGGGAGTTCAAATAATGAACTTACAGTTTGATGCCCAGTTTCCTGTGTAAATTCAAACTCAAATATGTAAACATCAATTATCTCAAGTACAAGAGAGGGTTTCTCCAACAGCAAAGTCAAGCTTCTCCATGGTAATGCCGAGCTTTCTCAGCAAGTTTTCAAGCCTTCTCCAACATGTTAGGGTTTTTTCCAAAATTTTCTATGAATATCAGATTAATACAAATGCCGAAATCAAATGGAGATAATGAAATTTGGAGTTTGCTAAGCTACAAGAACCATTAATGTCTGTGCAGCTATCAAATACAGCAAGAGCTTTGAAAACTAAAACATGCCACCTGTTACTCTCATCGATACATGCATTGCAAGTGGATTGAGAGTCATGTCAACCTCTTCACTTTGCAATATTTTTCACTTAGATTTTTATCTAGGTTATCAAATAAGAGTTAGGGTATAGGGGTAGTGTTTAGTATTAAGTTTTATATTTAATATTAATTTCTTATTTAAATTTTGGCATGTTTTATTTGTAAAAGGATTTATTCCTTATATTTTTTAGGCCAAAATTTAGGAAGAGATGCATGTTTTGGAGAACTCATTGTAATAGCATGTTCTTTGGCACATTTTTAGGCTAGGATAGTGGAGTTTGATTTTCGAATTGGAGGCTAGAGTTGATTATAAAATTGATTTTTGAGAATCAATGAAGGTTTGCAGATTTTGGAGAGAGGGCATTTTAGTGAACATATCATTCCTAGATGCTTCAAAGGCCATTTTTCTAATCATCTTGTCAGATTTTTGAAGAAATGAACTAGATTCTTTGACTCCCATTGTGTGTACTTATTTTTCACTATCGAATCATGTTTCATCTTTTCTAGCAAGTGTTAAAATTGGTTATTATCTGAAAGAAGTGAATGAAATTCTGTTCCTTCTCAAGAAAATTAGCTATCCCTAGGCCTTGCATGAGAAATGTATGTTGTTAATTCTCCAAGCTATTTGTGGTAGAATCCTGATAGCATGCGTTTATTAACCTATATGTTGAACAGAGAATCAAATTGTTAAAAGTATTCATTTTTAAGTCAGGATTGAAATTCATCTTTTTTGAGAAGTCTGAATTATTCATTGGTGTATCACCCTAATCTTTTTAGTTTAGTATTCTTTTCCCTTTTCCCAATAGTTTGCAGATCAGGAAAGTGATATTCCATATTTTATAGGAACCGGCCTAGAATCTGGAGATTCCTCTTCATTCATAGTCTACCCATAGCTAGGAGAGGTTTCCATTGTTGGGATAGAATTTTTGTTAGCCTTAATGCCTGATGTAAGGTAACAATTCTAAGCCTAAACAGTTAGTTTTATGTGTTTTTTGTAGATTTTGGATAGACCTTATGATGGAGCCATTTTGGATTTGGAGTATGGAAGGTGTTCTTGATGTCATTGTGTTGGAGACCTCTCCATTATATTATCACATATTATATTGTGCTTTCATATTGAAGATGAGTTTTGTAATGGAATGGATCAAGTGTTGTAGACTCCAATATTGTTAATAGAAATGTAATTATTTTGTGAAAATGAGAAAGTTATGTTTTCAAGTTTTTATTGGATTGCAAATTATATCTTGTCTTCAAATGTATTGCTTTGCAATATTTCAAGTTGAATATTCTCTATTTCCTTCTTTGAAAATTTGGTTTATAAACATTCTGATCAAAAGTTCATGTTATAAGTTTGAGGAATGAATTATCTAAGTTATAGTTGCAAGTAATCATCCTTAGGAACATGAATTTTAATACAATGATTAAAAATTATACATTAAATTCAATTGTGCACCTTGAATCTTATTTAAGAAAATCATGATAGCAATGGATTATTGACCAAATTGTAAAACTAAGTAACTGACTACCTATTATCAATACTTATGTAAATAATCTACTCAATAGAATGCATAAACAATAATTCATGATACATCTATTTAACTCCAAAAATGAAATACATTGTTAAGGAGGAAGAGAAAATAAAAATACAACTTCATGTTATGAGAGAGCCGAAATAACTCTTTGGAAAATGTATGGGAAGGAATTTTAATTCCCATTTGTGATAGAGAATATTCTTCCTATTATCCCCTCACTAAGAATGTGGTTAGAATACTAAACCCCTCTTATTAACCATTGTTAGTGCAAACCCAATTGCTAATTAATGGGAAAGGCATAACTATGCAATGAAGGGACATCTTGCGGGTCCCACACTAACACAAGGGAGGATGTAGAGAGGGGCCAAAGGTACACCCTAACTAGATCCACCTTGTAGAACAACATGCGGATGCAACAACACAATAAATGAGAGAGAGAATGCAGATATCTTTCATATATTAACTTCAATTGATTCATACATGCTGGGTTGTAGGGCCTTCCTAGTTTAGGATAGATATTACAATCAAGTACAAAAGTCCTCCAACATGCAAGGATACATCTTTAATGTCTAATCTTCTACCTTCTATATTCTATCTTTGATGTCCTAAATCTACTCCCAAAAATACAATCAAAGATTACAATATATACAAGAGGCTACCGAACAATTCGGCCTTCAGATCCACCATCAATGGAAGTGATGACCAGATCTAGATCCACACACTTCCCAATGATATATACCAACATCAAATCCATGACCAAAATTAATTGCAAGAGTCAGCCTCAACAAAAATCTAAAATAAACAACTCGGTAAGCAAGGATAACTGAGCACCAGACAAGCATCACCGAGCACCAGGGAAATTCACTGAGTGCTAGAGAGATAACTGATCAACACTGGTAAATAAATGAAACTAAACAACACCAAACCAACTCGGTCAAAGCAGGAACCGAGCATCACAAAAAACTTCAAACATATTTTTGGTGACACAAGATTGCCAAGGACCTGAGATGCTCCTGCATCAGACACCTGGGGTTATTTGAGAATGATTCTTCGAATCATGAAATAGGTATGATTTGAGCTACATCCAACTTAGAATGTGAAATCCATGAACTATCTTCAATTGGTCTATTGTTCCACTTTACCAGATATTCCATATATTGTTTACCTCTTGTACTTCTGCCAATTCTTTGTTTTAAAATCTGCTCAACATTTTCCATTTGCTTCTTATGATAATCATTTGGTACTTTCATTTCTTCATCAAGTTCATAATACTCATATAAATCAGTAATGTTGAAAATAGGTGATATATCCATGTCATCAAGTAACTCAATCTCATATGCATTTCCACTGTAAATTTCTTCAAAATCTTACAAGGACCAAACTTCTTCATTTTTAGCTTCCCATATGTTCCAACAGGAAATATGCCTTTCTTTAAATGAACCATTACTTCATTACCAACTACAAAATTCTTGTCTTCTTAATCTATCAAGTCTATCTTTGTATTTCTGATTACTTTTCTCCAACTTATATTTCACATCTTCATGCAATGTCTTCATGTACTCAGAAAATTTTACTCCTTCAGCACTTCTCTTTCTTTCATCAACAATGTCTCTCAAATCTGATATACCTCTTAGTTGTATGCCATTTATAATCTCAAAAGGTGACTTTCCAGTACTCCTATTCATTGAATTATTATATGCAAACTCTACTTGTGCCAACACAAAATCCCAATAACTCAGTGTGTCTCCAACTAAACATCTCAAAAGATTTCCCAAACTTCTATTCACAACTTATGTCTGTCCATTGGTCTATGGGTGAAATGTAGAACTATATTTCAATTCAGTTCCAAACTTTCTCCAAAGGGTTTTCCAAAAGTGTCCAACAAATTTATTGTCTCGATCAAAGATAATATTCCTCTGTAATCCATGCACTCTGACAATTTCCTTAAAGAAAAGATCTGCTATATGTACTGCATCTGATGTCTTTCTATAGGGTATAAAATGTGCCATCTTAGAAAATCTATCTACAACAACAAATATAGAATCATTACCTCTTATTATCTTTAGTAAGCCCTTTAACAAAATCCATATTGATATCAATCCAAGGTTTATCAGGAATAGAAATTGGTGTATACAATCCAGTATTCTGACTTACTCCTTTTGCAACTTGACAAATTCCACAACTGTTCACAAATTTTTGAACATCTTTATACAACTATGGCCAAAATTATTTCTCCTTAAGAAAATTCAATGTCTTATCAACACCAAAATGTCCAGCCAAACCACTACTATGTTTCTCCTTTTTCAAATTAGTTCTCATTGATCCTCTCGGTACACACAATTGAATACCTTTAAACAACATACCTCCTTGAATAAAATATTCTTCCCATTTAGTAATCGGTTGATCTTGAATAGGTGCTCTGCACTTTCTCCATGGCTCAAAAAAATAGGATCAAATTCATAAGAATCTCTCATGTCATCAAAACCAAGAAATTCAATTCTCATCTCAGTCATTAAAGATCTTCATCTACTTAATGCATATGCAACTCACTTAGTGACTCCACTCTTATGCTTTATCACAAATGTATAACTCTACAAATACTCAACCCATTTCATATGTCTCTGATTCAACTTATTCTAACCTAAATATTGTAAAGCTTTATGACCAGTATACAACAAAAATTCACTCGGTATCAAATAATGTCTCCATTTCTTTAGGGCTTGAACAATAGCATAGAATTCTTGATCATACATAGAGTATTTCCTATTATCATCATTCAACTTTTCACTAAAGAAAGAAATGGGTTTACCTTCTTGACTCAATACAGCTCCTATTGCACTTCCACTTGCATCACATTCCACTTGAAATGCCTTATTGAAATTAGGCAATGCAAAAATGGGAAATTCAACAACCTTCTTCTTCAGAGTCTCAAATTTTATTAGCTCCATGTGTCCACTTGAATTCTCTTTTATCTCCTCTCATAGTCTCAGTCATTGCATTACAAATTGAGTTGAAATTCCTAATGAACTTTTGATAAAAACTTGCCAAGCCATGAAATGATCTTACCTCACTAGCACTCTCAAGTGTAGGCCAATTCAAAATAGCTTCAACCTTTTCAAGATCCATCTTCAAATTATCAGGTGAAATCACAAATCCCAAATACACAATCTCCTCTTTCATGAATGAACACTTTTTCAAATTTATCAGCAACTTTTCTTCTTTCAACCTCTGCAATACTTGTTTAACATGCAACAAATGTTCTTCTTTGATTTTACTAAATATCATAATATCATCTAGGTATACAATCACAAATTTACCCAAGAATTTAATTAAAACTTCATTCATCAATCTCATAAAAGTACTTGATGCATTAGTTAAACCAAAAGGCATAACCAACCACTCATAAAAACCTTCTTTTGTCTTGAAAGAAGTCTTCTACTCATCACCTTCTCTAATTTTGATCTAATGATGCCCACTTTTCAAATCAATTTTGGTAAAATACTTTTCTCTAGTCAAAATATCCATTATATCATCCATTCTTGGTATAGGAAACCTATATTTCACTGTTATCTTGTTAATTTCTCTGGAATCAGTACACATTTTCCATTCTCCATTCTTCTTAGGTGCCAATATAGAAGGTACTACACAAGGACTCAAACTTTCTCTGATCAAACCTTTCTGCAATAATTCTTGAATCTATCAATTTAATTTCATATTCTCGGTAGGTGTCAACCAAATTTGGTGCCTTATTTGGTAAACTAGCTTTATGGATTAGATCCATACAATGATTAATGCTTCTCTTTGGTGGAAAACCATCAGGTACATTATTAAAAATGATTTCACTATACTCGGTGAGTAACTTATCAATCTCCTCAAGGACACTATCCTCTATTTTCTTACTCTGTTTGTTAGGAATCACAACAAAACATACATCATTCTTCTTCAAATCCTTAACAAAATTTATTCCTTCCATCAGAAAAACTTTCATAGATGTGAAAACATTACTAATAGGATCTTCAATAAAATGTAACAAGATTTTTTTTCTTCCATTAGCCCAAATAGTATATTTATGTAATCTCCCATCATATATAGCATGTCTATCATATTGACAAGGTCTACCCAAAAAAATATGACAACAATCCATGGGCATGATATCACATAACACCTTATCATAGTACTTCCCAATTTTCAAATTCACATAACATTGTTCACTTACCAAGAGTGTATGCTCATCTTTGATCCATGAAATCTGATAGGACTTCAGATGTTCTAACCTTTGCAACTACAAATTTGTAACCATTTCCTCATATGAAAAATTCTCTGAGCTACCACTGTCAATAATAACTTTCCAAACTTCATCAGAAACCCTACATCTGGTCTTGAAAAAACTTTGCCTTACCAGATCTTCCTTACTTATTTCACTCCAAAGTTCTCTCCTTACCATCAAGTTATTTTCCTTCTCAGGTTCATTTGGTGACTCTTCTTGCACCAAATCATTTCTACTATTATTTACCTTCTTACTTTCATGTGTACACTCAAATGATCTATGTCCTTGTTCTCCACAATTGTAACAAGTTCCTCAAAAACCACCTCTATTATAACCACCTCAATAGTTATTGCCTCTGCCTCCAGATGAACTTTCACCTTTCCACTCGGTCTTTCCTTTCTCCAGATTTATCTTTTCCAGTTCAGATCTATTATTTTCACCATGAGATCTACCTCTTCCTCTAGGGAATCTACCACCTCTACCTCTTTGTCTTTGCTCATGTCTCTTGTTCAATTTCTCCTCAGCTTTCAATTCAAATTGATAAACTTCTTCAATGTTCTCCAATTTGACCAAACTGATTTCTTCTTGGATGGAAACTCTCAAACCATTTAGGTATCTAGAAATTCTTTCCACATCATCTTCATCATGTCTAGATCTGATATCTAATCTATAAAATTCCTCAATATATTCCTTTACCAAGCTATCTTTCTATCTCAAACTTTGCATTTGCCTAATTAGGTTAATCTGATAATCACAAGGTAAGAACTTTCCTTTCAATTTATTCACAATTTTATTCCATACCTTGATTTTATCTTTGCCTTTCCTCTTTCTATCCAACTGTAGATGTTCCCACCATAAGGATACATGACTTTTCAACTTTGTGCTTGCAATTTTCACCTTCTTTTCCTCAGGTACATTTTCATACTCAAAATGCTTTTCCATCTCGGTGAGCTAGTCACCAATTCATCAAAATCCAATTTTCCACTATACTCAGGAGGATTAAAGTGTGGTGTAGACTTTAGATTTGTCAAAGCTTTCAACAATATTTCCTCACCTTGATCCATCATAGGTGTAGGTTCTACATCACCTTGTTCCTCTTCAATTTCATCATCACTAACATCTTAAAGATGTCTTCCTCTTCTCTAGGTTGTTTCAATAGCTTATAATCTAGAATCAAGTTGTCTCAACATGTTTGCTAATCCTGGATCTGCATCTTGCCTCCCACAAACCATCTTGAAACCCTCTAAAATTATAGGTCAAATCACAATCTACTACCCCACAAAAAATCAACTAGGGTTTGACAAGAAGGAACCCTTAAACCTAGATTCACAAACCTAGATCCAGATCTCACCTCGCTCTGATACCACCTGACACAAGGGAGGATGTAGAGAGAAACCAAAGGCACACCCTAACTAGATTCACCTTGCATAACAACATGCAGAAGAAACAACACAAAAAATGAGAGAGAGAATACAAATATCTTTCATATATTAACTTCAATTGATTCATACATGCTAGGATGTAAGGCCTTCCCAGTTTAGGATAGATATTACAATCAAGTAAAGAAGTCCTCCAACATGTGAGGATCTATCTTTAATGTCTAATCTTCTACCTTCTATCTTCTATCTCTGATGTCCTAAATCTGCTCCCAAAACTACAACCAAAGATTACAATATATACAAGAGGCTACTGAACAAGTCGGCCTTCAGATTCACCATCAATGGAAGGGATGACCAAATCTAGGTCCACACGCTTCCCAATGATAGATACCAACATCAAATCTACAACCAAAATTAATTACAAGATTCAGCCTCAATAGAAATCCAAAATAAACAACTCGGTAAGAAAGGATAACTGAGCGCCAGACAAGCATCACAAAGCACCAAAGAGATAACCAACCAACACCGATAAATAAAGGAAATTGAGCAACACTGAACTAACTTGGTCAAATCAGGAACCAAGCATTATAGAAAACTTTAAACATCTTTTTGGTGACACAGGATTGCCAAGGACCCGAGATGCTCCTACATCACACACCCATATTATCCCCTTTACCTTTATTACCCCTTTACATGCTTCTTGTTTTCAAAAAAAGGGAGAAAATCAACATTTATTTACTTGCCTTGCGTGCCTTTTTGGGGGAGCTATCCTTTTTGGTTGCCCTTCCTTCTTGGACAAGGATTCATCCACTTGATAGCACCCTTCTTCCATGCGTACTTCTCCATGCATGTGTACCATGTTGTTGTCTTTCCAAACTTGATAACCTTACATTTTAGCAAGGTTAAGTTTCTTGTGGGCCCCAACTTATGTTTCAACAAATCTGCACTTTATCTCCTCCTTGGCATTTGAAACCCTACCTTTTCATAACCCCTTGACTTTTTATCCTTCACCTTTACCACTTGGCACATGGGCCATGGGAAGGGAGAGGTTGATGGGCTAGGAAGTAGGTTGGAGAATAGGGTAGGATAATAGGGTTAGGCTAGTTAGGATTTGTATTATAAATCTAGTTAGTATTTATCTGTGTAGTTAGTTTGTTTAATTAAATTTAATATTGGTTAATGAAAAATGGTTTCATGTGCTCATAAGGGTAGGATTTAAATAAATTTTATATTAAGGAGTTAGTAGGTTATGTTTTTATGTGCATAGAATTAAGTGTTTAAGAATAGTTAGGATATGGGATAAATGTTATTCTTTATTGTTAATTAGTTATTATTATTTATTTAATTAATGTGTGTTAGTAAATGTAGTTTATGATTTTCCTTCTAAAATAAAAGGGGTAGATTAGAACTTAATTATTGTTTTGATTACTATTATACACTAAGTTTGCACCCTATTTCAAGCTCTCTTGGTCTTGATAACCTAGTATAACATGGGAATCATCTCCAGGTGTGGGACCTATGCTAATTGAGATGAGACCTCCAGGTTCTAGGCTGGTTCCTCTTGGATAATCACCTTAATTTTCTTCTTGAGATGAAAAGTAAATCTTTGGGGAAATGGATAGAAGGAATGCTGAAAGGGAAATGACTAAAAGAAAACTACCTACTAGGTGATACACTGAATGAAATGAACATAATACACTGACAATATCAGCATGAAAGGTCTCAGATCTGATAGAACACAATCCTTCTAAATAAGCTTGCATAAGTGTTTCACAGAAGGGTCTGAACAAAAGACACAGACTGTGACCTACAAGCAAACGTTCTCTTTAGCAAAAGGGCACAAGAATGAGATAGAATGATAGGGGGCTGAAGTATACCCACAAACTCAATCAAATCAAATCAAACATAGTAGTACACATATAAGCTGAAAGAAAGAAGGGCTCTGGAAATCTAAAATTTCTCTAACGAAGCTAGTATATCACATTCTAATGAAGGGTGCTCCCCTTAATACCACAAACACATAACAGAAACAAAGAAACAACAACAATATGCAAGAATAGAAAATTGGCTTCTTATTATCTCCACAAATGTGGAATTACAAACTTTCAGAATTACAATATGCAAAGCCACACAGGCATTCCCTTACAATATTCTATAGGACAAAGCCTCAAATCAATACCCAAATCTACTACCCAGAACTGCCCTAGACAACACTACGGGCCTTCTTTTTATAGGCAATTTCCACCACCTGAGAAGGTTCTAGAAATTTAGCCCTTAGGGCCGACCAAACTTAGAATTATTTTATTTTTCAATTTATTACATCAAAGTCAGCTCAAAATAACTTTTGAAACCTAAACAAAAATTTTGAAGGAAAATTATTTTTTGCCATTTCAGGTGACCTGACTTTCGGAGACCATAAGTCATCACCAGTTGACCCGATTGACTATTATAACCCCATTTCAAAAAGGCCATGAGGTGCTCTACAGGGTTGACTCATGCAAGTGCCTATCACCCAAATTTTCAACCTAATCCGAGGCTCTAAAGCCTTCAAAATTGAGTTCAAAGTTTCTGTACCCTGCTGCTAATACCGAAAATCTTCAATATCTTCAAAACTAGACCTGATCTAGCCATGAAACTTTACTGGCAGGCTGATATGATTGAGATGAAACTCCACATGTAAAATCAAAACATTCTGAGACTATATGACCAATTTACTAAAAATAGAAAGTTCCCATAAATAGCAGCTCTGCACAAGATAGCCCTTATTAAATACAAAAATAGAAATATTTTTGGGTGATGCAAGATTGCTCTTACACCCAAGATGCTCCTGCATCAGACACCCAGGGTAATTTGAGAAGTGATCCTATCACGACTTAGGTGTGCAAAGGAAAGCCAAGATAGTTAACCTCTTCCTTTGTTAGCCATGATGAATCTTCAATAGGTCATCCTTTCCATTTGACCAAATACTCTTCATATGTCATGTTCCTTGTGCTTCTACCAACATGACTATCTAGTATGTCTTCAATCTCCTTGATATTTGAACTAGTTGTTGGAATACTCCATTGTGCTGCTGTAACCTCATCTTCAACACCTCCCTCATGATACTCTGTCAGATCTGAATAAATAATACTGGTGAAATATTCAGCTCAGTAGGCAACTCGACCTCATATGCATTTCCCAAATCATGCTTCTTCAGTATCTTACATGGACCAAACTTCTTCATTTTCAACTT
The DNA here is from genome assembly GCA_027943335.1 of Chamaecyparis obtusa. Lineage (NCBI taxonomy): Eukaryota > Viridiplantae > Streptophyta > Pinopsida > Cupressales > Cupressaceae > Chamaecyparis > Chamaecyparis obtusa. The sequence goes on from BSBK01001913.1 coordinate 3,813,747, forward strand.
GTTATATGTACCAACTGAAAATCGCTCCTTCCATAAATGAACCATGACTTCATCTCCAACCTAAAATTTTGTATGCCTCCTTTTCTCATCTACCTTAGCCTTATACTGCATGTTCATCTTCGTAATGTGCTTCCTCACCTCCTCATGGATGTTCTTCAAATGTTCTGCAAAATACTCAGCTTCAGTACTACTTATTTCTCCTTTATCTATCTTTCTCAACTCAGATGCATTTCTTGGACTACTTCCATATACACATTGGAATGGTGATTTACCAATGCTCCTATTCACAGAATTATTGTATGCAAATTCTGCCTGTGGTGAAATCAAATCCCATCCTGTTGGCTTATCTCCAACCAAACATCTCAACAAATTTCCCAAACTCCTATTCACCACCTCTGTCTGTCCATCAGTCTATGGATGATGTGATGAACTGAACTTCAAATCTATCTTCAACTTCTTCCACAATGTATGCCAGAAATATCCAATGAACTTAGTGTCCCTATCTAAAACTATACTCTTTGGCAAACCATGCAATCCCACCACTTCTTTGAAAAATAATTTTGCTACATGAATAGCATCATTAGTCTTCTTGCAGGGAATAAAATGTGCCATCTTTGAAAATATGTCAACTACCACACAAATTGAATCATGTCCCCACTGTGTGCTTGGTAAACCAAGAAAAAAGTCCATACTGATATCTTCCCAAGGCTTCTCTAGTATAGGTAATGGCTGATACAACCCTGTATTCTACTTCACTCCTTTCACCATCTGACATACTCTGCAACTCTGTACAAACTTCTTGACATCTTGCTACAACTGTGGCCAATAATAATTCTCACCAACCAAAGCAAGGGTTTTATCATGACCAAAATGTCTAGCCAATCCTCCACTATGATTCTCCTTGATGAGATTCTCCCTCATAGAACTTCTTGGAATGCACAACTGACTCCCTCTGAATAGCATATCATCCTTAATGATGAAATCTAGCCACTTCATCCTATCTAGAGTAACAAGTTCTTTACAAGCTTTCCAAGCTTCACCAAAATCAAGATCCTCTAGATACAAATTTTTGAGTTCCTTGAACCCAACCACCTCAATCTACATCTCTGTCAGCAATAGTTGCCTTCTACTAAGCGCATCTAAAACCCTGTTAGACTTTCCACTCCTATGTTTCAAAACAAATGTATAACTTTGCAAAAACTCAACCCATTTCAAATGCCTTTGATTCAACTTTCCTTGACTATTCAAATATTGTAAAGCTTGATGATCAGTATACAAAAAAAACTCTTTAGGAAGTAGATAGTGTCTCCACTTCTTCAATGCCTGAACTATAGCATAAAATTCTTGATCATAAACAAAATATTTTCTCTTGGTATCATTTAACTTCTCACTAAAATAAGCAATAGGTTTACCTTCTTGGCTCATAACAGCTCCTATTGTAGTACCACTAGCATCACAATCTACTTGAAACACCTTATTAAAATCTGGAAGTGCTAAAATAGGTTGTTCGGTAACTTTTTGTTTCAACAATTGAAAACTCTTTTCTGCCCCATTAGTCCACTTCAACTCTTTTCTATCCCCTCTCATTATTTCAGTCAAGGGTCCACAAATACTGCTAAAATTTCTAATAAACATTCTATAAAAGCTAGCCAAACCATGAAAAGACCTTACCTTAGTAGCACTGCTTTGAGTAGGCCATTCAAGGATAGCCTGTACCTTCTCTGGGTCCATTTTTAGACCTTTTGCTAACACTAAAAATCTCAAATACACTAACTCTTTCTTCACAAAACTGCACTTCTTCAAATTAATCAACAATTTTTCATCTCTTAACTTCTCAAAGACCATACGAATATGCATCATATGTTCCTCCAATGTCTCGCTAAAGATCAAAATATCATCTAGGTAAACAATGACAAACTTACCCAAAAATTCTTTCAGAACCTCGTTCATGAGCCGCATGAAAGTGCTTGGTGCATTGGTTAGCCCAAAAGGCATGACTAACCACTCATATAGTCCTTCCTTTATCTTGAAGGTAGTCTTCCATTCATCTCCTTCTATAATCTGAATCTGGTGATATCCACTCTTCATATCTATCTTTGAGAAATACACAGCTGCATTCAAACAATCCATAATATCATCCATTCATGGCAATGGAAACCTATACTTGATTGTGATCTTGTTTATTGCTCTAGAATCTATACACATCCTCCATTCTCCATTCTTCTTTGGTGCTAATACCACTGGTATGGCACAGGGACTCAGACTCTCTTGAATCAACCCCTTTTGCAATAACTCATGTACTTGTCTATTCAACTCTTCACTTTCTACTAGTGTCATTTTGTGTGCTACCATGTTTGGCAAACTAGCTCCTGGAATCAAATCCATCTGATGACTAATCTTCCTTACCTATAGTAATCCATCAGGTACATTATCAAATGCAATATCCTAAAACTTATTCAACAAATCTGCAACCTCTATAGGTACATCCTCTACTTCCTCTTTACCATCTTTTGGAATTAAAGAAAAACACACATGCTGATGCCTCATACCATCTAGGAATTTTCTTCCATCAACAAATATTATTCTTGCATTACCACATACCTTTTCTTCACTCTCCTTCAATGGCTTTAGCTTATGTCGCACTCCATCCTTTGTCAGGGAATAGGTATTTGCATGACCATGATGTACAGCACATTTTTCAAACTACCATAGCCTACCCAATAGCGTATGACATGCATCGATAGACATGATATCACATAGTACCTCATCTTGGTACCCACCAATCTTGAACTTTACTAGGCACTGTTCACTGACCATGACCTTGTGGTCATCCTGCACCCAGAAAATCTGATATGGATGTGGGTGTTTCTATCTCTTGAGCTTCAACATTGTCACCATCTCTTCTGAAACCAAATTGTCAGTGCTTCCACTATCAATAATCACATCACAACATTTACCCTCACACTTGCATCTAGTGTGAAATAGGCTCCTCCTTTGTTTAGGTTCATTCTCACCACTCAGCAGGACTCTTCTTTTAATCAACATTTCTCCTCTTTTACCATCTTCTAAATTTGATGATCTGGCATCTTCATCTACATGTGCAACTCTAACCTAGCCTTCATTCCTCCTATCTATCCTTCCTTGGTGTTAAGGACATTCAAATTCCATATGACCTTCTTCTACATAGTGAAAACATGTTCCACAGAAGCCTCCTCTTCCTCTCTGATCTCTATTGTTCTGATCTTGGAAATGATTGGAATTGTTTTCTCTCTAATTTTGACTGCTACTGGCCCCATCCTTCTTTTTTGGATCCTCATTTCGGCCTCCATATGACCATCCACCAGATCATCCACCACGACCTCTTCCATTTTGTCTACTTTTGAACTTCTTGTTTAGCTTTTCCTCCACTTTTAGGGCAAGTTGGTATGCCTCTTCAGTACTATTTATTCAAAATAGATTCAGCTCCTCCTAAATGCTTGGCCTTAACCCATTAAGGTAACAAGAAACTTTCTCCTTGTTAGCTTCTGCATGGCCTATTCTGATGAGGATTCGATAGAACTCTTCTGTATACTCCTGAACAGATCATCCTGCTTACGTCAAACTTTATATTTTCTTTAGTAGGTCAAGCTTATAATCAATAGGGATGAACTATCACTTCAATTTATCCACCATCCAATCCCATCTTGTGATTTTATCTTTCCCTCTTTTGTTTCACTCCAACTGAATCTCTTGCCACCTGATCTTTGCATGACTTTTCAGTTTGGCCTTCGTGAATTTTACCCTATCAGGATCCTCCATATCTTCATACTCAAAATATCCTTCACATTCATTGATCCAGTCGATCAATTCTTCTAGGTTAAGATTTCCTGAAAATGCAGGAACCTCAATCTTAGGTCTTTTTCTGATCTTGGAAATGGCCTGAAATTTTTTTTCTTCCTCCTGGTTCACAACTTCGACTTCTCCTTCTTGATCTTCTTCTTCTGCTTCATCCTCCCTTTTGTCTCTAACATTAAGATTCATTCCTTTATGAATCTCCTCTTTCAATGCTCGCACTTGTCTCTGGAGCGCTCTAACCTCAAGTGTTACACCACTAGCTCTTCCGCCACATTCCCTTCATGGAGGAATTTTCATGATGCACACTGAAACCCTAACCATGGTCCTAGTGCAAACTACCTCATAGTCAATGATCTATTTACACACTTAGGAAAACCTACTTTGATACCACTTTGTGAAGGGTGCTCCCCTTAATACCACAAACACATAACAAAAACAAAGAAATAACAACAATATGCAAGAACAGAAAATTGGCTTCTTATTATCTCCACAAATGTGGAATTACAAACTTTTATAATTACAATATGCAAAGTCACATGGGCATTCCCTTACAATATTCTATAAGACAAAGCCTCAAATCAATACCTAGATCTACTACCTGGAACTGCCCTAGACAACACTACAAGCCTTCTTTATATAGGCATTTTCCACCACCTAAGAATGTTCCAAAAATTTAGCCCTTAGGGCTGGCCAAACTTAGAATTATTTTATTTTTCAATTTATTACATCAAAGTCAGCTCAAAATAACTTTTGAAACCCGAACAGAAATTTTGAAGGAAAATTATTTTTTTCCATTTCAGGTGACCCGACTTCCGAAGACCATAAGTCATCACCAGTTGACCCGATTGACTATTATAACCCCATTTTAGAAAGGCCACGAGGTGCTCTATAGGATTGACTCACACAAGCACTTATCACCCAAATTTTTGACCTCAATCGAGGCCTCTAAAGCCTTCAAAACTAAGTTCAAAGTTTTTGTACCCTGCTGCCAATACCGAAAATCTTCAATATCTTCAAAACTAGACCTGATGTAGCCATGAAACTTTACTGGCAGGCTAATATGACTAAGATGAACCTCCACATGTAAAATCAGAACATTTCAAGATCATATGACCAATTTACTAAAAATAGCAAGTTCCCATTAATCGTAGCTCTGCACAAGATAGCCCGTATTAAATACAAAAATAGAAATATTTTTGGGTGATGCAAGATTTCTCTTACACCTTGGATGCTCCTACATCACATTCAATAAGAGAAAATTTAGACAAGAAGGCACAGGGATAGAGAAAATGTCACAAAATGCCTTTGCAATATCCAAACAATCAATGAAAATTTTACAACTGCAGTAGTCAGAGGGCAAAAAGAATGCCACAGATATTCTCTAAGAAAAAAAAAAACTCTCTTTACAATTGTCTAACTCTGAGCTCTAAAAGCTCCAAAAATTAATTATATACATCTCCTCTATTGCACATAGGTAGGAGCAAAAATCTCATTAGGGTTATATAAATTTGTATAAAATAATCCAACCCTAATCCAACCCTAAACCTATCATTTTTTATCATGAATGTTCATGAAAATATCTCAACCAATCAGATATGTCTTTGCGTGCCCATCCCTGTACTGAAATTGCCTGCAGACAAAAACCTTGATCCAACTACTTCTCTACAAGTCGAGCCTACCATAACTATTAAATTTGGTACTCTTAGAAAGTAAGAATCCACCAAAAATGTCTACCTAGATCTTTGCATCACCTTTCCAACTACAACCACCCCTGAAAACATAAATTCTGAGCTACCCCTGCAAGTAAACACTCTCTACAAGAACAAATAGAAGAAAACCCATGAAAGATATTGCAATCCCCTTTGAAAAAGTCAAAGGCGACATCATAACAGCTAGATCCAATAAAAATTAGCCATCTCAGCAAAGGACCCATAGAAGGTAGAAGAATCATGCCTTGACCATCAGATGGTGGGCATATGATCTCATAAGCCCAAGAGATTCTATGAGATCATACGCCGACCATAGATCTTCCTCTATTGGGACCATACTTCACAAGATAACCAGACCCACATTACATGTCAACTATCCTAATGTGGACCAATAAGAAATGTGCACATCAGCCAAACCCACGACAACATCAGTCCAAACACTCAGAGGATCAAACGGTTGTCGCATGATCGCATGGGATTGCAAGATCCCATGAGATCATGCGTCAGCCATTGATCTTGGATCAACTAGGGCCTCTACAGAACCACTAACCATTGGACCCACCAATAGCCCTATCATCACCTGGCTGGCCACTAGAAAATGAACACATCACCACCTGAGGACCCACTATCGGAGACTTAGCAATAAAGCAAATCTAACAGCTATCGCATGATCGCATGGAATCAGAAGACTCCATGCGGTCATGCACCGACCATAGATCTTATTCCACTGGGGGCCTACCTTACACTTTGGGTCCACTATAGAGTCATCCCACAGTGACCAATAGGAAACTAGCATGTCATTACGATGTGGCATGAAGGACCCACCAATAGTTGTTGCAATGCCAATACCGTATCAACGGTTGTCACATGATCACATGGGATCAGAAGATCCCATGAGATTATGCAATAACCATTGGATCTAACTATGACTAAGAACTAGACCCAAGGAAATATTAAAGGTTGGGATGTAGGAAACTTAGGAAATTAGGTGGTAGGACCTTAGGAAAAAATAATATTATAGCATGTGGGTTTTGTGGTTATGTGGCCTGAAAGGGTATAAATTAAATTAGGATGGGCCACAGGTATTTAGGAGATTATGGGGTTTAAATGGTCACCTTTGAATTTTTTAATGGCCTTCAAACTAGAGAACTAAACAACTGAAAAGGCATATAATCATGGAAATTCTTGAGGGGGCTAACATAGGATTAAAAATGCTAGACAAAGCAAACTAGGCCAAATTGCATAGGATGGGAAATTTGGGTAACATTTTGGTGATTTCTACTATATGTCAACCTGCTAGACATTAGATTAGTGGCCTTGACATAATCCATTGGGCATGGGGTCATTTCTAAAACAAGACTTTCTGACAAAGAGGTAGACCTGGAACCAGAGGAACCAAAAACATGTGCCTGAGCACTTCTTGAAAAATAGGGAAAACTAAGCTAGAAAATTGGAAGAAAGTAGGGAAACATATTTACAAGTATTTACAAGGATTGACCTCAAAACAGGGCTTTAAATGGAATCCATTCACTAATATAGGTAGGGCATGTCCTTCAAGAGTTGATAGATGGAAAGCATTAGGCTCTTTGCATTCTGTAATAACAAATGGTCCACCCTAGAAGGAATCAAACTTTGTATGTCTACCAGGCCGTGATCTGAATTCATCCCACTTGAGAACTACATCGCCAATTTTTAAGCTTCTAGCTTTGGTTCTTTTATCAAAACTTTTCTTTGTCTGTATCTGGTGAAACTCCATATCCTTCATGGATTTATCTCTGAGTTCTTCTAACTCTATTAGCTGGGTATACCTAATTTGTAAGGGATCTCCTTCTTCAAATAAGACATATTGAGTGGCTAAATCTAGAGCTGGCAATTTTGTTGAAATGGATAACTTAGCCTCTTTACCATTTACTAACATATAAGGATAATTCCCAATGATCTTCTTTGGAGTAATCATGTCTAACCATAAGGCAGACTTCAACTTACTATTCCAATCTCTTTGGTTATCCTGCAGAGTTTTCTTGATTATCCTCATCAAGTTCTTATTAGTTGATTTTGCCAAACCATTTCCTTAAGGGTAGTAATTTGAACTTGTATTCAGATAGATGTCATTTCTGATTGCCCATTCTAAGACTTTAAGGCCTATAAATGCCAATGCATTATCTGATGTTATAGAGTCTGGAGTGCCAAATCTATGAATTATATCATCATAAAAACTTAAGACAACACTCTCATTTGATTCTTTTAAGGCAACTGCCTCTATCCATCTAGTGAAATAATCAATAGCGATGATTATCCACTTGTGTCCTACACTAGATGGAGGATTGATCATACCAATAAAGTCTATGCCCCACCTCATGAATGGTTGTTCTATTTTGATTGGCTGAAGGGGTAGAGCTGTAAGCCTTTCTTTTCTTGCAAACATAGCACATTTGATGCATTTTCTCATTTAATCATGACTATCCTTAAAGATAGATGGCCAATAGTATCTAGCCCTCATGATTTTAAAAGCAGTAGTCCTAGGAGAAAAGTGACCTCCAGAAGGTCCATCATGAAATTCAAATAGGACATCAGCTATCTTTTTTGAATCTATACATCTTAAAAGGACACCATTGTGATCCTTTCTGAAAAGAACTTTATCTATCAGCACAAAAGGAATAGATTGTAACCTATAATATCTTCTTTTTGTTGAATCTAGGCCTGCAGGACATTGTCCTATTTTTAAGTAATGAATCATGTCAAGAAACCAACCTGATGCCTTGGCATGTTCCTCTGAATCATGCACAACTAGAGATACATCTATTTGTTCTATTTTCTCTAAACTTTCATCCCCTGCCAAATGTTCACAAAGACCTCTTCCTCTAACCAGCTTGGTGGTTTGCATATCAATGTCATATTCCACTACCTTGGTAATCCAACCAGCTCTTTTTTCATTCAAGTCCTTGGAAAGCAAAAATTATTTGACACTTGGATGAGTAACCTTCAAGTGTACCTTTCTATGGGTCAATAAACATCTAAACTTTTTAAGGCTCTTCACCACAGCAAGTACATGTTTCTCTACAAAAGAGTATCTTTGTTCATACTCTTCTAAACCTTTGTTGAAGAAAGCAATAGGCTACTCCAACCCTTCTAAATTTTCTTGAGTTAACATAGCAAATATGGCATCATGACCTCCATAAGCATAAAGGATAAAATCCTTACTGAAATTTGGGTTTAATAGAGTAGGAGCTTCTGTCAAGGCTTCTTTGATAGCTTGGAAATTAGCTTTTCCTTCTTTATTCCAGCTGAAAGTTGAACTCTTCTTTAACATGGCTATTAAAGGCTTCAATAAATCTGCAATATTAGGCAAGAAACACCTAACAAAATTAATCTTTCCTATGAAAGATTGGAGACTTTTCTTATGATGTGGCAATGGTAGCTCTAGAATGGTTGCAATCCTTTTAGGATCTACTATGATTCCTTTATTGGATACTATATATCCCAGCAATTTTCCTTCATGTACTGCAAACACACATTTCTTGGGATTAAGAGATATCCCAAACTCTCTACATCTTTCAAATATTTTTCTCAGATGTTTGATATGATCTGCTGCATGTTTAGAATAGACAGTTATGTCATCTAAGTAGACCAGTACAAACTTGTACATGAGGCTTTTAAAGGCCATATCCATTGCCTTTTGAAAAGTAGCACTTGCATTTGACAAACCAAAGGGCATCTTTTGATAAGCCATGGTTCCCCACTTGGTTGTAAATGCAGTCTTGTATTGATCCTCCTCATTAACTAAGATCTAATTGTATCTTGAATAGCCATCTAATAATGAAAATCTCTCAAATCCAAGGACAAATTGTAAGATTTGTTCCATAGAGGGTAATGGATGGCGGTCTTTTAGAGAGGCCCTGTTAAGATCCCTGAAGTCAACACATAACCTCAATTCCCCATTCTTCTTCTTGATAGGCACAAGGTTGGAAACCCAACTAGTATGTTTGATGGGGTAGATGATACCACTTTCTATTAATTTGAGCACCTCTTTATGTATAAGTGGCTCAAGCTTGGGATTAATAGGCCTTTGTTTTTGCCTTACTACTTTGGCATTAGGCTCTAATTCAATAGCGTGTTGGGAAAGGGCTGGATCAAAACCTTTGAGGTCTTCATATTGCCATGCAAAAACATCACTAAATTCTTTGAATAATTGGGTGTAAGCCTGCTTTTCTGAAGTAGTGTTTACCTTTCCAAATTGTAAACTTTTACCTAGTTCTAACTCTAATTCAACACAATGTTCTTGTTGAATTATTAGGCCAGCTTTATTCTTCTTGACTTGATCATCCTTGTTGAAGATAGTCTCTAAGGTGACAAGACCTCTAGGCATCTTAGTAGACTTAAGTTGTATCACTTGGTCACCATAGTTTTGTGATAGCCTATCTTGGTTATATCTTGAGAAGACATCTTCAAACAAGAATTGCAGAATTTGCTCATCATTGTCAAGCACTTGCCAATTAGTATCATTGTCAGGGATAAAGGGTCTAACAATCACTTTGATATTTTTTTGGTCTACTTCTTTTGAAATGCTATTGGGGATGTCATATTGAGACCCTATAGCAGCTAATCTATCTACATTTTGATTTAGTTTTCTAGGGATAGCAACAATATTGAAAGCACAAAAGTCTTCAATTGCATCCTAAACTCTATGTTTGTATGCTCTCAAGGTGTCATTTCTAGTTGCACTTATCCCTCTCACTTGGCTAACTACTAACTCACTATCACCATAAAATTTTAGGGCCTTAAGCCCTCTTTTTCTACCCCATTCGAGTCCATTGACTAGGCTTTCATATTCTATAGTGTTGCTAGTGCAGGAGAAACTGAATCTGAAAGTTGTATAATATCTTTCTTCTTTTGGGGACACTAGCATAGCACCACCACTAGAACCATGTCTACTTCTAGCCCCATCAAAAAACAATTCTCAAACCTAATTGCTCTGATCCTCTGAATCGGTGTCTTCTTTGAGAAGATTTGGCTCTATAGATCCATTCTCTTGTATTAAATAACTTCCCAAACTAGCATCCCAAATAACATTTTCTTGGGCTTCAAAAGCATTTTCTGATTCTAGTTCATCTAAGAAAATATCAGGGATACTTTCTATCTTAGTGTTTGCTTCTCTGATAGTTGGGAAATTGCTATCATCAAATATAGGAAAATTCACATTGATGGTATTGGATACATATGGTTCTATGTGGTGTGTTGCCAATGATTTTGATTTAATGGTAACCTTGGTGCCATATCTTGTGTGAAAAATCATGTGGGACCAGTTAGAAGAAAGGTAGCCTCCTATTTTGGCTGTGAACTCCCTTGATAGACATATGGAAAATAAAGCAGGGAGATCTATGATATAAATATCAAGTAGGGTAGAGAAATTAGGACTAGCATGAAGGATTAGACTAGTATCTTTAGCAACACCTATAGTGTTAAGTGAGGATCCATCAAGTTGTGTAACCTTCTTTTGGAGGGGTTCATATTTAAGTCCTAATTGATCAGCCACTTTCTTGGGCATTACAGTACTAGTAGCTCCACTATCTACCATACAATTATGTACTAAGGATTTTCCAATAATTAAGGATACATAAAAGGGAGCTAGTTTTGAGTTCCTACCTTGAGTGGTATTGCCTTTGGATTTGCAACTTGGAGCCTCCTTTTCTTCATCAGTGTTAACCAACACTAGCTTTGTAGCTTCTTTTGTAGGCTGAGGAGTAGTCATTTCAGTCATAGCCTTCTTCAAAATCTCAGGTTGCCTTGGAATAGCCAAAGAGTCCCACATAGACATGGTAATGTTCACCTTCTTCATGTTGTCCACAATGTTGAAAGGTGTCACAGTGTGTACTCTTTTTTGTGCTTTTACCATGATGGGCTCCACCTCTTTGAGAGTATGAACTTATTTTCTTGTAATGGCAGGAGCCTTCTTGAATGTGATAGGAGTAGCTTGTTGCAGTGGCTCTGCAGATGTAGTAGCTTTAGTACCAAAGTAAGCTTGCTCCATGCCTTGAGCTCTTCTCTTTGACCTTGTGTTGGTAGCAATGGAAGGTTCACCGATAACTCCATTGAAATCTTACTACTCCCAATTGAAAAGAGCAGTCTCATTATCTTGTGGCTCTTGTTGAGGAACTGGTTCACTGGAAGAAGCCTCTGATTGAGCTTGTGAGGCATTTTGAACCATTAGTGCTTGGTTCATCCATCCATTTGAACATGTAGCCTAGTTATGAGGCTGATTACAAGGGAAACACCATTCGTTGTCCATAGCCATATTATTTTGACTAGGAACCATGTCCCTAACTAGATTTGCAGAATTGAGAGGTGCAGGGTTATATGGTTGGAATGGTCTTTGATTAAAATTTTATCTTTTCCCTTGATACCCTCCTTGGTATGGTGGCCTATTTTGTTGATAAGGCTGTCCCTAACTATGATATTGCTGATTAGGACCTTGGCCTTGTGGTTGAAAGGGTGGTCTGATTCCTTGCCCTTGCCTCTTTAGGTTTGTGACCTCCTTAGTCAGAGTCTGCAACAAGTCTTCCATTTCTTGCTAACTAATTTGTTGACTATTCTTGATCTCTTGCAACTCTTGAGAGAAACTTGTTTTTAACTCCTGACCACTAGTACTGGCTTGAGGTGTTGATATGGTAGGAATAGGGGTAAATGGGGGTACTTGTGTAGGTGCAACAGGATGAAGGCTAGGAAAGATGGGCATGGGTGGCCTTCTAGCTATCATACCTACTTGGATTAAACAATTTTCATCTCTGACAGTTGTGTCAAAAGCTTGGGGTAAAGAGGTACCACCCATAGATTGGATCATGATAGAGATTTGGCTATTCAAGCTTTGCAAGAAGTATAGGAAAGCATGATCAGCTGATGGCCTCACAAAGACTAGAATTCTATTCCATGTTTTGAGGAATCTATTGTTATAATTTGTCATTTGTTCTTGAGGGTCTCTTTTAATGGTTGTCAACTATTCAACCAAAGACAAATTATCTGATTTATCCTCAAAATGTTTACTTAATGCATCCCCTAATTCATCCCATGAAGTAATGGAACCAATAGTTAAGGTTCTAAACCATTCAAGAGCCTTACCTTTGAGAGAGGCTGCTAATAATTTGGTGGCCACATCTTCTTGAGTTTTATTGTGTATGCTGTAGATAGTAGTCACATCTCTTATATTCTCAAAAGTAGTGGTTTGTCCTTCACCTATGAAATTAGGTAAACTCTTTAGTGTCATCAAGGGCACATCATGATGTTGAGAAAATTTCAATGGACTCCCTTGGTTAAAAGGTGCAAAAGCAAACTGTCTAGCCATTGTAGGAACTGAAACTTGCTGAGGAGCAACTGTGTGAGTTGTATTTGATGTTAGATTTGAATCTTCTTCTAGATATCTAGTTAGAGATCTCCCTCTTCTTCTAAGATGAAAGGGAAAAGGTCTCCTTTCTAAAGTATCAAGAGGTGTAGAATGTACTCTCCTTGCAGGAGATGTTCTCTAAGTTGATCTACCTTTGTAGCCTCTTTTTAAGGGCAACTCTGAAAATTCAGTAGGTTTTGAGCTTCTAGTCTTAAAATTTCTCATAAACTTTGAACAAGGTAGCCTGGATCTATGAAATCAGTGGAGTCACCAGATATACTTGATATGAAAAAATTCTAAAAGTCTATATTATGCAATTAGTATATCAAAAATAGCATAATCTTTCAAAGATGAACTTCTTTTGATGTCCCACCGAGCATGCCAGAATAGTTATACACTAAGTTTGCACCCTATTTCAAGCTCTCTTGGTCTTGATAACCTAGTATAACATGGGAATCATCTCTAGGTGTGGGACCTATGCTAATTGAGATGAGACCTCTAGGTTCTAGGCTGGTTCCTCTTGGATAATCACCTTAATTTGCTTCTTGACATGAAAAGTAAATCTTTAGGGAAAGGGATAGAAGGAATGCTGAAAGGGAAATGACTGAAAGAAAACTACCTACTAGATGATACACCAAATTGACATGAACATAATACAATGACAATATCAGCATGAAAGGTCTCAGATCTGATAGAATATAATCCTTCTAAACAGGCTTGCATAAGTGTTTCACAAAAGGGTCTGAACAAAAGACACAAACTGTGACCTGCAAACAAATGTTCTCTTCAGCAAAAGGGCACAGGAATGAGACAGAATGATAGGGGGCTGAAGTATACCCACAAACTCAATCAAATCAGATCAAACACAGTAGTACACATAAGCTAAAAGAAAGAAGGGCTCTAGAAATCTAAAATTTCTCTAACAAAGCCAGTATATCACATTCAATAAGAGAAAATTTAGAGAAGAAGGCACAGGGACAGAGAAAATGTCACAAAATGCCTTTGCAATATCCAAACAATCAATGAAAATTTTACAACTACAAAAGTCAGAGGGCAAAAAGAATGCCACAGATAACCTCTAAGAAAGAAAAAAAAAACTCTCTTTACAATTGTCTAACTCTGAGCTCTAAGAGCTCCAAAAATTAATTATATACATCTCCTCTATTGCACACAGGTAGGAGTAAAAATCTCATTAGGGTTATATAAATCTGTATAAAATAATCCAATCCTAAACCTGTCATTTCTGATCATAAATGTTCATGAAAATATCTCAACCGATCAGATATGTCTTTGCATGCCCATCCCTATACTGAAATTGCCTGCAGACAAAAACCTTGATCCAACTACTTCTCTTCAAGTCGAGCTTGCCATAACTATCAAATCTGGTACTCTTAGAAAGTAATAATCCACTGAAAATGGCTGCCTAGATCTTTGCATCAGCTTTCCAACTACAACTACCCCTGAAAACATAAATTTTGAGCTACCCCTACAAGTAAACACTCTCTATAGGAACAAACAGAAGAAAACCCATGAAAGATATTGTAATCCCCTTTGAAAAAGTCAAAGGCCACATCATAATAGCTAGAACCAATAAAAATTGGTGATCTCAGCAAAAGGACCCACAGAAGGTAGAAGAATCGTGCCTTGACCATCGAATGGTGGGCGTATGATCTCATAAGCCCAAGAGATTCTATGAGATCATATGCCGATCGTAGATCTTCCTCTATTGGTACTGTAATACCCCAAAAATGGGCTATAAGTTCATTAACCTCCTACATCTACAAATCAAATGAAATCAACATCGAAGTCCTAATCTAAGGCACATCTAAACATCATCGAATCATAATTGATTATCTTAAATTCTACATCAGGGAATATTCCTAGCAATATTCCTAATTATCTTAATTATCTTTAATTTAATGATTATTTGGCGATAAATCACATTTATCCTAAAGTTTGATTAATTGAATATTTTCATATTTAATTAATTAGATTTAATATTTGCCACTTAATTGTTTAATTAAATTTAATTCTATCTATTATTAATTGTATTATTTAATTTTGACAATAAATCCAATATCCTATGAATAATTGATTAAATTTTTATTTAATTAATTAAAGCAAGTTGTCATTATTTAATAATATAGTTTTTAATAAAAGTTTGATTAAATAATTAATTAACCTATAAATCAATTATTTATTTTCAAAAATCAATTAAGTTGAGCATAAATCACTTTATTTATTTATTAATTCATAATTATCCATGTGCAAAATCAAAGAAACAGTTAAACTCCAAATTAGAAAATCAATGCAAAGTGTTGACTTTTTAGAACTCAACATCCGTTTTGAGTTTTAAAGTTGATCTAAACTTCTAATTTGAGTTAAAAAGTTGTTTTTGCATGATTTGCATATTTTTGTGAATTAAATTATCTTTATTATCAGATAACTCAAAAATCAAGCTGAGTTAATCTGAGTGATTTATGGCTTTCTTCCATGCACCTCCAAAGCCTTGGATTTCTATAAAATTAAAGCCTCAGCTCATCTCAAAGCATCTCATATTTTTGCACAATCACGTTGGAGAATTGGAATTTGGAGAATAAAAGCTTATTGCGAATCAAGGCTATTGTGAGATCAATTTGTTTTTTTTACATTCATTTAGATTCTTTTTCATATCATTGTTAGATCATTTTAGCAGATCAATTTCATATAGATTAGATTTCATATCAAGTTTTTATCATTCTTATTGCATAGAAAATCCAAAAAAATAGCTTAGTTGCATTCAATTCATATCTAGATCAATTGCATTCAAATCCTTCATTTAGGTGTCGTCTAGGTCACTGATCTCGATAACAATCTGAGAACATCAATCTCGCACCTACTAGAAGGCAATAAATCACTTGGTTAAATTAGATTTCAATTTTGCATGATTTTGATTTTTGCTAACCTCTAATATTTTACTGAAGTGTTGTGTCTACAGATCAGGTACAAAATTCACACACACATTAGATTGTTTTCAGACATGCTTGAAATCACTTGCTTGCTATTTTGCGTGCTTGTTTATCTATCTGGTTACTGAAAATGAACAAATCTGTTACAATCCTCAAATCTGGACATTGAAATTTGCAAACAATCTGAATCTGCAAACTCAAAATTTTGCAAAAATTGACGTAAATTTTTTTTCTGGAGTCAAAAGTCATCTCAGGAGGTCAGAAAGTCATACAAGTTTTCTCAAAGTGTCATTTCATTACTGCCCAACTATCGTATGGTAAAGAACCCAGTGTCGTATGAGTCTTTCTGCCAGTTAAATTCAAAAAGTCAAATCCTACTAGCAACTATCGTGTGAGTTTTGCAACTGTCATATGAGATTTTCAACTGTCATTTCATTGCTACCCAACTGTCGTACGAGTTTTTCAACTGTCATTTCATTGCCACCCAACTATCATACAAGTTTTGCAACTGTCATTTCATAGCATACCCACTGTCGTACGAGTCTGTAGAGTGTCATTTGAGAAATTTTTGAAAGTTGTCAAAAAATTGTCAAAATTGCCAGATATTTAGCTTTTTCAACCTAATTTTAGAATCTATCAAATGAATCACTGTGTCAGGAACAGAGCAGTAGCTATTAAGAATCCAATCATTTTCCTAAAGTGGCCTTTTGAATCCGATTCAGCCTTCTGTTTAATCGATTTGAGTCCTTATCATCCTGTGTCAAAACCTTATCATAACTATCAATCTTCAATCAATCATCAAAATGACTAAGTGTTGTGATATCTTGTCTGCTATCTTTTGGGAACCTACCCATACATCCAGGGCACAATATCCTTCATCCACATCTAATCAAATCTTCAAATCAATCAAACCTTGACAAGGTTGCGTCATTTGATCATCTTGATTCAATTCATTCTTCAGTTATCTGGATCTTATTCTTTTGTTTCACTTGAGGTGAATGGTGGAGACTAGAGCTTCCTCTCACAAGAAATCTATCACCACTCTCCAAACTCCAACTCTTGAGCAACTCATCAATTTTGGTCTTTACGAGGACGATGATCTTGGCAACTATCGATTGAAATTTGGTTACATACCTCCTCCATCAACTCATAGAGGTACTCAACATACCCCCCATCAATCTAATCCAGGGAGTCCACACTCTCCTACCATGTCTCAAGCTAGGACAAACTCTGGCTCTTAGAGAGCTCAATCTCGACATGGTGCAGATCAAGAACCCACACCTGAAGAAATTGCTTGCTATCAAAATGATGATGAATTTAACAAGATGATGAGGCACTTCTTGAAAGAAAATAGTGAAGTATACTTTTTACAACTAGCTCATCAAGGAGCTAAACTTCCTCCCAACTTTAATGTTGAAGATATCATGACGGATGAGGAAGAAACTCCACTCACAGCTATGATGAAATAGATACATGCTTTACAAGTCAAATTTAATAGCCTTGAGAAAGAAAAGGAACCCAAAGAGTTCTCCATGGAAGCTCTATGCCCTTTTCCTTTTGACAAAAACTTGTATATTCCACCATTTCCAAAAAGAGTGGAGATGCCAAAGTATGACAAGTATGATGGACACTCTGATCCTCAAGATCATGTTAGAGAATTATGTACGCAATCAATGGAGTTCATGCATGAACTGAATTATCTGATGCATCTCTTCCCTCGATCTCTAGGGGGAGCAACCATCCACTGGTTCTCTAGACTACCTTCTATTGGCATTAAGCATGATTGTCATTAGGGATAACATTTATTTTGATCAGTACATACCAAGCAAAATAGAGCTTACCGAGTAGAGTAGAGCTTACCGAGCAGAACAAAGCTTACCAAGCAGAACAGTGCATACCGAGCTCGCAAAGTTTCACAGTGTTTACCAAGTGCTGCACGGTTAAACAAGAAATTTAGTTTCTACCGAGTAACACTTTATCTACTGAGTCTCCAGTATTTACCGAGTTTGAAACTACGATCAAGAGTGGTTAGTATGGACTGAGCTTCCACTTCTACTGAGTGCATGACAATGCCGAGTAACGCAGTGGATGCCAAGTATCAGAAAGTCACCGAGTTAGTTTACAGTAACCGTGTAACTATATTTAGGCTGACTTAGTAATATTTGTGTTTACTTGTTTAAGAGCCGACTTTGTAATTGTTTTGGAATTGATTTAGATTGATATATAAATAATGTTTTATGTCATATCCAAAAAAAGGAAGAAAAAGAGAAGTATGAAAAAGAGAGAAAGGCAGAGATAAGTGAATTACAAAGGGCTATAGCAGTATAAGAAGTAGCAAAGATCTATCCATCACAGAAGGTGATTAGTACATCAGAGAATCTCAATCAGCAAGTACAGTTGCAAGTAAGAGATCTACTGTTTCATCCTAGCAGGTGAATCAGCTTGAAATACTTTAACCGGGTAGACTTAACAGTCTTTGTAAAAATCTCTTAACCGAGTGCATACTTCATTGTATGTTTGTAAAACCTCTAACAAGGTGGACCTAGCAGTCCTTATTGCTCCTAATAGGGCAGATCATCAGAAGTGATCATTGTAAGCCTTAACCGGCAAACTTTATACTGTAGTATTGAAGTTTTGTGGGTATCATCCCCACCCCAGTTTTACTTTCTACTTGGAAGGTTTCTGGGTCACCAAATCTCTATGTTCTAAGTGTTATGAATGTTTTATTCTTTCTATTACTCATGCATATAGTCAGATTATCAATCTAATATTATTAAGATCTGAATCTGTTAAAAGTTTTGAAGTTACTGATTCACCCCTCCCCTCTTAGTAACCTAGATAGTCTTGAATATTTCCAACAATTGGTATCAGAGCTCAGTGGATCTCAGAATAAAGTTTGATAGCTTGATAAAAGATTCAGGAAAATGGAGATATTCAGACTGAACAAAGTAATTGAGAATGAAAAGCTAGATCTGGAAATGGCCATAACTCAACTCAAAGAAGCAAGAGAGCATCTTTCCCTTTCCCTAAAAAGAAGGAAGGAACTTGTAAATTAGATCAATGACCACCAGTATGTTGAAGAAAAGATTGAAGACTTTTTCCCTTCAAGCAGCTCAGATGAAGCAAACAATGCAATCAAAGAACTTCTAGAAAAGAGTGGATCTCTACAAGAAGAAGTGAGAAAATTGAAAAGAGAACAAGAAATTCAGTCAACAAGATTCTGTGAAGTCTTAGAACAAAGAAACAAGATGAAAGATGAAATAGATGGAAAGAACAATGAAATCTAGAATAAAACTCCTCAGCTAGAAAATCTTATTGATCAAATCTCCAATGCAAATGAAGAAATCTTGACTCTAAGATCAAAAAATGAAAATAGGAGAGAAGAGCTGAGATCTGAAAAGCAAATCAATTTAAGAGTGATGAGTGAGCTAGATGCTAAAAGGAAAATCAATGAGAGAATGTTGAAATCTCAAGAAGATATGAATCAGGTGTATGAACGAAACCTTCATAGGCAAAAAGGAAAAGCAGGACTTGGATACAAAGAGGAAGGTGAATCCTCCAAACAAGGTACTCAAAAGAATCAGAAACCTACCTATAATCACTGTGGCAAAATTGGTCATACTTCAAACAAATGTTGAAGCAATGGAAAAGAAAAATTCAATGGAAAATGCTACAATTGCAATCAGCTTGGTCATAAAGCAAATGAATGCAAGGAGAAACCAAGATTTAAAGGCATATGTCACAAATGTAGCAAACAAGGTCATAAGGCATCAGAATGCAAAACTAAAACACCCAATCCAGTGGAACAAATTATTAAAGCAATGTTTGGTTGGGATTACAACACTTGGTGTAGATGTCATTACTGTGGAGAATATGGACACATTGGCATGAATTGTGTAAGGCACCACTTGAGAAAAAGGGATTCTACCATAAGATGTTATAATTGCACTAAGCTTGGTCACATAGCTAAAAACTGCATGAATTTAGGCAAAATTGAAGATGAAAAGAAAGCAAAAGCAAATAACATTAGGAAGCAGATGAGACAGAAGTGGATTCCTAAACCTACTGAGCAAACCAATCCTGAAGTCACTAATGAAGGGAGTGGCTCTATGAGCTCTAACTAGTCTCCAAGAAAGCACTTGAACTGTATCTTCATAGACATATTCCAAAATAGTTCTTGAACTGAAAGGAAGACAAATCCAAATCAGTATGCAAGATACAATAGGATCACAAGAAGGTCAGTATCAGTTACCACTGAGCAAGGTCAGGAGTAACCTAACTTCATTTGGTTACCGAGTAAGGTCAGAAAAGTATGAATTTATATGATCGCCGAGTTGCAGTGTCTTCACCAAGAAATTAATTCATAATGGATGACAACCTATCTAATTCAATACCCTAATTCATACTGAGCATTAATGAAAAAGTTTTAACAAAAGGAGTGAAATCAAGTTCACTATTTACCATGAACAAAAGTCTCCTAGTGCAGTCAAGCATTTCAAAGTATATTTCAGCAAGATATTCTCTTTCCTCAAAGAATTTACTATGTTCACCGAGCTACCATGGCATCATCCAGCACTAAAGTGAAGAAAGATTCAAAAATGTTGGTTCATGGAGAATGGAAAGCACCAGATTTCAAACTCGTGCCCGTAGTTGCCAGAACCCTAGACCCAAGTGGAGCTCAATCTCAGATCCCTCCTAAGGTACTCCTTATTAAAAATATTCGTAGTCATTTTAAGTGTACAATTCAAGAGCTTGGAACCCTAGAGATAGATACTATTCGTGAGGAACTATGTGTCGATGGTGTTCTCAAACCGGAGCATCAACATTTGGAAGATAAGGGTTTAGTTCACATCACACACTTGCCTCAGAGCTTTTAGATAAAATGGGTTAGATATATCCTCAACTGAGTACATGAAGGTAAAATATGGCTTGAGCAACTAGTAGAGATTATGAAGAAGATGATTCACCGAATCACTGGTCTTCCCATGCTCGACAAGGCAAAATCTACAAAAACCCTAGGTTGGACGGAACTAGAAGAGAAAACCCTAGCCAAGTGGGACGATAGAGGTATGAAGATAAGAAAAATTACTGATGCAGAATTGAAGTTTGGTATACATATCATAGCTCACAAGATATACAGTTCAAGTCAACAGAACAGTGTTCCGTGTGAAGCAGTTGACCTAGCATATAAAATTGTAAAGAACAATCTGTCATTTGACCTAGCAAATCTTTTGTTGAAACAATTCAACAAGAACATGGAAAGCATCCAAACCTCAAAGAACAATTCATGTAAGTTTGGCTCACTATTGGTTTGTTTATTTTTCTATGCTCAAAAGTTTTTCCCATCAAAAGGCATGGTAGTATGGAGAAAAGATGTGCTGGTTCTTTATCAGATGAATGAATACATTTCAGAAATGGGTGACAATTTTGAAAGCATAATGGATAACTATTTTGAATCATTTAAAGAGAAAATGAACAATAGATTTTGGATTCCATAGAAATTGGTGGAAGATTACAAAGATGATATTTGTTTCATGGTGGACTGTGATAATCTGTATATACAGCCAGCAAAACCAAGGATTGTACATGTGAAACCTCTTCCCTATGAGGTAAATATTAATGAAACCAAGAATATTATTGAAGCCCTAATTAATCAACCTATTATTCCAAAGGCACCATATTTTGGGACATATGAAGAAGCTAAGGAGAGAATTGAGCTTAGTATAAAGCTTCCACAGGTGGTTAACAAAGGAAGAAAGAGGATGGCCAAAATACAAGCTAGCACACCTCTAATGTCAACCAAGGAAAAAGGAGAGGACTTTGAAGAAGAAGAAGAGAAAAAGGATGAGGAGGAAGAAGAACAAGTACCAGCAAAGAAGAAAGGAAAAGTAATTATCACCAAGGCACCCAAGCAACCCTCTGCAGTATTTACAAGAAGGAGTGCAAGAGGCAAGGCAGGCAAAGATAGTGAAGAAATAGTATTCAAAAGGCCTCCTCCTTCATTAAAAGAAAAGATCAAGGATATGAGAGAAGGATCTAGAATTGCAAACTTCAAATCTCTCAAATATGAAATCAGATCTGAGGAAGAGCAGTAGGAAATTGAAGATGTTGTTATTGAGAAAATGGGAAAATGGAAATACTCACCTGAAGAGATAGCTTCTCAAATCCTAGGAATTCTGCTGAACAAAATTAAGTTGAGATGGTCCAATGCAAGACAAACTGTCAAGGACATCTATGCTCAAACCTTGGGGCAATTAATGCCAAGTTTGAAAAATGCTAAAATTAATAAGGCATTGATAGATAATGAAAATAAGTTGACACTCAAATTCAACAGTTGTTTGATTTTGATCAAAGATATCGAGTCAGTTGTGAAGAGTGCCACTACCACATGAAAAAAAACATCTACAATCTTCACAAACTGAGTATCAAAACTATGATAATCAAGGATATTGATGATGACAGTGATGAACATGAAGAAGATACCGAGGTAGACAAGTAAAGTGATGAGGAAGATAATATTGTTTGGATAGCTGCAGAAGTCATTGCCTCACTTCCTCACTCTCCAACAAAATTTTCTACACCTAGCACGGAGATAACTTCAAGTATGATTGTGACAACTTCCACAGATAAATCAAATGTCAAATCATCACTAGCACAACTCAATGTATCATTGATAGAAATGACTACCACCTCTTTTACCAAGTTGTAGTCTCCTATATCTACTTCAGTACCTACTTCCATATCAAGTTTTCCAGCAGTAAGTACTTCAGTTTTGGATACTTCAGTAAGTATTTTAGTTTTTGATTCTACAATTGTGAATACTTCAATTTTGAGCCCTTCAAGTATTCCAGTTGGTAGTTTATCATTTTTCACAGCTAGTCCTACAATGTCTACAATAACTTCTACAAAGGCATTAAGTGCAATAACAGTTGATCCTAAGGCTCAACCAAGTACAAGATTTTTGAGTAAGAATGTAGAAGAGGATATGGACTTAGATGAGGAGATAGAGATTCCAAAATTAGACTTTGCAAATCTTTCAGCAGACCAAATGCAAAACATTGGTGAACTCCTCCAAAAGAAAGCAAAGCAAAAGAAACTAAAAGAAGAAAGGGACAAGGAATATAAAATTATTGAAGATGCAAAGGATATTTTTTCAGAAGCATTAGGTATTAAAGTTGATTCCTCTCAACATATTTTGTTACAGTTAGCTGAGGCAGTAAACAAGTTCCATGAGGATTCCTCTGCGTCAGAAAAGATTTTTGAGAAAGCCGAGAAGAAGTTTGACAATAAAGTGCTTGAGCATGTTGCTTAGCATATAGCTATTAATCAGGCAAAACTATCTTTAGTTTTGACAGATATTGAGTCCTCCTATTCCTATGTTACCTCACTTGTTGCTAAGCTATGTAATGTTGCCGAGTTCACTAAGGAAGTCAAGGATAAATTGAATAAGATTGATGAGGATCTGAAGGATAGTGTACAGAAGTTGCAACTTGAACCTAGTTCAAGCTCTGCACATCATATGAAAATCACATTCCTATCAAATAGGTAGTCAGAATTATTAAAAGAAGATACAAAGATCTAGTCAAAACTGCTAGATATTCATAACATGATCCTTCCCGTCATGGACATAATGCAAAAGCACATTGTTCACTCAAAAGCATTACTCCATGACAATCAATTTTCCATTGCAGATCACATGATTGAACTCTCTGCAGAAGTCCAAATTGCACTCCAAACATGCAAGATTCTGCAAGAGAATTGGGACAGAACTCTGGCACTAAGCATAAAGGTACATTCTAATTTTCTTTCACATTTTGGATTCTCCCTGTAAAATACTTGTATATACACCTTTGGCATTATTGTCAAAAAGGGGGAGAAAATGTATAGGAGAAAGTGTATAAGATTAAGGTGTGTAATAAGAAAGGGGGAGAAAGTACTTTGGAGAAAGTACTCTATATAAGGGAGTCATGAAATGTATAAACAGTAGTTTGACAAAGATAAATTTTGAAAAATCAAAAAAAGATTCAGCATGATTCTTGTATATAAGTTTTGGCAATAAGTGTTTTTGTCACTAATGCCAAAGGGGGAGATTGTTGGCATTAAGCATGATTGTCATTAGTGACAACACTTATTCTAATTAGTACATACCGAGAAGAACAGATCTTACCGAGTAGAGTAGAGCTTACCAAGCAGAGCTTACTGAGCAGAACAGAGCTTACCGAGTAGAACAGTGCATACCGAGCTCACAGTGTTTACCGAGTGCTGCATGATTAAACAAGAAATTTAGTTTCTACCGAGTAACACTTTATCTACCAAGTATCCAGTATTTATCAAGTTTGAAACTACGACCGAGTAGTTAGTATGGACCGAGCTTCCACTTCTACTGAGTGCATGATGATGCTGAGTAACGCAGTGGACGTCAAGTATCAGAAAGTCACCGAGTTAGTTTGCAGTAACCGTGTAACTATATTTGGGCCGACTTAGTAATATTTGTGTTTACTTGTTTAAGAGCTGACTTTGTAATTGTTTTGGAATTGACTTAGATTGATATATAAACAATGTTTTATGTCATATCCAAAAAAAGGAAGAAAAAGAGAAGTATGAAAAAGAGAGAAAGGCAGAGATAAGTGAATTACAAAGGGCTACAGCAGTATAAGAAGTAGCAAAGATCTATCCATCACAGAAGGTGATCAATACATCAGAGAATCTCAATCAGTAAGTACAGTTGCAAGTAAGAGATCTACTATTTCATCCTAACAGGTGAATCAGCTTGAAATCCTTTAACTAGGTAGACGTAATAGTCTTTGTAAAAATCTCTTAACCGAGTGCATACTTCATTGTATGTTTGTAAAACCTCTAACAAGGTGGACCTAGCAGTCCTTATTGCTCCTAACAGGGTAGATCATCAGAAGTGATCATTGGAAGCCTTAACCGACAAACTTTATACTGCAGTATTGAAGTTTTGTGGGTATCATCCCCACCCCAGTTTTACTTTCTACTTGGAAGGTTTCTGGGTCACCAAATCTCTATGTTCTAAGTGTTATGAATGTTTTATTCTTTCTGTTACTCATGCATGCAGTTAGATTATCAATCTAATATTATTAAGATCTAAATCTGTTAAAAGTTTTGAAGTTATTGATTCACCCCTCCCCTCTCAGTAACCTAGACAGTCTTGAATATTTCCAACACCTTCTACTATCAAAACTTTTGAGGAGTTGATCAAATTGTTCTACCAGTAATACTCCTACAATATTCAACATCCAGTCACCACGATTGATATCTCTAATCTCAAGCAATGTCCAGGGGAACCATTCCTAACATTTCTCAAGAGATGGAGGAAGAAGTTCTCTCTATATGCCAGACCTATTCCAAAAATAGAAAAACTAGAAATCTTCATCAATAACCTTGTTCTAGAAATCAATTATCCTTTACAAATGCAAGATCATACATCTTTTGACAAGATGGTGGATAATGCTATCAAAATCAAAAAACTTCTTGTAAAAAAAGGAGAAATCACACTTCAAAAAGACAAGTACAAATCTGGATCTAGTTCCAAAGACAAGAACAAAAATTGGAACAAGAACAAGGGCATCATCATAGATGGCATTGTTGACACTGTCCATGTCCCATCAAAGGCACCTACCTACAATTTCACTCTTGGCACTCAAGCCATTAAAGCTTCAGAGAAAAAGTCTTCTCAACCATCTCAAAGGAAGCCAGAATACAAAAGATGGGATAAACATCAAAAATTTACTCCTCTAGGAGAGTCTTTAGAATCAGCTATGAAAACTCTACTGGCTGATAACATCATCTCTTTACCACCAATCCAACCAAATGATCAGGACCCCAACCCGAAATGGTGGAGAGAAAATGAATTCTGTGATTTCCATCGGAGTAAAGGTCACAAAACTAATAATTGCTACCACTTGAAGCATACCATTCAAGATCTAATCGATAGTGGAGACATCACAATTAATAATCCCAAGAGCAATAACAATCATACAGCATTCATAGAACCATTTCTGAAACATGGTCAAGAAGTTTCAACTTCTCAGCCTAATATGGGGGCAAAAGTCAACTATGCCTACCTGGAAATAATGTTGTCATCAATATGGTTGAACCATGTCTACCTAAAAGTTGCAATGTCATCACAATTGAACGAAGAGATAGAGATCATTCCTCAGCTAATGTAGTTACTCGATCATAGGCTCCAATGCATCTAAAAGGACAAATCCCAGATTCATCAAATGTCCCTAAGGTGCCCTTCAATCTTTCATCTGCTTCTAAATAGAAGGCTGCTTCCAAATCTTCCAATCCAAAGGATACAAGGCCTACATCTTATAGCATTGTTCAACAACTCTAGCACACTAATGCAAAAATCTCCATGTTTGAGTTGCTTCAAATATCTCCAGCTCATAGAGCCATTCTTGATAAAGCTTTGCTCGATTCCAATGTTCCTGATGACCTTGATTTAGACAGGTTCCAGACTATGGTTGGACATCTTACATCTCCACAATATATCTCCTTTTCAGAGGAAGATGACAACTCCTTGAGTCACCCACATAATCAGCCTTTTCATATAGAAGTCTTGATCCAAAACCGTAGAGTCAAATGTGTGTTGATAGATGGGGGTGCTGGCCTAAACATTTGTTCTTACAACTTGATCACACAATTGGGATTTTCAGAATTAGCTATTGATCCTCGAAAGAAGATCACCATAAAAGCCTATGATGAACAAGAAAGATCTTCTAAAGGCACCATTGTCTTACCTATTAGAGTAGGTCCATTTATCAAAGATACCATCTATCAAGTGCTTGATCTACCTTTGGCTTACAACATTCTTCTAGGGAGGCCATGGATACATGAAATGCAAGCTATTCCTTCTACATATCATCAATGTTTGAAGTTTCCTTATGAAGGAGTAGAGGTTACTATCCCCATGGATCTAAATACAACTTGCAACACCTTGAAGGAAAGTGTAGATAAGTTTGTGCCTAATAACAGAGAATCTCCCATTGAACCAACTAAAGAAGCATCCACATCTAAAATGGAAGATCTTGCCAAAGAGGTTAATATCAAATAAAATAGTATGGGAGAATATACTATTGAGCCAGTCTTATCTTTGACATCTCTCCCTATCTCGCCTAAGTCTTATGGGCAATCTTTGAAACAATCCAAACCAGACTCTAAAGAACCTCTGAAAGCATATAAAAATAATTTTGTAGTAGAACAAGTATCCAAGAAAGAGTTTGAAGAGGATGAAGCTGTGCTATCATGTCTCTACAAAGACAAACCTAAATCTCAAGTTGTTCAAACTGGTGACTTTATAGTATCCAAACTCCTTTCTAAGTCATATGGTCTAGGAGGTAAATTAATAGCTAAGATGGGATATTCAGGTCAAGGGCCTCTAGGAGTCAGAGGAAAAGGTCTCGTGGCACCTCTCCCACATACTGGTAGAGAAAATAAAGATAAAGTCAGCTTAGGCTTTAAGAAGAAACCCTATCACCTCAAAGGTAATTGCTCTCATGTCATAGATAAGATCACACTAGGGGAACCTCTTCTTAAGAAAGAAGAAACAGAACCATCGGATAGTGATTTAGATAGTTCAAAACTCATCCCCTATGAAAAATTGCCTAAAGAGATCAAAGACCTTCTTGATGATAAAGATGATCCTATCAAGAGAATTAATATAGTAGAAACACAAGAACCTACTATCAATCAAGAGATAGTTGCAACACAAGAACCAGCTAATCTTGAAAACAATCAAGAAGAGGGAAGTGGTAGTGATTCTAAGATAGATTCTCAGGAGTATGAATACAAATTAGAATCTGAGGGTAACCCTTCTTGGGGTATTCACCCTGACTTTACTCATGTTCTAAGATTTCCTAGAGATCCTGAATCAGAAGATGAATCTAATGACTATGAAAGGGGATTCATCCCAAAACCAGATGAGCTTATCATAGAGAAACATGTTGATGTTATTCACCAATATGCACCTCAAACCAATGTAAGTCTAGAGCGAAATGATGAACCTATCGAGTCTGATCCACCTATGGCTGAATTGGACTCCCATGATGACATTGAGCCTATTCATGAATTGGATATCTTAAGTTGTAGTATCACCTTTGAACTCAAGCATCAGGTTAGGCCCATTGATGATAGATCCATATCCGTAAACACTATCTCTCAATCTTTCCCTACTTTGACTATCAAATATCTAGAACTTATTGATCAAACCTCCACGAATCCAAGCCATGGTATTTGTACCTTCCCGAATGACTATGCCCTTGCTTGCTACCTCAATGCAGTTGAGCCTATGAGGACTTCCATTAGTGAACCGAGCATTAGCATGACCGAGTCGGACATCAAATATCTTAGTCAGAAAAACAAGAGTAAAAAGAAAAAGAAAAAGAGTTCTGAGGGTGAAAACCACTTTGTGGCAGTCTCAGAACCTACAAAAGTAAAAATAAAAGACATATCTAAAGGTGAAAACCTCTCTGAGGCACCTAAGGATGAGATATTTGATGTCCTTCCAAGTCATTTACAAGATAGATCTCCAGTTCTAATTGAGCCCACCCAATCCATCAATTTGGGTACAACAGAGGAACCACAATTGGTACATGTAGCACAATCATTATCAGAAGAAGAGAAGCAAAATTTTACAACATTCCTAATAGAGAAGAAGATCAACTTTGCATGGAAATATTCAGGTATGCCAGGATTGGATCCTAATCTCATAATACATCATTTATCTATTGCTCCAAATGTCAAACCTGTCAAGCAAAAGTTGAGAAAGATGCATCCTCATGTTGCACTCTTGGTAAAAGATGAATTAGAGAAGCTTCTGAAAGCTAGATTCATCTGAGTTATTGACTATGCAGAGTGGATGTCCAACATTGTGCCTATTTCAAAACCAGATGGTTCAATCAGAGTGTGCACGGACTTTAGAGATGTGAATAGAGCATGCCCTAAGGATGATTTTCCACTGCCTAACATTGATATGATAGTGGACATGACTGCGGGCTACGAGATGTATTCCTTAATGGATGGCTTTTCTAGATACAACCAAATCAAAATCACTCCAGAAGACCAAGAGAAAACTGCTTTCACATGTGCGTGGGGAACCTTCTATTGGAATGTCATGCCATTTGGGCTTAAAAATGCTGGTGCTACATATCAAAGAGCAATGACATCTATTTTCCATGACATGATGCATCGAACCATGGAAGATTATGTTGATGACACATTAGCAAAATCTATGATCAGGACTGAACATCTAAAGGACTTGAGCATGATCCTAGATAGAATGGAAAGGTTTAGTCTCCGACTAAATCCTAAGAAGTGTGCTTTTGGTGTCACTTCTGGAAAGCTCTTAGGATACATAGTTTCAAAGAAGGGCATTGAAGTTGATCCAGCTAAAGTCAAGGCTATAATAGAGATGCAACCTCCCAAGAATATCAGTCAAATGAGGACATTGCAAGGAAGAGATCAATCTATTAGAAGATTCATATCACAGCTAGTGGACATATCACAGCCTTTTACAAAAACATTACATAAAGGTGTGACCTTTGCATGGAATGAAGAATGTGAGAAAAACTTTAACCATATCAAGATGTATCTATCCAATCTGCCTATCTTGATGCCTCCTATTCATGGGAAGCCATTGATCTTATATGTCTCTGCAATAGATACATCATTGGGGGCATTGCTAGCACAACATGATGAGAACAAAAAGGAAAGAGCTATATACTATATCAATAGGACATTGGTTGCATATGAGAAGAACTATTCAATGATCGAGAAAGCTTGTCTAGCTATGATCTTTGCATCATAGAAACTGAGACACTACATGTTAGCTCATACCACACAATTGGTAGCTAAAATTGATCCCCTCAAGTACCTACTAAGCAAAGCTTCCCTCACAGGTAGATTAGCTAAATGGGTTATGCTCTTAAGTGAATTTGACATTGAATACGTGGAAAGAAAAGCTATAAAAGGATAGGTTATTGCTAATCAATTAGAAGATGCACCTATGATTGCTAATACACCACTACAAATGGAATTTCCAGACTCCTCTATTATGCACCTATCTTCTAGAGAATGGAAATTGTTCTTTAATGGCTCCTACACATAGAATGGCTCCGGGGTAGGCATATTGTTCATAACTCCTCAAGGATACTCCATCCCAAAATAATTTAGACTAAAGTTCCCCTGCACAAACAATATTGCAGAATATGAAGCCCTTTTGAATGGTATGAAAATAGCAATTGAATGGAGAGTAACAGAGCTACACATTCATGGAGACTCTCAACTTGTTATTCATCAATTCAATGATGTGTACCAAACTAAAGATGGAAAGCTCATTCCTTACAAGAGAATGGTAGATGATCTTAAGAAATATTTCATATCTATCACATTTGAGAAAATTCCTAGAATGGAGAACAAGGCTATCGATGCAATGGCAACACTGTCTACTTTATTATAGCAGCCTAAACATGAGCTATGCTATGAGTTCCTAGTGGAAGCACTATCTTATCCTGCATATGACTCCCCTAAAACCCACATGATCTACACTATTGTTGGTCATGATTCATCCAAATACAAAGACCTCTTTTCCTATCTCCAAGACCAAATCATTCCTGATACCTTCAACTACCATGAAAAGAGATACCTTATCTGTAATGCCTCCCGATATGTCATCATTGGTCATGATCTATACAAACAAGGTCTAGATGGTATGCTACTTAGATTTTTAGAATGGGAAGAGTCTCAACGTGCATTAGAGGAAGTCCATGATGGTATTTATGGGTCACACTCGAATGGTTTAACACTAGCTCAAAAACTTATTAGGGCTGGGTACTACTGGCCTGAAATGGAGAAAGAGGCCATCAAATTTGCTAAGAATTATCAAAAGTGTCAAGTACATGGCAACCTAATTCATGCTCCAGGGAGGGATCTAATCCCCTTTACAACACAATGGCCTTTCCATCAATGGGCATTTGATCTTATCGGGATGATTCATCCTCATTCTTCTCACAGACATGCCCATATAATCACAGCCATAGATTATTTTACAAAATGGGTAGAAGCGGTCCCTTTGACACAAGCAACAGGAAAGTAGATATCAATGTTCATCTTAAACTATATCATATGTAGATATGGGATCCCTCATTCCATAATCATAGATAATGGTGGGCAATTTAGGAATAAAGACCTAGATGATCTATGTGCCAAATTCAAGATCACCCAACATTGGTCTTCTATCTACTATCCACAAGGGAATGGCCAAGCAGAGGCTTCCAAAAAAAATCTATTAAAGATCTTGCACAGAACAGTAAACAAAACTGGTAGAGACTGGCATCTCATGATTAATCCAGCTCTATGGGCCTATAGAACAAGTATTAGAACACCTACAAGGGCTACACCTTTCACTTTAGTTTATGGGTCTAAAGCGGTACTACCTATTGAGGTTGAAATCCCATCACTAAGAATCAGAATGCATGGTCTTGTAAATGATGATGACTACAGAGTGTCTAGGTTGCAAGAACTTGAACTATTAGATGAGCGTAGACAAGCAGCGTATGATCATCTCAAAGTATATTAGAAGAGAATGTCTAGAGGCTACAACAAGAAAGTCAGACACAGAGAATTTCAGGTTGGTGATCTAGTTTTGAGAGAGAATCCTAAAAATCAATCACATCGAGAATGCAAGGGGAAGTTCGAACCCAATTGGTTGGGTCCCTTTGTAATCACTGCTACTTTTGGCTTTGGTGCCTATCAACTCTCAACAACTGAAGGAGAACAGCTTTGAGAACCAATCAACATTCTCCATCTGAAGAAATTCTACACCTAAGGCATTCAGTCTATGGTAAAATGTCCTAAAAAAAATCTTTAAAAAATTGAAAAATATCAAAAATTCAAAAAAATTGAAAAAAAAAAAAGTGCCTCGGTGAAAACTTGGAAACGGGCACCTTGGTAGCAAAAATAGAATCTCTACCAAGATGGTGAAAACCCAGCAAACGGGTGCCACTTGTTTCAAAATGCTCCATCTATCAGCGCAATCTTGGTCTTTCCCAACTTTCAGTCTTGCTTTAGTTTGTACATATCTCCCAATTTGTTTCTGCATTCTTGTTCTCAATAAGTTAGTTTGTACACCAATCTACTCAAGCGTCTGTATCCTATTAGTGTTCAAACTTGGGGGCAATCACAGTCATATCCTATGGTCCTCCAGGATATCTTAGATGTATCATATCCAGTCAGAGTCCTTTGAAGCTTCATTTGAGTCAGTCAAGTCTGTCTCATCTCCAGAAAGGATTTTGCATCTACAACAACAATCAAACACAAACTGAAAACAATCTGTGCTTTTCATGCTTTTATCTTCTTGTATGCTTACTAATTCACATTGAGATTTTTGCATATTGTGTCCCTTCGAGCTCTTCGATGATGTCCTTTATAGGATTTAGAGAGTGATGACTAGGGGCATAATCTTTTCTTTGTCTTCTTCTTGTATGTGAAAATCTAACGTCTTTGGAAATTTTGGATTGAAATGGTGTCTGACTGTAAGAGCCTCTATCTTGAATTGGATGGCCATGCATACCTCGACCATTGATACCTGGATGATTCAAAGAAGTATTGATCTAACTATTGTCTTTTTGAGTGAGTTCTTTCTCCTACTATGAAACATGATCTTACCTAAGGATGTGAATGATAAATGGTCACTACGGGTAATTCACACTGGATTTAGAATGATCCCTTGACTGTTTGATGTGTTTGAATGCAAGGCATATTCAGGTCATCATGACGTTTATGTTTTGATGCTTATACAAATTGCTATATCAAAATGGACATGATATTCAGGTCATCCTGGTGTTTGTGCCTTGGTGCTTATATCTAATCCGACATTTCAAAAATAAAATCAATATTCATATATCCATGGTTGTTGACCAGTGGGTGTTGTATTGATTCTTGCGCATACAAATCGATATTCATATGTCTATGGTTTCATAGCTAGTGGGCATTATATTAATTTATCCGGTTACCTAAAACTTCAATGATGATAACAAATCGACACATGATCAGTGACTAGGTCCTAGGTGTTAGGTTGCATTTCATTTTGCATGTCTCTTTGCATTTTGCATGTTGCATGATCTCACAATGGCTAAATGAACTTCAATGCTTAAACAATTCTCCACTCGCATCTTCAAATCTAACAAGAGCTGAATCTCACACAAAGGTTCCTCCAACGAAATAGCAAGTAGAATCCTTTTTCGGGATCAAAATCAAAATCTGAGATCATTCATATTATTAACTACTTGCATAATCAACCTTCAATCATCACAGAAATCTAGTATTCAACTTAACTGATTATCTTACATCAAACTATGAAAATTTCAACTTGGTCAACCATGGTCAACTCATGGTCAAACCTAGTCAAACTTGATCATCTGGACCTCTAAACGATGTAGAATGTGTTCCTGAATGTGTTTAACCACTTCTCAAATCAATTAGCATGCTTCTAAACCATTCAACGCTGACTTTTCTTGTCAGATTTTAATTTTTATCCCGAAGGGGGCATGGTATTGCATATCATTCAAAGTCTGTAATCTAATTTGAAATCATATCTTTATGAAAATCATATCTTCCTCAATAATCAAGACAACAACCACCTTTAGTTATTGATTCATCAAAAAACCTCATCGCTCGGGGCAAATCTATCATCACTTGGGGCATATCAGATTCATCAAGATCCATATCAATCATCTATTCTCCTAATCTTGTAAACTGTATCAGTTTTTGCAACCATCGGATCATAGTGTTCTTTCCTTGGTTCTTTGGCAACTGAAGGGTTCGGATGTGATACCTGCTAGTTCTGCTAAGATAATCGAGTCTAGAACCGGTCACTCACTTCTTTACAATCCTAAGGTTTGGAATCAGGCATTTTGACACTTTTTCACAATCATAGGTTCATTTGCTGTTATAGTGAACATTATCTTTGGTCATTCAGGACCTATTATCTTCATATCAAATCTTTCAATCAGCTTCTGTCTCATATCAATTATCAATTTTGAATCAATTTCATATCTCTATCAAACACAGACTGTCTTTCAACCACTACGCTTCGCCCAACAATTCAAAGAGGGGCAAAATGTAATACCCCAAAAATGGGCTATAAGTTCATTAACCTCCTACATCTACAAATTGAATGAAATCAACATCGAAGTCCTAATCTAAGGCACATCTAAACATCATCGAATCATAATTGATTATCTTAAATTCTGCATCAGGGAATATTCCTAGCAATATTCCTAATTATCTTAATTATTTTTAATTTAATGATTATTTGGCGATAAATCACATTTATCCTAAAGTTTGATTAATTGAATATTTTCATATTTAATTAATTAGATTTAATATTTGCCACTTAATTGTTTAATTAAATTTAATTCTATCTATTATTAATTATATTATTTAATTTTGACAATAAATCCAATATCCTATGAATAATTGATTAAATTTTTATTTAATTAATTAAAGCAAGTTGTCATTATTTAATAATATAGTTTTTAATAAAAGTTTGATTAAATGATTGATTAACCCATAAATCAATTATTTATTTTCAAAAATCAATTAAGTTGAGCATAAATCACTTTATTTATTTATTAATTAATAATTATCCATGTGCACAATCAAAGAAATAGTTAAACTCCAAATTAGAAAATCAATGCAAAGTGTTGACTTTTTAGAACTCAACATCCTTTTTGAGTTTTAAAGTTGATCTAAACTTCTAATTTGAGTTAAAAATCTATTTTTGCATGATTTGCATGTTTTTGTGAATTAAATTATCTTTATTATCAGATAACTCAAAAATCAAGTTGAGTTAATCTGAGTGATTTATGGCTTTCTTCCATGCACCTCCAAAGCCTTGGATTTCTATAAAATTAAAGCCTCAGCTCATCTCAAAGCATCTCATATTTTTGCACAATTACGTTGGAGAATTGGAATTTGGAGACAAAGCTTATTGCGAATCAAGGCTATTGTGAGATCAATTTGTTTTTTTTACATTCATTTAGATTCTTTTTCATATCATTGTTAGATCATTTTAGTAGATCAATTTCATATAGATTAGATTTCATATCAAGTTTTTATCATTCTTATTGCATAGAAAATCCAAAAAAATAGCTTAATTGCATTCAATTCATATCTAGATCAATTGCATTCAAATCCTTCATTTAGGTGTCGTCTAGGTCACTGATCTCAATAACAATCTGAGAATATCAATCTCGCACCTACTAGAAGGCAGTAAATCACTTGGTTAAATTAGATTTCAATTTTGCATGATTTTGATTTTTACTAACCTCTAATGTTTTACTGAAGTGTTGTGTCTACAAATCAGGTACAAAATTCACACACACAGGTACCATACTTCACAAGATAATCAAACCCACATTACATGCCAACTATCTCAGCATGGACCAATAAGAAATGTGCACATGGACCGAACCCACGACAACATCGGTCCAAACACCCGAAGGATCGAACGGTTGTCGCATGATTGCATGGGATTGGAAGATCCCATGAGATAATGTGCCAGCCATTGATCTTGGATCAATTGGCACCTCTGCAGAACCATTGACCATCAGACCCACCGACAACCCTGTCATCACCTGGCCGGCCACTGAAAAATGAACACATCACCACCTGAGGACCCACCATTGGAGACTTAGCAATAAAGAAAATCTAACGGCTATCGCATGATCGCATGGAATTAGAAGATTCCATGTGGTCATGCGCTGACCATAGATCTTATTCCACTGGGGGCCTACCTTACACTTCGGGTCCACTGCAGAGTCATCCCTTAGTGACTAATAGGAAACTAGCATGTCATTACGACGTGGCATGAAGGACCCACCAACAACTGTTGTGATGCCGATACCGTATCAACAGTTGTCGCATGATCGCATGGGATCAGAAGATCCCATGAGATTATGTGATAACCATTGGATCTAACTATGATCGAGAACTGGGCCCAGGGAAATATTAAAGGCCAGGACGTAGGAAACTTAGGAAATTAGGTGGTGGGACCTTAGGAAAAAATAATATTATAGCACATGGGTTTTGTGGTTAAGTGGCCTGAAAGGGTAAATATTAAATTAGGATGGGCCACAGGTATTTAGGAGATTATGAGGTTTAAATGGTCACCTTTGAATTTTTTAATGGCTTTCAAACTAGAGAACTAAACAACTGAAAAGGCATATAATCATGGAAATTCTTGAGGGGGCTAACATAGGATTAAAAATGCCAGACAAAGCAAACTAGGCCAAATTGCATAGGATGGGAAATTTGGGTAACAATTACGTAAAAGCAAGTTTTGAAAGGACCCAAAACCTTTTACATAAAGATTATAGAATAGGAATTTAAGCTCCAATAAGACAAGCACCAAAAAAGCCACACAAATGAGTCCTTAAACAAAAAGATCAGAAAAAAGACAAAGGACAACAAGACAGCAAGTTGTTGTCTAAACACATTTCATAATTTCTGCTGCCTGATCAGCAAGCATCTACATGTTAGTTGTAGAAATTTTCAGACCTTCAATATCATTATTCTTCTCATCCTCCATCTTCCTAAACCTGGATCTAGTGCGCCTGATGGGACCTTGGTCATCTTTTGCCTCAGTGATCACCTTCTCCCCTTTCCCTTGGTCCAGCTTGTCCACCAGGATCTTCACATGCTCATTCGATGCCTTAAGAATAGCATAGCTCTACTCTGGTATATTCCCAATTGTTTTCTCCAGCTTGTCAATTCTATTTTCCATTATCTCAATTCTTTTGGTCATTCCTTCACTGTTATCAATTTTTTTGTCCATAGCAATAATTTTATCATTGAAGACAGTGAGCCCCTCAGCCTACTGATAGTCTTAATGAGCTCATCAATAGTTTGGCCCATGGTTTTGTCCCCCAGGTTCATCTTTTTAAGGACCCCCATCTCTTTTTGGATCTAATGAATATGAGACTTCATGGTTGTAATGTCAGTTTTCATATTACTAAGGGTTGTCAAAAATGCCAGACAACCCAGATTCTCAAAATCCTTGTTCCCTCCCTCTGTCTTATCCTTGGATCTCTCCACTTTATCCTTCCCCATGTTGATTGAATCCTTCCCCTTCCCATCTTTCTCAATATTAATCACATCCTATGCGACATCATGCAGAATATTATCCTCGACCAACACATTTTTCTCAAGCCCCACACTCTCTTCCACAACAAGGTCGTTGTCCACATGGTCATCCTGATTATTATGGTTTTTATCTTGAGAAGAAGAACCCTCATCAGAGGAAATCAAAACCCTTTTGGAAAATTTCTTCTTCTCTTTTTTTTCTTTGGTGCGCTTACCAATGGGCTCCATTCTATTTTTGCCCTACTTCTTGGAGCTTTCCTCCCTACTCTCCTCTTCCTCCAAATCCATCTCCATGACCAAGTCCTCCACCTTACTTTTCTTTCTTTTTCTTTTGGGAGTGGATTCCTGAAACTCTTTAGAGTCACTCTCATCTTCTTATGTTTCCTCCATAAATGGCTCCTCGAACTCTTTCCCATCAGTTTCATAGTCTTCAAGGGCTTTTTTGTTAAAATGGGGCCTTTCTACCTTCTTCAATTTCAGAACCTCATAAATGAGGACCATAAGCCCTTCATGGAAAGCATGATCACCCTCTGGGTCCCTTTTCCAGTTGATGATAGAGGCATTCAAAGAGCTTAGCAGGTAAAAAGGGAAATTAATTTTAACCCCATGCCTAAAATGATTCAGAAGAATTAAATGATGGTTGTAAATTTTAGTATAATGACTATCAAGGGTAATGTAGCCAATAATCACACAAAACAAGATGCCAAGACCTAGAAATACTCTTAGGTTTAAAAGTGATGAAGGCATATTCCTAGGTTATTCCACTAAGAGAAAATCTTATAAGTGTTTGAATTCTAACACTAACAAAATTGTGGAAAGTGAAAATGTGAGAGTTGATGAATATGTAGAGAAAAATGAACAAGAAGGAAAAAGAGAACCTAAAGACTATAGATATTTTGTCTATATGGAAGAAGGAGAGGAAAGTAACACACCTGCACCAAATGCAAAGTCATGGATAAGCAATGTCGAGCATTAGGAGGATGTTGTCGAGCATCAAGAGGATGTTGCCAAGAATTAGGAGGATGTTTTTGAGCATTAGGAGGATGATGTCAAGCATCAAGAGGATGCTACTGAGCAATCAGAAGCAGAAAATAAAAATTTTCACGATGAACCTAAAGATCAAGGAGAGAAGAAATCTAAACCTACATTGGCACGGTATGTGAGAAGACATCATAAGCTTGAGAAAATCATTAGAGATAAGGAATTTGGAATCTTGACTAGAATTAAGTTAAAAGACCCTACATGTTTATTATGTGAGTTTGAGCCTAAGATAGTAAAAGATGCTTTAGAGAATGAAGACTGGATTCAAGCTATGAATGAAGAAATAGATCAAATAGAGAAGAATGATACCTAGACTCTGTTTTCAAGACCAAAAAACAAGAATGTTATTGGAACAAAATGGGTATTCATAAAAAATCTTAATGAACATAGACAAGTCACAAGGAATAAGGAAAGACTGGTATGCGAGGGTTATGCACAAGAAGAAGGAATAGACTACAGGGAAACATTTTCCCTTGTAGCAAGATTAGAAGGAGTAAGAACTCTACCTGCATATGTTGCTTATAGAAATTTCAATGTATATAAAATGGATCTCAAGTCTGCATTTTTTAATAGTATATTAGAAGAAGTATGCATTGAACAACCTGAAGGATTTGTTGATCCAAACAAGAAAAATATGGTTTGCAAACTAACCAAGGCATTGTATGGATTGAAGCAAGCCCCTAGAGCATGGTATGAGAGGCTACACAATTACTTGATAGAGATTGGATTTACAAGGACAAATGACAACATCAATCTATACATGAAAGCTGAAGAAGGTAAAGGGATTTTGTTAGCTGAAATGTTTGTAGATGATATCATATTTGGAGGACAAGATACCCTATGTCATAATTTTTCAAATGAGATGCAAACTAAGTTTAAGATGTCTATGTTTGGTGAGATAAAATTCTTTGTTGGTTTGCAAGTCCATCAGATGGAAAAAGTTATCTTTATCACACAATCCAAATATATCAAAGAGATGCTGAAAACTTTTTAAATGGAGGATTCAAGACTAGTAAATACTCCTATGGCTACCGGATAGAAACTATCTAAAAATGATGATACTGCTAAAGTGAATCAAACCCTGTATAGATCCATGATTGGAAAGCTACAATATGTTGTCCATAGAAGACTAGATATAGCCCTAGAAGTTGGGATTGTGGCAAGATTCTTTGCCAATCCTAAGGAAAATCATATGATGGTTGTGAAGAGAATACTGAGATATCTTAAAGGGACAGAAGATTATAGATTGTACTACAAGAAGAATGAGAAATTTGAACTGAGAGTCTACACTCATGCAGATTGGGGAAGAAATGTTGATGACAAGAAAAGTACAAGTGGTGGAGATTTTCTTTTAGGACAAAGATTATAAGTCTCATGGACAAGCAAGAAACAAAACTGCATTTCCTAATCTATAATAGAAGCTAAGTATGTAGCAGCTGTAGTGAATTGTTCAAATCTGGTATGGATCAAGCAATTGCTCAAAGGTATGAAAGAGGATATCATTGAGCTGGTTGTTATATTCTATGATAACACAAGTTTTATCAACATATCAAAGAATCCAGTGGTGTACACAAAGACCAAACATATTGCTATCAAGTATCATTACTTGAGGGAATTGGTACAAGATAAAGAAGTGAGAATAGAATATGTGAATACAAAGGAACAACTAGCAAACATATTTACAAAAGATTTACTTAAGGATGCTTATGAATATCTTAGAGGTAAATTAGGGTTTCTTCCCCTAATTAAGGCTACCTAGTCATCTAGGAGCACTGTATCAAATGTGTTACACAAAGTATTTGAAAAATTGATGTAGGAAAGGTCACACTTTAGTAGTTGCCTAAAGTTTTGAAAAGAATAGCAAAGATGATAATCAGTCATAAGCAAGATGATAGAGGGAGAAATATTGATACTAAACTGACAAGATGACATCTACATATGAAAGATGTAAAGTTCTAGATACTAATTTGGCATTATTGTCAAAGAGGGAGAGATTCAGATGAAAACACAAATTCAAAGATTTAGAGAATCAGAGGGAGAGAAATACAGAAAAGATTTAGAGGGAGTAATTGTGTGAACAATCAAGAAAGGCTAAGTTGTTGTAAATTAGAATGAAGCTAAGGATATTATAAATATTTCTGATGCAATGACAAAATTTTGGATTGGTTGGTAAATCATGTGTTATTCATGTGGTGTTTCCATCAATGCCAAAGAGGGAGATTGTTGGAAACTGCATTTGAAAAAATTGTTGTATTGTCATTGATGTCAAACCTTAACTGGTAAAATAGTCGCTATCTAATATATCTATTGATTGATGAAAATGATTAGGGAAAGGGAGATAACAAGAGAACCTAGGGAAAGGTTGAGTTATTTGATACTTAAATGAGTACTTGATTATTTGGTACAATGATAAGATAATGTATTATTTATCTAAGTAAGAAGAAAGACTAAAGAAGTAGGGTTACCAATCAAAACTGAATACATCTAGTTTAAGCTGAGTGATGTTAGTGTCGACTGAGCTCCATTATATGCTGAGAAAATATAGTGTTGACTGAACATCAGTTTATGTCGAGCGATAGGAAATTGTCGAGCAAGACAGTGTTAGCTGAGGAAGACAGTTTGTAGAGATGACCGAGTTACACAGTGATGACCAAGGAGATAAACATAGTATTGACCAAGCATCAGTAATTTACATTTGGAGAAAGAATTCAGATTTCTAGCCGACATAGTTGAATTCTTGGGTTATGTAAATCATGTTGACTTTATTAATTGATTGTATGGAGAATTTAATGCATGGTAAATTGTTTTATTATGGATTCAATGAGGAGATTGAAGATGTATCTATAAGGAAGGATGAAGAACTTAAATGGTGGAAGGATTTGATGAATCCAACCTAAACCTAAGATCTACAAAGGAGATTAAGCATTAAAAGATGGATCTATCTACTGAAGAGGTATATAGGAAAACCTAAGTATGAAGTTAAGAAGTATGCTAAAGTTGTTGATGTTATTGGCTGATAAGTCTAAGCAAAAGGTTGAAGGTGAAGAGGTTGATCAGAGTTGTGATTACTTGAACAAAATTTTGAGAAGATCATAGATGGAGATGGAAATGGAACTCAGACAGTAAATTATCTTATATGTGCAAATTGGAGCTATTATTTGTAAAGTGAGTTGTATGTTTTTTAGATCAAAAATTATTGTTGCTTTCTAACCATTGTATCAATCTAAATCCTTTAATCAAGGTTGACCTAATAGTCATTGTTTAAATCATTTGATCAAGGTTGCATTCTAATGGAATGTACTTAAATCCTTTAACTAGGTTACTTGTAATAGAGTTTTTAAATCCTTTAACAGGTTCACACCTAGTAGTGTGTTTGTAAACCTTTAACAAGGTTGACTTTTCATAGAGATCACTTTAGAAGAGAGAAATATTAGTAACATGTTACAAAGTGGTTTTTCCCAAGTTGGGTTTTCACTATAAATTCAGGTGTTATACTTTGGTGAATGTTTCTATATTTTTCAAGTTAATTACTATTGGATAGTGGACTGCATGTTATATGTTTCTGGTATATATATTCTTTAGAGACCAAGTTGTGTTGGTGATTAGATCTAAGATTGTTGAAGTGTTTAAAATTTTAATTGGTACATTTGGGCCTTAGAACAACTAATTCACCCCCCCCCTCTCTGTTGTTCTAAATAATATTAACAATTGGTATTAGAGTTGTTGATGCTTACAGAGAAAAATATTAAAGGTACTTGAAGCTAATGATCAAGATGTATAAAAAGGAGGTACCAAATTTCAACAAGGAGAACTTCCTTGCATGGCAGAGTCTGATGAAACTGCATCTAGTTAGTATTGGTGATTTGGGAAAATACTATGTTGAACATGATCAGTTAGAGTGACTGAGAAGAGAAGTAAAGAAGGAGATCTCATGTACGCATAACAAAGAAGTATTTTGATATAGGTAGAGATCAGTTAGAGTGACTGAGAA
This sequence comes from Chamaecyparis obtusa, assembly GCA_027943335.1. Taxonomy (NCBI): domain Eukaryota; kingdom Viridiplantae; phylum Streptophyta; class Pinopsida; order Cupressales; family Cupressaceae; genus Chamaecyparis; species Chamaecyparis obtusa. Next base: position 3,855,816 of record BSBK01001913.1, read on the forward strand.
AAGAAATGAAGGACAAAAGAGAGATACATTTGATTTTGAGATCAAATAAGTATTGGAAAGGGCATATCTATTATCCTAGCATTTTCAGTGAAAACCAAAGGATCAGGTACTAATACATTTTAACAGGTGAATCAAGGTAAATCTCTTAACAGAGTAGTCCTAATAGGCTTTCATAAATATCTTAACTAAGTGCATACTTAGTTATAAGTTGAAAATCCTTTAATCAACGTAGATTGTATAAGTATGTAAGCTCTTAATAGGGCAGACCCCTCACAGGGTAGATCATTTGAAGTGATCAACCTTTGTAGCCTTAACGGGAAAACTTTATACTGTATTAGTAAAGATTTGTCAATGTCTTCTCCACCCTAGTTTTACCATTCAAGGGTTTCTTGGTAACCAAAATATTTGTGTTATTTGTTTTATTTCTTGGATGAAGTTAGAATGTTAGATCTATTTAAGTATTGAAATTAATGTTTATGTTACGTAAGTTGAATTTATGTCAAAGTGCAATTATTAGTAGATATCTGATTCACCCCCCCCCCCTCTCAGTATCTCACTTCCCATATTAGATTTCCAACAATTGGTATCATAGCTTTGGTCTCTTACAAAAAGTCTAATCACTTGTGAATTAAGATCTTGGAAATGGAGGTCTATAAGTTGGGAAAGATTATAGAGAATCAGAAGAGTCACATCCATCTTGTATTACACCAGCTTGAAGCAGCTAGAGGTGAATTGAAGAAATCCTTAAGAAGAAGGAAATAATTGGAAATTCAATAGAGTGACACAAAATATCAAGAAGAGGACACTAAAGGTCTATTTGATAATGGTAATTCCACTAAAAGTGATGTAGCTATAACATATTTTCTAGAGAAAAACAACATACTGAATGAAGATATCAGAAATCTAAAGAGAACAAGAAAGTCAATCAGTAAGATTATGTGAAGTAATTGAACATAAAAAGAAAGTTGAAGAAGACAATACAATGGCTAAAGAATAAAAAAGACAAATTTCTATAAGACTTGATCAAAGGACATGTGGCATGCAAAGGATGACAAACAATCAATTGGATATGGTAAATCAACTATTGAGCATAAAATATACTGAGATCATAAAATAGTCAACTGAAGAATGAGTTGAGATCTGAAAAGGAACTCAATGAAAGGATGAGAAAACCAAATGAAGTTGTGAAATACTTTGAAGAACTGTTGAGGTCACTAAGAAGATCCAATGATACTTTTGTACCTGTACGAGGTGAGCACCCATCATCCATTGAAGAAGGAGAACCATCAAAGAGTGGAGAACAAAGGAATACAAAGTCAAAGAACAAGAAACCTACATGCCATCATTATGGAAAGTTGGACACACAACAAACATTTGTAGAAGCAAGAATGGTAAGTCCAATCTGTTAGTCCATTTTCCTATCAATGCAAAATTCTTTGAAAATGGCCTGTTCCTTGCAAATGTTTTGTAATGCTGTCCTACCATGCCTGCAGTCACAATTTTATCTTGCAATGAAAATCTATAGTGTTTCATGGTTTGAGCTCTTAGCCCTATGTTCTTCATTGTGTCACCAAGCTCTAGTCCAAATTGCACGTGCTGAATTGCAAAACCCAGGGAGTTATTAAAGTTTTAAGGTCTGCAGGAAACAATTTCAAATTTGCCTAAGTGTCGAAAACCCACAATGTTTTTGAAAATCCATGATGTTTTTGGTCTGTGTGAAAACCTTCATTATTTTCGACCTTATGCCTTCCCACTTTTGTGCACTTGTCTTCTGGCATCGAAAACCCTATGTGTTTTCAACCTCTCTTTTCTTCCCTTTTGCTAGCACTCCTTGTTCGTCGGTCCTAAGTGCGCAAGTGCGATGGTTGGTGGGGCCAGATTCTTCAAGCAGCAGAGGGAGGAGATCGACGGTCGATGTATGAGCATAAGGAATATTCCATGCTCATGAGATCATGCACCTGCCATTGATCTTGTTTGTTTCAGGCATTTCTTCGGTGGTGGTCCCGATGTCAGAAAGGAAGTGAAGGTACATGTTTTCATTGGTTGTCACATGATCGCATGTTAGAAATTTCTGACATGTGACCATGCGACCGATTGACATCTGTCACTTGGGGCCCATTGGCTGATAAGTGTAGTGGGACCTGACATCTGTATAAAATCAAGGGTTGGCGTAAAACCTTATGAAGTGTGTCAGGTCTATGAGATTATGAGATGGTCATGGATCTTCCTGCGTGGGCCCAGTTCAATTTCTTGGTGTCTTTGGTAGTTGTGATAAAATATTTAGCGGCCCAACAAATTTTCTTCTTGTTCACTAGTTCACGTAATGTTTTGGTGATGCCCTAGTTTATTTGGCAATTTAGCGAACAGTGGTCGTGTGATTGCTAATTTTTTTTGTGATGGTGGAAAGTATTTCATGAACTGGTGAAAGTTCTTCAGTCACCAGTTTGCCAGATAAATTGGGGCCACTTGCTCGGTGATGTGCTCAGTTCTTATTGGTCAGCGGGGTGATGAGTTGGATGTTGTCAATGGGGCTGTAGTTTTCAAAGGATGTGGAGTGTCTGCAAGTCTATGAAGATCATGTGGTTGTCGCTATACCACTGAGGTGAGATGCTTGACTTTTAGCATCATGGTGTAACGATGACCGTTGATTTTGTTTAAAGAAATATAAAGCACGTCGGCCTGAGAAAAGTAAATGAATCAAATGGTGGTGATATAAAGTTAATCTCAATTCAAATGTTGACTGTTGATAGATTACTGGCACCCTGAGGATGACCATTGCATTTCAAATTCAAACTTCTGAGTGGGTTTGTGATTGCAGTTGCACTGCTAAGTGATTGCAGTCACATGATCACAAGGGTGAGTAGGGTGTCTTGCGATCATGCGACCAGGCATAAATGTAAATTAGGATTCCTTTAAGGGCCACCCGATTTTCCAGGAAGGATGGATCATCAACGGCCATGTTTTAAAATGAGCTGGGTGCCAAAGACTTGACCATTGGAATTCAAATTTAAAACATGCAGATGGTTTTCATGATAGGAAGTACCAAAATTTATGGTTTTCTGGCCATTTCTTGATCTGGTTGGTGGCATCAATTGTTGTAGTCTGGTCCAGTGAGTTGGGTGATTGCTTGTAGATGTTTTTCCATGTGGGGGAGGATAGTTTTTATTGGCTCGAGGTGTTTTGATGGTCTGGTTAGACTGTTATTCATGATGAATTTGTGATCTTGGGTACAGATTTGAAGATTTTATCTTTCTTGTGGATCATTCTTATTTTTGACAGATTGGTGCTGGTTTTCCCTCCAGTGAGTTTTCAGATTTAGTTGTTCTAACCTATACCCTAGCTATTCGAAGCTTGTTGCATCCTATCTTTGGGATTCCAAGGCAGCTAGTGGTATAAATGGTTGAAGTTTTGACATTGTAAGGGTTCCATTCTATTTTGGTTCTTGTGGGAAATAGTGAACTTTGTCACATTGTAGGAGGTTGAATAGAACTTCTTTGTATCTTTTGTAGGTTATTGAAGTGGTAGTCTCATTTTTGGTATAGACATGTACAAGATTCATCAAACTTAATACAATTATTCTCATGCTTTCAAGTCTCTCCTTGGTGTCAGTCTTATGAGTTTTGGATTTTCTGGTCCATTGCATTGGGTTACCTTTGTATATGTTCTAGTCTTTAGTTCTTGATTTAGGATCAAGTGAAAAATACTTTGGATAGGGCATAGATTCATTAGATTCATCTACATAAGGATCTTATAAGTAGTGGATGTGCTGGAACAGTTGTATTTATGGCTTTGAGTCTTTGACAATAGTTGGTTCATGTTCTATATTTATTTTTGATGATTTTCCCAATGGATAATGGCACTGATCAAGGATTAGTACATTCAGTTGAGTTCAGTGTTTGATGGGTTTTGGCTATTTCCTGCATCTTTGAATATCAACATCATTTCAAGTCTTTTTCATTATTTGGTTGATAGTAGTAATACCCTTCACAAGACCATTTTACCCTGCATAGTAGAGTTGATTCAATGAATACCTGGTTAGTATTTAGTAATCCTTTACTATGATCTGCTTTATGAATCCAGAAGTATAAGGTGTGTAGTGAGTGGAGTTTTCTCTGGATTAGGTGCACCCGCCTTGGTTTTGCAAAGCTAGAAGCAGAAGAGGGCATATTAAGACCCTATAGTTGGTCCAGTTGTCTTGCAGAGCTCTCATACTTGGAATTAACCACTCCTAACATTAGTCTCAAGGCATATTGGCAGCCCTAAGTGGCGTAAGCATTTTCAAACACCAACACAATCCTAAACCAAAGTTTAATGTAAATTATTTTAATTGTAAGAAACATGGACATTAGGCACATGAATGCAAGTCAAAGGTCAATAATCCACCTACTACACCTAGATTTCAAGGACATTGTTTTAACTATCATAAATATGGTCATACCATACAAGAATGTAGATCCAAAGCTAAGTGGGCATCCAATAAGAAGAATAAAGCACCTAGGAAGGGTAACACATTCAATTGGGACTAGAATACATGGTACAATTGTCATTATTGTGGAGAATATGGGAATATTGGAGTAAATTGTATGAAGACACATTTTAGAGGAAAATCCAAGAGTTGGATGAGTGGAAGTCTAGTCTATTACAAATACCACAAGATTGATCACATAAAAAGAGATTGCAGAGCACAAGCACCAAGCAATGAACAAATCAGAAATGAAGAGAATGTTGAATAGATAAGGAACTAGATGAATAAGACATGGAAAAAGAAAGAGGAAGCAAGAATTAGTGGATCCAGTGAACCTAAGGTCACCCAATCCAATGGATCAGGTGATCACCCTACTTCAAACTAAGCAAGGAAGGTATGTGAGGAACTAAATTTTCTAATGATTTATTTTACATTAGTTCCTGACATTTAATATGTTAAAGTCCATATCTACATGAATTGTTATGCATTAGGACATATTTGAGAAAGGATTTATATTGCACATTTAATGTTGAGCATCAATATTTAAGTCCCTAGTAATCAAGTCACTCAGTGTGTGTTGAGCTCCTGTAATAGCCAAGATGTCATATGTACTGAGTAGAACTAAATGGTAGTATTGATTGAGTCATGGTTTCAACTAAGTATGAGTACATGATAATTGAGTTGTCTTGTGAAGGCTGAGATAACTATATTCACTTACAAAGTGTACAGATCATTTAATGAAGCCCTAAAAGTTACTGTTTGATCATATAAAGTGAAAAAATTACCATTGATTCTCATTTCACCCAGTGATTTGAGAACTTGCAGAGAAATTTTTAAGCGACTAAGAAGAGATATCTGTGCTAAGCTAAGTTTGTGAAGATCTTTACAGTGTGTCAGAAAACATCGTAAAGGACTATTGAAACAAGGTATTACTAAGTAACTTGAACTTGTAATTTGAACCCTAAATTTAGAGATATGGCATCTACTTCATCTAAAGAATGTAGGAATCAAGGAAAAGAAGTCTTGAATGTTCAACTTATGAGGAGTGATGCATGTAATCCACCTAAATTTCAATTTGTTCCAGAAAGTGTGGTGAAGGGAGATCTAAATGGGAGCCTTGTTATTGATTTCACCAAGGGTTTTGATGATACATGATGTGTGCTCATGTTATATGTGCACAATTGGAGAGGTTGGTGATTATGAGCTAAGGGAGGAATACAAAAAGTTATGTATCAATGGAGTGTTGAAGGCAGAACATCAACAAATTTTTGAGAAAGGGTTGTTAGGAATAACGGTCCACCAATACAACTTAGAGGGGGGTGAATCAGTTTTAGGGGAGAATATTAAACTTTGCACTTTGAATAGAAGCAAAACTAAATAAAATGATAACACAATAAATTCCAACACAATAACACAATATTTTATTGTCGAGGAAACCCTGTTAAAGGTAAAACCCCGGTGGGAATCAACATCCACAAATGATGTACTAAGAGTATTGTATCCCTGTTAAAAGATCTAACCCTGTTAGGAGCTGATTAAAATATTATAGTACACATTCCTTGTTAGAGGATAGATCCTATTAGGAGTCAAACAAAAGAGTAGGCTCAATGCCTAGGATCACTACCCAAAGAAGGTTATGTCCACCTTCAGAACTAATTGTTTGCAACACAAGTGTATGTAAGGAAATAGACAATCCTTGTGAACTGTCTAATAGAAACTTTCTTTGCTTGATCAGTTTCAATGAAGTATATATCAACCTCTGCTCTCTATCTAGCACATATAATCTCGCAGCTTCCATAATCCTCTTTCACATTCCATCCATTCTACATGTCTCTTCAAAAGAAAATATCTTACATATTGAATAATATGAAATAGTGTTCATCCTATTAATGAATGTATGGGGGAAATATGAGATCCACTTCTAAATCCAAATTCTCAAAGGAGAGATCCAAATTGATCAACCAAAAGGTTAATGCATAATCGAATCAATCTATGGAACATATGAAAGAGGAAGAAAACCTTATATTTCCCTATAATGGAATTGTGCTTGAAATCTGAAATAATTGAAATGCAAATACTAACCTCAAAATAGGGCAAATCTGGAAAATGCCAATTTCTGATGTCTATGTGTAGTTTTGGGCAATTCTGCAACTTGTTTCAGACTCGAAACGCTGAGATGAACAAAACCCAGAAAACTTTTATCTTTCTGATAGAAAGTAGTCTTTGACCTTGATAAAAGGTCAAAGGCTACATTAATATTTTGAAGGTCAACTTTGACTTTGTTCGCAAATCTTGGAAGCTCTCTGAAAAGGGTATCCAAATCCAATCTCAGATCTGAAGTTCTGCACCTGCACTTGCAAGAAAAAGAGGGTTTTGTTGTTTGTGTGGGGGGTTTACCTTGGTCAAACCCCAATTTAGGAATTAACCTTGAAATTGAATTAAAATGTAATGTGCATAAACAAAGTAAATGAAACAATTCACTTTGCTTATGTTGAAGTCCTTGTAGAGGATTTGAATCCATAAGTAGGGATGCTCCAATGGATGTTTGAATGAATGTAGGATGTCTCAAATCAATGGCATTTGATCTTCAACACCAATCTTGAATAGATCTTTTCATATGAGGAGGCTTGGATGAATGTAGAAGGATGGATCTTCAAGGGGGCTCCAAAGATATTGAATCCTTCAATGGCTAACAATGGATCTCCTTAATGGATGAATGCTTGAACACTTGAATGCTTGAAGACTTACTTGAATTCTTGAATTCACTTTCTTGCACTTGAGAGCTTGCTCATGAAATTATGGATGTCAATTGCTTGATTGTGGATGTAAAAATGAGAGAGGAAGGCCTCTTTTTATAGTGAACTAGGGCACAAACCTCTAGAGAAGGCCGACATTGGGGAATTAAATCTCAATTAACCTTAACCCCTAGAAATGGACCCATATTAAATTTAATTTAAGGATTTACCATTCCAAAACCTGAAATGGCCAACCCGGAGGCAGGAAAAAGAATCTTTCTGAAACCCGATACTCATAAATCAGAAAAACTTGAAATTTGAACTGTGGGTCACGGACGAGGTCAAATCTACCCTAGGTCAAAGTCAAGGTCAACCCTGACCTAGGTCAAAGTTGATGTCGACTTTGACCCTCAAGGTCAACTTTGACCTTGAGGTCAAAGACCTTAAGACCCCAGCCCAGAATGCCAAGAAATGCAGACATGAAGTGGAAAATAGGTGTAGAGGGAAGCAGAATGGGGGGAAAAGCTAAATACATGCAAAGACCCAATCAAGGCACTTAACATGACCCTAGACCACTTACTCAGAGGGATAAATTCTCTTATCATGGAACTGCTTCCATTTTAAGATGATACACATATATATCTTATTACAAAATGAATGATTGGGTCAGCCAATTAGGATTTCCTAATATACAAATAATTACATAACCCCTTGCTAAGATACACATGGTATCTAGAATAAGTATACAACAATTATATTTCAATAATTAAGGTCCAACATCTGTAATTTATGCTCTCCATTTATAATACATGCTTCAATTATGAAGTTGACTCCAAATAGGTCTCATCTAGAACACACGCCATAGCTGACATCATCCTAGTTTCCATGACTTTCTAAGACCAAAGAACATTCCTTAGTATACTATCTAACATCCCATAATCTTGCATATACTGAATCCACATCACTTGTAAGATATACTCAATACATAGAGACTTACTCTGTCAACTTCCATTGTCACAGTCCAATAACCACTCTTCACAAAATCTTCTATAACTCAACCAATATGCAATATTACATAATTTGATCTTAGATATAAGATCACAACACCTTCCTATACACACAATTGTGTTCACACATTATGAATCATCTGTACAACATTCATACACTGTAATAACTAGCCTTTTTTCTTCATAGAAACATATGTTGACATTAGTGACAAAACATGAATGACAAGAGCATTGATAATGTAGTGATTAAACATATTAAATGCATGAGCAATATCCAACAAGCGTTAGTGTGTGCCCTAGATTTCCCACAAAATTTTAAAGTTGAATGGATTAAGATTATCTTGAGTAGAGTTCATGATATGAAGATATGGATGGAGAATGGACCACTCAATATCACCAAGGATATGATTCACCAAGTCATCAGCTATCCCAGTCTTACTGAAAAAAGAAAACAATGAGATGCTAGAGTAAAGAGATAATTCAAACAAACACTCGGGCACTATGGAACAAGAGAGAAATGACCATATCCACAATCACATATCTGAATATAGATTTTGAAGTGAGAGTGATTGCTTACAAATTTTATCAATCTAGCATGTTAGATAGTGTTCCCTACATTGCAGTTGATCAAGCATGGAAGATGGTAAAGAAATATCATACTTATGATCTTTTCAAGATGTAGTTGACCCAACTTGTTGAGAACCTAACTTCAATTAGGAAGGTGAAGAATTATATGTGTAAGTTTGTTTCTCTGATAATTTGTTTATTCTTCTATGTTAGAATAGTTTTCCTACAATTGGAGATGTTGTATGGAGTAAGGATCGACCTATAACCCAATAGATAAATGAATTTATTCATTAGTTAGGAGAGAAATTTGATAGTGTTATGGATATCTACTTTATATAATTCAAGAAGAAGATGAGAAAGAGGAGTAGAATCCATGTGTCCCTAGTAGATAAGAACTACAATGACATATATTTTCTAGTGGATACCGACCATACCTATGTTCAGGTTGTTATGCCTAGAGTAGCATGGCTAAGACCATTACCTTATAAGGTGAATGTAGATGAAACGTCAGTAGCAATAACCTCTTTACTATCAAAGGAGATATATAGGAAAGCTAAACCTTTTGGAAACTATGAAGAAGCCAAGTCAAAAATAACTATGGGGTTAAAGTATGCAACCCTTGAGAGAAAGAGAAATAAAATAGTCAAGAACCTAGAGAAGATGCTAGGAGAAGGTGAAGAGGAAAGTGCACCTCTTGAAATAACATAAGGTCTGGGAGAAGAATAAATCTAGTGAGTCTAGAGGAAGTGATGAGGAGGAAATTGAAATTATAAAGAAGGGAAAGGAGGTATCAGTTGCCAAGCCTAGCAAAAGGAAAATTAAGAAACAAAATCCCACTCCTCCTGAAGCACTTAGACCGAGGACTAGGGAAACATCTATTGCCATAGCTACTGAGCCCCAAAGAAAGATACCAGAAAAGAAAATAGAAAGGGAAGGGTTAGGTAAAAGAAAAAAGTTCAAACCAAATTTGTGTCAAGTCATCCCAGGATGAAATTGAGAAGTTAGTCTTGAAGAAAGATGATGATCATGAAGAAAAGATAGACACATATGATAATACAATGATGAAAGTGACATCACATAGATGTCTAATGACTATGGATGAAATATGCCATAATATCAAAAGCACTCCTGGATTAGTAGGTTTCAAGAAAATAAAATTTAAAAAACTAAATAATGATGATAAATAAAAAGTTGAAGAGGCAATGCTAGAGATGTTATGCACTTTCAAGATGACACCTCTACAGATTGGGAATCTCATCCTTGAAGAATTGTGTTGAGCATCATTTTTACATGAGACAATGGCTAGGAATTTGTGTGAGAAAATTCCCCTCTTGGAAGAGTGATGTAAATAAATCTCAAGGTTCTTTCTGGGTTGGGTCTCAATCGCTTAGATAGCTCAATTGAAGATAAATGTGAATGTGTTCATGAGGAGGCCTTTGCTGGTTCAATCTTTGAGGGAATGCAAAACAAATCTTAAAAACACACAATCTTTCTTTATTTTATATTTTTTGGATCTTTAAATGAAAGCAATGTAAATTAGATCTAATCTATTATGATTGATTCTATAAACAAATGAGCAAAGTAATGAGAATAGGGTAATGAGAATTTGAAATGAAATTGCATAAAGTAAAATAATGGACATAAATCAATGTTATGTTGCTTTGCAAATTAAAGTACCAAGAAGATGGAGAAAACCCACAAAATGTAGATTTGAATGAATCACAATCATGATTTTGTAGATGCAATCATCAACAGAAATAAATGCAGATGTAAGATATATCAAAATTCATCAAATCACAAAGCCACCACAGATGTGCACACACGTGAGACAAATTTATCTTAAAGCACCGGAGAACAATCTTCCCAATAATTGATCACAAAAAATCAATACAACAATGATAAACACCAAACTAATAGAGTTGCAGATCAAAATCACCATACAATCAATTGGCTCTTTGAAATAAATGAATGAGCAAACATACACATTCATCAATTTTGCAAAGATAGTAGAAATAATCACACCACAATTGAAGCACCAATTTTAAGTATTGTATTGCAATAATAACTAACCATAATTACATTGTTTTCTTATAATTTATAGAGTTGTGCTCTTTAGGGAATGCAATTTTGTAGCTAACATTTTGGCTGCCCATAAAACTTGGAAATAAATCTAAACTAGAGTTTTCATGAAAAGAAACTATCCCTAAAATAATTTTAAAATACTTAGCATGGAATTAAACCTCGTGCATTACAATTTTAGAGAAAAATATGCACTAAACAACTCAAAATTAAATCTAAAACTTATGCATGTTCTTCTTTGAAACTTGGAGTTCTTCCCTTTATTCCTTGTTGCAACTCTTCTTCGCGGACCCAGCTGGAAGACATCATAAAATCATGCAAAAAAGACCCCATAGGAGTGAACAACCTGATTGAAAAATCAACTAAAGAAGACTGAAGTCATTGGTGGTGATGGCCTAGAAATTTCAGACCCTGAACCTTCTTCTAAGAAAATGGAGTTGAAAAAATGGATAAGTGTTGAACAAACTTTTACAAGTTTCAGACTTTCAGAGGCCAAAAATCTAGGAAGGTCCAAAGGCCAAAAATCTTGGAACTCAAAATTGGCGAAGTCCACAAAAGTTTTGTTTCTTCGTACAAAAATTTGCTAAGTCCAAAACTCAACACTTAGTGACTTGGAGGATTTATGGGTGCACCTTGTGGAGCTATCCACAATTTCTTGTATTTCTTTGAAGTCTTCCATTTTGATTCCTTCGAGGCATTCTGGTTTCTTTTCTTGGAAGGTGACCATTTCATTTGAAAAACCTCTTATATCCTCTTCTCGAGCCAAGATTTTTTGTATCTTCTCCTTCTAGTAAAACATCTGATGGAGGTCCTCCATTGTCTTGAATCCATTAAAGATATCAAGGTATTGATTTATAATATCTTTAATGGGATGCATTTTTTATTCATCATCATCATCATATAGATCTAGGTCTAAACCTCCAAAAAACTTGTGCATCTCTTTGACCCAGTGCATACCTTCATCCCTCTTCTTATCTACCTTAGGGATTTTTGATAGATTTTCAAAGCTTCAATGATATCCTTAATCCATTCTTCAAAATTGTCCAATTTTGAACCCTCATATATTTTTACCAAAACTTGGAAACTTTTCTTCCTTATTATTAGAAGATCGTCAAGAGCCTTTTGCCACTTAAGAATTTTCTCTTTGAGGTCATCTTCTTCACACTTCAAATCTACCAATTTGGTGATTTCCTTTAGAATACCCCTAAAGGGTCTAAAAATTACCCTAAGATCCATTTGAAAAACTCCTCAAAATTGACCTTCCAATCTGAATAGGCATGAATAGAACAATGTGGGACATTCATCAGTAACCTAGTAGCACCCTTTCTCTCCAAAATGTCTTGTAATGAGGCCTCAGGGTTATTTGGGTCAATGGGACCCATTGTTTTAAGAATTAATTTTTTCATAGCCTGATTCTGCTCCATCAAAGCTTTTATTTTCTCATCATCTTTATCAATGAAGCCTAAGGCATGCTTCAACCCTAATGTAGCCAATGTTTTACTTCCTTCTCTCGTTGGCTTTCCTAGGTCTACCTCCTCTAGCACATAGTCTTCTAGAGTGATTTCAACCATACTAACATTCATTGTAGGCATAGCCACCTATTCCTTCCACCTGCCCTCTTGATCTTGCATTACATAAGATAGGGTCCTTGCCTAGGCACTAGATTCTACTTGATGGAATTCTCCTCCAAGCACCACCATATCTTTGTCCTCTTCATCTGTATATACCCTCACCCTTGGTTGTATTTATTTTTTGAACTAGGTGGGTTTAGAGAAGGCATTGATTGGCTCGTACAGTGCGACTGAGATGGAGGTAGTAGTCCTGCATTCTAGCTCAAGTTTTCCCTCTTATGTTTCATTCCACACTACCTCTTCTTCTATATTTTGTTCCTCTCCTATTGTTTTCTATTCTTTTGCCCCTATTTTTCCTTCTGACCCTAAACCTTTTTTTCTACTTCAGTCTCCTTTTTGGGCCCCTAAGGTTCTTGCACAACCATCTCAGTATGAGAGTGTGGAGGAGTAGGTGTTGATGGAATAGGGTTCTTTGTCAGAGGTGTGGGAGAAATAGGAGGGGTAGGAGAAGGCATCAGTATTTTTGGAGGAGGAAAAGTAGGCATGGGAATATGAGTAGGTGGAGGTTGCGATGGAGGATGACTAGTTTGAACTTGGGTCAGAAGTGGTGTAGCAGATGATGGATTGATTGGGATCTATGGTGGAAGTGAAGTGGTATATGGTGGTAGGACTGGTGCTTGTTGTGGAGGTGGTATTGGAATTTGTTGGGCTGGAGGGATTGGAACTCCAATATCTTGCTCTAAAGTAACCCCTATAAAAGATTCCTTCTCTGATGTAGTGGTCTCTTTTTTACTTTTATCCATCACTTTCCTTGTTGATTCTTGAGACTTTGGCTAAACCTTCTCTCCTACATTATCCAAAGGACTTGTAGATGTGAATTGTGTCAAAGGAGACATAAACAAGAATGTGAACTACTATTATGTGGAAGGTCCCTTTTTTAGGATTTTCTTTTTGGTCTCTTTAAAACCACAAAGACCCTCGAAGTCAGATATGTTGAATTCATCATCACCTAGAACATCCATTGGGTTTACTTGTTCCTCTTGGGCTCCCGCTTCAACATCTACCTGTACATTCTCTTCCTGCAACTTCCTTTTCTTCAATAATCTCATTGATCGAGTTCTCCTATGGAGGGGAACTTCATCCTCCTCATCTTCCTCATCATCTTCAAGGAGAGTCTCCATTTGAGAAGGTGTTGAGGGTCTTTTATTCATATACACATGTCCTTTAATTACCCTGGTGGGCCTAGGTTCAGTTACCATCATCCTTGGTGCCTTCTTGGGTGCACCCGGGGGCTTTAGACTGCTTGAAGATGGAACATCCAGTAGCACTACACTCTCAGTCATCCTGGTCTTTGGATGTTTAGACCAAGTACTTGACCCATATGTAGTTAGGATTTCATGTTGATACACAGTCTCTGGCCTTAGCGGCACAACCTCTTTGAACTATGGCATCAACACTTTTTCTCCTTTCTTCTTTTTCTCTTTCGAAGGTTGAGCCAGCTATTGCTTGATAGGCATGGGGTTCATTTGAAATGGATGGGAAATCCACACCTTTGTCACTTTAATGACATGTCAGGCCTTAAATTTTATATCATCATTCTCATCCCTGTCCACCTCGGGGTTGAGGATAGCCCTACTGTATATTTTTTCTTGGTTATAAATGAGATCCAAGACATCATTTGAATTAGCCTCTTTAACCATTTATGGTATACACAGTAGTAGGGCAATTTGTACCAACAATAGACTCATTCGGCAGTAGTCAAGGATTCTAACTTCATAGTTGTTAGTGCAATTCATCCAATGATCCTCAATGTGAGGCTGATGTATATAGTGTCTTCCCATTATATGGTTGTAAGTATCAATGGGGTCAAATCTGGTCCTAATTAGATTGAAGTTTTTTAATGGGCACTCATCCCATTCAAAAGACAATGATTTAAAAATCTTCATATCTTGAAGACAATGGAGTCCTATTGAGATAGGGAAGTCCCAGCAGTGCTTCTTCTTATGCCTGATGTGTTCATGAGCATCTGATAGTTGTCTAGCCATTTCTAATAAAACTATCCCATCTGAAGGATATTTTGGTAGTTTCTTTGGAGTGAGAGTTCTCCCTTCAACCCTGATATATGTGAAAGTTTTGAATTGGATATAAAATGCCCCTAGGACCTTCACCTTAGCAACAACCTATTTTGACATCCTTTTGGCATAATCACCTTTGATTGAGTGGATGATGGAGCAAACAAAAGCATCATTAACGATGTGATATTCTGAGCTATCTTCTATGAAATACTCCTTTCTAACCAGTTGAGGGTACACTGTGAATGGACAAGCATTCATTTGACCTATAGCCCCAACATTTACCAATCCTAGGTACACTACCCTTGTAGCTAGTAGAGAAACAATGTACGAGGTCATGTAGAAGTGAGGGTCATCCTTAACCATGATCAATTTTTGGTCAATGTTGTCACTGAGGATGGTTTCCCAATCAAACCTAGCTTGTCTCTCCTTTATCCTTTCGATGAGAAGGATCATCCATGGCTCTAGTTGAATTAATTTTTGTATTCCATACACTCGGTTGATCATAGTGATGGCTTCTTGGATGTCCTCCTTCATGTAGCCTTTCCTCGTGTCTATTTTTTCAAGCTTGTTCTTTGGTAGAGGTTGCATGAGGTAATCTCTATTCACAATTTTGTGGGATAACTAGATGTCCTTGTTGTATAAATTCATCCCCTTGCCTATTGAAAATCCATAGAACTTGTCTATCCCTTTGGGAAAATGGAAGACATCCTTGATATTATCTAGTCAGAGGTCCAATACCACTTCTCCCATGTTGTTCTTCACTAGCCTTTCATCTAGTATGTAGTGGTTCACACAGGGTGTGCCACTACATTCACTAGTGAATAGTATACTAATAAAGTGTAGTCCTTGGATCTTCCTATCGACTGGGCACATTTCACCAAGTAGTCATTCTAGCTGACATTACCAATGTTAGTGTCTATGAACTTAGAGTGTAGGTTCCCCACCTTGGAAGGTGCATGGTAACCCTTGAATTGGTACTTCATCACAGGGGAGTTCACCTTTTCTGATATTTTGTAAAATAAAGAGACTTGAATCAATAACAAATACATGATATTTAGGAAGGATTACTAATGAGAAAGCATGAAAGACCAAGATATCCTAGAAAACCCAACCCTGAAGGCTTCAGAAGGACAATTTTGGCATTTCAGACCTCCAAACTTTGAAAGTATAAGGTACCTCTAAAATGCCAAAAATGGTGAAAAGGTTATCATTTAGTCTGAGCTTCGGCTTTTCGAAGGGTGAAAAATTGAAGAGACTTTAGTATCTGAAATGTCAAAATTGTGAAATTTGAATGAAATTGGTTTCAGGTTGACCTGCCAACTTTTGGCATTCAGAGTAACAAATTTTGGGGGGCAAAAGTCTGAAAGTCCAAAAAGTGGACTTCGTGAAAATTTGGAGGGCTAGGTTTGTTGGGCATTTTTAGAGTGTGAAAGTCTAAATAAATTAGGGCTGACTAACTCAAAAATGGAAAACAAGGGTTAGAGCTTGAAAATGAGCCCGAATCAAGTTCGACCATGAACTCAATGCTAAGGGGTCCAAGGGGAAAACTCTACAACCCCGAAGTGACACCAAACAAGACCTAAAACCAAAGCCCAAATGAAAACCCTAAAAAACTATCAAAATACACCAGAAAGACAAGAAACAAAAGGAGACAATGAAAACCTACCTCAACAAAGCAAAGGAGGGAAAGAAGATCAAAGAATTGATCAAGTCAAAGAGCAAGAAGCAAACTAGTCACAAGGTGCACAAGAAGGAGCTCCAAAAATCAATAGGCAAGAAGATGCACAAGTGACCAAAATGGTCAGCTCTCTACCTTATATAGGCTTCTTGTGGGGATGACATCATCCACCCTCATCTATCAACCTTTCAAACTTTTAGGGGTCGAGGACCTCTGAAAGGTTGAAACACCAAAATGCTGATTCCCAACTTCAAAAATTGGCCTTTCGGTGTTTCGGACCTCCAAAAGTCTAAAAGCCCAAAAATGTGAAAAAAAGGGGGGTTTCATCAGTTGGCAGGCATAAGACTCTTTTGACCTTTTGGCCTTTCGTAGCTAAGGAACACCGAAAGTGCGAAAGGTCAAAACTTGACAAAAGACTAAAGAGACAATCCTGGACAAGGATCTAACTGACAAATAGAACTCAAAAACAAGCCAAAAGAAGAGGGGGCCCTTGGCCAAGTGGCCTAAAAAGTGGATTGTAGTTTTGGAACCACAACAAATAGCCCTAACAAAAGAAAGGGAACAAGCCAGATAATCCCCTAGTCATCCCATTATCAAAATATTCTATCTTGCGATGAGCTGGACACAAAAACCTTTAGTGATAGTAATTCTCTCATCATCATATCAAGATCAAAAAAAATCTATGCATTCACATCCAATATGTGTCTGTATGTGTTCATATTCTCTGAATTCTTTGTCAACAAATTTTTGGATTCTTAACTAGTCATAATCAAATCTTTGCCCACGGGTCTAGATTCGGCCAAAAGTCATTTTAACCTTATTCTACTGCTAGGTAGGAATTTATAGCCCCAATAGAGGTTTCTAAATTCACCCTTCTCCTCCTCTAGATGATCTTCTTTGAAGTTTTAAACTTCTTCATAGGGCTCTTAGACTCAACATTTATCATATAGAAAGTGATTTTTCTTGAGTTGTTGTACTCATGACATTTTGTTTCTTCTTTTATTCTAGCTTCAGTGTTCTTAATTAACTAACACAATGTTTAGGTTGTGCCACCTCTTCATTTGCATTTCTGATTTTATTTTATTTTTGAAAACCTGGGCAGTGATTAGACTATGCTACCCAAGCATTTGAACTTTTCTCTTTTATTGCTGAATTTGTCTTTATGCGTTCCTCATTTTTCCTTTCTTGCTCTTTCTTTTAGTCTGTATTTCAGGTGGGAAAGGGTTCTAACTTCTAACTTCCTTCATGACTATGGGCGTTACTTGGTTCTGACTAGAATCCTATCCAAGAAACCTCCAATTCAGAATCTTTTAAGATGTGTGTTAGTGTCAAGGATGGTTAGCTCCAAAAATCTTCTTGATGACTTTGAAAGGAAAACACCTCACTTTCAACCATTGTATTTGGCTCCTTTCAAGACAAAATCTAATCAAAAGTGTTTGACAAAGAAATACCTTCATCCTTTTTCCCAAACTACATGGTGCAGATAACTTAGTTAAAAGAAAGCTACCCTCTAATAGACATAAACTGACTGACCCAAAGAAAAGAAACACAAGACAAGACACTAAACTAGGAGAATGTATAAGAAAATATCAGGGTCCTTCAAGACCTTAAGTAATGTTTGAGATATTGGTCATTGATAGGCAATGGTACCAATTCCCCATTGAGAGAACTAATTTTGAAAGTATTCTCTCCTAAGGTCTCTGTTATTTGGAAAGGGCCTATCCACAAATGTTGGAATTTAGTGTGGTTTCCCGACTTTTCTTTTGCTTTATCCCACATCAAAACTAGGTTAGAAATCCTAAAAGCCTTTATTGGTGCTCTTTTTTTCAAACCAACACTTGATGATAGGTTGATGTTTGGCCACATGTTCCAAAGCCATGGCTCTCTTCTCTTTTAGTTCCAAAATATTCATGAGGCGAACCTACACCCAATCCTCGCCTTTGATGCATTGATCCATGAATCTCAAGATTGGTATTTTTAGGTTCATAAGAAAAATGGGTTGCAGGCCATAGACTAATTGGTAAGGGGAAGTCCCCAAAGCATTTTTAATCCTCACTCCATCAATCCACAAGGCATACTTCAACTGAGTGTGCCAATCTCGGGGATTGTCATCCAAGAGACATTTGATTATAGTTGTCAAGTTTTTGTTTGTCAATTCAGCAACTCCATTCCCTTGAGGATAATAGTTAGCTGAGAATTTGAGGATTACCTAATTTCAAAAGGCCCATTGGATAAGAGACATAGATGAGAAATAGGGTGCATTTTCACATACCAAAAAGAAAGGCATACCAAACCGCGTGATAATAAACTCTTCCAATAATTTGGTTACTACTTTCATGGTGCAATTTCTCAAAACTTGTGCCTCTATCCATGGTGTGTAGTAGTCTATTGCAGTCAAAATGTATTTATTTCCTACTGAGGA
This sequence comes from Chamaecyparis obtusa, assembly GCA_027943335.1. Classification (NCBI taxonomy): domain Eukaryota; kingdom Viridiplantae; phylum Streptophyta; class Pinopsida; order Cupressales; family Cupressaceae; genus Chamaecyparis; species Chamaecyparis obtusa. The sequence goes on from BSBK01001913.1 coordinate 3,874,415, forward strand.
ATGAGGGTTAATCAATCCAACAAAATATATCCCCCATTGGGTGAATGGAAGTACCTCATAAACTGGTTGTAGGGGCATTACAAGATGTCTCTCACAAATGGCACTAGTTTGGAAAACATGGCATGAACGTACATGCTCATGTGTATCTTTGAAAAAGGTAGGCCAATAATAACCAGACCTCAATATCTAATGCACAAAAGCCTTGGCCAACCCATGGCCAGTGCCATACTTGTCATGAAACTTTGTGAGAACTTTCTCATCTTCTATCCTATCAAGACATCATAGGTAAAGGCCATCATAGCTGCGCTTGTATATTTTTCCATTTTTTAGCATATAGGAGCCATTCTTATTCTTTAGGGCTCTCCTTTGGGATTCATTCATTCCTTCAGGGCATCAGTTTTGGAGTAAATAGTAAACTATATCCTGGTACCAGACATCAGTTATGATCCCTTCATTGGTGTACACTTGGCATACTAATCCCTGTTCTATTTTAGCTATCATTTTGGTGATGCCTTGGCCTCATACTAGCTTCATCGATTAGATTTTGATATCAAATTATTGCAATATATCCATCCATTTTCCCCTTCATTCTCCCAACTCATTTTTCATTAACAAGGACTTGACAGAAAGATTGGAGACAATGGTGACAACCTTTCTCTTGAGGATGTAATGTCTAAACTTTTTGATAGCTTTAACCAGTGAGAAAGATTGTTTATCAAGATTGGGATATTTGAGTTTAGAATTTTTCAAAGGTCATCTCATGAAGGCTATTGGTCTTTTATCTTCTCCCTCTTTCTTTTGGGTGATGATTCCCATGCATGAGTGCTTTGATGCAAAAGAAGAAACCTTGAATATCAACGTGTAATTTGGGCTCACTAAAACTGGAGTGGTAGCAATGGATGTCTTAATCTCTTCAAATGCTTCTTTATCAGGAGAATTCTATTATATCTTCAAATCCTTTTTCAACATGTTCAAGGGACGCACTATCTCAGCAAAGCCACTAATAAACTTTTTGATGAAGTTGATCTTTCCAAAGAAAGATTTCAATTCTTTTGGACTAGTTGGGGGAACCAATTTAAGGATTGCCTCGACCCTTTCAAGATCTATTGAAATACCCATCTATGATATAATATGTCCCAATAGATTGCCTTGGGTTACCCCAAAAACACACTTCTTAGGATTCAATGAAATTCCATAACTCCTGCATCTTTTCAACACTTTGTGCAAATCCTCAATGTGGTCTACATAGTTTCTGGAGAATACCATAAGGTCATCCATATATATGATGATGCAATTATTGATGAGGCCCTTGAATGCTTCATCCATGGCTCTCTAGAAATTTTCTCTGGCATTGATCAAACCGAAAGGCATGCAACAGTAGGAAAATGTTCCCCACTACATAGTGAACGTTGTCTTCAAACAGTCCTCTTTTTTTACAATGACTTGATTATACCTAGAATAACCATCGAGAAAGGACATCATCTAAGACCCTTTTACAATTTTCATTACTTCATCAAGAGAGGGAAATGGGTAGTTATAATTTTGGGAGGATCTATTGAGGTTTCAAAAATCTACACAAAGTCAGACTTCTCCACTCTTCTTTCTTACAGGAATGAGATTCATGACCCAAGTTGAATGTCAGATAGGAAATATGATCTTGGTGTCGAGCAACTTCTGCACTTCTTTCTGAATCACTAGCTCAATCATGGGGTTAAAAGTCCTATGCCTTTGATGGAAAGGTTTGGCGTCTAAGTTCTATGGTATGTTGTGTACAATGATGGCAGGATCATAGGTTTTCAGATCTTCATAGCTCCAAGCTATAACATCTTTTTATTCTATGAGTAATTCCACCATTCACCTCTTTTCCTTGTATGTACCCATTTCACTGATACGAATCTCCTTGGGTTCAAGTTTTGTGCCCAAATTGTATATTTCACAATCATCACCTCCCACAACCGGTGTCTTCCTTTTTTCACAAGAATAGTCATCCTTGTCGAAGATTCTTTCTAAAGCTACCATTCCTTTTGGGATCGAGTTGGTCTTTAGGTTTAAGATTCCCAAATTGGATGACTCTTCAATCTCATCAACCTCTTCATCTATGGTTTATTTTTTAAAGACCCCAGCACTCATGATTAATTCAAGTATCTATTGGTCATCCTAGAATACCTAGAAGTTTGTGATGTTATCTGGAATAGACGATACTACCATGAGCTCAACGGAGAATTTCTTCAGCTTTAATTTCTCTAATGGGCATGGGGAACTTTCTAACACTAGTAGGGCATCAGTGACAATGTTTTTCCTTCTTGGGAAACTCCTAATATTAAATGCCTCAAAGTATTCAATTAAATCCCATATGCGATTTTGATATGAGGCTAATCCCTTATCATTGTGTTGGCGAACAGATTTGTCTTCTTCTTCTTAAATTAAATCAAATAAAAACTCTATGCCTTTGAAGACAATAAATTAATCAATAGTTGGGTAAGCATCAGAAATTGCTTCCCTCTAAATTTTGAAGGTTTAGCTTCCTTGTAGGATATTCAATGAATTATCAACATAAAAGTAAATACATACACTTTTAACCAAAAAGTGTGGAAGGACCGCTCAAATACTCTTGGGTATTGAGGTAATTTTAAGAATCAACAAATGATTAATTCACACTATGAAGAATATTGAGATCTACTAATTAATTCTAAAATAAAGAACCTATAAAATAACTCAAGGAGAAATAACTAGAAAGAAACTAGGAGTGACTAAGTATAAATAATACATGCACAGATATAAATGTACCAATTCTAAAAGTAACCAATACATTCCAGATTTTGATTCAAAGATCTAAATCAAACCATGCATCTATATATTCATATATGATCGGATAAAATTCTAATCAAAACAAGTCACAAACTATTTCAAAATTTACAAGACTATTCTAGCTATCTACTTAGAAAAACTATCTATTTTTCTATCTGTAATTTCTAACCCCTTCATAGTTTAATGCTCCAGCATTTATAGTTTTAGGTTCGAGAGAGCCTCTAGAAAAACCTAGCCTCTCAGACACTAGAAAAATTGTTAAAAACCAGTTATACAACTAAAAAGAGAGTTTCATAACACAGGTCTTTAAAAATACAAAGAAAGGAAAATGCTATCCCAAAAAATGCTAAATCCCTCCTAGGCCTTCTGACGTTGTAGTTTGTATGAGCTTCCAGGTTTGAAACATGTTCACCAATTCCTGAGCTAGCTGAAAATGTAGATTCTTTAGACCTGTCAACTTTTCCCGAGTTGCATTCTTCTCCCATCTTAACTCCTTGATCCTCTCCGCCTACTTAGGTAACTGGCCCCTGTTCAGCAGCAACATGGATTCCATGTTTGCTATTTTGGTGAAATCCTGAACTATCGGTGCTTCATTTTCTTTAAGAGTATTCATGGTATTTGTAAAGACTTTGACCATGGCATATGCATCCCTATTACCTTCATCAATTTGTAAAATACTTGAGGGATTTACTATCTTGATGTCCTTAAGGGAATTTGCATGCATATCTAGTACCTCCTTCTCTATTTCTTTGGCTTGAGAAATCGCAGCTTTAAACATTGTGTTTTTCCAGCTGAAATTTTGTTTCAAGATGAACAGCATATAGGGGTCTACCAACTTCATCAGATTTTATGCTAAGAACTAAGTCACACCATACATCTCTATTTCTTGAACCTATACAACAACCACTATGCATTTCTCTTCTCTCATTTCCCAGTTTGGGACTAGGGTTTGAATCTCATCGAATAATCCTTCCCCATCTAAGTAGGTAGATATAAACTCTCATATGAAAGCACTCCCTTCATCGATTACATTATTTATCTAGGATTTCATGACCTCCATCAAAACTCTACCCTGTTGCATTTGTTTCACTAGCCTTTGGCTTTCAGCTGAATTCGTATCAAAGTCTTATGGGGACTGGGCTAGTGGTAGTGCTCCAACATCAGTGAGTCAGGAAAGAAACTCGACCATGGTAGATACCAACTATTTCAACTCATGTCTCTCTCTCACATCCTTTTTTGACTGCCCAAGCATATGATTAGCTAAAAATTTAAAAAGATGATCCCTAGAGTCCTTGGTTAGAACACCAAGCTCCATATTAGTGATTTCAAAGTCTTCCACCTCTAGTTCCTGAATTCCTTCTTTAGGCCTGAAGGTTTCTATTTCTGCAGTCACCTTTCTAGTAGATGGATCAATAGATAATCTTGCATCACTCTTCATTATTTTTTCTTTAGGAGTCCAGGTGGCATATTTGGTGACAATCTCTTTCATAGGAAGTGAAATAGGCTTATAAATCTTCCTTTTACTCACTGATTCAATTAACCAAGGAGGGACTGAACCAGTGACTATATGATTGTCAGGTGCTTTGATAGGAGTGCTCTCAGCCTGAGGTACTTACGTGTTATTGGTAAGAATTTCTTGAACCTTTTCTTGTTGATCCAATAGAAAGGAAATATCCTCATCATTAATCTCAATATCCAGATAGTCAGGTCCTAAGGATGCCATCTGAGAAGGCCTTTCTAATCTTTTTCTAGGCCTTGATCTAGGTGCAAAAGGATGTCTGCTGGGAACCACCTTTTCCTTAGTGGATGTGACTTTACCTGCATTAGGAACCACATGAGACACATTAGATGAGACATGTTTCACATTTTTTAGGGCTGATTCTGTACTATGCCTTTCAAGAGGGGGGTTATTTGCTCCTTTCTTTTTCTTTTCTATCAACCAGGTCTTTGTAACCCTAAATATGGTTTGAGCTCTTAACTTTATATCATCTTCCTCCTTCCTATTCCAATCTATGACTAGAGGACTTCTTGCTTCTATATTGATGACATTTGAACTTGTGGCTTCAGAGCTATCATCTTCTATTCCCTTTATATCAAACTTTAACTACAATAGTTTGATCTATGGGACTACAAGTCTTGAGTGATCCTATTCCCAGACTACTTCTTCATCACTAAGATCTTCCCATAGATCTTCAAGGTGTGAACTAGGTGATGGATAATTACTTAGACTTAGAACTTGTCTAACAAATCCCTTATTGTCAAAACCCCTCCTTAACTCATAGAATTGCATGTGAAAACTTAACAGGTTGCTTCCTATCAGTGAGGCATCCATCATACTATTACAGACCAAGTTTCCAACCTTAACTAGAAACATAGAAGGCCACCTTTCTTCTAGCAGGGGATTTTTAATAACTATGAACAATTTCCTGTAGACCTCTGCCAATATAAAATAGTCAAAAGAAAATCTTGGGAGCCTAAGAGGTTCTTCATCAAAGCCACTGACCTGGATGTAAGTAAAACATGGAAATTGAATGTAAAAACTTTCGTAGACTTCAACCAATTTCTGTGCTTCCAATGAGACTCTTTGGTTTGGAACTCCTACCAATTGTTGACACAATCTTCCTAGAAAAACATCATGAACCTTCCTGTAGTCTTCCAAAATCTTATCCTTTCTTAATAAGGGATGGTACTCATAGATCAAAAGGTCTTCATTCCAAGGGACATGTTGAATGGCTGATAGATCCTGTGTGCATGCCAGATAGTATATCAAATAGGAAGACATAAAGAAATCCTTCTTAATGGCCTGGGCTTGTTTAAGTTGGTCCCTCAGGGAACTGGAAATAATCTCCGCCCAATCAAGATGTTTCCTCCCTTCCAAGACTATCTCTATAAAGTGAAACATCCACTCCTCAAAGAGGAGAACCTTCTTTGAACCTTTAATCTAGTGAAGTAAAACTATCACATCATGAATAGGTGACTTCATATGGTCTTTAGTGAGAACTTTAGGTAACCAGGATCCTCCCTTATAATTAGTTTGAGTCCATTTCCAAGCCACATGACTATAATTTTTATCTATTTTTTCTCTATACTAAGCTAGAGATTGGGTGGGAGTTGTTATCTCTATTGAGCCTTCTAAGGTTGTCATTAGTACCAAAGGTATGTATAGATATCATTCAGTTACTTACAATGAGCTAATCGGTAACATAAAGTAGAATAGACTAGTTGGTAAAGCCTATACACCGAGTAGAAGACAGTTTATCGAGTACCAGCAGACACCAACACTGATAGACAGTAAACATCAAGCATCACAGTTTACACTGATCAGTTTACACAATGTTTACCGAGGATCACATGAAATGGCATAGTAATCAAGAATGGCACATTCTTCTATGCAAATGGTTACAATGGTTTGTAAAATGTTTTACCAAGATCGAGGAACATTTAATGTAATGATATTCATTAAATAAAATGTATATCTTTTGTAATAGATGATCTAGGTTATCATTGTACACCGTAGATCTTAGGGTTATGATTATAGTGTGTAACCTAATTGTGTTAAAGTGGAAAAAATAGAACACTATATATTCATGTGTTCACATCACTTTTTGGTGTGAGCTGATATATGAATCACGGAGCACTTGAAGCATTTTGCCTATCTTCAAGTCTATCAATTTACAGAACAGAACTGAGCACAATAGAATTTAGTTTGAGCAGAGTTAGCAAAGGCTACCGAGCAGATTCAGAGAAAAGATTCATCACAATTAAGGTGATATTTTTATCAAAGCTTATAGATCTATAATAGACATTTGAGTGTCAAACAAGCAGATAATACCTATTACTTTTTGACAATTGTAATAGAGTTTTTGGATAACATCTCTTAATAGAGTAGACTTAACAGTCTTATGTAAATCTCTTAACTGAGTCCACACTTCATTAGTGTTGCTAAAATCCTATAACTAGGTAGATCTAGCTGATCTAGCATGTCACTCCTAACAAGGTGAGATCACCAGAAGTGATCAAAACTTGTAGCCCTAACAGGCAAACCTTTTCTATCTGCAGTAGTGAAGAATTTGTGGGTGTCATCCCCACCATAGTTTTGACCTTCTAACAAGGGTTTTTGCATTACCAAAATACTTTTGTCATGTGATTGTGTTATGGATTTCATGTTGTTTACTTACTTATGTTAACTAGATAAATGATTCATGCAATTAGATTCAAGTTATATTGGTCAATTATCACTGTTTATAGTTTTAGATCTAAAAGGTTTTACAAGTAAAGCTTTGAAGGCACTGATTCACCCCTCCCCTCTTAGTTCCTATCTCACCTAATTCCAACAATTGGTATCAGAGCATAGTTCTCTTATTGAACAGTTTAACCATTGAAGGGAAAAGATCTAAGTCATGGAGAGATACAAGCTTGACAAGACTATTGAGAATCAAAAGATACAAATGCAAATGTTTGTGGAATAGTATAAGAAAGCCAAGGAAGGACTAAAGAAATTACTAGATGAAAGGAAGAATCTAGCAAGACTACAGAATGAGATTGGTTATCATGAAGAACCTATTGATGACATATTTGAGCACACTGGATCTAGTTCTGGAAGCATCTCCAATGGATCTGAAAGCTTAATCACTGATCTATCTGAAAAGAATCAATATTTAACTGATCAAGTGAAAGCACTACAAATCAGTCAAGAATCTTAGATGGTAAGAATGATAGAAACAATGAACAAAGCAAATCGAACCGAGCAAGAAAGAAATCTAGCAATTGATGACCGAAGACATATGAGTGAAAAACTTCAAACTAAAGAAAGTGAGATACAAAGACTCACTGACCAACATTTTCAAGTAACTAATCAAGTGATGACTGTGAATCAAGAAGTAAACCGAGTGAATGTAGAATTGTCAAGAAAACTAGAAGATGTTGCAAGACTCAGAGAAGAAAATGAGAAGCTAAGAAATGAAGTGAAAAATCAATAGCAGCAAAATGAAATGAAGAAACTTGCTGAGGACAGTTCTAAGAAGATTAATGAATTTTTAACTAATCAAAGAAGATTTGGGAGCAAAGCCAATATAGGCTACATCGGTGAAGGATAAACATCACAACAAGCTAAACAAGTCAACATCAGTCAAAATTAGAAACCTAAAATGTTGACATGTTATCACTGTGGAAAACTGGGACATGCATCTAATGTGTGCAGAAGCAAAGCACAAGGTAAACCTCCTGTCACTCCTATGTTTAATGGATATTGTTATTACTATGGAAAATTTAGACATCCTAATTATGAGTGTAGAGCTAAGAAAAATGATCTTGCTAATAATACTACCATGGAGAAAATATGCTATACTTGTAACAAGCCTAGACACACTGCATGAGACTGCAAGGCAAAAATGAAGCAAGTCTGGACACCTAAGGAGAAACCATAATGCAGACCATATCAACTGAAGAGACAAGGTAACTCTTATGTTTGGGATTATAATACATGGACTAACTATGTTGTATGTGGTAGATATGGACACATTGCAGCAAACTATTATAGAAAGAGTCGGATTGGACAATTAAGAAACTGGACAAACTCTAGGATGGCTTGTATGCACTGCCATAAGGTCGGTCATTTAAGCAAGAATTGCAGAGACCGAGCACTAGATGAAAACCATATATTTGAAAGTGGATATACAATTGCTAATATCATGAAGTTAAGGAACACTATGTGGAAGATGGCATCTAATGAGAATGCTGAGTCAAGTAATGTTGTCAGTGAAACCTCATCCACTGGATTGGGTGACATCAGTACCTCCACTTAAAGTGAAATAGGTATGTATGGGACTGATATTTCAAAAGATCACATTTTTCATACAATTCCTTATGCATAATGTTTTTTATACCAAATCAGCATGAATAAAGATGCACTATGGTTTAGTTGTTATGAGCTAACAATGTTATACAGTTGGTAAAAGAGAGACCGAGAGTTGGTTACCCATCGGTAATCACTATCTAAGGTTAACCGAGCATATGTATCAACCGATGAAGAAAACCTATGTTAACTGAGTGGATGAAAGTTTTAGTAGTCACCGAGCTGATAGCTGTGTCGTACCAAAAGTTAGATGGAGCATTTATTTCATAAAATTTTGAGTGGGAACATTGAAAGTCTATAAATACATGGGAACAAAGTTCATTTCTACAATGTGATTTTGAAGAGCGGAGAATTCAAAGAGCAGAGTTCAAGCTAAAGGATTTTTTGAAGGATTCAAGGCTACATTAGATCGAACCAACATGACTCTTTACAACACCAAGTAAGTTCACTTGCGATCAAACACTTCCTATTATGTTGCTTGCTGAAACCCTAGAATCAATTTATGGCATCGACATCGTCTGCAAGAAAAACTCAAAGTGTTGAAGAGGAAGTTAACCTAATCGTTAGGGAAAATTTTGTTGAACTACATTTTAAACCACATCCAAAGGTCATAGCATAGATAGATATAATGGGCACATTTTCAAGCATACCATAAAGGGTTTTACTAATAGAAGACGTAAGGTCTTATATTTACTACAAAATCAGAGAAGTTGGGGACTTTGAAACAATTGCAACATATCAACCACTCTGTGGCCCTGATGGAAAAATGAAATCAGACTACAAGAAGATTGAGTAATCAAGTTTATCATATTTTACACACTTGCTGCAATCATTCAAATCAGATTGGATTAGAATCATTTTCAGCAGATATCATGATGACAAGTTCTAGCTAGATAAACCGATTGAGGTCAACAAGAAGATAATCAGTAGGGTTTTTGGGCTCCCTACTACCGACAAAGCTAAGGCTTTCTGAAGTTCTTCATGACTAGATGTTGAGAAATACACTGGAGCACAATGGGATGGTCGAGCATTAAAGATTTCAACTATCAAGGACCTAGTAGTAAAATTTGTAGCACATGTGATCGGGTATAAGCTATTTCAATCAAGCAGACTCAATAGTGTACCCTACAATGTAGTAGACATGGTGCACAAAATTGTAGTGAAAGGTCACCAAGTTGATCTTGTCGAGGTATTGTTACATCAACTCCAAGAGAATATGAAGACTATAAGGAAAAATAAATCTAACACATGTAAGTACAGATCTCTACTTGCATGCATATTCTTCTATTCACAAAAGTTTGTGCCTGGCACTGGTAAAGTAAACTGGATACCAGATGTACCGATAACAAAATAGATCAGTGAAATGATGAACAAGTTAGGAGACAAGTTGAATGTAGAGTTTAATGCTTACTTCACTGAATTTCAATCTAAAATGCAAAAGAGAAGCAGAATTCAGAGGGAATTAGTTCAGAAATTTGAAGATGACATATGTTTTGTGGTCGACACTGATTATTCCATGATAAAAGTAGTTGAGCCTAGGATAAAATGGTTGGCACTAATGGGATATGAGATGAATCATGATTTCGCACTAAAATCTATTAATGCACTACTTGCAGTACCGAAGGATCCCATAGCCACTAGGTTCGGAGTATATGAAGAAGCTAAATCTAGAATATCTACTAACATTGAGATCGGTAAAATTCATAGAAAGGTAAAGAAAATGAAGAAGGATCTCACTGCAAAATATGGAGATAAGTCAGAAACATCTAAAGGAATACTGGTTGAATAGGCAACTGAAGGTTAGCTACAGTTAGCTGACAAACCATATGATAGTGAGGAGACCGAGTCAGATAAAGAAGTAGATCCTACATAGGTTCCTCCACCTGAAATTCCTACAAAGATGCAGTCACCAATACATGAAGGTATGAAGACATGCTCATCAATTGCAGCACCACCTACCAAGAAAGAAGTAGTAAAAGTAACAAAAAGAAGAGTAGCTACACTGACAACGAAATACATAAAGAGAAAGAACAAGACAGTAGCTGAGACACCGAAGAAAAAGAGGAAATACATATGAAATAAGGAAGATTTAGAGGATATAGAGATAGAATATGATATAAATCAATTCAAAGTGGTCAGTAGCAAGGCCAAAACAATAGATGAAGTCATTGAGGACATAATTGAACATGGAGATCTCGCTGATCCTTTGCTAGATAGATTTGACAAAATGTCAAAAGAAGATCAAACTAAAATTAGAAAAGCTATCATCCAAATGATGATAAAGTTTAAGAAAGTTCTAATGGATTTTGCATGTGCCTTATCAAAGAAATTGGATGCTATAATTACTGAGAAATGGGCTATTGCATTAGACACCGAGAAGAGAAAGAGAGAATGCTCTCTAGTTCGGGCAGCCGCATACTTAAGCTTTGGGCAAGTTAGTTAATACTTGACCAAGTACCAAGCAAACTTTATGATCAAGAATAGAGCCTTAATGATCATGGATGACAATGTAGCAGATATGGATGTCACTACAGATTCTATATGGACATCAATTCTGAAGGTTGAAGAAAAAGCTGAGCAACAAGCATTTTTGAACCTGTCTAAGAAGAGATAAAATTCTAAGGGAAAAGGTATTTACATTGATGAAGGACCAGAAAAGAAGTCAAAGAGTACCGGTATATCAGTTATCGAGGTAATTAATATAACTGAGGGCAAGGAAGAAATAAAAGTTTCATAGGATGCACTGAATAAAGTTGAAATCCAATTGGAGAAGAAAACTAATGATGATGTACTTGTTGTAGACATCACACATGGTGATCCTGATGACCAAGATGATGAAGATGTAAATATTGCACCAAACAAAGATGAAGCACAAGACACTACCAATTTATTTACATCACTACTGGGTGAACTTCCTGTACTTGCCGAAGTAGCAGAAATTCTTTCCCATGTACAACCTGATGGCTCAAATCCCAAGCAAAACAAAGATACAACTAGAGATCAACACACAGAAAAACCTACAGAGACAAATGAGCCTACACATACAGAGGCACCTTCCACCAAACCAAAGGAAATAGATGCAACAAAGGACACACAAGAACCATAGGCAATCGAGGTGATTCCACCAAACACAACAACTGAGACTCCTACTACAACAACTGAGACCACAACTACCAAGGAGAAGAAGAAGGAAGAACATGTGCAAATAGGGAAGGACACTCCAAAGACTAGAGATAGATCCATTGCTATCATTGAGAAGAAATCACCCCCAACACAAAAGAAGAAGAAGAAAGGAAAAGGGTCGGTCACCCTAGATGAAGTGATCATTTTACCTGAGTGTGACCCAAGGACCCTAAGCCCTGAGGAATTGAGTAAATATGGGGAATTATGTTCAAGAAAGGTAGTGCAAGAGAAGCTAAAGCAAGAGCACAAAAGAAAAGAAGTACTAAATGATGTGCGGGATATCCTCCAACAAGTAGTACCTAAGATTCATATTTATGAGGATACACCTATTATAGATCAACTTGCTACACTTGCTGAGAAGATCAACACCCCGAACATCGATGTGGATAAAAGAATTGAAGAAAGGGCAGAATTCAAAATACAACACAAATTAGCCGAGAAAATCAGCCAAGAAGTGGCATTACTTAAGGTCAAATTATCTAAGGTAATTACTGAAACAAAATCCATCACCCAAATAATTTTTCAATACTTATTGAAGCTATGTACTCTAAGACATCTTCACTATTGAAGTCAGTGAAAAGATCAAAGGTTTAGAAGCCGAAATATAGTTGAGTACTAATGTAGCTATCACCGAGCCACAAGCTTTCCTAAAGCATGTTCACCGAGTTCAAGAACTCCAAAGGCTAATAGCAGATTTAAAGAAATAAGAAGTGCACCTAGTAGATCAGGTTACTAAGTTGTAGACCAAACTAATTTTGTACCTAAAATTTTTTGAAGCCCACATTGTCAAAGCTGAGCTATTAGTTGCAACACCAGAAATTTCAATGTTAGAAAACATCTTTGACATGCATGCACAAGTTGATCTTGATCACATTGCTCTCACCAACTTGAAAGAGGAATGGGAACACCTCTTGGAGTCACTGAAGAAAACCCATCAGTCAATTTTTTATAAGCTATGAGTATACTACCTCAAATTTTGTATTTGGTGTTACTATCTGATGCTATTATGCCAAATATTATGTACATGGATGCTATGTATACTATATTACTAGGAGCATGCATTGAGGGGGAGTACTTTGTACTTAGAAAAAAAATTTATGTATATGGCGGCCATATAAGGAGATATAAGTCACATAGAGATTTTTTATCTTTATACATTTGAGTTTTGATACTAATGCCAAAGGGGGAGATTGTTATCTCTATTGAGCCTTCTAAGGTTGTCATTAGTACCAAAGGTATGTATAGATATCGGTCAGTTACTTACAATGAGCTAATCAGTAACATAAAGTAGAACAAACTAGCCAGTAAAGCCTATACACCAAGCAGCAGACAGTTTACAGAGTACTAGCAGACACCAACACCGACAGATAGTAAACACTGAGCATTGTAGTTTACACCGATCAGTTTACACAGTGTTTACCAAGGATCACAAGAAATGGCATAGTAATTAGGAATGGCACATTCTTCTATGCAAATGGTTACAATGGTTTGTAAAACATTTTACCAAGATCGAGGAACATTTAATGTAATGATATTCATTAAATACAATGTATATATTTTGTAATAGATGATCTAGGTTATCATTGTACACCATAGATCTTAGGGTTATGATTATAGTGTGTAACCTAATTGTGTTAAAGCAGCAAAAATAGAACACTATATATTCATGTGTTCGCATCACTTTTTGGTGTGAGCTGATATATGAATCATAGAGCACTTGAAGCATTTTGCCTATCTTCAAGTCTATCAGTTTACAGAACAGAACCAAGCACAATAGAATTCAGTTTGAGCAGAGTTAGCATAGGCTACCGAGCAGATTCAGAGCAGAGATTCATCACAAGTAAGGTGATATTTTTATCAGAGCTTATAGATCTGTAATAGACATTTAAGTGTCAAACAAGAAAATAATACCTATTGCTTTCTGACAATTGTAATAGATTTTTTAGATAAAATCTCTTAACGAAGTAGACTTAATAGTCTTATGTAAATCTCTTAACCGAGTGCACACTTCATTAGTGTTGTTAAAATCCTATACCTAGGTAGATCTAGTTGATCTAACATGTCACTCCTAATAGGATGAGATCACCAGAAGTGATCAAAACTTGTAGCCCTAACAGGAAAACCTTTTCTATCTGCAGTAGTGAAGAATTTGTGGGTGTCATCCCCACCGTAGTTTTTACCTTCTAACAAGGGTTTTTGCATTACCAAAATACTTGTGTCATGTGTTTGTGTTATGGATTTCATGTTTTTTACTTACTTATGTTAACTGGATAAATTATTCATGCAATTAGATTCAAGCTATATTGGTCGGTTATCACTGTTTATAGTTTTAGATCTGAAAGGTTTTACAAGTAAAGCTTTGAAGGCACTAATTCACCCCTCCCCTCTCAGATCCTATCTCTCCTAATAGAACAACCTGAAGGATTCATTGATCTAGACAATAGAAACATGGTATGTAGATTACACAAAGCTTTATATGGTTTGAAGCAAGCACCGAGAGCATGGTATGAAAGACTGCATACTTATTTGTTAAGTATTGGATTTGTAAGAACCAGTGAGAACACCAATTTGTACATGAAAGCTAATATTGATGACACTATTATCATTGCTAAAATTTTTGTTGATGATATTATTTTTGGAGGTCAAGATCATATATGTAAATCTTTTGCTGATGACATGAGGAATGAGTTTGAAATGTCTATGTTCAGAGAGATTAAGTTCTTTCTTAGATTACAAGTGATACAATAGAGTGATGGGATATTCATCACACAGTCCAAGTACATAAAGGAATTCTTGAAGATATTTGGCATAGAAGATGCTAAACCTATGGGAACACTGATGGCTACTGGAAGTAAATTGACAAAGGAAGATGAAACTATAGAGGTAAACTAGACACTTTATCTATTTCTGAGCCACATGACTACAATTTTTATCTATGTTTTCTCTATATTGAGCTAGAGATTGGGTGAGAGTGAAACTAACGAGAGATTCCTCTAGGATTTTGAAAATAGCCATGGTAGTCTCTCTATTAATTGGCACAAGGGTTTGGCCTTCCACATTCATTATGCACTTGGATTTAACATTATATCTGTTAATACATTGTTGAACCAACTCCAAGCATACAGCTGACGGAGGGAAAGCCACAGCTTCCAATAACCCACCCGACAAGAACTCTAGACTATGATCTTCCGTTGCATAGTTTGTGAGGTCAATTGCCATTTTTTCTACTGATACCCCTAACAGGTCTAGATCTATGACAACAAGGGCATGACACTCCATATTCTTAACATTCCTAAAGAAGTGCATACTAGACCTCATCTCTCCCACAGGAATAAAAATAAACCCCCCCTCTTGAATCAATATTATTAAAGAGCAACAGGAAATGAAAAAGAGCTTTAGGAGCTACCTTTTTTACACAGACTCAGAACAATTTCCTCTCCCATAGCCTAGACTCCGTAGAATTATAACAAGAAGAGAACACCTATAGAGCTATTTATATTTTTAAAAGATTGTGCCTTGAAAAGTCAACTTTAATGAGCATTAGTTGGGAACATTAATTTAAAATGATGTGAGTAGTAATGACTCAGCAGCAAGATGTCCTTAAAATCTGCAAAATTTAATATCATCATTAATCATCCCATAAGAAATATCTCTCACTCATGTTAGATATTTCACTAATTGCAACCCAAAACTTTATCTGAGGCTTGCCCCGTGGCTCCTATCAAATCTAAACTTTCCATATTAATAACTTAACCATTACTTCACCATCGGCTTATGTCATCTGTCCCATCAACTTTCACTTCACTTATGACTCTGCCTACTATCTTTCCTTAAACCTCTTTGAACAACTTTGAACTGGGGTTCAAAAGGGTTCAAAGTGGTTCACCACAAAAAGGTGACGTAGGCCAGGGCCCACCTGCATGAACCAAATGTTAGAAAAATAATCATTCATTGAACTTCTTTGAACTACTTTGAACTAGATTTCAAAGAGGTTTGAAGTGGTTCATGTGAAGCATGATTCTTGGAAAAGATTCAACCAAAGACAGTCAAATTTGAACTTGACAAACTTGGAGGATATTTCTTGACAACTTGAAGGACATGCACACTTGGAGGATTGCTGAAAGGAAAGACCATCAAGGGAATATGCTAAATGAGCTTCAAATGAATGAACTAGTAAGGGTCTTAGACACTTCCTAATGGTGACTCTAACTGACCCTAACATCAGCTCTAGCTGGGGACTACATATTTCCTAATGTGCAAAGAACTTTGAATAACTAGTTTCATAGAACAGCCAACAAAGGGAAAGAAAATTAGACCACAACGACACACCAAAAAGGAAAATAGGGAAAAACTACCTAATATGTACATGAGTATTGACTAGGTATATCGTTAAAGCTTTCATAACTTGAGGTCCTACCCATTATAAGTAAAAGGTAGATTCACACCATCTGGGTAGGACAATCGGAAAGCATTTGAACCAAGAGTTTCAGAAATGATAAATGAGCCCTTCCATAAAGACTCAAATTTCTTGTGAGACCCTTTGGGTGCCCACCTTTTGTCCCATAGAAGCACTTCATCTCCCTCCATAAAGTTACGAGGCCGCACCCACATGTCAAAAATTTGCTTTACCTTCAACTGATGTTTTGTAATATGATCTACCAAATCCTCTCTTTCTTCTTCTAGTCTACTCAAATGCATGACACATTTTTCCAGGGGGTCTTTAAAGTACTGATCTTCAATGATGGCTTAGAGCTTGGCTGAAGAGATTTCTAAAGGTAGAGATACATGTGCTCCTATTCCATATACCAATTCAAAGGGAGCCATTCCAATTGCTCTTTTCAAAGTAGTTCGATCTTCCCACAAAGCTTCAAACAGCTTCTTATGCCACTCACGGGGCTTATCATCCATTAACTTTTTCATGATCACCACCAAGTTCTTATTATTAGATTTAGCTTGACCATTCCCTTGTGGGAAATAATCAGAGGAATGAGCTAGAGATATGCCATGTTCATAACAAAAAGTTGAGATCTCTTCAGAAGAAAAGTATGTAGCATTGTCTTCTACTATCTTAACAGTTACCCCGAATCTAACAAAAATATAATTTAAAAGGAACTCACACACAACCTAAGAGTTCACTTTCTTAGTGGGGATTGCTTCCACCCACTTAGTAAAATAATCAGTGGTTGTGAGAATATAAACATGCCCAGTGCTAGATGGCGGGTTTAAAGGTCCCACAAAGTCTATTCCCCATTGTTTGAAAGGCTCATCAACAATCACAGGTTTAAGAGGCAGGGCCACAAGATGAGGTCTCCTAGTAAAAAGCTGACATTTTTTACAATTGTGAACATACTAGTACATGTCCTTGAACATGCCAGGCTAGTAAAAGCAATTTTAGAGAATCTTAAATGTAGTTACAATTGAGGATTAGTGGCCTCCACAAGCTTCGTCATGAAATACTTTCCATAGTTCTGTCTACTACTCATCATCTATGCATCTTAGAAAGGTTCCATCTATGCCCCTTTTATATAGTGTCCCCTGGCATATCACATATTTATTCACCTTCAATTTCAAGTTACTCCTCTCTTTGGGATTTAGGTGGCCAGGACACTCACCATAGGTAAGGAAATAAGCCATGTCCAAAAACCAGGGGTCAGTTAGACTGACTAGCAATGCCATGGGAACTTCATCAATTTTCTCAGATGGCTCACCATTCTCTGCTATCAACTTGCATAGGCCTTTCCCTCTTACCAATTTGGTCAGCTTAATCATTAGGTCATATTCTTGAATCTTTGCTATCTAGACCACTTTATTATTCATACCAATCTCTTTTTGAGTTAAAATACTTTTCATTGTAGTTTCAGGTACGTAAATTGTACAATGGGAATGAAGTATATAATACCTAAACTATTTTACTATTTTCACCATAGCAAAGGCATCCTTTTCCATCTAAGAATATTTGAGCTCGTATCTTTTCAGAGGTGTTCTCATAAAGGCTATGGGTGCTTCCTATCCCTTCTCATCTTTTTGCATGAGTATACCTGATAGAGTATTCTCAAAGGCATAACAATAAATGATAAAGTCCTTTTTGAAATTGGGACTCTTTAATACAGGTGCCTAAGATATTGCATCCTTAATATCATTGAAGGCCTTGTGTCCATTATCGCTCCACTTAAAAGGAATTTTCTCACTCATCATATCAATCATATACTTAGTAATTTTTGAAAATTCAAGAACGAATGCAAGCAAAAAATTCACTTGGCCAAAGAATGACTTCAATCCACTCCTATTTAATGGTAAGATAAGTTGTTGGATCACCTTAACCTGCTCAGGATCAATCCAGATTCCATATTTTGAAATGATGTGACCAAGTAATTTACCTTCCTCCATGAAGAACGTTGATTTCTTGGGGTTCAAAGAGATGTCGTGACTTCTACATCTTAAGAGAATTGTCCTGAGATCCTTTAGGTACTGACTTCTCTTCTTTGAAAAGATAGTAAGATCATCTAAATACACCACTATAATTTTTTTTCGAAGATCCCCAAAAGAAGAATTCATTTCCCTCTAGAAGGTTTCACCCACATTGATCAGCCCAAATGGTATACGACTATATGCATAAGTTCCCCATGGGGTGATAAAAGTCATTTTGTGTTGGTCACTTTCTACCACACTGATTTGATTGTACCCAGACTAGCCATCTAGCATAGACATGACTTCAGTCCTGATATAGCTTGAAGAACATGTTCCATCACAGGTAAGGCATAGTTGTCCTTCAAACTTGCCTAATTCAGATTGCAAAAATTGACACACATCTTGATTTCACCATTCTTCTTTCTAATGAGAACTATATTGGCGATCCAAGTTGAATGATGGATAAGATAGATAATCCTAGCCTGTAGCATTTTTTCCACCTCCTTTAATATGGCTTCAGACACTTTGGGATTATAGTTCATTAATTTTTTATGAAATGGGGTAACACCAGGCTTTAAAGGGATTTGATGTTTAAATAGGCCTCCTCTAAAAATTTTTAGGTCTTCATACCCCCAAGCAAAGACATCTTTGTATTCCATAAGTAATTTCTTCAAGTCCTCTTTTTCAACCAAGGTGCAAGTCTGACCAATAGAAATCCATTTTGGATCATCTTGCTCACCTATATCAATGTTGTCATATTCTTTGGCATTATGCACATGAGATATCTTCTCTTTAACAGTACTATCATCTTTTCTCCTAAACAAATGTTCTAGAGATACGAGGCCTTTGAGGATTTTATTTCCCTTTAGTTGAATCACTCCATCACTACCTACAGTATCTTCATAGACTTCTTTGCACTCACTATTAGATCCTTCAAAATATATATCAGAAAAGCCTGTGGCACATTCTAAGAAATCTCTAAGCTGGGAATCACTATCAAAGACTTGCCAATACTCCACATTATTAGGTACTTTCAACTTGTAAATCATCACAATTTGATATTTTTGAGTTTTAAAGTCAGGATGTGGCAACAATAGTGAAGCCGATACCGCCAAGGCATCTGCTCTGATGTTCTAATTTCTTGGTATAAATTCTATGGAGAAGGCATCGAAGAAATCCAACTCATCCCATACTAAATTTTTGTAGTGCTTTAACCACTTATTCTTAATAGAGAATTGTCCTCTCACCTACTTCATGATTAACTCAGCATCACCTTTTACAATCAACTTCTTGAATCCCCTCAGTTTTGCCTCTTCCAATCCCAGCAATAAGGCTTCATATTCTGCAGTATTGTTAGTATTTTTGAAATCTAATTTGAAAGAAAGAGGAATACATTCTTTATTAGGAGGGAAAAGGACTACCCCCATGCCTAAGCCTGAATTGGAGTAGCTGCCATCAAACTCCATCTTCCATATATCCTCTTCTTTTTTAGAAGAATTTTCACCATCCTTTTCAAGATCAGCTAAAATGACATAGTTGCCAAAATGACACTCCTCATACAAAAGTTGAGCTTTTGGATTATTTGAGGGTACCACAGTATATTTATTTTTAGGCTCGGGTTCAATTTTTACTTTCTTTTTACCTACTGGGATCATGGCCTCTGACCATTCCATATTAATGTCTCCTCCTAAATCTTTGCAAAAGGTTCTACTGAGTAGCATACTGTAGCTAGCTGGGATATCTACTACTAGGATAGTCAACTTCAGACACTTGTTAGGATATGCAGCAAGAAGAGCTTGGGCATCTTTGACTTGACCCATTAATGATACTTGTTTCACATCCATAGAATAACAATGGCCATAATTTTTAGTCAAGGTGAGACCGAGGGCTCTTGCAACCGGGGCAGGCATGATGTTATCTGATGCACCAGAATCAATAATGCAATTGCTAAGTTTCTATCCATTTAGCAGCAAGGAGATATAGAAGGGATTAGGCTTCCTTTCTTCTATTTCACTTTCAATTGTATTAACAAAGGGACATTCTTTAGGTATCTATGGAGTGTCTTGGGTCTTAAAGACAAGTGGTTCCTCAACTGTGGTCATCTCACCTATAAGAGGCTTATCTAATTTGGGGCTTGAACTTGACTCCCCTTTAACATATTTTATTAGTTTGTCCAACTCTTTAGGATTCATTTTGAGGTATTCTATGGGGGAAATGGAGATTTTGGTTGTTTTACAGAATTCAACAAAGTCAAACGAAGAGGAAGGAATTAGACTACCTCTTGGTAAGATCTTCACTTCAGGACCTTTTGGACATGTAGGAGTCTCTCCATTTCTAGCTTCTTTATGCTTAGCATCAGCATTAGTAGCAATTGAACTAGGGACAAAATTTTGCATTCTCTGATTTCTCATTAGAATAGCATAGGCAAGATCCTACAAAGTTGCTAAAACACTTCCACCTCTGTCAGAGCTTGGCTCATACTCTAGATAAAAAGAACTAGACAAACCAATGTCAAGTGAGTCTTTCTCTTCTTTCAACTCTTCTATACTGATAGTATCTTTTGTTGCATTGATTTGAAGACATCTTAACCAATCAGGACAAGATTCTCCATAATGATCAGTTGTTAGATGAAAAGAACACATTGTTTCCCTTGGGGCAGATTCAATCTACAATCTCAGTTGTGAACTCAGTAAGAGAGGAGTTTTTCCAGGAGGTTGATTATATTATCTTCGGCTAACATCTTGATAAGGGGATTGGTATGGAGAACTAGCCTTATTATATTGTCTCTTAAGCATAGCCATATCATTCATCAACCTCTACATTAGAGGTTTTATTGTTGTAGAGGATGAGGGACTTCCTAAAGCCTAAACTTCTCTCTTCCATTTTCTAGCCATTATGAGTGTATCTTCTAGCTAAATAGCCTATGTCTGGGCAGCAGCCAAATTGTCCACTCCATCTTTTAATAGGTGAAATCTTATATCAGGTGGAATAGCATTCAAGAATAAAATCTTCTTATTCTCATTACTTGGTGCTGAATTTGTCGATATCCTTTGCAAGATTCTATTAAACTTAGCTACAAACTCCCGCATAGGCTCATGTATTTCTTTTTTTAGTTGACTAAGTTGAAGCAATAATGAAATCTCATTATCAGGAGTTTTAAATCTTGTTTCAAAATTATTTTTCATGTCATTCCAATTAGTGATTGAACCATTAGGTAAATGACTAAACCAGTCAGTTGTAGTATCCACTAAGGCCCTGACAAAGAGCCTAACCGCTACTTCTTCAATAGGAACACTAATAACACCACAGGCAGTATGGAAAGCACTGAGATGATCATTAGTGGTTACCTTTCCATCTCCGTTGAACTTGGGCAAGACCTAATTAGAACCTTTAGGCAAATCCCTAGGGGGGTTAGCTCCTAAGTTTAGTGGGCCAATATTCTGATCCCAGGGTTGATTGGCAGCCATGTTAGGTAATTGGAAATTCAAAGGCTGGATATTAAGAATAGTAGGTACCACAGTACCTGGTGTTACAATAGCTCAGAAAAGGGGTGGAACAAATGGGCTAGGTGGAGGTGAAGAAGGTCTGATAAATGTTCAGGTTTTCTTCTTCTTGCGGGTATTAAGATCAGGTTTGAAACTAAGATTCCTCAAAGCTTCAAAGTCTTCATCGACCAATCCCCTACTCCTATCACCTCTGGTATATCTCTTTTCTGCCAGTTTCAATATTTGGGAATGGCCTTAATTTCTTGCTAGGGCTTGTGCAAGTCTATTTACTATAACTGCTTCATGAGAAATTGGTATACCCCTCAGTCACTCAGCTATTTCTTCTTCTCTTTCAAGCACTACTTGGATTTGATGAAACTATTGATTACTACGCTTAAATCTCCACACTACTATAGCTAAGCTTGAAATTATGTCTTCTTGTGTGTCTTCAAATCCTAGGTTAGGTTGAAGCATAGGAAATACATCATTGTGTGGTAATACCATCTTGTGGCATTATATCAGTTGAGAACCTAGTGTTTTATACTGGACTCTCCCCAATAGAGTCACCAAAAATCTATTGGTGAATAGATTTGTCTTCTTCTTCTTAAATGAAATCAAATAACAACTCTATGCCTTTGAAGACAAACAATTCATCAATAGTTGGGTAAGCATTAGAAATTGCTTCCCTCTGAATTTTGAAGGTTTAGCTTCCTTATAGGATATTCAATGAATTATCAACATAAAAGTAAATACATACACTTTTAACCAGAAAGTGTGGAAGGACCGCTCAAATATTCTTGGGTATTGAGGTAATTTTAAAAATCAACAAATGATTAATTCACACTATGAAGAATACTGAGATCTACTAATTACTTCTAAAACAAAGAACCTATAAAATAACTCAAGGAGAAATAACTAGAAAGAAACCGGGAGTGACTAAGTATAAATAATACATGCACAAATATAAATGTACCAATTCTCAAAGTAACCAATACATTCCAGATTTTGATTCAAAGATCTAAATCAAACCATGCATCTATATATTCATATATGATCGAATCAAAGTCTTATCAAAACAAGTCACAAACTGTAGTACCTCCATATTTTGCTTTCAATTTTTCAGATGCCATACTCTTTTAGGCCACATTGTTATGTGCAGATTTTATTATTTCAATGACTATTGATGATTTGGATTATGATTATGATTATGTGATGTCATATTTAGATGTTGATATTATCATGTGGCGATGTTTTATGTTTCAGTTGGATTATGATGTACTTACCCCATACTAGCATGTGTATGGTGTTCATATGTATGTATCTATTTTATGTGTCTGTATGGTATAGGGCAGAGGTGTAGTTACTTGCTTTTTCAAGATCCACATGACCGACCGCACCCTACCATTGTTTTCCATTTTTTGTATGTACATGCTTTGATTTATGATGATAGGTTTGCAGGTACAGGGCATCGTCTTCCCTGAATTGGTAGGAGTGAGTGTGCCCATAAATACTCGTCTCAATGGTAAAGAGGGGAGGTAACAGATGGACCCAAAACCCTTTCCTAAGCCCATTTATCCTAATTGTTGGATAAGTATCTATTGACTATCCTACCCGGATTTGTCAAGGTGACAAAGTTCGTGGTTCCCTATTTTGAGTTTGTATGTTTATTTGATGATCATGTTTTATTGCAGTTTGAATATATGATTTTCTATAGTTATGGAATTTAATATTATAACTAGAAAATAATATTAAATTTATTTCCTATATTATTGTATGATTATTAATTAATTAAAAATCAAATATTAGGATATTTGGTTTTAATTAATTAATTGCGTGAAAATATAATTTAATATTGTCCATTAGATATTAAATTAATAGATTGCATGATTTAATGATGTTGGAATATTAAATTATTTAATAATAGATTTTAATATTAGCATGTATTTTATTAAGTTTGAATATGTCATTTTTCAAAAGGAGTCAATTTGTCTTTAGGAGACTAAGATGAGTTGTGCATAAAAATATGTATTTTTAATTAAAAAATAATATTTTCTTTCAACATTAAGAGAGGAAGTTTGAATAGGAGATGTCTTATGAGTCATCTAGGGTTTGCATGAATGGTAGAGTTGAATCCCTAATAGGGGTATTTTGCATTCATTTGGAGTTATCAGGTTGTTGGAGATTTTTGGAGAGAGCTTTTGGAGACATTTTTGTGTTCTTGAGTTTTTGTGTGTGTGTTTGAGCTTTGGGGAAAGATTGCTTTGGATTTGGAATTGGCTTGGCATGCATTGTTGATTCAAATGCTGCAGTGCTGAGTATTCATCTGACAGAATTAGAAGTTTCAGCATTCTACAAGCTTTCCAATTCAGTTTCTAGCATTGGAATTGAGGTAGGATTTGATAAAATTCTATTCAATTCTGTTTGTGTAAATTTTGATAAATTCATTGTGCCTGGATTATTTCATTGGCTTTATTGTATCTGTTTTACTTTGTTAGTATTTTTGGGTTTTAGAAAACTCATAGATTTGTTATTTTATTATTTTATCTAGACTTGGCATAGTAGGGTTATGCTGTCGAAATTTCAGGAGAAAATTCATCCTAGAGCACATAGAAAATGAAAAATTAATCTCTATATAATTAGTATTATAGTGTGGCTGAATTAAATAAATGGGTTGATGTCAAAAATCCAATTTGGGTGAAAAATTACCATTCTGAGAAAAAAATCTCCTCTCTGTCAAAAAATGACAGTAAAAAAAAATATTACCATAGTAAAATCATTTGTTTGC
The DNA here is from genome assembly GCA_027943335.1 of Chamaecyparis obtusa. Lineage (NCBI taxonomy): Eukaryota > Viridiplantae > Streptophyta > Pinopsida > Cupressales > Cupressaceae > Chamaecyparis > Chamaecyparis obtusa. The sequence goes on from BSBK01001913.1 coordinate 3,898,938, forward strand.
TTATGACAAAAAAAATACATTAGTTTTATGTAAATGTATTTGCAAACAAACAATGGTAGAAAATCAAAATAGAAGAAAAGATAAATTACCTTATGCAATAGGAGAAACTGTACTTTTTTCTTTTCTAGAAAAAAAATGACAGGCCTCTAATTTCCATTTTCAGAAATAGAGCCTTATTAAAAAAAAAATACTGCTTTGTTCTTTTCAAAGAAAAACTTAATTTTTTAGCTTATTAATATTTATGCTTAAAAAAAATGCATTGAAAAAAAAACATTGGAAATTAATAAAAGTCTTTAAAAAAAAATTGTTTTTAAAAAATTTTAAAACTTTTGTTAAAGGAGGGGACAGTGGGGACAGTGGGGTGGGCCCACGTGCCCCCCCACTTGGTAAAGTTTATTTATTTTTATTTTGTATGAAATTTGATTAGTATTAAATTGTTTTTTTTAATTATTAAATTTGTTAGTTGATTTTTGTTAGATAGTTTTAAGAAATTTTATTAATAGAATTTAATTATTATTATTATTATTTTGTTGTTATTATTAATAATTATTATTTTGTAATAATAATTATTTATTAAAAGTTTTTAGATTTGTTAATATTATTAATTAGTAATAATAATATTTATTAAAAGATTTTGTCAAACATTAGTAATTTTTATTTAGTTAATTATGATTAATTGGTATTAATAATAACTTTATTGTTTGTTTCTTTTCAATTAATATTGATAAATTTTATTGATAGTAATTGTTAATTATTTTTATTTAATATTAAATAAAGAAATAATGTTTGGAGTATTAGAACCTTAAATAAAATTCAATTATTGTTCTATTGTGAGTTATTGAACTATGGATGCTAAGCGATCTAGTATGCACCATATAGCAGGTTGATGGAATTTGAATGACATATAGATTAGGTTTAGCTAAAATGGTTTGATTTTGAAATATTTCTTTAAATCAACCTAGGTATGAAGTATAAGACATGGTTGCAATTATATGTTTGAACTGGACTTTTATTTAGCATTGAACGTATATGTTATCTGATATTTGTACATGCATCATTTATACTGAAATTGACTATTTTCTACAATATAGTTTTATCTTTCCTACTCGTTGGGTTTATCAGTGTTATGGGTACTAGATAACCTAGGAAAGACAGAGGCTTGGGAATTGTCTTTTATGTTCATGTTGTTTCTTATGTTTGGCATGAGTGTGTACTATTTATAATTCCAATTGACCTTATAGGCTCTTGTTGTACTATGTGATTCAGTGATTTTGTTTATGTAGTCAATCTTGGTTTCTGTGATGATTCTGGATGTGTGACTATCTATTTTATATGTGATTTGATCTAGGAGAGATCTATGAGCCTAGGATAGTTTACCTAAATATGTGTTAGGAGGTGGCTTGCAATAAGCGTTGGGGCCCACAAGTGGTTGCCAGGATCACTTATTGTAAGTTATTGTAATCAAGTGAAAACCTAATATAACATTGAGAGATATTAAAATGAACCTAATAAGATAGTTTCCTCTCCCATGCTTGAGTGCTAGTACAGACTGAGATGAGGATGAGATGATGCTTGCCGCCTATTGAGGTGTGTGTTCTGGCATAGTCATTGGCTTCGTCTGCATGAGAAGACATTGATACCATGTATGTTCACTTGAGTGTCGAGATCTAGAATGATTACCAGGATGAGACTCAAGGGTTAGACGTACATGATGACACCTTCCTACACATAGTCTAGTTATCCTACATGGTCGGTTGCCTCTGGATTAGTGAGTCATACCTATCACCATATATGTTGACGTTGAGTTAGTGAGCTATCAGGATTCCTTTGCTAGTGGTATTTCCTAATTTGACTTGATTATCCGATTGGGGTCCGATGTTATCTCCTTAGCATGGTGGGGTAGTACCTTTGTGGTTCTACACAAATGGGTGGTAGCAATTCTTTACCATTCAAGATTTGACGTCCTTGTGTCGATGCTTGATGGTGTCTTGTAGTTGGATTCCTTATGTTGTTTCTTCATTGATGTTCTTTGTATATATTCTTTAATGTAAATCTTATATTAGAGTATCGCATGTGATACCTAATCTGGATATTGTAATTTATTTGTTAGAGTGATTACTGCATACCCTGCGACATGTGCAGTGGATGTATGTTTATTAGGATTCATGGTTATTCATGAGATGTAATCATTATGATGTAATTGTTGTATTTAATTTATGGAATCTTTTGTTGATGTTATTAAATGAGTTATGTTAGAAAGTAATTCTACGTCATGGGACACATTAGATTTGTACCTATGTTTATGATGTGTGTTATGTGAGTTAATGGTTAATGCTTTTATGTGATTGTATATCTTATTTGTAAACTTTAGAAAAAAAAATTGTTCACCAAACTTAGTATCATGTTTTAAGTTAGTTTCTTTTGAGTTCCCTAGCGGGGCATTACACAAACTATTTCAGAACTTAAAAGACTATTCTAGCTATCTACTTAGAAAAACTATCTATTTTTCTATCTATAATTTTTAACCCCTTCATAGTTTAATGCTCCAGCATTTATAGTTTTAGGTCCAAGAGAGCCTCCAGAAAAACCCAGCCTCTCGAACACCAGAAAAACTGTTAAAAACTAGTTATACAACTAAAATGAGAATTTCATAACACATGTCTTTAAAAATAGAAAGAAATGCAAATGCTATCCTGAAAAATGCTAAATCCCTCCAAGGCCTTCTAACGTGGCAATTTGTATGAGCTTCCAAGTTCAGAACACATTCGCCAATTCCTAATCTGGCTGAAAATGCAGATTCTTTAGACCTGTCATCTTTTCCTGAGTCGCATTCTTCTCCCATCTTAACTCCTTGATCCTCTCCACCTACTTAGGTAACTGGCCCCTATGTAGTAGCAACATGGATTCCACGTTTTCTATTTTGGTGAAATCCTGAACCGTCGGTGCTTCATTTTATTTAAGAGCATTAATGGTTCCTGTAAAGACTTTGACCATGGTGTCTACGTCCCTATTACCTTCATCAATTTGTAAAATACTTGAGGGATTTACTATCTTGATGTCTTTAAGGGCATTTGCATGCATATCTAGTATCTCCTTCTCTATTTCTTTGGCTTGAAAAATCACATCTTTAAACATTGTGTTTTTCTGACCAAAATTTTGTTTCAAGATGAACAACATATAGGGGTCTCCCAACTTCATCAAATTTTTTGCTAAGAACTGAGTCACACCATACGTCTCTATTTCTTGAACCTATATGACAACTGTTGTGCATTTCTATTCTTCCATTTCCCAGCTTGGGACTAGGGTTTGAATCTCACCGAGTAATCCTTCCCCATCTAATCAGGTAGATATAAACTCTTGTATGAAAGCACTCCCTTCATCGATTACATTATTTATCCAAGATTTCATGACCTCTATCAGAACTCTACCCTGTTGCATCTATTTCACTAGCCTTTGGCTTTCAACTAAATTTAGATCAAAGTCTTCTGGGGACTGGGCCAGTGGCAGTGCTCCAACATTAGTGAGTGAGGAAAGAAACTTGACCATGGTAGACACCAGCTATTTCAACTCATGTTTCTCTCTCACATCCATTTGCAACTGCCCGAGCATATTGTTAGCACATGCAAAAGATTTCATGGCTTTAGCAATTTTCTGCTAGTCTCTGCAATTGTTTTTAGGTCCCTGGCAAAAACCCTAAGGCAAAAATTTCAAAATTGTAGCTGTTGGGTCTAAAAAATTAAAAAAATACCCTGGCCTTGTTCTAATGTTGCATTACCTTTTTAGGGTGACTTAAAAACCTTATATCTGGATGTGCTAATTAAATGACCAGCGTCAAGTTCACGGTTAGGTTTTTCATGTGTCGGTGGGGTCCCCTTTATTTCTTCCTAAGTCCTAAGTTTCCCCGGCCATTTTATTTTCCTAAGTTCCACAGCATTGATTTTCCCTATGTCCTACCCTTTAATACTTCCTAATGTTTCAGCTTTGTATTTTCCTGGCCTGGCTCTTTGACACCATCTCCATCCAATGGTGGGCGTATCTTCTCATGAGATGTGTCAGAGGCTTGCAAACTTAAGACATCCATTGATTCTCCTTTATGATAGAGCTTCTCAAATAGGTAGGTCCACTGCCATGTTGGCACAATTGGCATTCTCTCATTGGTCTGTGTGTTGTTGAGAGGGATCCTGTCAGTGGGGCCTGTAGTGAAAGCTTTTCAATCTATGGTTAGCGTATGATCTTAAGGAATATTCTTCCCCTTTGAGATCATGTGCCATCCATTGATTTTGAATCTTACTCAGCACCTATTAGTGGGACTTGGTTTTCGGATGTGTCAGTGGGTCCTGATCCTATTAGTGAATCAATGAATGGCGTATAATCTTATGGGTTTTGTCAGAGGCTTAATATTATGCACCATCCATTGATTTTGTTTCTTGTTAATAGGTTTTCAGAGATGGGAGGAGATTCTTCATCGATGGTTGGCGTGTAAGTGCATAGAATCTTTTGAGCCTTCTAGATCTTGCACCAACCGTCTGATCTTCCAAGTGGCTTAATGTTCTCAGTGGGGCCATTTTCTAGGTGGTCCAGGATTGTTCAAATTTTATTGGTCGACGTGGATGATGTGGCAGGGTGGGGTCATTGTCAGAGAGATCAGTGATGAGGACATGATCTATGGTCTGCGTAAGTTCTCATGAGTTTTGTCAAAGCTATGAGATCTTATGCTTGCCGTCTGATTATAGGGCTTAGGCGGGTGGGTCCTTTGTTAGTGTGACTGAGCATGAGCCATGAATGATGTAGTGACAAATGGCATAAAGAGGGCCTAAGTGGGGTCAAAAGGTTTAGCGGTCTGGATGAATGAGGTTAGCGGTGCTGACAAAGTTCAAAGGCTTCACTCGTTTGTGTGAATTAGCGGTGCTTCTCTAAGTGTTTTAGCAGTTCAGCAAACAAGCATTCATGGAATCGCTAAACTTAATGGTGGAGAGATAAAGTGTTTCATGAACTTATGGAAACCTTTGTCACCAGTTCACTAAATTTGACTGGGGCCCTTTTAAGAGGTAAATCATAAAGCCCGCGAAACATGAAGATCAGATGGTCATGACTTAAAGTGAACCTGATTTCAAATATCGACCGTCAATTTGTTGAAAGCACCATAAAGTAGTCGTTTGTTTTCAAATTCAAATTTTTGAAGGGTTTCCTATGACCAGAAGGACTAGAATTCAATACAAAAGTGACTGGTGTTGGTGAGAGATGATCTGTTTGCCATTGCAGTGTGGTCCAAGGTGTTGAGTGATCATCTGCAAGGTTTTTACTATGCAATTTTATGCTCAAGGCATGTTGCAGGGTTGACATTTTGAGCATTGTTCATGATTCTCAGTACCTTCACAGAGAAATTTTCATGATTGAGGATCATTCCAAGATTTTCTTTCTCCTCGTTGCCTGGGTTTCCACCCCTGTAATAACTTTTTGACCATTTCCAGTTGGTTGGGTGGTTGAAACCCTAACCCTAAGTCATCCGTAGCTTGTTGCATTCTCTTTGAGAATTCCAAGATGACTAGGAAGTATAAGTTGTAGAAATTTTGATTTTGAAGGGGTTCCAAACTTTCTTTGGTCCCAACTAGTTTCTGATAGTGTTATACTAATTGAGGAGCTAGATTTTGTATATTTTCCTATCTTTGTGTTGTTTTGATTGTATATTGATCCTGAATATTTTAATAAGGATGTTATTGAGTTCCAATCTTGCATTTGTGCATGTCTTCTTGTTTCGGTTCTAAACTCATAAATGTTAATGTCACAAAGTGTATTAGCATATGGTAAAAAAAGAGTATTGTGAAGTCATCTCTGAGTTCCTAACAAAGTTAGGATTAAAGTCTTTTAGGTGGGTTCAGTGAGTTTGCAACCAAGAAGGAATCTGATGTCCTTATGTTTGAGGGAGAGGGGTAATAGGCAAAGCACTTATCCTAGATTAAATTGTGATTGAATTAAGGTATTCAGCTGATGTATGTAATTGGATGACTCTTTTCCCTAGGTTAAGGCACTGGTCCATCCTCTGGAGGCATTTCATTGTCATCAACGACACACACAAACATTCAAATGATAAAATCTTAAAGCAGTTAGTAAAGAGTATATAGTTGTATATCATTTAGTGATTCCTTTCAAGAAGTGAATCAAGGGTACACCCACCTGAGCAATAAGGCTCAAAGTGTAGGAGGATCTCTCTTGATCCTTGTTAATTGGCCCTCTTCCTTGTAGACTTTGGAGTGGTGATAGAGTCAAAGTTATATCAAAGTTATCCGTCAAAGTATAAATCTACAAGTTGAAGATCAAAGGGAACTCCCAACACATATGATCAGCTGAAAATTTAAAAAGATGATCTCTAGAGTCCCTGGTTAGAACACCAAACTCCATCTTAGTGATTTTGAAGTCTTCCACCTCTGGTTCCTGAATTCCTTCTTTAGGCCTGAAGGTTGCTATTTCTGCAGTCACCTTTCCAGTAGATGGATTAGTAGATAATCTTGCATCACTCTTCATTCTTTTTTCTTTAGGAGTCTGAGTGGCATATTTGGTGATAATCTCTTTCACAAGAAGTGAAATAGGCTTATAACTTTTCCTTTTACTCACTGATTTAGTTAACCAAGGAGGGATTGAACCAGTGACTATCTGATTGTCAAGTGCTTTGACAGGAGTGCTCTCAGCCTGAGGTACTTCTATGTTAATGGTAAGAATTTATTGAACCTTTTCTTGTTGATCCAATAGAAAGGAAATATCCTCAACATTAATCTCAATATCTTGATAGTCAGGTCCTAAGGATGCCATATGAGAACACCTTTCTGATCTTGTTCTAGGCCTCAATCTAGGTGCGGTAGGATATCCCTTGGGAACCATCTTTTTCTTAGGGGATGTGACTTTACCTACATTAGGAACCATAGGAGACACATTAGATGAGACATGTTTCACATTTTTTAGGGCTGATTTTGTACTACACCTTTCAAGAGGGGGGTTCTTTGCTCCTTTCTTTTTCTTTTCTATCAACCAGGTCTCTGTAACCCCAAATATGGTTTGAGCTCTTAACTTTATATCATCTTCCTCTTTCTTGTTCCAATCTATGACCAGAGGACTTCTTACTTCTATATTGATGACATCTAAACTTGCGGCTTCAGAGCTATCCTCTTCTATTCCCTTTATATCAAACTTTAACTGCAACAGTTTGATCTGTGGGACTACAAGTCTTAAGTGATCCCATTCCTAGACTACTTCTTCATCACTAAGATCTTCCCATAGATCTTCAAGGTGTGAACTAGGCAATGGATAATTACTTAGACTTAGAACTTGTCTAGCAAAGCCCTTATTGTCAAAACCCCTCCTTAACTCATAGAATTGCATGTGAAAACTTAACAAGTTGCTTCCTATCACTGAGGCATCCATCATACTATTACAGACTAAGTTGCCAACCTTAATTGGAAACATAGAAGGCCACCTTTCTTCTAGCATGGTATTTTTAATAACTTTGAAAAATTGTTTATAGACCCCTTCCAATATAAAATAATCAAAAGCAAATCTTGGGAGCCTAAGAGGTTCTTCATCAAAGCCTCCGACCCAGATGTAAGTAAAACATAGAAATTGAATGTAAAAACTTTTGTATACTTGAACCAATTTATGTGCTTCCAATGAGACTCTTTGGTTTGGAACTCCTGCCAATTGTTGACACAATCTTCCCAGAAAAACATCATAAACCTTCATGTAGTCTTCCAAAATCTTATCCTTTCTTAATAAGAGATAGTGCTCATAGATGAAAAGGTCTTCATTCCAAGGGACATGTTGAATGGCTGATAGATCCTATGTGCATGCTAGATAGTATATCAAATAGGAAGACATAAATAAATCCTTCTTAATGGCCTAGGCTTGTTTAAGTTAGTCCCTCAAGGAACTGGCAATAATCTCCACCCAATCAAGATGTTTCCTCCCTTCCAAGACTATCTCTATAAAGTGAAACATCCACTGCTCAAAGAGGAGAACCTGCTCTGAACCTTTAATCCAGTGAAGTAAAACTATCACATCATGAATAGGTGACTTCATATGGTCTCTAGTGAGAACTTTAGGCAACCGGGATCCTCCCTTATAATTAGTTTGAGTCCATTTCTGGGCCACATGACTATGATTTTTATCTATGTTTTCTCTATACTGAGCTAGAGATTGGGTGGGAGTGAAACTGACAAGAGATTCCTCTGGGATTTTGAAAATAGCCATGATAGTCTCTCTGTTAACTAGCACAAGGGTTTGGCCTTTCGCATTCATTATGCACCTGGATTTAACATCATATCTATTAATACATTTTTGAACCAACTCTAGGCATACAGCTGATGGAGGGAAAGCCACAACTTCCAATAACCCACTCAATAGGAACTCTAGACTGTGATCTTCCATTGCATGGTTTGTGAGGTCAATTGCCATTTTTTCTACTGATACCCCTAACAGGCCTGTATCCATGACAACAGGGGCACGACACTCCATATTCTTGACATTCCTAAAGAAATGCATACTAGACCTCATCTCTCCCACAGGAATAAAAATAAACCCCCCCCTCTTGAATCAATATTATCAAACAACAATAGGAAATTAAAAAGAGCTTTAGGAGCTACCTATTTTACGCAGACTCAGAACAATTTCCTCTCCCATAGGCGAGACTCCGCAGAATTATAACAAGAAGAGAACACTTACAAAGTTGTTTATATTTTTTAAATATTGTGCCCTGAAAAGTTGACTTTAATGAGCATTAGCCAGGAACATTAATTTAAAATGATGTGAGTAGTAATGACTCAGTAGTAAGACATTCTTGAAATCCACAAACTTTAATATCATCATTAATCATCCCATAAGCAATATCTCTCACACTCGTGTTAGAGATTTCACTAATCGCAACCCAAAATTTTATCTGAGGCTTGACCCGTGGCTCCCATCAAATCTAAACTATCCATATTAATAACTTAACCATTACTTCACTATCAACTTATGTCATCTATCCCATCAGCTATCACTTCAGTTATGAATCTGCCCATTATCTATTCTTGAACCTCTTTGAACAACTTTGAACCGGGGTTCAAAGAGGTTCAAAGTGGTTCACTACAAAAAGGTGATGTAGGCTGAGGCCCACCTGCATGAACCAAATGTTAGAAAAATAATCATTCATTGAACTACTTCAAACTACTTTGAACCGGAGTTCAAAGAGGTTCGAAGTGGTTCATGTGAAGCATGAGTCTTGGAAAAGATTCAACCAAAGATAGCCGAATTTGAACTTGACAAACTTGGAGGCTATTTCTTGACAACTTGAAGGACATGCACACTTGGAGGATTGCTAAAAGGAAAGACCATCAAGAGAAAGCACTAAATGAGCTTCAAATGAATGAACTAGTAAGGGTCTTAGACACTTCCTAATGGTGAATCTAACTGACCCTAACACGTTACAAGAATATTAGCTATGAATTTGCCTGACCACTAGATGGGAGTCTCCTTCTACGATTAAATCCTTTATCTTCTTTTCATGTGCCATGAGGAGACCTCATACTCAGCAACATTGTTAGTAGAGTAAAACTTTAGCCTATAAGAAGCATAATAGGACCCACCCTGGGGGTTGATTAAGTTGATTTCAGCCCCTACTCCTTGCTTACATTTAGAGCCATCAAATCTATGTTTCCATACGGGATGATTCTTCTGAGAATTAGGTTTTGTTTAGTTAGGAATAACAGTCAACCAATATAACTAAGAGGGGGAGTGAATGAATTATATGAAAAAATATTAAACTTTAAACTTTAAGTTATGGAAACTCTATATCAAATGAACACAATGAATGCTAACACAATATTACAATATTTGTTGTCGAGGAAACCCTGTTAAAGGTAAAACCCTGGTGGGAGTTAACACCCACTAATGATGTACTAAGAGTATAGTATCCTTTTCAGAAGATATAGCCCTATTAGGAGCTGATTAAAAAATTATAGTACATAGTACTTGTTAGAAGATGGACCCTATTAGGAGTCCAAGAAAATAGGTAGGCTCACTGCCTAGGCACACTACCCAAAGAAGGTTACGTCCACCTTCATAACACACTATTTGCAACACAAGTGTATATGAGGAAATACACAATCCTTGTGAGTTGTCTGATAGAAATTGTCTTTTCTTGATCAATTCTAATGAAGTACATACAATCCTCTACTCTACATCTAGCAGATACAAGCTCGCATCTTCCACAATCCTCTTTCACAACATATCCATACCTAATACATATTTTCAAAGAAAAGATCTTACATATATACTAAATAGTCTCACAATAGGTAATGATAATTATGCCATTGTCTCTCTTAGGAATAATGTATTCATACTAAGGATTACATTTTCCATCATGAAATGCATTTATTTGTCAACCTAGGGACGTAGACTTGAAATGGGACAGCACAGTTAGTGCACTAAGTCCCTCAAAGAGTCATTCTACCTATGCTACATGAAGTTAAAATGCATGAAAGAAACCTATGCTATTACTGCATGAAAGTAAGCACACTTAACTACTCAATGAAATTACTTCTAAAAGCTTGTAAACTTAACCTAAGCCTATTTAACAACTCAAAGTGTTCACTATATTTATCTCTCCAAGTGCTATAGGAACATTCACATTAGTAATGTTGCAAAAGTAAAATAGTAACTTCTACTTGAAAACATAGAAAATGTAGAAAGCAATTCTTCTCTATCCTAATCTATTCCACCTCCCAAGTGGGATCCCTTGGTTGGCTTCTGCTAACTACTAACACAGATGATACTTCAAAATCACTCTTTCATTATATTCTCATAAACTGATTAAATAGTAATGGATTAATACATGAAAAATAGAAAAGAGTAGTTCTACCACAAAACACAACTAACATGTATATTTTCTCATTACACAACTAAACCAATCAAATCCCTTTATATAGAGGGTTGACACTTATTGAAAGCATGAAATTAAAGTTTGATTAAGTCTCACCATAGAAGAAGGAAATATAACAACCACGATGGAGTACATTCAAGTTTAGATAACTGATTTTAACATACTAATGATCATTGAGGAAATATAGCAGAGTTGTTTCCTATATTCTCTAGAATGATGGCTCCTTTCTAGTAGTGGCATGGTCCTCAATGTTTTGATTTCTTTCTCCATCATAACTGGAACTTCAACGCATTTTCTTCAATGCAATCAATCCACTCTCTAGCTGCTCCTTGTTTTCCTGGCAGGTTAGTATGTGGTATGTATACAAGTCAACTAGTCAATTCTTACCCAAATATTAGAACACAGATTAAAGTATCTATATGAAGTACTACAATTTATATATAATGTTCAGCAAACCATGTCATATCTAACTACCCATAATCTTGGTTCTAACTGTACTTATCATAAGTTCACATAGTTATAGGTTCATAAAATGTATTGGAAATGTTTAAACAGAGCATAAAGATTATAATAAAATAGAGACAATAAATTATCTCATCATTTTCCTCCTACTAAACACAATGCTTTTCCTCAACCATTGCATTTTTTGGCTATAGATCTAAAATCACCAACACTTGTTTTTTCTTTCTTCCCACTCTTAAAAGTATAATAAAATCCTCGTGTCCTCGCCCAATAATTTGTATGGTGTTCCTCCTGTAGTTGGTTTGGTGCAATTGATATCGTACAGTGGCCATAAGAGTGTTGGAGGTTGGAAAGACAAAGGAATCCATAGTTCTCTTCTAGTTTGATGCCCCAGCTGCATATACCTAATTTCTTTATTTGTAGCCGCTTTAAAATTAATTAGGCTATGTGGCTCTACTTTCTTGAAGGCCTCTGGTAACCTATTGTAGTGGCTCCTTACCCCTTCAAGAGCTCTCTAAATGAGAAATAGTTCAACCCCTGATACTCCCTATAAAATTTGTCTCTAATGCAAACACCTTTTCTATGATTTTAGGTTTAGGCTGTCCATAGGTTAGGTTAGGCCAATCTCATAGGAGGACATCAAGTTTGCTTGACTCAGCCTTTAAGGGTAAGGGTTCAGACTTTTCTAGGTCTCTGTAGTTATTTAGCTTCCTATCATAATTTCCTTCATTGTGCATCCATGACATTAAAGCTCTCAAATGGATATCACCTATGTGAAGCAAAGGGTTCTATTTGGTCTCATGAGGAATAACAAAATTATGTAGATAGAGCTCATAGAGTAAATTTTGTTGCCATGAAGGAAGGGTCTAGTGTAATCCATAGAATTCTTGAGCATATTTAAGCTCACAGTCTATATCCTTCATAGTCATCATCAGCTAAAATTAGAGAAACTACTCTTTTAAACAAATGGCATACACTCGAGGAGGTGGTCTACAAGCTATACCTTGATCAGCTAATTTAAGAGCATGATCCATTTGTTTCTTCTACTTCTTTACATGTTCCTTAAGAAATTCTATCTCCTCTTGCTTGTCATCTATCTCTTTTTGCATTCTTTTTCTTTCTTGTTTCCACCAAGTTTTCTAGAAAACAAACTGGTTATATAAATTGAAGAGAATAGATTGTAGTGTTAGAGGGCCAAATTCTTGCAGTTGGGTGTTCTGTTTTCTCTTTTCCTTAGAAACCTATTCAAAATATTTAGTAAACCATGTTTCTTTATAAGGCACAATGGCCATATGGGAATGAATAGGGTCTAGTGGAGGAGTCATCTGGATATCTTCAGTAATGTTTTCCTGTGTTACATGGTTTTCCTTAGGTACACCTAGATTATCATGTGATATGTTATCACAAGACTCTTGCAGATTATGGGGTTCTTGTAGATTTTGGGAAGATGTAGGTACTACTATTTTCTTAGAGGAATTGTTAGAAATATACACAACAGAAGGCTCTGTGGTAGGTTTTTCTAGTGGAATGCTTGGGTTTTCTAAGGAAATTGGAGGCACTTGTCCTCGTATCTAAGGACTTCTATGCACCAATGTTTCCACAACCTCTCCAGTCTTCTTTTTGAGGTTTCTTTTTGGTCTTTCTACTATAGGAATAGATGCTACAGGAACTGAGCTTTTACTTTTACTTTTTGGAACCGTAGGGTTTTGATCTTCACTTTCAAAATTAGGGGTTTCTTCTCCAATCTTTCATTTTCCTTCCCTTGTGGAAGAAGTAGGAACATTACATTCCAGAATGGGTGAAAGTATATTTTCTTGAGGTAATTCTAGCTCTTTTTCTTATGTAGTTGTTTCTACAGTGGGCTCAGAAGATTCTTCATCATTTCCTAAGGGTTTCTTAACAGGGTTAACATGTGGCTACAATGTTTTATGCTGGACAAATTCTGACCATGCTAATGGAGAAAAATCCCTAAAGGATTTTTTGACTAGCAGTTTAATTAGGCATGGTGTGTGATAGAATTTGCATTTCCTTTTTTGAGTCTCCTCAGTGCTAATACTAAGCATATTGTACAAGAAATTAGGAACATTTACTGGGAGACTATGCCTTATGTAGCTAAGTAGTTTAAAATGATGAGCATGTAAATTTTAAAATCTTCCCTCACATGTTAGGTACCTAATAATATGTGTTGCTAGCTTGTTAAATGGTGGAGGAAGAGACATTCTTTTGAACCCTTGCTTGCTAATCTCCAAAGCAGGATCACTTGGAAGGGAAAACTAATCTCGTGGTGACCTAGCATCATGCACATTGGGGTAATGTTCCCCAATTGTAGGTAACCTAGTGACCTCTTCTATTCTTTCTTTTGTCATGACAACCGTTAAACCCCATATGGTCACCTGCCCTTCCTCAAAAGTATTCATAAATTCAGCTACCACTTCCTCATTAAAATCTGATAATTGAAGAAAATAACCCAACCAACCACATGCATTAAACCTCTTGACTACTTCAACATCTGCAAGTAAAAGTCTATGGTGCACTAGCTCACATCTCTGCATTTGTCCACCCATTTGTTTTCAATATCCGGCTCCAAATTTCAGCTTGCCAATTCCTCTATCTGTCAATTTCTCTTGTTCTGCAAATACCTTATTTCCTCCTTGAAATTCAAATTCTCCTCTTGAAAACACTAAATTTTCTCTCTTAATGCCTCTGTTATTTTTAGCATGAAACAATAATAATGGAATTTTAATAGAGGAGATTAAAACATTAACTGTGAGTTTCCACATAGTTTAATTATAATCTTTCAGGTCACATTAACTCATAAAATCAAGAATTATTCAAAAATCTAACCCTTGTTTGAAATTCAAAATCTAGTCGTTGTGTTCAAAAACCCTAATTACCCTTGGTCCCGTTCTAATTTCATATTACTTTTTGAGCCACTTATAATTTTATAAAGGCATGTGCATAAAATTTTATTCCCTAGCGGCCTTTATTTTCCTAAGTTTTCATGCACCCTGCGAGGTATATTCCTAAGTCTTTTGGCGTTAATTTTCCCTAAGTCAGCACCTTAATTTTTTCTATGTCCCAGCTTAGTCTTTCCTGGGCCCATCTCTCTGACAAAATCCTCAATCTGACGGTTGTCATAAAGGTGCAAGAGATTTTTCAAAGCTTTGTGGTTTTAGGATAACCGTAGATTCTGCATCGTGATGTAATCATTTCTTTCGGCGGGTCCACTGCTACGTGTGCATGATATGGAAAGCTGTGATTGGTCCATGGGTGAATGACTAGATATGCTATTAGTGGGACCTAGTTTTCGACATGTTAGTGGGCCCTGACATCTATAGAGAATTGACAAATGGCGTAAGTTCAGATAGGTTTTGTCAGAGGCTTGAGATTATGCACCGGCTATTGATTTCATTTCCTGTCAGAGAGTTGTCAGGCCAGGGTAAGATTCTTGATCTAACGGTGAGCATGTAATCTGATGGAATCTTGAATGCCTTTGCAATCTTCAGATGGCCATTGATCTTCTTGATGTGGTCCTGGTAGGTTTGTCAGTCTTTTTGGCAGTTCCTATAAAGGTATGCTCTGTTCATTGGTTCACATGATATTTTGGTGAAATGTCTAAAGACTCAGCGGTTTGGCAAACAGTGTTCGCGTAATCGCTAAATTTTTTAGCGGTGCTCTCAAAGTTCTCGCGAATGGGTGAAGGGTTTCTTTGGTTGCATGTTTGCCAAATTGATAGAAGGTTAAGGTTAGCTAGGGACAGTGGAACCGATTGCCATGTGTCATTATGGTTTCATGTTCTTATTGGATGAGCTGGAGGATGATGAGGAATACTACAAAGTGGGGCCATTTTCAGAAGGATCGGTGATAGGGACAAAATCCATGGTCGGTGTAAGCTCTCATGGAAGGTGTCAGAGCTATGAGATCTTATGCCCACCATCCATTTTCAAAAGGATTAGGCATGTGGGTCCTGTGTCAGAGATGATCGAGCATGAGCAGCACGTAACATGGTGAAAAGTGTCATAAGGCGGGCCCAGGTGGGGTCTAAGGTCTTAGTGGTTCTGACAAAATTCTTAGCAGCTTTGACAAGTTTCAAAGTTGTTCACTCATTCATGAGGAAAAGTAGTAGAGTTCTGAAAAGTTTGGTGATTCAGTGAAGGAAGGTCGCGTGGTTGCTAGAAGTTTTAGTGATGACTTTAAATGTCCTGCGAACTGGCGAAAACCTTTTCTCGCCAGTTCACCAAATAAGAAACCAAGGTTAAATGTTTCCCTCTATTTTCTAGGTCACAGAGTTAAATGGTGAGTTTAGTTTTCATCTTGTGAACAGGAAAAATCCTTGTCGTGTGGTTGCTAGGGGTAACCCGGGGTATCTTGTTGAGTTAAAAACATAAAGCCCGGGAAGTAAAGAGATCTAATGGTCACGATTTAAAGTTAACTCAAGTTTGAATTTTGACCGTCGATTTTCTACTGGCACCATGAATGTGACCATTTTTATTCAAATTCAAATTTTTAGAGGGTTTATCAGCGAGAGAAAGGACCAGAATTTATGGTTTTTACAGCAGGATTTGATGAAGTTGTTGTGCCGACTACTACAGGGTGGTCCAGAGGGTTTGATGATTATTTACAGATGTCTGTACCATCATGAAATGGACATAGGTAAAGCTCAAAGTGTGTTGAAGGTGTACAAATAGACTAAAAAGGCATGGTGTTTGCGTGATCTTCAGTACAAATAAGAGGATTTTCATTGATGAAGATCAATTTTGGGTTCGTTTGTTCAGGTTGCTTGGTTTTCTCCCCTAGAATTAATTGTTGTTTGATGTTGGTTGATTTAGTGGGTGAAACCCTAACCCTAGCTATCTAAAGCTTGTTGCATCCTAACCTGTTTGGGATTCCAAAATAGCTAGTGCTATAAGTAGTAAGTGTTCTGATTTTGTAGGGGTTTCAAAACTTTTTGGGGTCTCCTAGCTTTCTGGTTTTCCCATCATTTTGGTTCTTGGTTCTAGTTTTTGGCAATCCAAGGGATTCTATTCTCTGGCTCCATATTCTTGATGGTTGAATGCTGATAATACAAACTTTGCAGAGTAGATTATTGATCCTATGATCTTGAGTAAAGAGTTTATTTGTATGTATTGATACCCTTCCATGAAATACAATACAATTTCTACCTTGGTTCTATTATTGTCTCTTTGCTTTGTGTTTATTCTTGTATGTCTCTATTTGTAAGGCATTTGAAACATACTAGTTGTAAGACAACTATCTAATTATTGCATGAGTTTCTTTCAAGGAAAGAATTAAATCCTTATGTGCAATTTTAGAGAATAGATACATCTGTGGAAGATCTTGATGGTAGCAAACCTAGATTGAGAAGATAGTTTGTAAGGCATTCTATCCAAATTGTATGTGGTTTGTAAGGCATATCACTATATTTCCTAAAGATTCCTCTATTGATTTATGTTAGACTCTTTGCCCAAAGGATTAGGCACTAATCTAATCTCTATCAATCAAACACCTTTCAATCATCAAACACAAAATTCATCACTATCAATACCATTTCATTTCATGTTCATGTACCTAAAAAATAGGATTGTCCCTAATGTTTTAGAGTCCATAGTTGCTGATTCCTTGAAGAGTGAATCAAAGGTTAGCCTTCCTTGAGTTTTACTCATAAAAAGAAGGACTCATCACCCTTATGTCATTGTTCATGTTATCATCCTAGGAGTTTCATTAGTCATATCCTGCAACAGGTTGTTCTCAGCTATTTTCAAGATTATCTTCCATAAAAATACCTCTATGAAACTAAATAGCATGACAATGAAGACCTAATCCACCATTTCATAGTTTACTTGAAAGATAGTAACCTATTTGTAGGCAATACCCACCTCAGTCCTATGGAGCTCAAAGAAAAAGGAGGATCTTATCCAATCCTCATCAATTAGGCTTTTCTTGCAAACTTGGAAATCTATTTACTAAGAATCAAGCCAATGTCCTTGCCAAGTTTGACCTTCAAGAAAAATCCCTAACAGACAGGTGACTCCACTGGGGAGTTGTAAGAAATATTTTACTAAGTTGTAGGGTTTAGTTGAGCCAAGGCTCCTACCCTATACAAACCAGCTGGTTACCATTGGTGCCTATATTTTAAAGAAGAATTCCCAAATTTTGGGTGGTGACTCTAACAATATCTGCAGCAGTACTGGTTAGTAATCATTCACAAGATGAGTTACAGAGGTACTAGGTCTTAGAGAAATAAGCTTCCTAAGGATAGATTGGGAGAAGGTATTCCAAGTACTTCTAGGCCTAGTCAGACAAAGAGAGGAAGAAGAAATAGAAATATGTTTCATGCTCAGAGGCATAGAGAAGATACTAGGCAAGAGGAACAAATCTAGTCTATTCAAATGAATCAAGAAGGAAATACCTCTGAATATGAGGAGGCTGTTGATTTGGACCTGAACCAATATGAAGACGAGGTTCAAAAAGGGGATGCTGAATCTAAGACTACTCTCCCTAAATTAGAAGAAATTTTTGAAAAGGTCTATGAGTTGGAGAGGAGAGTCCAGGAACAGATCCATTTAAGATAGAAAAGAGATAAGGAAAAAGAGGAAAAGATCAGACATGCTATGATTAGGGCTGAGCAATTGAAGAGACAATTGTTGGATCTTGAGGCCATGAATCAAGATCATGTGATATAACAAGAAGAAGATCAGCCTATTGTCCATAAGACCTATGAGACAAGAGATCCTAGGGACAAAGGTAAACAAAAGGCTGTGGGAGTTTCAATAAATGAACCAAATCATGCAAAGAAGTCCATGGATCAAGCAACAAGATTAGAGGCTGACTTGGAAGAAGCAAAAAGAAAACAAGAATTATTGGCCAAAGAGTTAGAAAAGGTAGAGCTTGAAGCCACTGCTGCGGAAATGAAGAGGAAGATTGACTTCCTTAGGCAATCTTCTGGGCATGCTAATGCCCTTTCCACTTCTCAAGCACAAGGAGAAAATGTGTTGAATACTGCTACAACTTCAGGTATGCCTAAGACTCCTAATGTTTCTAATACTCAAACATCTACATCTTTAGGTGGTGGCCCTTCTCAAGTAGGTCCCATTCATGAGAGACATAAGCAATTGGTTTTTATTGGAATTCCTAGTTATCCAAATCCCATCCCTGATGAAATTAGGAAGAAGCTCCCAAAATTCACTAGAAGAAATGTAGTTACTTGTGAAGAGCATTTGAAAAGTTTCATTGATGTGATAGAGCCTGATGTTGTGATCATGAAAATTTTTGTTCAATCTCTGACTGAAGATGCTAGAGATTGGTTTAGAAATTTACCTCATGCCAGCATATGTTCATGGAATCAGTTTAGGCAGTCTTTCAAGGAATAGTATGGTGATAAAACCAATGAAGGCTTCATGCTTAATGAGTTCAACAACATCAAGAAAAATTCAAATGAGGGTGTTTTTGAATTCAATGTTAGATTTCAGAAGGCCATGCATAAGTTATTGCAAGTTATCAGATTGGATGACAGAGTATGTCTTGTCACATACTTGAATGCTTTTGATTCAAAGATGGGTTCTCTTTTGAGGGATAAGAATCCTAGGAATCTTGTAGAGGCTTATAAATTGGCTATTAATATAAAGAGCAATAGAAGGATATCAGGGAAGTTGGGAAGGAGAGAAGATTGTCAGCCATCAGTCTCAAACAGAAGAGAGCCAGGGAAACTTGATGCAAAGCCAAAAGATGATGATAGTTTCAGAAAAATCTTGAAAGTAATAAAGGATTTAAAGCCTGGTGAAGCAAGAAATAGTAGAGTGCAAGGAAATGATAGGCCATCTCTCAATAACTTTAATAAGTTTCCAAGAATGTAGAACTATCCCTATAATACTCAGTGGAAGGATGGGAAGCCAATGCTTCCTGAAAGAAAGGATAAACCAAATGACAAGACCCTTGACCCTTTGCACATAAATACAGTGGATATGAATGATGATGTTCCATGGCGTATTGTTTTCCAATCACCTCATGATCCCTATTATTGTGCTATTGCTCAAAGTGTTTCTGCAGATGGAGATCAAGGCAACAACAATGATGATACTTATGATGATCAAGGGTGTGGTATGACTTCTTCATACATGTATGATGAGTTAGATTCTACAGATGAAGATGAGAACCAAGATGCTAGCAGTTCCCAAGTCAGGAATGAGGTTTACCATCAGCAAGTGTTTTCTGATGAAGAAGATAATCACCTTGATGTAGTTCAATGCAATACTTTGAGAAGTGATGGGTCAGTTATGTTGAGAAGACCTTCTGATGAAGAGATTGCACAAATCATGGTAGACATGGTGTCTCAAGTTAAAAGCAACTATAATTTGAGAAATAGGGTGGTAAGTTGTCCAAGTGGCAGGCCTGCTAGAATTTTCATCAAGAAAATAGAAAGCGATGAAAAGCAAGCCCAAAATAAGAAAAAGGTTATTGACATTGCTGACAAGACCAAGTTGAAGAAAAATATCAATTTCACAAAGCCAATTGTGGCTTACAAGGTAAAAGCTAAACCTCTTGTGGATGTTGTTTCTCCTTTGCAAGAGAAAGAAAAAATTCAAAGCAAAGATAGTCCCAATGTGGTTACACATGAAGAAGATAAAGGGGTCACTGCCATTGGGCAAGATGTAGTTGACCCCAAGTATGTTCCCATTGACATGAGCAAATTGTTGTCACAAATCACTGTCAAGGTCCCCTTATTAGAAATGATGAGGATAGAGGAGCATAAAGTTAAGGCTTTGAGTTGGGTAAAAGGAGCCTTTTCTTCTGATACCCAAAATTCCACCAAGGTTGATGGAATGGCTACTGCAGGAAGTGATTCAATTGAGAACCAGTGTGGGGAGATCATCTCTAAGATCCCTCAGATTTATTTGGATGCTAATGCTACAAATGTTGTGTCAAAAATAGTTGATCCTTTCTTTTTGTCCTTAATAGTGAATGGAAATTTGTTAAGAAATTGTATGATTGATTCAGGAGCCTCTAATATTGTTATGCCTACAGAAATAATGAGATCCTTGGGTCTGAAAGTAGATACACCTCATGGTAGGTTTCAAGCTATGGATTCAAGAGAGTTCTCTATTATTGGTATTATAAAAGGACTTCCTTATAGGTTGACAGCTTTCCCTGACAAGTTGCTAACAATGAGTGTTCCAGTGGTAGATATTCCCCCTCATTATGGGATGTTATTGTCAAGGAAGTGGAGTGCTTAGATGGGAGGTAGTATCTAGTGTGATCTATCCTTTGCAACTTTCAATGTTGATGGTGACAATGTGAAAGTATCTAGAGAAGGTAGAACTCCACATATGATTGAAATAAATGATGATCATTTAAATTGTTGTGTGGATGTTGACATGGAGAATTTCAAGTTAGAGGAAATTGTCCCACTAGTGGAGGAGGTAGATCCACTAGTTGCAGAATTAAAGGAATAGCAAGATGGATTATGGCAGATGTATTTTGATGGAGCATGCTCAAAAGAAGGATCAGGAGCTAGAGTCTTATTCATATCTCCATCAGGTACTACTTTTAAGTATTCATTCTCATTGACTTTTCAATGCACAAATAATATTGTTGAATATGAAGCATTGTCTTTGGGATTGAATATTGCTATCAAGCATGGGATAAAATTTTTAAAGGTTTTTGGTGATTTTGAGCTTGTGGTAGCACAAGTTTGATCCAAATATGTTGTCAAGAATAATAGATTGAAATTGTATAAACATGTAATATGGGATCAGATTGAAATGTTTGATGATTTCAATATATGTTGGGTAGAAATATCAAATAACATAATGGCTGATTTTTTGGCCAATATTGCTCTAAAAAGGGATGATTCAACTTTGTTTGGAGTGTCAATTCTTGAAGTAAAAAAGTAGACCAATTGTTGTAGACAACATTTACAATTGGTAGGTTTTTGAGGATGATCATGACATCCTGAGATTTATTCAATGTCTTGACATATATGAGGATCAACCTATAGACTGCAACACTTTGGTCGAGGAAATTGAAGGCAAGGACATGATCATGGGAAATGAGGTGATCCAACTAAATTCAAATAGTATTCCTAAAGGCTTAACTGAGTTAAAAGCATTGTATAGTAGCCAAAATGATCATATGTCAAAGATAAGTAATGCTAATGTAGAAGATCTGGAGGAAGTGAATTTGGGATCACATAGTGCTCCACAAATGGTCTATATTGGAAAAGGATTAACCACTCAATTGAAAGATAATTTGATAAAATTATTGAGAAGGTACAAGCATGTGTTTACATGGTCCTATGATGATCTAAAAGCCTACAAAGAGGACCTTTTCCAACATGAAATCACATTAAAGTAGGATGTCAAACCATTCAGACAGGAGAAAAGGCCCATTAACCCATTGTTGGCTCCTAAGATGTAGCAGGAGCTAGTCAAGTTGAGTGATGCAGGAATAATTCAACCTATAAGGCATTCAACATGGGTGTCTAATTTAGTCCCAGTCAGAAAGAAGAATGGTGACATTAGATTATGTGTGGACTTTAGAAATTTGAATGTTGCATCATTAAAAGATAATTATTCACTGCCTAACATGGAGGCAATGTTGCAAAAAGTCACTGGTTGTGAGTTATTATCTATGATGGATGGCTTCTCTGGATATAACCAGGTGTTGGTGAAAGAATTTGAACAATTCAAAACTACATTCACAACACCTTGGGCAACATATGTGTATGTTAGAATGCCATTTGGTCTCAGAAATGCTGGAGCAACTTTTCAAAGAGCCATGGATGTTGCTTTCAAAGAGTACATAGACCTGTTTATGGTTGTGTATCAGGATGACTTAACTTCTTATTCCAGGAAAGCTCATGATCATTGTTCACACCTAGAAAAGATTGTTGTCAAAGCTCTAGAGTATGGTGTGTCCCTGAATCTTAAAAAATGTAACTTTGCAATCAAAGAGGGAAAGCTTCTAGGACACATTGTATCAAAAGATGGGATAAGAATTGATCCAGAGAGGGTTGAAGCAATCAAGAAGGTGTCTACACCAAAAAATCTCAAGGGGGTGTAGTCCTTTCTAGGGAAGATCAATTTTGTTAGGAGATTCATTGCAAATTTTGCTGAAATTGTCAAGCCTATAGTAAAGTTGTTAAAAAAGGATGTGAAGTTTCAATGAACTGAAGAGGCTCAGGCTGTGTTTGAGAAAATTAAGGATGTGGTCCAACAAGCACTTGTGCTTAGATCTCCTAATTATACCAAGCCTTTTGCATTGTTCTCTTTTGCATCATTTCACACCATTGCTATTGTTTTATTGCGAAAGGACAATGAAGGTTTTGAGCATCCAATTGCATTTTTTAGCAAATCCTTGTAGGCTACTGAGTCAAATTATGAGATGATGGAGAAGCAAGCATATACATTGGTAAAAGCAGTCAAATCTTTTAGGCCTTATCTGGTGTGTGCAAAGGTTGTTGCATATGTCCCACATTCAGCAGTAAAGGATGTTCTTACTCAATCTAAAGTCACTGGTAAGAGATGCAAGTGGATTACTAGAATTTAAGAATTCAATTTAGAAATCCATATTACTAAGTTGGTAAGAGGAAAAGGTCTGGAAAAATTGATGACTGAAGAAACTATGGACCTAGTCCAAGTAAATAATGAAGGAACTCCAGATATGACAATCACAAGTATTGAATTGCAACCAGAATATGTTGATATTGTCTATTTCATAAAGAACGCTAGATGCCCAAACTATATGACAGATAACCAAAAGAGGTCCTTGAAATTGCAAGCTTAGAAGTATACACTGATACAAGGGGACTTGTATTGGAAGAATAGAGATGGAGTCTTGCTATTCTATCTTGACAGATATCAGGTAGAGAAGGTTTTAAATGAAATGTATGCTAGTTTTTGTGGAGGTCATTTTTCAGCAAGAACTACTGCTCACAAGGTTTTAAGGGTAGGTTATTATTGGCCTACATTGTTTAAGGATTCATTTCAGTATGTCAAGAAATGTGAAGCTTGTCAAAGGTTTGCTTCAAAATTAACGTACTCAGGAGCATTATCATTAAACCCAATAGTTGTTGAAGCACCATTTGCCATGTGGGGCTTGGATTTCATAGGTGAGTTTGCTGAGAAATCTAGTGGAGGACATAGTTATATACTTGTTGCAACTGACTATTTCACAAAATGGATAGAGGCTATTCCTACAAAGAGGGCAACAAGTAAAGTGGTGATTGATTTCTTGCTTGACAATATTTTGACCAGATTTGGTGTCCCTATGAAGTTGATTACAGATAATGCAATGTGTTTCAAATCAGATGAGTTTAAGGAGTTTTGCAATGATAATGGAATCATGACTTCCTATTCATCTCCTTATCATCCTCAAGCAAATGGATAGGCTGAGTCTAGCAATAAAAGTATCCTGACAATCTTAAAGAAGACACTTGAAAAGAATAAGAGAGCTTGGCATTCCAAGTTGAGATTGGCTTTATGGGCAGATAGGATTATAGTGAAAAGAGCCATTGGGAAGTCTCCCTTTGAGCTTGTGTATGGTTTACAATCAAGGCTACCTATAAATAATCTAATTCTAGTTTATCAGTTTATTCAGGATGAGGAGATGGAGGTCACAGAGCCAATGCAGAATAGAATTATGCAGCTGACTGAGTTAGATGAACAAAGAAAAGAGAGTCAAAAGAGTACTATCAAGTTGCAACAAAAGGTGAAGTACTTATTTGACAAAAGAACAACTACCAAAAAATTCAAGGTTGATGATTTGGTACTTCAATGGAATGTGAGGGTAGAAGATAAAGGGAAGCATAAGAAATTTGAATCACTATGGCTTGGTCCTTTTGTGATTCATGATAGTTTTGGGAAGGATTCGTACTTGCTAAAAAATATGGATGGTGAAGTCTTTGAGTTGCTAGTGCATGGGAAATTCTTGAAGCCCTTCTTCAGTTAAGTTTTTGATTATCATGCATGCATAAATAGTTTGTAAATTTCTGTATAGGTTTGTTTCCTTTCAGGTTGTGTGTTTCTTTCCCTGTCTTAGGTTAGTGTGGTTTTTGGTCTACATCCTAGAGTCCTCTGGTTCTTGTGAAAACTTGTGTTTCAACATCCTCAAATAGAGCCACTATTGGCACCTGCAAATTTTCATGGCCCTCCCATTTTTCTTCTAGTCTCTGCAGCTTGTTTCTCCCTATTTTTTGGCTAAAACCCTTGTTTGAAATTCAAAATCTAGCCGTTGTGTTCAAAAACCCTAATTACCCTTGGTCCTGTTCTAATTTCATGTTACTTTTTGGGTCACTTAAAATTTTATTAAGGCATGTGCGTAAAATTTTATTCCCTAGCAGCCTTTATTTTCCTAAGTTTTCATGCGCCCTGCGAGGTATATTCCTAAGTCTTTTGGCATTAATTTTCCCTAAGTCAGCACCTTAATTTTTCCTATCTCCCAGCTTAGTCTTTCCTAGGCCCATCTCTCTGACAACATTCTCAATCTGATGATTGTTGTAAATTCGCAAGAGATTTGTCAGAGCTTTGTAGTTTTATGATAACTGTTGATTCTGCTTCGTGACATATTTCTTTCAGTGGGTCCACTGCTAAGTGTGTGTGATATGGCAAGTTGTGATTGGTCCATAGGTGAATGACTGGATATGCTATTAGTGGGACCTATTTTTTGGCATGTCAGTGGGCCCTAACATCTATAGAGAATCGACAAATGACGTAAGTTTTGATAGGTTTTGTCAAAGGCTTGAGATTATGTGCCTGTCATTGATTTCATTTCCTATCAGAGAGTTGTCAGGCCAAGGTAAGATTCTCAATCTAATGGTGAGTGTGTAATCTGATGGAATCTTGAATGCCTTTGTGATCTTTAGATAGTTGTTGATCTTCTTGATGCAAGCTTGATAGGTTTGTTAGTCTTTTTGGCAGTTCTGATAAAGGTATGCTCTGTTCACTGGTTTGCATGATATTTTGGTGAAATGTCTAAAGACTCGATGGTTTGGCGAAGAGTGTTTGTGGAATCGCTAAATTTTCTAGCGGTTCTCTCAAAGTTCTCATGAATGGGTGAAGGTTTTCTTTGGTTGTGTGTTCACCAAATTGATAGAAGGTTAAGGTTAGCCAGGGATAGTGGGACCGATTGCCATGTGTCGTTGTGGTGTCATGTTCTTATTGGATGAGCTGGAGGATGATGAGGAATACTACAAAGTGGGGCTATTTTCAGAAGGATCGGTGATGGGGACAAAATCCATGGTTAGCGTAAGTTCTCATGGAAGGTGTCAGAGCTGTGAGATCTTATGCCCACCATCCATTTTCAAAAGGATCAGGCATGTGGGTCCTATGTTAGAGATGATTGAGCATGAGCAGCAAGTAACATGGTGAGAAGTGTCATAAGGCGGGCCCGGGTGGGGTCTAAGGTCTTAACAGTTCTGACAAAATTCTTAGCAGCTCTGATAAGTTTCAAAGTTGTTCACTTATTCGTGAGGAAAATTAGTGAAGTTCTAAAAAGTTTGGTGATTCAATGAAGGAAGGCCGTGTGGTTGCTAGAAGTTTTAGTGATGACTTTAAATGTCCTGTGAACTGACGAAGACCTTTTGTCACTAGTTCACCAAATAAGAAACCAAGGTTAAATGTTTCCCTTTGTTCACTAGGTCACAGAGTTAAATGGTGATTTAAGTTTTCATCTCATGAATAGGAAAAATCCTTGTCACGTGGTCGCTAGGCATAACCCAAGGTATCTGGTTGAGTTAAAAACATAAAGCTTAGGAAGTAAAGAGATCTAATGGTCATGATTTAAAGATAACTCAGATTTGAATTTTGACCACTGATTTGCTACTGGCACCATGAATGTGACTGTTGTTATTCAAATTCAAATTTGTAGAGGGTTTCTCAACAATAGAAAGGACCAGAATTTATGGTTTTTGCGGCAGGATTTGATGAAGTTGTTGTGTTGATTGCTATAGGGTGGTCTAGAGGGTTTGATGATTGTTTGCAAATGCCTGTACCAGCATGAAATGGACATAGGTAAAGCTCAAAGTGTGTTGCAGGTGTACAAATAGACTAAAAAGGCATGCTGTTTGCATGATCTTTGGTACAAATCAGAGGATTTTCATTGATGAAGATCAATTTTGGGTCCATTTGTTCAGGTTGCTTGGTTTTCTCCCCTGGAATTAATTTTTGTTTGATGTTGGTTGATTTAGTGGGTGAAACCCTAACCCTAGCTATCTGAAGCTTGTTGCATCCTAACATGTTTGGGATTCTAAGATAGCTAGTGCTATAAGTAGTAAGTGTTCTAATTTTGTAGGGGTTCCAAAACTTTTTGGGGTCTCCTAGCTTTCTGGTTATCCCATCTTTTTGGTTCCTAGTTCCAATTTTTGGCAATCCAAGGGATTCTATTCTCTAGTTCCATATTCTTGATGGTTGAATGCTGATAATACAAACTTTGCAGAGTAGATTGTTGATCCTATGATCTTGAGTAAAGAGTTTATTTGTATGTATTGATACCCTTCCATGAAATACAATACAATTTCTACCTTGGTTCTCTTATTGTCTCTTTGCTTTGTGTTTATTCTTGTATGTCTCTATTTGTAAGGCATTTGGAACATACTAGTTGTAAGGTAGCTATCTAATTATTGCATGAGTTTCTTTCAAGGAAAGAATTAAATCCTTATGTGCAATTTCAGAGAATAGATACATCTGTGGAAGATCTTGATGGTAGCAAACCTAGATTGAGAAGATAGTTTGTAAGGCATTCTATCCAAATTGTATGTGGTTTGTAAGGCATATCACTGTATTTCCTAGAAATTCCTCTATTGATTTATGTTAGACTCTTTGCCCAAAGGATTAGACACTAATCTGATCTCTATCAATCAAACACCTTTCAGTCATCAAACACAAAATTCATCACTATTAATACCATTTCATTTCATGTTCATGTACCTAAAAAATAGGACTGTCCCTAATGTTTTACAGTCCATAATTGCTGATTCCTTGAAGAGTGAATCAAAAGTTAGCCTTCCTTGAGTTTTACTCATAAAAAGAAGGACTCATCACCCTTATGCCATTGGTCATGTTATCATCCTAAGAGTTTCATTAGTCATATCCTACAATAGGTTGTTCTCATCTATTTTCAGGATTATCTTCCATAAAAATACCTCTATGAAACTAAATAGCATGACAATGAAGACCTAATCCACCATTTCATAGTTTACTTGAAAGATAGTAACCTATTTATAGGCAATACCCACCTGAGTCCTATGGATCTCAAAGCAGAAGGAGGATCTTATCCAATCCTCATCAATTAGGCTTTTCTTGCAAACTTGGAAATCTATTTACTGAGAATCAAGCCAATGTCCTTGCCAAGTTTGACCCTCAAGAAAAATCCCTAACATCGAGCTGTGTCAGAGCAGGCCCAGTGGGTTGTCAGTCGATGATGATCTAATGATTTTCATATGATCATATCAAATATTCCAAGCCCATGCGATCATATGCCAACCATTGATCTTACTTTATCTCTAGGCTCTGTCAGGTGGGTCCTCATCATACGATGTGCTCATTTTTTATTGGCCGGTCGGGTGATGACTAGGACCTGTCAGTGGGACCATTGTCAGAGGATCTATAGGGATGCTAGTAGAATTAAGATCTATGGTTTTATTATGATCTCATAGAATCTTCTGACCCTATGAGATCATGCAACAATCATTTGATCTTCCAAGTGTTCAAGCTCTATTTTGTGGGTCCATCTGACGTGATGAGTTCTTATTGGTCACTGAGTATTACAAGTGGCATTTGGCATGGGTCTAGATTTTCTTAGGTGAGGTGGCAAAGGATTGAGGATCAATGGCTGGCGCATGATCTTAAAGAATCTTCCAAGGCCATGAGATCATGTGACGGTCATTGATTGAGTATTAGACTAAAAGGAAGGTAATGTGGGTCCTATGCAAGGTGATCTGAGTTATTTGTAGTCAGCCAATGGTTTGATGACATATGTCAGATGGGCTTGAGTTTGTGGCTATAGTCATGTAATCAACAGGATAAACTAGAGTTAGATAAAGGGTCAGGCGATTCAGCGACCAAAGAAAAAGGGAACCCGAGTTGAATGTTGAGTTATGGTAAGGAATTCTAGAAAAGGGCCTACTTACTTGTGGACATGGCAGCATGTAATTCGACGTAAGGGTGATTATGTGGCCGAAGATTTTTCAAGGGTCTTGTGACTATTTCAAGAATGATTAGGGTCATTCATCTATTAGGAAAGGATAATATCGATGGCCACATTTTAAAATTAGAGCCGCTAGCCATTATTTTCAAATTTAAATATCTTTCAAGGTTTTCTTGCTGGTTCATTATGGTTGGTCGATGGCGTGGTGTGGGTAGCTCAGAATTGATAGTTACAGGATAGTTGCAGTCAGGGGAATGTTGAGAAAGATTTGGTGGCCATCTCCTATGATTTCTCAGGGTACCATGTTGATATTCTCATGCCAAAGAAATAACTAAGAGGTTGGCACCAACTGTGGCCTTCTATACTTCAATTGCAAGCATTCATGATAGGGCCAAGTTGCAAAGGGGTAGATAGATCAAGGTGGCTTGTCCGCAGGTAGATGCAGTACAAACATGGGCACGCAAAGTGATATCTAATCGGTTGAGATATTTCCATGCATTTATGATTAGACATGATATAATTAGGGTTTGATTATTATCTGATAATTTATGTAACCTTAATTAGGTTTTTCTCCTACCTATGTGCAAAAGGAGATGTATATAATGTTTTTGGAGCTTTTTAGAGCTCAGAGTTGACAATTGAAAAAGAAGGATTTTCTCTTTCTCAAAATTTATCTGTGGCATTGTTTCTACCCTCTAATTTTTGTAGTTTGAAGCTTTCATTGATGGTTCAGATATTGCAAGGTACTTTGTGACATTTTATGTCCCTATTCTTTCTTGTCTGGATTGTCTCTTAATGGATTAAGTATTTGAATGTTTTCAGCAGTATCTTGGTTTTCCTTGATCCCTCTTTCTTTCTGCAGTTTATGTGTATGCCTATGAATGATCCGATTTGAATGCTCTTGTGGGTATACTTCCACCCCTAGCAATCTATCTCATTCTTATACCCAATTATCGAGGTGAATTTTTGTTTGCAGGTTATAGTTTGTGTCTAAGTTCTTGAGAGTGTTATTGCCTTGTGAAATTCTCTCTTTCCCTACATATCATCTCTCTATTGCAGACCCTTCTATGAAATATTGATGCAAACCTATTCAGTGAGTTGTGATCTCCTAGACTTGTGATTGTGTTCTGAGTTCATCCTTTATACTACAATTCATAGCATATTTTCAGTGTATCACCTAGTAGGTAGTTTGCTTTCAGTCATTTCCCTTTCAGCATTCCTTCTATCCCTTTCCCCCAAAGATTTACTTTCCTGTCAAAGAAGCAAACTAAGGTGATTATCCAAGAGGAACCAGCCTAGAACCTGGAGGTCTCATCTTAGTTAGCATAGGTCCACAACCTGGAGATGATTCCCATGTTATACTAGGTTATCAAGACCAAGAGAGCTTAAAAAAGGGTGCAAACTTAGTGTATAACATTTTTGGCACACCCAGTGGGACTAAGGTTTAGATTTATGTTCAAAGGTGTTGTTATAAGTCCAAGGATTCATATTCAAAGATACCTCACCTTGGGCATAACAATTCTGACTGCAAAATAAGTTCATTAATTGAAGATTATGCTATCTCTGATATACTGATTGCATAATATAGACTTTTAGAAGTTTTCTATCAAGTATATCTGGTGACTCCATTGATTTCATAGATCCAGGCTACCTTGTTCAAAGTTTATGAGAAATATTGAGACTAGAAGCTCAAAGCCCACTAAATTTTTGGAGTTTCCCTTAAAAAGAGGCTACAAAGGTAGATCAACCCAAAGAACATCTCCTGTAAGGAGAGTACAATCTACACCTCCTGATACTTTAGAAAGGAGACCTTTGCCCTTTCATATAAGAAGAAGAGGAAGATCTCTAACTAGAGATCTAGAAGAAGATTCAAATCTAGCATCAAATACAACTCAAATAGTTGCTACTCTACAAATTTTAGTTCCTACAATGGCTAGACAGTTTTATTTTGCACCTTTCAACCAAGGGAGTTAATTAGCCTTTTCTCAACATCATGATGTGCCCTTGGTGGCACTAAAGAGTCTACCTAACTTCACAGGTGAAGGACAAACTATAGCTTTTGAGCATATAAGAGATGTGACCACAATCTGCAGTATACATAACATAACTCAAGAAGATGTTGCCACCAAACTATTAGCAGCCTCTCTCAAAGGTAAGGCTCTTGAATGGTTTAGAACTTTAACTGTTGGTTCCATTACTTTATGGGATGAATTAGGGGATGCATTGAGTAAAAATTTTGAGGATAAATTAGACAACTTGTCATTGGTTGAACAGTTGACAACCATTAAAAGAGACCCTCAAGAACAAATGATAGATTATAATAATAGATTTCTCAAGACATGGAATAGAATTCTAGTCTCAGTGAGGCCATCAGCTAACCATGCTTTCCTATACTTCTTGCAAAGCTTGAATGGTCATATTTCTATCACGATCTAATCTATGGGTGGTACCTCTCTCCCCCAAGCTTTTGACATAGCTGTCAAGGCTGAAAATTGTTTAATACAAGCAGGCATGATAGCTAGAAGGCCTCCCATGCCCATCTTTCCTATCCTTCAGCCCATTGCACCCACACAAGTACCTCCATTTACCCCTACTCCCACCATATTATCACCTCAGGCTAGTACTAGTGGTCAAGAGCTAAAAGCAAGTTTCTCTTAAGAGCTGCAAGAGATAAAGAATAGTCAACAAACTAGTCAGCAAGAAATGACAAACTTGCTGCAAACTTTGACTAAAGAGGTCACAAATCTAAAGAGGCAAGGGCAAGGAATCAGACCACCCTTTCAGCCACAATGCCAAGGTCCTAATCAGCAATATTAGAGTCAGGGACAGCCTTACCAACAAAATAGGCCACCATACCAAAGAGGGTATCAAGGGCAAAGACAAAATTTTAATCAAAGACCGTTCCAACCATATAACCCTACACCTCTAAATTCTGTAAATCCAGTTGGGGACATGGTTCCTAGTCAAAATAATATGGTTATGGACAATGAATGGTGTTTCCATTGTAATCAGCCTCATAATCAAGCTACATGTTCAAATGGATGGATGAACCAAGCACTGATGGTTCAAAATGCCTCACAAGCTCAATCAGAAGCTTCTTCCAGTGGATTAGTCCCTCAACACAAACCACAAGATAATGAGATTGCTCTTTTCAATTGGGAGCAGCAAGATTTCAATGAAGTTATTGGTGAACCATCCATTGCTACCAACACAAGGTCAAATATAAGAGCTCAAGATATGGAGTGGGTAGACTCTGGTACCAAAGCTACTACATCTGTAGAGCCAATATAGTAGGCTACTCCCATCATATTCAAGAAGGCTCCTGCCATTACAAGCAAAGAGAGCCAGACTCTCAAAGAGGTGGAGCCCATCATAGTGAAAGCACAACAAAGAGTACACACTATGACACCTTTCAACATTGTAGACAACATGAAGAAGGTGAACATTACCATGTCCATGTGGGATTCTTTGGCTATTCCAGGGAAACCTGAGATTTTGAAGAAAGCTATGACTGAAATGACTACTCCTCAGCCTACAAAAGAAGCTACAAAGCTAGTGTTGTCAACACTAATCAAGAAAAGGAGGCTCCAAGTTGCAACTCCAAAGGCAATACCACTCAAGGTAGGAACTCAAAACCACCTCCCTTTTATGTATCCTTAATTATTGGAAAATCCTTAGCACATAATTGTATGGTAGATAGTGGAGCTACCAGTACTATAATGCCCAAAAAGGTAGCTGACCAATTAGGACAAATATGAACCCTTCTAAAAAAGTGTTACACAACTTGATGGATCCTTAGTTAACACTATAGGTGTAGCTAAGGATACCAGTCTAATCCTTCATGCTAGTCCTAATTTCTCTATCCTACTTGACATATATATCATACATCTCCTTACTTTATTTTCCATATGTCTATCAAGGGAGTTCACGGCCAAAATAGGAGGCTACCTGTCTTCTGACTGGTCCCACATGCTTTTTCACACAACATATGGTACCAAGGTTACCATTAAATTTGATTCATTAGCAACACATCGTATAGAGCCATATGTATCCAATACCATCAATGCAAGCTGCCCTATATTCGATTACAGTGATTTCCCAACTATCAAAGAAGCAAACACTAAGACAGAAAGTATCCCTGATATTTTCCTAGATGAGCTAGAATCAGAGAAGTTTTTTGAAGCCCAAGAAATTGCTATTTGGGATGCTGGTTTGGGAGGTTATTTGATATAAGAAAGTGGATCCATAGAGCCAAGTCTTCTCAAGGAAGACATTGATTCAGAGCATCCAAGCAATCAAGTTTGGGAATTGTTTTTTGATGGAGCTAGAAGTAGACATGGTTCCGGTGGTGGTGTGATGCTAGTGTCCCCAAAAGGAGAAAGATACTATACAGCTTTCAGATTTAGTTTCTCCTACACTAGCAACATTGCACAATATGAAAGTCTAGTGAATGGACTAGAGTGGGCTAGAAAAAGAGGGCTTAATGCCTTAAAAGTTTATGGTGACAATGAGTTGGTAATCAACCAAGTGAGAGGGATAAGTGCAACCCAAAATGACACCTTGAGAGCATACAAACATAGAGTTTGGGATGCAATTGAAGACTTTTGTGCTTTCAATATTGTTGCTATCCCTAGGAAGCTAAATCAAAATGTAGATAGATTAGCTGTTGTTGGGTCTCAATATGACATCCCCAATAGCATTTCAAAATAAGTAGACCAACAAAATATCAAAGTGATTGTTAGATCCTCTATCCCTAACAATGACACTAATTAGCAAGTGTTTGACAATGATGACAGTTCTTGTTTGAAGAAGATGTCTTCTCAAAACATAACCAAGATAGGCTATTGCAAAGCTATGGTGCCCACTGTGTGTGTGAAAATTTTACCTGATCTGTAGACACAACACTCAGTAAAACATTAGAGGTTAGTGATAATCAAAATCATGCAAAATTGAAAGCTATCTAACCAAGCGATTTACTGCCTTCTAATAGGTGCGAGATTAATGTTCTCAGATTGTAATCGAGATCAGTGACCTAGACGACACCTAAATGAAGGATTTGAATGCAATTGATCTAGATATGAAATATGAATGCAATTAATCTATTTTTTTGATATTTTCTATGCAATAAGAATGATAAAAACCGATATGAATCTATGCTAGATGAAATTGATATGCTATGAATCTAACAATGATATGTAATATGAATGCAAAAATAAGATTGATCTCACAAAGATGTCGATTCGCAAGAGCTTTGATTCTTCAATTCCAAATCTCCAGCGTGATTGTGCAAAATATGAGATGATTTGTGAAGAGCTAAAGCCTTTAATTTATAGAAATCTAGGGCTTTGGAGGTGCATGGATAAAAGCCATAAATCACTCAAATAACTCAGCTTGATTTTTGAGTTATCTGATAATAATAGATAATTAAGTCACAAAAACATGCAAAAGCTAAGCTTTAACTCAAAATAGAGTTTAGCTTTAATTGATAATTGACAGTTGTCTGCTTTTATGATTGTGCATGTTTTAATTATGAATTAATTTAATAATAAAGTGATTTATTTCCAACTTAACTGATTTTTGAAAATAAATAATTAATTTATGGGTTAATTAACTATTTAATCAAACTTTTATTAAAAATTATATTATTAAATAATGACAACATGTTTTAATTAATTAAATAAGAATTTAATCAATTAAAGATAGGAATTATGATCTATTGTCAAAATTAAATAATACAATTAATAATAGCTAGAATTAAATTTAATTACACAATTAAGTGACAAATATTAAATCTAATTAATTAAATATGAAAATATTCAATTAATCAAACTTAGGATAAATGTAATTTATCGCCAAATAATCATTAAATTAAAGATAATTAAGATAATTAGGAATATTACTAGGAATATTCCCTGATGCAGAATTTAAGATAATCAATTATGATTCGATGATGTTTAGATGTGCCTTAGATTAGGACTTTGATGTCGATTTCATTCGAATTGTCGATGTAGGAGATTAATGAACTTATAGCCCATTTTTGGGGTATTACACCCACGTGATACAACTTAAGTCTAATAAGATGCCTAGAGGTCTTGTCACCTTAGAGACTATCTTCAACAAGGATGATCAAGTTAAGAAAAACAAAGTTGGCCTGGTAGTTCAACAAGAACATTGTGTTGAATTAGAGTTGGAACTAGGTAAAAGTTTACAATTTGGAAAGGTAAACAGTGATTTAGAAAAGCAAGCTTACACCCAATTATTCAGAGAATTCAGTGATGTTTTTGCATGGCAATATGAAGACCTCAAAGGTTTTAATCCAACCCTTGCTCAACACACTATTGAATTAGAGCCTAATACCAAACTAGTAAGACAAAAACAAAGGCCTGTTAATCCCAAGCTTGAGCCACTTATGCATAGAGAAGTGCTCAAATTGATAGAAAGTGGTATCATCTACCCCATCAAGCATACTAGTTGGGTTTCCAACCTTGTTCCTGTAAGGAAGAAGAATGGGGAGTTGAGGTTGTGTGTTGACTTTGGGGATCTTAAAAAAGCCTCTTTAAAAGACTGCCATCCATTACCCTCTATGGAACAAATCTTACAATGTGTCTCTGGATCCAAGAGATTTTCATAATTGGATGGCTATTCAAGATACAATCAAATCCTGGTTAATGAGGAGGATCAATACAAGATTGCATTTACAACCAAGTGGGGAACCATGGCTTATCAAAAGATGCCCTTTGGTTTGTCAAATGCAGGTGCTACTTTTCTAAAGGTAATGGATATGGCCTTTAAAAGGCTCATGTACAAGTTTGTACTAGTCTACTTAGTTGACATAACTATCTATTCTAAACATGCAGCAGATCATATCAGACATCTGAGGAAAATCTTTGAAAGATGTAGAGAATTTGGGATATCTCTTAATCCCAAGAAATGTGTGTTTGTAGTCCATGAAGGAAAATTGTTGGGATATATAGTATCCAAGAAAGGAATTACAGTAGACCCTGAAAGGATTGTAGCCATTCTAGAGTTACCATTGCCACATCATAAGAAAATTCTCCAATCTTTCATAGGAAAGATTAATTTTGTTAGGCGTTTCTTTCCTAATATTGCAGATTTATTGAAGCCTTTAACAACCATGTTAAAGAAGAGTTCAACTTTCAGCTGGACTAAAGAAGGAAAAGATAATTTCCAAGATATCAAAGAAGCCTTGATAGAAGCTCCTACTCTCTTAAACCCAAATTTTAGTAAGGATTTTATCCTTTATGCTTATGGAGGTCATGATCCTATATCTGCTATGTTGACTCAAAAAATTTAGAAGGGTTGGAGCAGCCTATTGCCTTCTTCAATAAAGGTTTAGAGGAGTATGAACAAAGATACTCTTTTGTAGAAAAACATGTACTTGCTGTGGTAAAGAGCCTTAAAAAATTTAGATATTTATTGACCCATAGCAAGGTACACCTAAAAGTTACTCATCCAAGTGTCAAAGAATTTTTGCTTTCCAAGGACCTGAATGAAAAAAGAGATGGTTGGATTACCAAGGTAATGGAATATGACATTGATATTCAAACCACCAAGCTGGTTAGAGGAAGAGGTCTTTGTGAACATTTGGCAGGGGATGAAAGTTCAAAGAAATTAGAACAAACAAATGCATCTCTAGTTGTGCATTCTATAGAAGAACATGCCACGGCACCGAGTTGGTTACTTGACATGATTCATTACTTAAAAATAGGACAATGTCCTGCAGGCCTAGATTTAGAAAAAAGAAGATATTACAGGTTACAATATGTTCCTTTTGTGTTGATAGATGAAGTTCTTTTCAGAAAGGATCACAATGGTGTCCTTTTAAGATGTATTGATTCAAAAAAGATAGTTGATGTCCTATTTGAATTTCATGATGGACCTTTCTGAGGTCACTTCTCTCCTAGGACTATTGCTTTTAAAATCATGAGGGTTGGGTACTATTGGCCATCAATCTTTAAGGATAGTCATGATTATGTGATAAAATGCATCAAATGTGCTATGTTTATAGGAAAAGAAAGACTTGCAACTCTACCCCTTCAGCCAGCTAGAATAGAGCAACCTTTCATGAGATGGGGCATAGACTTTATTGGTATGATCAACCCTCCATCTAGTGCAAGACACAAGTGGATAATCACTGCAACAGATTATTTCACTAGATGGACAGAGGTAGTTGCCTTAAAAGAATCAAATGAGAGTGTTGTCTCAAGTTTTTATGATGATATAATTCACAGATTTGGCACTCCAGACTCTATAATATCAGATAATGCATTGGCATTCATAGGCCTTAAAGTCTTAGAATGGGCAATTAGAAATGGCATCTATCTGAATACTAGTTCAAATTACTACCCTCAAGGCAATGGTCTTGCTGAATCAACTAACAAGAACTTGATTAGGATAATCAAGAAGACTCTATAGGATAACCAAAGAGATTGGCATACTAAGTTGAAGTCTACCTTATGGTTAGACAGGATTTCTCTAAAGAAGATCATTGGAAATTCTCCTTATATGTTAGTATATGGGAGAGAGGCTAAGTTGTCCATTTCAACTGAATTGCCAGCTTTAGACTTGGCTACTCAATATGCCCTGTTTGAAGAAGGAGATCCCTTAAAAATTAGGTATGCTCAGCTGATAGAGTTAGAAGAACTCAGAGATAAATCCATGAAATATATGGAGTTCCATCAGATTTAGACAAAGAAAAGTTTTGATAAAAGAGCCAAGGCTAGAAGTTTCAAAGTTGGAGATGTAGTTCTCAAGTGGGATGAATTTAGATCAAGGCCTGGTAGACATACAAAGTTTGATTCCTTTTGGGGTGGACCATTTGTTATTACAGAAAATAAGGGGCCAAATGCTTTTCAGCTATCAACTCTTGGAGGTGATTCCTTGGCTATTTCAGTTAATGGATTCC
This sequence comes from Chamaecyparis obtusa, assembly GCA_027943335.1. Lineage (NCBI taxonomy): Eukaryota > Viridiplantae > Streptophyta > Pinopsida > Cupressales > Cupressaceae > Chamaecyparis > Chamaecyparis obtusa. The sequence continues at coordinate 3,936,371 of BSBK01001913.1, forward strand.
ACTTGAAGCCCTACTTTGAGGTCAACCCTTCCTTGTAGATCTCTGTAAATATGTTTCCTATTTTCTATCCTTGCTTTCTAGTTTAGTTTTCTTGCTTTCCAAGAAGTGCCCATGCATATTTTTTGTCTTTCAGTTCCAAGTCTATCTCTCTATCAAGGTTTTGTGCTCAAATGATGACCCCATGCCCAATGAATATGTCAAGTCCACTGGTTTCAATGTCTAGTAGGCTGATATCCAACAGAAATTGCCAAAATGTTGCCCAAAATTTCATATCTATTCATTTTGGTCATAGGCTAAATTTAATCCCTGGTCTGCATTTTTAACCCTGCCAAGCACCTCAAAAAAATTTCATGGGTTTAGCATCTTTCCCCTAGTCTCTGCAGCATTTTTTTATGTCTCTAGCATCAGTGACCTAGGGGTTTAATTCATAAATGTAGCTGTTGTAGCAAAAAAACCCTAAAAAACCCTTTGCCCTATTATATTTCTTCATTACCTTTTTGGCCACTTAAGACTTTCATTTTGCATGTGTAGAATTAAATCCTTCAGTCACCAAGTCTCTTTTTCCTAGTGGTCAAAACCCTAACACTTAGCGATATGGCAGGCAGTTAATGTTTGGCATCGCGGTTTCAGTCTTTGAAGAGGCTAAGTATCGATTAGATCTGATGGTCATCGCTATTTCGTAGAGTGAAGATGCAAGTGTTTTAAGATCATAGCATAGCAATGGCCGTTGATCTTCCTTTCATATAGCACTACAGGTTGTCAGTGGGTCCACTGCCATGTAGTTTGAGGTGTATGTTTCTTATTGGTCAAAAGCTTGTGATGTGGAGCTATGTCAGAGTGGGCCCAGTGGGTCATCAGTCGATGATGATATAACAATTTTCATATGATTGCATGGAATATTCCAAGCCCATGTGATCATACGCCAACCATTGATCTTATTTTATCTCCAAGCTCTGTCAGGTGGGTCCTTGTGGTCCGATGTGCTCATTTTTTATTGGTCAGCCAAGTGATGACTAGGACCTGTCAGTGGGACCATTGTCAAAGGATCTACAAGGATGCTATTAGAATTAAGATCTACAGTTGTCTTATGATCTCATAGAATCTTTTGACCCTATGAGATCATGTGATGATCATTTGATCTTCCAAGTGTCTAGGCTCTATTTTGCAGGTCCGTCTGACGTGATGAGTTCTTATTGGTCACTGAGTATTATAGGTGGCATCTGGCATGGATCTAGATTTTCTTAGGTGAGGTGGTAGAGGATTGAGGATCAACGGTTGGTGCATGATCTTAAAGAATCTTCTAAGGCCATGAGATCATGCGATGGCCATTAATTGAGTATCAGACTAAAAGGAAGGTAGTGTGGGTCCTATGCCAGGTGATCCGAGCTATCTACAATCGGCCAATGGTTTGATGACATCTATCAGATGGGCTTGAGTTTGTGGCTATAGTCACATAATCACTAGGATAAATTAGAGTTAGATCAAGGGTCAGGTGATTCAGTGACCAAAGAAAAATGGAACCCGAGTTGAATGCTAAGTTAGGGTAAAGAATTCTGGAAAAGGGCCCACTTACTTATGGATGTGGCAGCATGTGATTCGACATAAGGGTGATTATGTGGCTGAAGAATTTTCAAGGGTCTTACAACTATTTCAAAAATGATCTAGGCCATTCATTTGTAGGGAAAGGATAATATCTATGGCCATGTTTTAAAATTAGACCCACTAGCCATTATTTTCAAATTTAAATATCTTTCGAGGTTTTCTTCCTGGTTCATTGTAGTTGGTCGATGGCATGGCATAGGTAGCTCAAAATTGATAGTTCCAGGACAGTTGCAGTCGGGGGAATGTTGAGAAAGATCTGGTGGCCATCTCCTATGATTTCTTAGGGTACCATGTTGATATTCTCATGCTGAAGAAACAATTAAGAGGTTGGCACCACCTGTGATCTTCTGTACTTTAATTACAAGCATTCATGATAGGTTTGAGTTGCAGAGGGGTAGATAGATCAAGGCGGCTTGTCCGCAGGTAGATGCAGTACAGAGATGGGCACGCAAAGTGATATCTAATCATTTGAGATATTTCCATGCATTTATGATCAGACATGATAGAATTAGGGTTTGATTATTATCTAATAATTTATGTAACCCTAATAAGGTTTTGCTCCTGCCTGCGTGCAAAAGATGTATATAATGTTTTTGGAGCTTTTTAGAGCTCAGAGTTGACAATTAAAAAAGGATTTTCTCTTTCTTATAATTTATCTGTGGCATTCTTTCTACCCTCTAATTTCTATAGTTTGAAGCTTTCATTAATGGTTCAGATATTGCAAGGTACTTTGTGACATTTTATGTCCCTATTCTTTCTTGTCTGGATTGTCTCTTAATGGATTAAGTATTTGAATGTTTTCAGCAGTATCTTGGTTTTCCTTGATACCTCTTTCTTTCTGCAATTTATGTGTATGCCTATGAATGATCTGATTTGAATGCTCTTGTGGGTATACTTCCACCCCTAGCAATCTATCTCATTGTTATACCCAATTACAGAGGTGAATGTTTGTTTGCAGGTTATAGTTTGTGTCTAAGTTCTTGAGAGTGTTATTGCCTTGTGAAATTCTCTCTTTCCCTACATAGCATCTCTCTATTATAGACCCTTCTATGAAATATTGATGCAAACCTATTCAGTGAGTTGTGATCTCCTAGACTTGAGATTTTGTGTTGAGTTCATCCTTTATACTACAATTCATAGCATATTTTCAGTGTATCACCTAGTAGGTAGTTTGCTTTCAGTCATTTCCCTTTCAGCATTCCTTCTATCCCTTTCCCCCAAAGATTTACTTTCCTGTCAAAGAAGCAAACTAAGGTGATTATCCAAGAGGAACTAGCCTAGAACTTGGAGGTCTCATCTCAGTTAGCATAGGTCCCACAACCTAGAGATGATTCCCATGTTATACTAGGTTATCAAGACCAAGAGAGCTTGAAACAAGGGTACAAACTTAGTGTATAACACATACAATAATACCCAATCACCTACTTGAAACTACTTTCTCTTAATATGAGAATCATGCCACCTCTTCCATTATTTTTGTATGCTCCAATGCAGATTTACGCATTTCATCTAAGGAATTGACATGTAGAAGGTGTTCTATCTATGCTGCAGGAAGATTGATGTCTAATTCTAGCATTGTACACAATGTCTTGCGCTTGAATTCAATTTGTAAAAAATTTTCCTTCCCATATACTAGTTCAAATAGGGTGAATCCTGTAGTTGTTTTCTAGGTTGTGCGATAGGCCCAGACTGCCTCTATGAGTTAGCTGGTCCAATCTTGTCAGTGTAGTTGAACTATTTTTGTTAAGATGACCTCAATTTCTCTATTTGTGACCTCTGCCTATCCATTTTCCTATGGATGGTAAGGGTTGGACTTTCGATGTATGATATTTTATTTCTTCATTAATTCTTTAATCAGATTCAATGTAAACTGTGCTCCCTAGTCAATTACAAGTTCTCTTGGCACTCCATAATGGGTGAAGATATCCTCATACAAAAACTTTGCTACCTTTTGATCTCATGCATGCTGCATGGCTTTTACTATGACCCATTTGGTCAGATAATCTGTGCATACCAGTATGTAGGATTTCCCATTTGAAGGAGGATCTATTGGACCAATGAAATCCATGCCCCATTTGTCAAATGGTGTTATGACCACCTGTGGAATAAAGTGCATTTCCTCTAATTTGGTGGGATGGCCCATTCTCTAGCATTTTTCATATTTTCTTGTATAGTTGGCTACATCCTTGTGTAGTGTTGGCCGGTAGTAACCTGTTGTTAGGATCTTCAAAGTTGTCCTCTTGGATGCAAAGTGGCCTCCACATGGCTCATCATGACAAGTGTGGAGTATATCATATGTCTCATCCTCACGCATACACCTTCTCATGATTTGGTTTGGTCTAGTGTAAAATAATGTACTGTCAATCCAGGAGAATTGGAAACTTTTCTCAACAAGCATTTTTCTGTCCTTTGGAGAGAAATGTGGGGGCATTTTACTAGCTACAAGGTAATTAGTTGTCATCATACCATGGATTTTTAAAAGCAATATAAAAAAGGTGTTCATCAGGGAATGTATCATCAACCATAGTAGTGTTTGAATCTGCATTGTGAATTATGGATAAATAGTCAGCCACTACATTTTCCTTATCTTGCTTGTTAATAATGGTTATATCAAATTCTCGAAAAAGAAAAAGCCATCTTGCTAACCTTCCTGTAATGGCCGGTTTGTTCATTAGATACTTGATTGCACAATGGTCATTGTGAACAAAGATGGGGTAAATTGTTACATTGGTTATATTTTCAGGCTTTTGAGTTTTTCCTTTCCAAGTCCTGGTTTACGTCTTGTTTGTAAGCTTTCCTATGGTCCTGGTGTATGAAGTTCTTTTAGTTTTTCCCTAATCAAGTTTGAAAAACCCTGCACTATGTTTTATCCTTGAAAATCTTGTTCTTAGGTCTTGATCTTTGAGTTAGCCCTAATTTCTTATGTTTCATCGTTACTTTTTGGATCACTTTAGTGTCAATGATGCACATGCTCTTTTTTTTCAAGTGTTCACTGAATCGTGCAGTCTTTGTTTCATAGTAGCAAGTCACCCAGTGAACTAGAGAATGTGTTAAATCTCAGTTATATGTCATGACAGTCGCTAAATCTCTAGATCATTCAACAGCTACCCAAAACCTTTGTGCAAATTGGCAAATGTATGGTCTCCTATTCGCTCATCTCCTAGTAGTTCCCTATTGGCATTCAGCGACTCAGTGTGGTAGTTATCTCTGATTCTCTCGATCAAGTGGTTATGTTCTAAGAGACCCAATGAATTGGCGAACACCATCGATTATCTTCTCATCTAGTAGTTATGTTTAAATCTCATGAAGACTGGGTCCTACTCAAATTTGTCAAATGATTCAGTGACTAAGTCATTTTGATATCCTCTAAATTTAGCAGACTTAGCAATGAATTCTGACAAATGGCTAAGTTTTCACTTTGTTCACTTAGTCTTGAGAAAATGGTAGTGTCTCTAAGCTATGCAGTGATTAAGCGAATATGATATTCGCAAGACCTCACGACTTTTAGTAGAGCCCCAAATAATCCAGCGACTCGGTCAATGAAGCAAAGGTTGAAGAGTTTTAGTAGTCGTTGATTCTCAAAATGAAAAAGGTTATGATCAAGGTTCTTATATGATTTAATGCCAACCACGGATTATGATAATGATCAATGGCCAGCATGTAATCTTAGGAGTTAACCTTTGGTTTAAAAGGTATTCAGCAAATTAGATATACAAGTCATTTCACCCGTTCTCAAGGCTTGACTATGGTTAGAATTTTCTCCATGAGAATGTGAGAATACTTTGTTCACTGATTCTCCAGATAAGTGTTGGGTTAAAGTGAGTATTCAAGAACTGGTGAAGTATTTCAATCACTGAAACTCTAAAGCGGATGGGGCTTAGCATGATTATCAAAAGGGTTGCCCATGCACCATTGATCACCTTTGAGATCAATGGTGGTCGTGAAGTTCTGAGATTGAACCATGAGTTACTGAATTCTTTTGAGATTAAGTGAAGAGGCTTTTCTTGTGATCTTGTAACTCAACCTTAGGTCAGGTTTTCTTTCAGAGATTATGACATCCTTTGCTCGCGTGTTCGCTGAATTGTATCGGGTTGAGTTTTTATGTCTTTATTGTTGATAGTTGATGTGATGTGGAATAAGGTACTATGCCAGATGACAGGGAGTAGATAGCCATCCAATCAAGTTTTAAATGAAGGCTTACATCAATTAATAAGGATTTTAATGCAAAAAAGGCCATGATTAAAGCTCACACCATGTTTTGATTATTTAAATCATTCTGTCAACATTCACGCCATGGCTAGCTCTGATTTGAAGGTTGGCAATATGCAGAATTGAATGTTGAGGTGACTTAGGTTGGATTTTCCATGATTTGGTGATCAAATGCACATGAATTTTCAAGTATATAGACAAGATTGCATAGCTTTTTGTGCTCAAAGTCATTCTAGAGATGATTGAGATTGTGTTTTGTAATAGTGAGAAAGTAGTGCGAACGTTTGTAGAGCTGAGAGTTCTTGCTTTATTAAAAGATGAGTCATCCTGTAGCAAGTGTAGCATCATCCAGTGGAGCGAAGAAGGCACAGAAGGCACAAGGTGGAGCCCAAAAAGAACAAGGTGGAGATGACAGGGGGAAGCCAAATTATTTAGATGAGTTTGTTAGATTGCTTCCTGGCTCAAATTAGAATAAGAAGCCCATAGACACTGTATTCAAATATCTGATGGACAAATGCAGGGACACTCATACTTTTGCAGGTTCTGGTTTTTCCCTGTTCTCATATTTTTATAATATTAGGAGTAAGCCTATGCCTATATGTAATGCTTAGGTACTGGGAATGGAAAAATTTATTGTGCTAGATGTGTTCATAGATGTTGACTTAATCATTGAATTGGCTAGGTTATATGATCCTATTTCTAGGTGTATTAGATGTACAAACCAGTCTGTGTTTCTTTCTCTAGATAGGGGGTCTTTTATGAAGGCTTTCAATTTTTATGCATCATCCTCTACTAAGATTGATTTAAGGAAAGAGAGGGAGAAATATGTGAGTAATGTGGGGCTAGTGAAGAATGAGATAGTTAAGCATATGCCTAAAAATGATAGGTACATTTCCCCTCTCCCGCCGAATATGAATGACCCCTATTCTTTTACAACCCTCAACTGTTATATGAAGCTTTTATGCCATGGATTGTGTAGGGTTTTGGGTATAGATGGGGATGATGATAAGCTACCTACCAACCTTCTAATGATAATCTTGGATATTTAGAACACACAAACTAACATTGACTATGATTATATCTAGTATATAATCGATAGGTTGCACGATGGATTTGTTTATGTTAAGGAGAAGAAGAGGCCCATTAAGTTCTTGCATTACTCTCTTCTTATGCATCTTATTCTTTACAATCATGTCAATGATTTTGATTCTAGGGTATTGAAGATAAAAACCCATTTCAAGGACATTCCTAGGCCAGTGTAGTATTGGGTAAAGATTTGGAATACTACATCCAATGAATGTGATTTTGCCATTTTTGAGAATTACTTTGTCCACCCGGTGCTAGAAATGTTGGGTACCAATGTAATAAGATTACCAACTAGGGTTTTGAGAATTTTAAGGCCAATGCAGTTTGAAGACAAATGGCCAGGGAATCATAATTAGGGAGACGTTTACCTAGGAAACAACTCCATAGTCATCAGAGTTTATGGATGCCCTCAGCCTCGACACCTACTCCCAAGATATGTGCCTCCTAGGGTGGCAATGATGGAGTTTATTTGGCAATTGATGTAGATAGATAAGGAGCATCTAGGGCCACATAGGAAGGGTACCTTCACACCCCGGCAGTTCAAGTTTGATAGTTTTCTGATTGGGAAAAGGGCATTAGTTAGTAGTTGGCTACATCATTTCAAGATGACCACAAGGACATGCAAATATGTTGACTCTCAGGGTTTTATTAAGATGGCCAAGATGACCTTGATCCCAAACATTGGAACAATTAAGGAACATGAGGGCCTTGATTAGGATGATGTAGTAAGAAATATAATAGACTTTGATGAAGCCAAAAGGAAATGGACCAAATACTTTGATCTACTGGACCTGGAGACACAGTTAAAGCAGGCTAAAATTCCTTTTGGTGGGTTTTTCCTTGAGTTATCATATTTGCAGAGGCTAGAGAAAATGGTAGAAATGCATGGCACCCTATCCAACCAATTGGAAGGGATGCTTGAGGAGAGATTGGAAGTACCAAAGAATTATTCAACTTTCGAGCCTAAGGAATTTATTGATGATTCACAAGAGACTGAAAGTCCACCTCCAGTAGGTGAAGAATGAATTATTGACTTAACTTTAGATCCATTAGTGGTGGATGTCATTCCAGAGCCACCTTTGAAGAAACAAAAAATTGAGATTGGTGAGCCCTCTAGGAAGAAGAAACCAAAGAGGATCCTGGATAGTGCAGCAGTTCTTGTGCCAAGCACAAGGGCCTATCACCATCAATTAAGAAAAGCTATCAGGGAAGGAAAGAAGGTAAAGACACAAGAGATAGAGGACTTGACCCTGTTACTGGGGCAAGATGAAAGGGATTTGTACCAAGAAGAGTTTCTCAGTGATGACTAGTTTGTCAAAAGTAAGGAATTCATGGACTTCCTTATTTGGAGGAAACACGAGGAAGTGAAGAAGGCCTTGCCTGAGGGTATGGGACCTAGTGAAGAAACTTTGAGGACCTTAACTTCATATGATCCCAGCCTTGAGAATATTTATGTTGAGGAAGCCAGAGAGATGGTTAAAACAAGTGGCATGCTTTTGATTCTAGCATGGGATTTGACTTCTGCCTTTATTATTGATCAGATCAGAAAGAAGCCAAAAGGAAGCTTGTCCTATGAAGTACACATTGATGACATGATTAGAGGATCTGGTTATGATGCAAAGTCATAGGCTGTAGCACTTTGGTCATTGGCCCCGAAAAATCAAAAACCCTCTCTGGTCAGTATTGAAGATAAAATGGAGGGTAATAAAATTGTGTGGATAGTGTAGAATACAAATGATCTTGAAGTTTCAAAGGAAGTGACTCACTTAGCTCACCTCAATGAGCCAAAGACCACACAATTATCTAAGAGATATGCTACATTGTTTGAAAATTCAATGAAGGTTGCCAAGGACAAAGATCTCAAACTCATGGTGATCAAGAAGTTGGAAAGTGAGTTAGAGGAACTAAAAGCAAATCTTGAAGAAATAGTAAAGATAGTTCCTCCCCTCCCATTGCAGATTGAGGCCCCTCTTCAGACTGATGTGGAAGTACCTGATAAGCCTACTCAGGATTTGGAAAAGAAAAAATTGGATGCATCTCTAGACATTGTAGCAAGAATGGTGCAATATAGATAGGGTAAAATAAAGGAAAGAATGGAGTCAGTCCATAAAAAAGTCAATCTATTACACTAGGCCAATGGAAAAGTGAATGAATCTTTGATCACTTTGGAGCCACTTTACAATGTATGGTCAGGAAGGAGCACGCTGTTTGATAAGTTGGATGATTTGCAAGAATACAAGTCTGATATTCCCAAGGTAGTAACTGAAGTTTATGAAAAAATTGGTTTGGTAAGTGCTATATTCAGTTTCTTTAAAGGTAAGTCTAACCAAATAAAGGCCAAGTTAGCTATGTTTGAGAAGAATCACAGCAAATACTTGCCTTCTATGTATGATGATAGTGGAAGTATGGTTAGTTTGGAAGAGTGGAAGGTGTCAATGGATCAGCTAGTAATTAAACAAGATGTTTTCCTTGGTAGTGACAGTGTTTTAGATTTGGAAAGATGCAACAATATAATTGATAGTTTATTTAAGATTGAAAGTGGCTACATAAAATTTGCAGCCAAAGCCAAGAATATAACTGATTCCACATGGGATCAGCAAATCAAATCATTACAAGAGCTGGAGAGTTACAACTAGCAATCAAATGATGATGTAGCAGCATGGGGCCAATTAACAAAAAAGAAGAAGAAGAAGCCAGCTACTTAGACAATAGAAGAGGGAGAAGAGTAGAGTGCACATGGCACCTGATCCAAAATTTTAGGGAGAGTGTGTTCAAATAGAGGATGATGTAAGTTAGCCAGATGGTGGTCATCATTCATGCAACAAATTTAGCAACTACTCTGAAATATCCTTAGACAAAGGTGCCACCTGTGAAATTGTTGAGAAGTGGATAATTGCAATCTATTGTTGCAATCAAATTTTGTCAGTTTGTAATTTTGTCTTTAGCGTAAGATCTTTTCCTAGCCATCTGAAGCTTTTTGCATCCTTTGAGGATTCCAAGATGGTTGTGGGTATATATAGATAGTTTTTTCTCTTTTCAGAGGTGGATACATTTTGTAAAGAAGTTCTGAGATATAGAACCTTTTTTTCTTTGAAGTCAAGAGAATACTATATTAACACATTTTGATTATTAATACAAAGATGCTAGAACTCTGTTACTACTACTTGTTGTCTTTGTGTATGGATACTTTAGTTTTCTTGTGCATTTAAATTGTAAGGATTTTTCAATGCATATGTTCACAAGGTGAATATAGGGGTTAAACTTAAGTTTATTTCAAGGGAAGAGTAAAATCTTAAGGGAGGTCTTTGTGAATTAATGGTCCATTTATGAATTTGATAACAGTTATAGGAATTAGAAGAATGGGTGTCACACATGCCATTTGGGTTCCAGTATATTTGTCTTGATAGATTTTTGTGGAGATAGGGTTTAACTCTAATGCCCAAGTAGATAAGGCACTGGTTTGAGATACATTTGCATCTATTGCCACCAAAAAATATAAACAAATGATTCATTTTAACTTGCTTTTCATGATCTTTATCTGACTGATTCTATGATAAATTCATCGATGTATATCGTAATGCTTTACAGAAGCACTGAATGAGGTTAGCCTTCCTTGAGTTTAACTCTTAAAAAAAGAAGAAGGATGAATGTCCTTAAGCCATTGTTCCATGTTGTTGCTTTCATAATTTTCATCATATTGTTATGTATCAGGATATTTTGGGCTATACTAAGAGTTGGAATGTCTTATTGAGTTAATTCTAAAAGGAACAACATAGCAGTGAAGGAGCTAATTCACAATTCAAAGCTCATTCAAATAGTGAATTGTTATAGGTAAACCCACCTGAGTTTTTACACTCAAAGTGAAGAAGGTTTTACAACCTTAGTACCTTAGTGCTTGCATTTCGCTAGATGTATCTATTGGGACTACAAGATTTTATGAATTTTTAATCATCTACAGATTTGAGCACTAACAATATTGGTGACTCTGCTAGGGAATACTTTGAATGCAAATGAACAATAGGTTGGTACAATACTGATTCACTATCTGGTTGCAAGCCAATATAATAATTTGTTTTCTGCTTGTTAGTGGGTGGCAACTCTAATAATCTATGTTTACTAGTCACCGGTATCTATAAGTGTCGATATATTTTGTGTGACATGCCATGAGTCAGCCTAGGTTCACTCGATCATATTTCAAAGACCACCCAAAGAATAATATGGGTGATGAGCTTCGTACACCTAGTAGGAAGCAATGGTCTTGGAGAAATCACATCAATACTAATTCCCCAGGACCTTCAAGGGATAGATTACCTGCACCACATCCCCATGAAGCTTCATCTTCTTCTAATGACCCTAAGCATGTCAAGAATGTCATGCCTAGTGTACACTTTTCCCAAAAGGAAGAAATCACAGAAGTAGGTTATTTCCCTGTGAGAGAAACCCTAGAACAACTAGGAGAAACTTCTACCACTGAAACTGCTTCATATGATTTGGAAAAGTTAAGGGAGGAAGTGATTGCTCTAAGGAAAAAGGAGTGTGAACAATTGGAAGAGATTGCTAATAGAGTGAAAGTGAGGTAGCAACAAATTTATGAATTTCTCATGGAGAGGCAAGAACTTATCATCAAAACTAGGAGAAATGAAGCCTAGGCTAGGGATCTAAACCAAAGTGTTTAGGGTTTAGACAAAGAATTGTTTGGTGATGTGGAGGCTTTGAGGAAATAGGCTCAAGATACCAAGCTTAGCCAAAATGAGTTTGAAGGAACAGGCCATGTTCTTAGGCAATTGCACCCCTCTGAAATCCAAAGAAATGAGGATATTAAAGGTGCTCCCAAAGAAGTCCCTGATAAGGGAAAACAAAAAATGGTGAGTGTAAATATTAATGAGCCTAATAAAGTTGTAGATGTTCCTACTATACCTTCCCAAACAAGCTTGGATATAGAGAAGGCCAGAAAAGCTAAGGAAGATTTAGCTCTTCAGCTTGAGAAACTAGAATTGGAAGCTGGTGCAAATGAGATGAAGAGGAAGATTGCTTTCCTACATACAAATATGAATACATCTGCTAGTAGCTATGTCCCTATTACACTAGGAATGCCCTCACCTAACTAGCTTAGCAATTTACTTCCAAATCCTCAAGCCTTCCACCCTAGACAAATTTTACTTGGTCTAATTCCTAATCAAGTTCCCCTTGTAGTTAGTAGTACAATAGGGACTGTACCTTGTCAAAATATTGTAGCAACCCCTCTGGTCCAACCAAATATCCAAAGGAGACCATTTCATTTGGATAGATATAGGCCTTTATTTTTTGAGGGTATCCCTAGTCAACCTAATGCTATTCCTAATGAGATTAGGAAGAAAATCCCATTATTCACTGGAAACAATGTGATCACCTATGAAGAACACTTGAAATTTTTCACAGATAAAGTTAATGATTATGAGATTGAGCATGAAGATGTTATAATGAAGCTTTTTGTTCAATCATTGATTGAAGATGCTAGGGATTGGTACAGGGGTCTGCTTGAGAATAGTATTGCATCTTGGGATGAGTTTGTCAAATGTTTCAAGGAGAAATATGTAGAACATGTGAACTCTAGTTACATGCTCAATGAGTTTAACAATATCAAGAAGCATTATAATGAGAGCATGTCAGATTTTAATAGCATGTTCCAAAAGGCTATGTATAAATTGTTCCAAGTTTTGAGATTAGATGATGCAATCTTCCTGACCACTTATTTCAATTATATGGATGGCAAGATGTCTTATCTTCTAAGAGATAAGAATCCCCGTACCCTTAGGGATGCATTTAAGTTGGCCATAAATATTGAAAGCAACCAAAAGGCATCTAGCCAAATGTACAAAAGAGATGAGGGTAGATTGTGGAAGGAAACTAGGCCACAACCTGCAAGGCCATCCAAAAATGATGAAAAAGTGGACAAGGGAGCGGGTATTAACAAGGACTTCCCAACAAAGTTTAAAAAGGGTGGTAGAAATTTTCAAGATACAAGGCCACCTTATCAGAGACAGGATAGAGCCCCTAACTTGTGAGATATGCCCTACAAGACAAATTGGAAAGATGGGAAGCCTATTCTTGATTACAATGAACCCCAAAAGGGAAGAGATACACCAGATCCCTTGGAGAAAAATATGGCACATAATGTGGAAAATACCCCTTGGTGTGTGGCTTGTAACATGCCCCATTCACCTTTCCAATGTGTTGTGGCTTAGGCCTTGGGAGAAGAGGCTAATGATTCTTATGCAAGAGATTATGAAGGATCTGAAAAGCCTCCTATTAACATGTTCACTACTGAACTAATGGGGGACCTTTTGTCCTCACATGATGAAGAGATTTGTCCTGATGTTGATCACAAAAGGAGGTTATTCTCAGATCATGCACAACAAGTGTTTTCTCATTCTGATCATGATGAGTCTGACCTTGACAATTGTACAGATAATGTGGTGGAATCACGGTTAGAAGAAAAATAGTGGAGAAAGCCTAGTGATGAAGAAATGAGAACCCTAACTGTGGCTACCATAACTCAAGCCAAGTCCTCATAAAATTTGAGGAACAGAAAGGTGGGTAATGAGTAGGGAGTCCCTAGATCTATATTTGTTAAGGATAACTTTCAAAATAAGGACTCCCCTAGGCCTAATGTTGCAAATAGTGAAAAGGAAGGGCTTGTGAATGAAAAGAAGAGGATAGAGGAGGTTACTTCTGACAAGGCTAGAAGGAAATTTGGTGGGCCAAAGGACTACCCTATTTTTCCTATAGATCCCCCTACCTTTGATATGAGGCATGCCCTATCTCAAATGAAGGTTTCTATTCCCTTGCTTGAAATGTTGAAGATTGAGGAGCATAAGACAGTAGCCCTGACTCTCATAAGTGAACAGGGGATATCTCCTGCTATGCAAGAGAAAGGGATTTCAATAGAAGGGCCTATTTCAATTGATGATATCTCAGATGTATGTGTTGGAAATATTGTGACATTGGAACCTTCCTCTATTGACCCTTTCTATGTAACATTGATTGTAAATAATTTTTTGCTGAAGAATTGCATGATTGATTCTGGTGCTGCCATAACTGTAATGCCTTACCATGTAATGAAAGAATTAGGATTACAAGTTGACATGTCTAATGGGAGATGCTATTCTATGGATAATAGGGTAGTGCCTATTGTAGGAACTCTCATTGGAATTGAGGTAAAAATTGTTGTATTCCCAGAGGCCACATACAAAATGGATGTGGTTGTTGTTGATACAAAACCTCATTATGGCATGCTATTGTCAAGACAATGGGCTGCAGCTGTTGGTGGAAAATTGCAATTAGATTTGTCATATGCTACTATCCCCATCCATGGAACTAAGGTAAAGTTGTACAGGGAGCCCCGTTCTTCAGTCATGATTGAAGTGGTTTCTCCAGAGGATTTAAATTGCTTTGTAGATATTGACATGAACAATTGTGTGATTGAGGAGATGATACCACAAATGAAAAATACATATCCAATTGTGGATGAGTTAATATTGCAGCAAGATGGCCTTTGGAAAATGTTCTTTGATGGTGGATGCTCCAAGGAAGGATTAGGAGCTAGTGTGGTGTTCATTTCCCCATCAGGTATTACATTTAAGTACTCTTTCTTGCTGACTTTTGAATGTACCAACAATACGGCTGAGTATGAGGCATTAATATTGGGATTAGATGTAGCCATAAAGCATGGTATCAAATATTTAAAGGTTCATGGTGATTCCCAAATAATTATAGCCCAAGTGAGATCTCAGTATGCCTCTGAGGATGAGAAACTCAAATTATATAAACATGTTGTCTGGGATAGACTAGAGTTTTTTTATGCTTTCAATCTGCTTTGGATGGAAAGGTCCAATAATATCATGGCAGATTTTCTTGCTAATGTTTCCCTTAAAACCAATGATATTACCCTCACTGGTGTCTCTATGTTAGAAATCAAAAGTAGGCCTACAGTTCCTGATAATGTATATAATTGGAAATTTTTTGAGGATGATCTTGATATCCTTAGATTTCTTCAAGGCCTAGATCAGTATGATGGTCAATAAATAGATGTCAATGAAATACAGCAATGTGTTGAAGGAAGAGAGTGCATCATGGGAAATGAAATAGTGCAATTACCTTCAAATCACATACCTAAAGGGTTAGTGGAGCTGGAGGGAATGTTCAAAATAAATGATGGTTATCTGTCTCAAAAGTCTAACACTAAAATGGAGGACGTAGAGGGAATAAATTTAGGATCTGAAACTTCCCCACAAATGGTGTACATTGGAAGGAAATTGAGTAGAGAAGTCAGAGGAAATCTGATAAGACTTTTGAAGAGATACAAGCATGTATTTTCTTGGTCTTATGATGATCTCAAGGCATATAAGGCTGATTTGTTTCAACACGAGATCCCTCTAAAAGAAGAGACTAAACCATTCAGATAGAAGAAAAGACCTATTAATCCCTTGCTAGCTATAAAGATGCAAGTTGAATTGACAAAATTAAGAGATGCTGGCATCATAGAACCAATTAGGATTTCTACATGGGTTTCAAATCTTGTGCTAGTAAGAAAGAAGAAAGGTGACATAAGACTTTGTGTTGATTTCAGGAACCTGAATGTGGCTTCCTTAAAAGATAATTATGGATTGCCTAATATGGAGGCCATGTTGCATAGAGTAACTGGTTGTGAGCTCCTATCAATGATGGATGGTTTCTCAGGTTATAATCAAGTGCTGGTCAAAGAATCAGAATAGTTTAAGATAGAATTTACAACCCCATGGGGAACATATGTATATGTCTGCATGCCTTTTGGCCTTAAAAATGTTGGAGCAACTTTTCAAAGGGCAATGGATGTCACATTCAAGGAACTAATCAATGTCTTGATGGTTGTATGCTAGGATGATCTTACTACTTATTCTAAAAGGGATGAGGATCATTGTTGTCACTTGGAGAAGGTCATTGTCAAGGCCTTGGAATTTGGTGTCTCCTTAAATCCCAAAAAGTGTCAATTTGTTGTGACAGAGGAGAAGTTACTTGGAAGTATCAAAAGAAGGAGTCAGGATTGATCCTAAAAGAGTAGAGGCAATCAAGAAGGAACTTCCACCAAAAAATGTAAAGGGTGTGCAATCTTTCTTAGGATAGATTAATTTTGTCAGAAGATTCATTGCTAATTTTGTAGAGTTGGTGAAGCCTATAGTCAAGTTTTTGAAGAAAGATGCAAAGTTTGATTGGAATTATGAGGCTCAAAAGACCTTTGAGAAAATTAAACAAGCAATCTAGGAAGCCCCTATTTTGGTGTCACCTAATTATTCAAAGTCATTTTCTCTATTCTCCTTTGCATCTTTTCACACAATTGTAGCCATCCTGTTGCAAAAGGATCAAGAAGGTTTTGAACATCCTATAGCCTTCTTTAGTAAGTCTTTATAGTCTGCTAAACTAAATTATGAGTTAATGGAAAAGTAGGCATATGAATTGGTAAAGGTTGTTAAAGCTTTTAGACCCTATCTTGTTTGTGCCAAGGTTAATGCATATGTACCTCATGCAGCAGTGAAGGATATTTTGGTGCAAAGTGAGGTCACTGGGAAGAGATGCAAGTGGATCAATAGGATTCAAGAGTTTGATATTGAACTCCACATTACCAAATTGGTAAGAGGTTTGGGACTTGCAAAATTAATGACCAAGGAAAACATGGATCTCATCCAGGTAAATAGTATTGTTGTCAAGGAAGATACAGTCACTAGTATTGAAATACAACCATGGTACAAGGATATTGTTTACTTTATTAAACATGCTAAGTGTCCCTAGGAGTTAAATGATAATCAAAGGAGGAGTTTGAGATTGTAGGCCCAAAGGTATGTGCTAATCCAAGGTGATTTGAATTGGAAAGATAATGATGGAATTTTGTTGTTTTGTTTGGACAAACACCAATCAGAAAAGGTATTGAAAGAAATGCACTCTGGATTATGTGGAGGGCATCACTCTGCTCAGTCTATAGCTCATAAGATTTTGAGGGCCAGGTATTATTGGCCTCTATTATTTAAAGATACTTATTCTTTTGTTATAAAGTGTGAGCCATGTCAAAGATTTTCTAAGAAACTGAAATTCTCAGGGGCATTATTGTTGAGCCCTGTTGTTGCAGAAGCTCCTTTTGTAATGTGGGGTATGGACTTTATTGGAGAATTTGTTGAAAAGTCTAGTGGGGGACATAGTTATATTCTGGTAGCCACTAATTATTTTACCAAATGAATAGAGGCTATCCCAACTAAAAGGGAAACCAGTGCTATTCTAATTGAGTTCTTGATGAACAATGTAATCACTAGATTTGGTGTTCCCATCAAGTTGGTTGTAGATAATGCCATGAGTTTTAGATCTCAGGAGATCACTAATTTTTGTTTAGAGATGGGAATCATTTTTTCTTATTCATCTCCTTATCATCCACAAGCAAATGGGTAGGTAGAATCTAGTAACAAGAGTATCCTACAAATTTTGAAGAAAACCCTAGAAAAGAATAAAAGGAGTTGGCATACAAAATTGAAACTAACACTATGGGCTAATAGGATTGCAAAGAAAAGAGCTATAGGGAAATTCCCTTTTGAAATGGTATATGGTTTAAAGCCTAGGCTCCCAGTAAATAACTTCTTACCCATATACATATTCATGCAAGAAGAGGGTATGGAAATTAGTAACCCATTGCAAGACAAAATGATTCAATTGGTTGAACTGGATGAAATCAGAAGGGAAGGACAAAAAGAAAATGTGAAGTTGCAATAGAAAATGAAATATCTCTTTGATAAGAGAGCAACTGTGAAAAAATTTCAGCCTGGTGATATGGTTCTTCAATGGAAGGCCAGAGCTAAAGATAAGGGGAAACACAAGAAGTTTGAGTCTTTGTGGATGGGACCATTTGTTATTCATCAAACTCATGGCAAGGATTCATATTTTTTGCAAAATTTGGATGGTGGAGAACAAGAATTTCCAGTGCATGGACAGTTCCTCAATTTTTTCTTCAATTAACTCTTTTTCCATGCATAGTAGGTATGTATATATGTATAGGTGTGTTTGTTTTTGTTCTATGTTGTTTCTTGCTTTGGGTTAGGGTTTTTGTGGTCTGCCTCCTAGAGATTCATAGTTTCTTTCTATGAACTTGCATTCAGGCATCCTCAAATAGAGCCACTATTGGTTATATTTTTAGGCTTTTGAGTTTGTCCTTTCCAAGTCCTAGTTTACCTCTCATTTGTAAGCTTTCCTATGGTCCTGGTGTATGAAGTTCTTTTAGTTTTTCCCTAATTAGGTTTGAAAAACCCCACCCTATGTTTTATCATTGAAAATCTTGTTTCTAGGTCTTAATCTTTGAGTTAGCCCTAATTTCTTATGTTTCATCATTACTATTTGGGTCACTTTAGTGTCAATAATGCAGGTGCTATTTTCTTTCAAGCGTTCAATGAATCGTACAGTCTTTGTTTCATAGTAGAAAGTCACCCAGTGAATTGGTGAATGTGTTAAATCCTAGTTATATTTCATGATAGTCGCTAAGTCTCCAGATCATTTAGTAGCTATCCAAAACCTTTGCACGAATTAGCGAATGTATGGTCTCTTGTTTGCTCATCTCCTGGTAGTTCCCTATTGGCATTCAGTGACTCAATGTGGTAGTAATCTCTGATTCTCCTGATCAAGTGGTTATGTTCTAAGAGACCCAGTGAGCTGGTGAACACCGTTGATTATCTTCTCATCTGAAAGCTATGTTTAAATCTCATGAAGACTGGGTCCTACTCAAATTTGTCAAATGATTTAGTGACTAAGTCATTTTGATATCCTCTAAATTTGGCAGACTTGGCAAAGAATTCTGACGGATCGCTAGCTTTTCACTTTGTTCACTTAGTCTCAAGAAAATGGAAGTGTCTCTAAGCTATGCAGTGATTAAGTGAATATGATATTCGCAAAACCTCGTGACTTTTAGTAGAGCCCCAAATAATCCAGTGACTCAGTGAATGAAGCAAAGGTTGAAGAGTTTTAGTAGTCACTGATTCTCGGAATGAAAAAGGTTATGATCAAGGTTCTTAAATGATTTAACACCAACCGTGGATTATGATAATGATCAATGGCCAGCATGTAATCTCAAGAGTTAACCTCTAGTTTAAAAGGTATTCAGCGAATTAGAGATACAAGTCATTTCACCTATTCTCAAGGCTTGACTATGGTTAGAATTTTCTTCATGAGAATGTGAGAATACTTTGTTCGCTGATTCTCTAGATAAGTGTTGGGTTAAAGTGAGTATCTGAGAACTGGCGAAGTCTTTCAGTCGCTGAAACTCTAAAGCAGATGGGGCTTAGTATGATTATCAAAAGGATTGCCTGTGCACCATTGATCATCTTTGAGATCAACGGTGGTCACAAAATTTTGAGATTCAACCATGAGTTACTGAATTCTTTTGAGATTAAGTGAAGAGGTTGTCACATGATCTTGAACCTTAACCTTGGGTCAGGTTTTCTTTCAGACATTATGAAATCCTTTGCTTAAGTGTTCACCAAATTGTGTCAGGTTGAGATTTTATGTCTTTATTGTTGAAAGCCATTGTGATGTGGAATAAGGTACTATGCCAGATAATAGGGAGTAGATAGCCATCCAATCAAGTTTTAAATGAAGGCTTACATCAGTTAATAAGGATTTTAATGCAAAAAAGGCCATGATTGTAGCTCGCGCCATGTTTTGATTATTTAAATCATTTTTTCAACATTCACACCATGGCTAGCTCTAATTTGAAGGTTGGCAATATGCAAACTTGAATGCCGAGGTGACTTAGGTTGGATTTTCCATGATTTGGTGATCAAATGCACATGAATTTTAAAGTATATAGATAGGATTGCATAGCTTTTTGTGCTCAAAGTCATTTTGGAGATGATTGAGATTGTGTTGTTGTAGCTATGTGCTAAAATGTTGTCACACTTCTATGAATCTTTACATGCAAAAAAACTCAAGAATGAGCCCTCACAAATCGATCCATAGCTCCCTAAGCATGGAGTGCAAGATTTTTTAAGAATGCTCTCAGCTAGAGCTATTAAGCCTATAACCTTGCTAGTAAACCATGCAATGGGAGATTCAAGGAAGACAAGGGCAAGAATGCCAATATCTCTAATGAAGCCAAATGTATGCAATGCAAAGAAAATCTATATGACAATGCAAGTTAATCTATTGCATAAAAGGAAATCTAAGCTAAGAAAGAAGCTATGAAAATGCAAATACTATGCATGAAAATGAAATCTAACTATGAAGTAAGAAAGCCATGATGATGCAAGAATGAAGACAAGAAGATAGATTGTTGATGAAGATCCAAGATGAATGCCAACGATGCTCCAAATCTTCAAACCCTAGATGCAAGAATATCTCCAAAAGCTCCAAGATGACCTAGAAAACCTATAGCATAACAATAGCCTAAAAATTTGTGTGTGCAAATGAGGAAGAGAGCTCTTCTTTTATAGGAGGTGAAAAATCAATGGACCATGGAGATTAAGAGGCAAAAGATTTAATCAACGGTGGAGAAAAAAAGAAGCTTGATCCTTGTGCACAAATATCCTCCAATAGGAAAATTAGAAACATTTACTTTATGTTGAGCATTTACTTTATGTCCATGTGAGACAAAAAGTGCTTTTCTTTTATTTTTTATTTTATTTTTCTTTTTAAATAAGAATTAAATGCTTTATTTGTGCAACTTAGGATAAGAGGAAAAGTGGAGATTTTTTATTTAAATAAAAAGGGAAGAAATTCCTTTTAATTAAATAAAGACTTAGGATAAAATGGTTAGCCCATAGAAAATAATTGAATAAATGATAGGACTAGGATTTGATCAAGAACAAGCAATTGATGATTTTACAAAAATGCTAGCAAGGGGCTAATAGTCTAGATGACCATTTTTAGGTGTATACATTTGCCCCTCTTTGACTAATGTGTGATCGATCTGGGAATACATGTAGTCAAAGAATAGATCAGCCAAGAAGGCAAGTAGAAAACCAAGAAAGAAAGCAATAGTAATTTTGACAGATGTGAGATCGATTTGGGATCACATGCAGTCAAAGAAAAAAATAGCCAAGAAAGCAAACAAAAGTGTTCTGACTCCAAAGTCATGAAGTGCAAAGAGATAACAAATCTTGCATGGTCAGCCTGGTAGCGACAGTACTGAACACTTAGGAAAGAGATAACCAATAATATATGATGTGTCTGCCCCCTCAAGATTGAAAGAAAAATCTAGGTGGAGGGAATGCAGAAGCAAGAGCAACATGATCAAATCACTAGAAATCGTAATCGAAGAAAGAGAATAGAATAACCATCAAGCAGTGAGGGTATGCCCCACACATGAGACACGGGGCATGAACCTATCGGTCCCTCAACCCATAAACACCACAGAGGGGGATTTGAACTTGGGATTTGAAAGTGAATGAAAGACTGGAAGTTTGAAAGAGATGGGGATGAAGAGGTGAAGAATGCCCCAGTGAAGATCGAAGGATCAGGCCTCAAAAGGTTAACCAACTGCATAGAAGAAGGAAAAAGATGAGTTGGGTGATCAAGGTGAACTCGGATTTTGGTTTGGATCCCGAAATGAAAGGAAAATGATGTGATATGAAAGATAAGAAGTGAAAGACATGATCAGGAAGAAGCAAAAGGGGAGCGCAGTTGATTAACAAGTCCACGAAAGATAAAGGAGAGCTCTCTCCATATGCAAGATGCAAAACTAACTAACATAAACTTAAGAATGCAAGCTACATGAAAAGTGGTTTACTTGCAAGGTCACAAAGCCAATAGACATCTAATATTCATCATTGAGCATTATTGGTAGCGTTGCAAGATCATACAATACACACTAGCATAACTATGTGGATCTGAATATGATCTATGTCACATAAAAATGTGGGAATCCCAACTAGGCATCAAAGACATGTAGGTCAAGATGACTAGTGCAGTGAGATTACCTAAGTTTGATATAGCAATATTATGCTCACATCGAAACACAAGAAATTCAAGATGACTATAAGCATGCACTTGCAAAATAGTCAAGGATAATACCTTGTAGGTCCATAGTGTCAAGTAAGACCAGCATAAATGCTCATGACAGTGAGGACCAACAAAATATACCCATAAGCAGATAAAGAAATAAAACATGTTCTCATACCCTCAGTCTTCTAGCTATGCATCATCGAAAACTTCTCAGGGAGAGACCACTTAGCAAAGAAATCATCATAGACAGCACACAAAGAAATAAAGTCAAACAAATCTCAGTGAGTCAAGTGTGTGTGTGTAGGTCATAGAGTCAAACTTTGAGTATCGCATCTGCCAGTGAGAAATATTGCATCATCCAAGACGGTGGGAAGGATATCTAATAAGTGTTAAGAAACACTTGATGCTAGGGTAGTGTTGAAAAACACAGTTGAGGTGGTGTTGAAAAACACCGTTTACAAGGTGCTGAAGAAACCCAGATGCACAAAGAGACCCAAGATAAGCTAAAAACAATGGATGCCCCCTAGACTAAGACAAGAGTCAATTCCAGGCTAAGAGAGGCAAAGAGAGAAGTGGAGCGAAGGAGCGCCATGCAAGACTGATAGACATAGGTGCAGAGGGTCTCAAGTAGTGCCTATTTCCAAGTTTTCACCACTTGATAGATTTTTTTGCAATTTTTTCAGGACGTTTTAGAATATTTTTTTTGTATTTTTGCTACCAAGGAGCCTGTTTCCAGGTTTTCACCAAGGCACTTTTTCAAAAAAAAATTTGATTTTTTGAATTTTTTGATTTTTTTGAGTGAGATATCAAAGCACCTATTGCTAGGTTTTCACTAGGATGCTCATTTTTTCAGTACTTTTTATGATTTTTAGGATTTTTTCAGCATCATATATGAATTTTATTGGTATTTTTTCAAGATCATGAAATATGTACAAAGGATGCCCCAGACAGAAATGGGCATCAAGAATCTGCTTCCTCTAATGTAGAGAAGTGATAGGCCCCAGGCCCAAATGCTACAACTATGATGGTAGGAGGTCTCAACCAGTTCGACCAATAATAACCAGCCCTAAGCAATGTCTGAGCTAGCGGAGGATTGTTAGAATGTGATCCACATATGCCATCGTGGATTTCAGTTAGCACTTTTTCTGACTCCTTTATTTCTAGACACTTAAGGAGAGTTCCATCTAGACCCTTCCTATACAAGTCACCAGAGACAAAGGCAAAGTGTAAGGGATGGTGGAAGGAATGGCATGGTGGATTTGCAAGAGGAATATGAGGTGGAAGATATGAAAAGATGGTAGGATTGTAAGATTTGTGAGCAGGATAGCGTAATTCATCCACCAGGAACTTGAAGCAAAATTTATGCTTTTTCATTTGTAAGATGGATGTTGAAGTAACCAAGGCATTACCAACTTTGTTCTTAGCTCTAGGAATGGGTTGAAGTGTAACAGTTATGAGATCATGCTTGAAGTAGTGCATCATTTTTTTGTAGAGAATCAGCTTGTCATCTTTTATTTGATAATCAATATTTTTGAGCAGATTTTTATTTTTACTTTTCTTAGGTTCAGATACTGCCACAATGTGTTTTTCACCATCCGACCATTGCTCTTTTCTTTTTATTTGATGACTGTGATGTTTGATTGCTGATTCAATCTTTTTTGTGGCTAGTTCGCTAGTGGAAGAAGTAACAGGTGTTGATGCAAGATGAAATGAAGTGACCAGTTCAATAGCATTTATGCGAGGGGTTTCATCTCTGGTAACAAGAGAGGTTGAGCCTATAGGGTAAGCTCCAAAATTTACTAGATCTAGACTTGTCATAGAAGAACCAGTGTGGTCCACTAAGGCAATACGAGGAACAAACTCATCAGACCCCACACAAGACCCATCAACCATGTCGAGATGGTTACTACAAGAATGAACCATATCAACATCCATATCATTAGTAGATATACATTTTTCTACCCAAAGAAGTGAAGTAGAGGGAAGATCATCTCCCATGTGAGCCATAGTGTGTATTGGTGACTCATCTATATCTATGTCTGAATTACTAAGCATGGGAGTATTTTGGGCATCTTCTCTATAGATCCACTCATGAACAGCTTGTTCTTCTCTTTCAGCTTCAAGGATCACCATAGCAGAAGTGGAAGGCTTCCCATATGACCTAGGAGAAATAGGTATAGAAGCAAAGGAATCCAGTTTATATTCACCCATACCAAGGCTCATCATCTTAAATGATTTCTCAGCAGCAACTAGAGACATACTAGGATCATCAGTAGGTTCATTGTGAGGAACAAATTTTTCAGTAGTAGCAAGAGCATTAATAGAAATAGTATGGTCTCTAGGAATCACAATTTCAATGCCATAGTATGGAAATTTGATGCACTGATGATAAGTGAAAGGAATAGCCTGCATGTCATGGATCCAAGGATGACCCAAAAGAATATTATATGCGGGTGGAACGTCCAATACTTGGAAGTTAATATCTTTTGTGATAGGGCCCACTTGGACAGGCAACATGACAAGACCTTTGGAAGATCTTTCCACTTCATCATAAGCTTTTATAGTAATCTTCTTCTTAGAATCCATAGAAAATTATGACAAACCCAACTATTGTATGACATTGAAAGAAACAATATTTAACCCTACACCATTGTCTATCAGGACTCGGCGGACTTGGGTATTGTAGACTAGAATGTCAATGTGTAAAGCTAGATTATGCGGGTGACCAATAGATATGTCATCTTCTGCAGAAAAGGAGAGAGATAGTGGAGATGAAATGTGAATGACCATAGCCTGAAATTGATCTGGATCAATGTCATTAGGAACACATGTTGTACATAGAGCCTTATCAAGAATCTCTCTATGCGAAGGGGATAACCGAAGCAACTTAAGGATTGATATCTGAGCTGGTGTCTTGTGCAAATGTTAGACAAGATCATAGCTAGGGGTGGATGAAGGAGCCTCTTGTTTGGAAGGTAAAGCTTTTTTGGGATTTTGCGTACTTTTAAGGACAATCTTGGCTTGCCCCCTAGTAACAACATTCAGTGTCTCACTTTGGGAAGATGAACTATCACATGTTTGCAAGATCAACTTTGGCTTACCATGATTGGCTTTATTATCATCTTGAGACCTCATCATTAGAACACTCTCAACGGGCTCTACCATGTTGATCACAAGTGTATTAGAAGGATACGTTTAATTGATCTTAGCATCATGATTCTTCTTATGTGCTTGAGAGGTTTCCCCCTTATCATGCTTAGGTAGAGGATCTTTGAAAGCTGTGTGATCAAAATTTTTAGTTAAGCCATCAGTGGAGATTGTGCCATTATCAATAAGATCCTGAATATCATCCTTAAGCCTAAAAAAATTGTCTGTTGGATGTCCCTTATTTCTGTGATAATGACATTAAGAATCCTCTCGCCACCAATTAGGCTTACTTGGTGGATCCCAGTTACCAAGTTTATCAGGAAGCATAAGATATCCATTATCAACCAAAGTCTTAAGGATCACATCATAAGGTTCTGCCAACTTGGTATAGAATCACTTTTGAAATGACTTCTTAGGCTTATCTGCATATTGAGGTTTAAGAGCACTATGAGTGTTGGTAGCTTCTTGTTGTTTTGCTACATAGATAGCATTAGAGAGATTGAAAGCAGGCTCTTTAACTTTAGGAGCATCAACAACTCCATCATTAACAACATACTTGATCTTATTCCAAGGTTTGTTCTTGTCTTTGCCATTGCCTTTAGCATCTTTATTAATAACAATATCCCCTTTTCTTATGGCCACATCCTCAATGTGATATGCACTTTCAACCATGTCATGGAAGGAGGAGAACAGTTGCTTCCTTAGATCATAAAATAGCTCAGGCACAAGTGTGTTGACGAAAATGTCAATCTTTTCTCTTTTGGGTAGCTGACAAGGATATCGAGAATACAATGACCTCTAACATTGTAAGTAAGTTGCAAATGGCTCACCTTGATGTTGTCTTAGATTACCGAGATCTATCACAATGACAAGTTGTTGGATGTTGTAAGAGTACTGCTGGGTAAATCACTGAGCCAACTCATCAAAAGTCTTAAGAGGTGGTGTCAATTTTGCAAACCATTCTAAAGCTTGGCCTCTTAAGCTTCGAGGGAATAAGCGTAGAAGATATGCGTCTTCATGAAGAAATTCCATACTAAGAGCATAAAAATGACACACATGGTCATGAGGGTCACCATTTCCATCATACTTGTCATATTTAGGAACCTCAATATCCTTAGGAAATGGGACCATGTATAGATCTTTATCAAAAGGAAGAGCACAAATTGATTCTACAAAAGAGACCTTTGGAGGCTCTCTTTCTAATGCCATTTGGGTAAGGTGTTGATTTGTTCAACGTAATTCTTCTTGAAGAACTTCTAACTCAGTTGGTACTCTTTGTTGGACAATTTGTCTGACATCATAGCTGGGAGGAAGCTTGTATCCTCTAGAAGTCATATATTGAAAGTACTGATTGCCGTTACGCTCTAAAAGCTTATGCATCATTCATTGAGAGACCATATCTTGTTCAAATCTCATAAGATCCTCACTAGAAATCTCATCATCAGCCTCTGCCTCATGTTGAGAGGGAGGAGGTCTAGGAGGTGAAGAAGGCATACCAAAAGTGGGTCTTGGAGGAGATCTTGGTGGCATTTTGTTGCCATTTTTTCCATTGAAAAGAGATCTATGCTCATGATTACTAGTCTCAGGTTGCTCATGAAATGTCCCTCTATAAGCTATGTGCCTAGCAGCATCCATCCTTTGTTGATTATGTTCTTTTTCTAAGCGTGCTTGGTTATCCTTACGCTCAAAGTGTTCTTGCAAGAGTTGAAATTTTTCTTGTTCCATCAAAGTGAGTGAGACACTATCAGTGTTTTTGGGGGTCTTGAATGCGGAAAAGAGGAAACCTCCTTTGTACCACGGGGTAGCCTTAGAATCCTAAAATTGGTTAGAACTAGAACTATTGTTGCTAATGGGTGCTCATGAGCATCTAGTTGGAGAAGGTAACTATGTATAATTGAATGGAGGATGACTCTCCTGCTCAAATTGAGACCAAGTTGTAACCGGCATGAAAAGAGATGTTGGTTGACTAATAGAATGAGACAAAGTTTCTTAGATTTGAGATAAGCAAAGCTAATAAAGATCACTTGTCAAAGTAGAACAATAGAGATATGGCTCAACAAAAGTGCTCAAGCACTTACAGCAATCAATTGACTAAAGCTGAGCAGCAAGCAAGAAGCTCAATAAGCAAGTAGCTAGAGAGGTAACCGTGATGTGACAAGTGATCAAGAGTAGCATTTGTTAAGCTCAAATCCAATAGTTTTAGATCATTTGTTTCAGTCTAGAACAAGTCTAAGCATGTAGATAACAGACTAGCTTTAGGTAAGAATAGAAAAAGACACTCTATGATAGGTTAAAATGCAAGTTTAGCAGCTCCAGATTGCAACAGCAACAAGACAGCAAAAAGGTTTTGGGTGACACTGTTGCAGAGTTATACGACTCTATGACCAATGAACATAAAAATATTAGTTTTGAAGCATTTTAAAAGATCAAGTAAGTATATCAATAGATTTTTATCATGGATCAAGCACATAAGACAGCAATCAAGGAGTTCAAGCAAGCAGTTGTCTTCAAACAACAAGCAAGGGGCAAAGCAACCTTGCACATGAACAAGAATAGTGACTTAGTATATCTACTCCTTAAAGATTCTACTTGTGTATGTTCTTGACAATGTTTTAGCAGGCACTTAGAACACAACAACACCTTATCAAGCTATCTACAAGGATATGCATGGCTTTCTAAAAGGAGTCCTTGATATATGCAAGGTACGTGAGGCCCAAATCCGTAAATGAGAAGAATCCAAAATCACACAACTGGGGGGAGACGGTAACCCAAATCTCCTCCTTCACTTCTCAAAGGTATAAAGTTCTTTGAGACTTAGCCAAGAGTGATATCAAACTCAATTCCCAAGAGAGGTGTCTTTCGATTCACCACCCGCTATTTATACTCCACCGGAACACAGGAGTTAAGGTCGACCCTTGAGGTGGTGTGTCCCCAAGCAGGCCTTCTAGAAATAAAAACTAAGTAATTCACTATCAAAAGTATTTAGAGCACTAAAGGTGGAACACTTAACTCTTCAAGTAAATGCAAAGTGAGTCCAAAAGTGGGACACTTAACCCTTCAAGTGAATGTGAAGCGAGTCCAAAAGTGGAACATTTAACCCTTCAAGAGAATGTGAAGCGAGTCCAAAAGTAGAATATTTAACTCTTCACACCAACTCAAAGTGAGTCCAAAAGTGGAACATTTAACTCCTCACATCAACTCAAAGTGAGTCCACACCTTAGAAAACAAGTGAGTTCCAAAAAGCACAAAAGGGTTGCCTAGTGGAGCAATTAACACTTCTTTCCTGTAGACCCCTCCCCTTTAATGTAGCGTTGATCTTGCAACTACGGGGTGGAAATGAGGGGCCATTGGATTAGCGAGTCCAATAACCCAAGATAGCAATCTAGATCAATCACAAGTAATCTAAAGTTTCTTACCAATACTACTCACAAATGACAAACGGTTGAATCAATAGAATATTTAACTTTCCAAGCAAACATAGAGTGAGTCCACAAAGTGGTGCATTTAACTCCCTATGTAAACAAAGAATGAATCCATGCCCTCAATCACTCAATGAGATATTTGATATTGAAACCAAGAATTAATTAAGGTTTAAACACAAACATTCACTTACACAAACTTGTATGAAAGCAAATCTATGTTCATTCATTTTCCATTAAGAGCATCAATTGAAATGTGTTCTATGAGAGTATGTAAACACTCAAGCCAAACATATGAGAGATTAAATTTTAATCCCAAGATCCAAATGTTGTAGAGTTGTAACAAAATACCTCAATTCCAACGCAACATGCTTAGTAGATTTCACCCTTTTTTTGTTTGTTTTAAGCATTTTTCATGAAAGCAAGTCATGCACCTTCAAATGAACAAGACAAGAAAACAAGCAAACAAGATATGTAATGTATATCCAACTTATGAAAACCCTAGGGTTAGATCTGAAAATCAATTGTTAGGAGCAATGATAACCAACAAATAATCCAAATGATAACTCATATCATGCATTGAACAATGAAAAATAAGTGCATACCCATCACAAAATTTTATTTTTTTTACATTTGACCTAGTCAACAAGATCTGATTTTTATCACATGAATTTCGACCCTAAACCAAAAATGCAGAAAAGAGACCTCTATCAAAAAATAGAGAGCTTTCCAAAAATGTAAAATTTTTTGAAAAATCTCTTCATTTGTGCCCTAGAAACCTATTTTACCAAAACAGACCAGTTTTAATAAACTGACCAAATGAGCTATGATAGGATTTCTAAATTAAAAACACAGTGAATCAATCCCCTGTATAATTCTAATACCTTTCCAAAAATATAAAAATTTCCTAAAAATATGCTGATTTGTGCTAAAAATTGATTTTTTATGAAAAATCAAGAAAAAATCATAAAAAATACAAATCACCTCCAAAAATTATGAAATTTTTTTTGGAGCTTTTCTAATATGTTAGAAACCTAAAAAAAAATTTCAAATCAAAATACCAAGCCATTTGGGAGATATGATCAAATCTTTCAAATTTAGGATTTTTCCATCTCCAAACAAATCTGCACAAGGGTTAGCTTCAAAAATAATAAAAAACCAACATGTAAAAGTGGGTTGCCCCATGGTGGGCACCAAAAAATGTGTGCTAAAATGTTGTCACACTTCTATAAATCCTTACATGTAAGAAAACTCAAGAATGAGCCCTCACAAATCGATCCATAGCTCCCTAGGCATGGAGTGCAAGAGTTTTTAAGAATGCTCTCAGCTAGAGCTATTAAGCCTATAACCTTGCTAGTAAACCATGTAATGGGAGATTCAAGGAAGACAAGGGAAAGAATGAAAATATCTCTAATGAAGCTAAATGTATGCAATGCAAAGCAAATCTATATGACAATGCAAGTTAATCTATTGCATAAAAGGAAATCTAAGCTAAGAAAGAAGCTATGAAAATGCAAATACTATGCATGAAAATGAAATCTAACTATGAAGCAAGAAAGCCATGATGATGCAAGAATGAAGACAAGAAGATAGAGTTTTGATGAAGATCCAATATGAATGCCAAATGCTCCAAAAATTCAAACCCTAGATGCAAGAATATCTCCAAAAGCTCCAAGATGACCTAGAAAACCTGTAGCATAACAATAGCCTAAAAATTTGTGTGTGCAAATGAGGAAGAGAGCTCTTCTTTTATAGGAGGTGAAAAATAAATGGACCATGGAGATTAAGAGGCAAAAGATTTAATCAACGGTGGAGAAAAAAAGAAGCTTGATCCTTGTGCACAAATATCCTCCAATAGGAAAATTAGAAGCATTTACTTTATGTTGAGCATTTACTTTATGTCCATGTGAGACAAAAAGTGCTTTTCTTTTATTTTTTATTTTATTTTTCTTTTTAAATAAGAATTAAATGCTTTATTTGTGCAACTTAGGATAAGAGGAAAAGTGGAGATTTTTTATTTAAATAAAAAGGGAGGAAATTCCTTTTAATTAAATAAAGACTTGGGATAAAATGGTTAGCCCATAGAAAATAATTGAATAAATGATAGGACTAGGATTTGATCAAGAATAAGCAATTGATGATTTTAGAAAAAATGCTAGCAAGGGACTAATAGTCTAGATGACCATTTTTAGGTGTATACAGTAGCAGTGAGAAAGTAGTGTGAAAGTTTGTAGAGCTGAGAGTTCTTGCTTTATTAAAAGATGAGTCATACAGTAGCAAGTGTAGCATCATCCAGTGGAGCCAAGAAGGCACAGAAGGCACAAGGTGGAGCCCACAAAGAATAAGGTGGAGATGACAGGGGGAAGCCAAATTATTTAGATGAGTTTGTTAGATTTCTTCCCATCTCGAATCAAAATAAGAAGGCCATAGACACTGTATTCAAAGATCTCATGGACAAATGCAGGGACCCTCATACTTCTGCAGGTTCTGGTTTTTCCCTATTCTCATATTTTTATAATAATAGGAGTAAGCCTATGCCTATATGTAATGCCTGGGTACTAGGAATGGCAAAATTTATTGTGCCTAATGTGTTCGTAGATGTTGACTTAATCATTGAATTAGATAGCTTAAATGATCCTATTTCTAGGTGTATTAGACGTACAGACCAGTCTGTGTTTCTTTCTCTAGATAGGGGGTCTTTTATGAAGGCTTTCAATTTTTATGCATCATCCTCTACTGAGATTGATTTAAGGAAAGAGAGGGAGAAATATGTGAGTAATGTGGGGCTAGTGAAGAATGAGATAGTTAAGCATATGCCTAAAAATAATAGGTGCATTGCCCCTCTCCCACTGAATATGAATGCCCCCTATTCTTTTACAACCCTCAACCATTATATGAAGCTTTTATGCCATGGATTGTGTAGGGTTTTGGGTATAGATGGGGATGATGATAAGCTTCCTGCCAACCTTCTAATGATAATCTTGGATATTCAGAACACACAAACTAACATTGACTACAATTATATCCAATATATAATCGACAAGTTGCATGATGGATATGTTTATGTTAAGGAGAAGAAGAGGCCCATTAAGTTCTTGCATTACTCTCTTCTTATGCATCTGATTCTTTACCATCATGCCAATGATTTTGATTCTAGGGTATTGAAGATAAAAACCCATTTCAAGAACATTCCTAGCCCAGTTCAGTATTGGGTAAAGATTTGGAATACTACATCCAATGAATGTAATTTTGCCATTTTTTAGAATTACTTTGTCCACCCAGTGCTAGAAATGTTGGGTACCAATGTAATAAGATTGCCAACTAGAGTTTTGAGAATTTTAAGGCCAATGCAATTTGAAGACAAATGGCCAGGGAATCATAATTAGGGAGACGTTTACCTAGGAAACAACTCCATAGTCATCAGAGTTTATGGATGCCCAGAGCCTCCACACCTACTCCCAAGATACATGCCTCCTAGGGTGGCCATGATGGATTTTATTTGGCAATTGATGTGGATAGATAAGGAGAATCTAGGGCCACATAGGAAGGGTACCTTCACACCCCAACAGTTCAAGTTTGATAGTTTTTTGATTGGGAAAAGGGCATTGGATCAAGTTAGTAGTTGGCTACATCATTTCAAGATGACTGCAGGGACATGCAGATATGTTGACTCTGCAGGTTTTATTAAGATGGATAGGATGACCTTGATCCCAAACATTGGAACAATTAAGGAACATGAGGGCCTTGATTAGGAGGATGTAGTAAGAAATATAATAGACTTTGATGAAGCCAAAAGGAAATGGACCAAATACTTTGATCTACTAGACCTGGAGACATAGTTAAAGGAGGCTAAAATTCTTTTTGGTGGGTTTTTCCCTGAGTTATCATATTTGTAGAGGATGGAGAAAATGGTAGAAATGCATGGCACCCTATCCAACCAATTGGAAGGGATGCTTGAGGAGAGATTGGAAGTACCAAAGAATTATTCCACTTTTGAGCTTGAGGAATTTACTAATGATTCACAAGAGACCGACAGTCCACCTCCAGCAGGTGAAGAATGAATTATTGACTTAACTTTAGATCCATTAGTGGTGGATGTCATTCCAGAGCCACCTTTGAAGAAACAAAAAATTGAGATTGGTGAGCCCTCTAGGAAGAAGAAACCAAAGAGGATCTTGGATAGTGCAGCAGTTCTTATGCCAGGCACAATGGCCTATCACCATCAATTAAGAAAAGCTATCAGGGAAGGAAAGAAGTTAAAGACATAGGAGACAGAGGACTTGAATATGTTACTGGGGCAAGATGAAAGGGAGTTGTACCAAGAAGAGTTTCTCAATGATGACCATTTTGTCAAAAGTAAGGAATTAATGGACTTCCTTATTTGGAGGAAACATGAGGAAGTGAAGAAGGCCTTGCCTGAGGGTATGGGACCTAGTGAAGAAACATTGAGGACCTTAACTTCATATGATCCTAGCATTGAGAAGATTTATGTTGAGGAAGCCAGAGAGATGGTTAAAACAAGTGGCATGCTTTTGATTCCAGGGTGGGATTTGACTTCTGCCTTTTATTATTGATCAAATCAAAAAGTAGCTAAAAGGAAGCTTGTCCTATGAAGTACACATTGATGACATGATTAGAGGAAATGGTTATGAGCCAAAGTCACAGGCTATAGCACTTTGGTCATTGGCCCCAAAAAATCAAAAACCCTCTTTGGTCAGTATTGAAGATAAAATGGAGGGTAATAAAATTGTGTAGACAGTGCAAAATACAACTGATCTTGAAGTTTCAAAGGAAGTGACTCACTTAGCTCACCTCAATGAGGCAAAGACCACATAATTATCTAAGAGATATGCTACATTGTTTGAAAATTGAATGAAGGTTTCCAAGGACAGAGATCTCAAACTCATGGTGATCAAGAAGATGGAAAATGAGTTAGAGGAACTAAAAGCAAAGCTTGAAGAAATAGTAAAGATAGTTCCTCCCCTCCCATTGCAGATTGAGGCCCCTCTTCAGACTGATGTGGAAGTACCTGATAAGCCTACTCAGGATTTGGAAAAGATAAAATTGGATGCATCTCTAGACACTGTAGCAAGAATGGTGCAATATAGACAAGGTAAAATAAAGTAAAGAATGGAGTCAATCCATAAATCAGTCAATCTATTACACCAGGCCAATGGAAAAGTGAATGAATCTTTGATCACTTTGGAGCCACTTTATAGTGTATGGTCAGGAAGGAGCACATTGTTTGATAAGTTGGATGATTTGCAAGAATACAGTTCTGATATTCCTAAAGTAGTAATTGAAGTTTATGAAAAGATTGGTTTGGTAAGTGTTGTATTATGTTTCTTTAAAGGTAAGTCTAACCAGATAAAGGCCAAGTTAGCTATGTTTCACAATAATTATAGCAAATACTTTCCTTCTATGTATGATGATAGTGGAAGTGTGGTTAGTTTGGAAGAGTGGAAGGTGTCAATGGATCAGCTAGTAATTAAACAAGATGTTTTCCTTGGTAGTGACAATGTTTTAGATTTGGAAAGATGCAACAATATAATTGATAGTTTATTTAAGATTGAAAGTGACTACATAAAATTTGTAGCAGAAGCCAAGAATATAACTGATTCCACATGGGATTAGTAGATCATATCATTACAAGAGCTAGAGAGTTACAACTTGCCATCAAATGATGATGTAGCAGCATGGGGCCAATTAACAAAAAAGAAGAAGAAGAAGCCAGCTGCTCAGATAATAGAAGAGGGAGAAGAGTAGAGTGCACATGGCACCTAATCTAGAATTTGAAGGAGAGCACGTTCAAATAAAGGATGATGTAAGTTAGCCAGATGGTGGTCATCATTCATGCAACAAATTTAGCAACTGCTCTAAAATATCCTTATACAAAGGTGCCACCTGCAAAATTGTTGAGAAGTGGATAATTGCAATCTGTTGTTGCAATCAAATTTTATCAATTTGTAATTTTGTCTTTAGCGTAAGATTTTTTCCCAGCCATCTGAAGCTTTTTTCATCCTTTGAGGATTCCAAGATGTCTGTGGGTATATATAGCAAGTTTTTTCTCTTTTCAGAGGTGGATACATTTTGTAAAAAAGTTCTGAGATATAGAACCTTGTTTTCTTTGATGTCAAGAGAATATTGTATTAACACATTTTGATTATTAATACAAAGATGTCAGAACTCTATTACTACTACTTGTTGTCTTTGTGTATGGATACTTTAGTTTTCTTGTGCATTTAAATTGTAAGGCTTTTTCAATGCATATGTTCACAAGGTGAATATAGGGGTTAAACTTAAGTTTCTTTCAAGGGAAGAGTAAAATCTTAAGGGAGGTCTCTATGAATTAATGGTCCATGTATGAATTTGATAATAGTTATAGGAATTAGAAGAATGGGTGTCAGGCATTCCATTTAGGTTCTAGTATATTTGTCTTGATAGATTTTTGTGGAGATAGGGTTTGATCTGATGCCCAAGTAGATAAGGCACTAGTTTGAGATACATTTGCATCTGTTGCCACCAGAAAATATAAACAAATGATTCATTTTAACTTTCTTTGCATGATCTTTATCTGAATGATTCTATGATAAATTCATGGATTTATATCGTAATGCTTTATAGAAGCACTGAATGAGGTTAGCCTTCCTTGATTTTAGCTCTTAAAAAAAGAGGAAGGATGAATGTCCTTAAGCCATTGTTCCATGTTGTTGCTTTCATAATTTCCATCATATTGTTATGTATCAGGATATTTTGGGCTATACTAAGAGTTTTAATGTCTTATTGAGTTAATTCTGAAAGGAACAACATAGTAGTGAAGGAGCTAATTCACAATTCAAAGCTCATTCAAATAGTGAATTGTTATAGGTAAACCCTCCTGATTTTTTACACTCGAAGTGAAGAAGGTTTTACAACCTTAGTACCTTAGTGCTTGCATTTCGCTAGATGTATCTATTGGGACTACAAGAGTTTATGAATTTTTAATCATCTATAGATTTGAGCACTAACATGTTACATAATGAAGGAATTTGTTTAAAGCATAAACTACAGATGGTAGTTCTTTTTTAGTGATTGTTAATTTTAATTCTAGTCCATGTAGGCTCTTACTGATATAGTAAATGGCATTTTCAAGGTTACTAGGCTTTTTTCCTAAAACACCACCTATTGCATAGTCTAAGGAATTTGTATGTATGTGAAATGGTAGAGACCAATCAGGTCCTTTAAGGAATGGTGTAGTTGTTAGAAGTGACTTGAGCTGCAAGAAGCAATCATCACAAGCTGATGTCCATATAAACTCAGCATCTTTGTTAAGAAATGTATATAGAGGACTAGCTATTTGACTGAAATTCTGAATAAAACATCTGTAATAGCCAGTGTGTCCTAGGAAAGATCTTACATCTTTTTGTTTAGTAGGTGTGGGTAATGTAATAATTACCTCAATTTTGGCTGGGTCGACTTGGATTCCTACTATTGAGATGATATATCCAATCACAATGCCTTTCTGCATCAACATGAAACATTTTTCTCTATTGAGAGAGAGATTTTGTTCCTTGCATCTAATCAGCACCTTTTCCAAATTTTGTAGAGCTTCTTCAAAAGTGACTCCAAATGCTATAAAATCATCCATGTATATCTCCATGCAATCAAGTGAAATGTCAGCAAAAATACTAATTATAGCCCTGTAGAATGTTGCTAGAGAATTACACAACCCAAATGGTAGGATATAATATGCATAAGTCCCCCAAGGCCATGTTAATTTAGTCTTGTCCTAGTCCTCTAGAGCAATACTAATCTAATTGTATCCACTATATCCATCAAGAAAGGAAAAATACTTTTTACCATCTAAAGTATCAAGTACTTGATCAATGAAAGGTAAGGGGAAATGATCTTTCTTTGTGGCTCTATTTAATTCCCTGTAATCTACATAGATTCTCCATTCACCCCCCTTTTTAGGCATTATGACCAAGGGTGATACCCATTTACTATCATAGATAGGATATATAAAGCTAGCATCTAGCATCTTTTGTAACTCTATTTTGACTATCTCTCTTAATGCTAGGTTAATCCTCCTCTGAGGTTGGTACAGTGGTAGACTTCCTTCATTGATATAAATCATGTGATTTCAGAGTGTGGGGATTAATCCCTTCATATCCCTATAGTCCCATGCAAAGGATTTTTCATGTGTTTGTAGGAGTTTAGTTAATTGCTCCAATTGCTGTGAAGGAAGCTTATTATTTACATGGAGGTTATGACCCTTGGAAAGCTCAATAGTAGTAGTAAGGTCAAGCATGGATACTTCAGAGATAGGACTCATGACTACTTCACAGGGTAGTAACTGATGGATAATATTGGGTTCTGAAGGCAAAACATAGTCTTCAACATGGTCCTCATATGTAGTTAACTCCAACATAGAGCTCTCAAATATGTCTTTGATCACAACATAGTCATTATTTAGGATGCTTCTAATCACTGCATCTTCCTCTTAAAAATTTAGAAAATATTTCCTATGTAACATCATTAGCTGAGCCCCTGAGTTCAACTCTTCCTCCCCATCTCCTAAATTTGGCCTTATAGGGGTGCTTAAATCTAGCTGGGGTTGAGTTGGAGGATATAATGCTAGTTTCTTAGTTGCTTGCCCATCTAAAATTGTCATGTTCTCTAATCTGCAACTAATGTTAGCACTAGTTGTTGCTAACCATGGATGTGCTAGAATAATAGGGTAACTAGTAAGATTAACCTTTGGTGATAAAATCATGAAATCATCAGGATATTCCTAGGAGTCTAGGGAAACTATTATGTCATCTATCATCCCATTAGGGGTGATAGTAGAACTATCTGCTAGTTGCAAGATTGTTGGAGTAGTTCACAATCCTTCTATGCTTAGTTTATTCATAGTATCCTTAGTCATTACATTAATGGCAGCACCTAAGTCTATTAAAGCATTTTTGACAAACTGACCATTAATGATGATATTAACAACTGGGCTCCCAAGATCAAAATATTTTAGAATTGCAAGTTTTCCCAACATGATATCAGCTAGCTATCCTATAACATGAACTATTTTGGGATCAGTTTTCTTTCATCCATGCTTTTTGAGACAAGCGTCCTTGATTGCTTTTCCATAGATACAAACATTTTTAATGGCTTGAAACAGAGGAATCTAGACATGAATTCTTTTTAGTTGGTCAAGGATATCAAATGGTTGGTCTTATTTTGGTATAGATTTGTCCAAGCTAAGCCTTTGAGGAAATGGAGGTTTTACTAGTGTTTGAACATTGGCTGGATTGGAAACATTAGCTAGGGGAACTATATTTGGAAAAGAATTCTCTAGAAGTGGTACTGATGTTGCAAGAAGGTCTGGCACTTCCCTAATAAGAGGGGGTTCAGGTGCAGGCAAGGTAGTACCTAATCTTAGGTGTATATCAACTATGTTGAGTGCATAAGTAGGGTACTACTGAGCATTAGTAGCATACATTTTCTTCTATTGTTGTTGACTATTTGGATTTAGTTGTGGCTGAGTAGGTAACTATGTCTACTTTTAAGGACCTATATTTGCAAGAGGTGGCATAATTGTAGGTGGGTTCACTGGAGGTGGAAAAGGTGGATATCTAGGATTTGGATTAGGCCATTATTGAGGTCCTCTCCACTAGTTAGTGGGCTACCAATTTCCTTGTGGTGATTTCCATTGGGTTGGAGGTTGTGGCCATTGGGGGTTTTGTGGATAAAGCCACTAGTTCTATTGATTATTGGTCCAGGCACTATTCCAAGTAGGTTGAGTATACTAAGGAGGGATTTGGACATTCTAGTTTTTCCAATTACTATTATAAGGATTTTAAATTTGTAGTGGGTCTTGAGGCATACCTTATCTCATGGCCCATGGCTGACATTGAGAAACAAAGAGCACTTGCTCATCCTTTCCTATCTTTAAGTACTCAATTGGAAGGTGTTGATTCTCTAAGTTCATGACTAGCTTGCAATGACAATCCTTCTTTTGTTTGCGGCAATAGTATTCAATGATCTATGACTCTACATCTGCATGCTTCTTCTTGGCATTCATCATGTCCAAGTGTGTAGAAACATCATTAATGATGTCTTGTTTGAAGTTTGATAGTAGGTTTAAGATTTCTATCTTGGAAATGTCAGAGCCACTTCCTTTTGCAAGTGTTGGATAGAATCCTCTACCCTTCTTTACTTTTTCTCTAGAATAATTCAAACAAATATTATTGAGATTGTCCCAAGAAGACTAAGATATATCTCCTCCAGCCATAAGGTCCAATGCTTCCAAACAGTTATCATTCACTCCTCTTAGAAAGATTAACTTTTGTGAATCCTCCTGCAATGCATTTTAAGGATTCTTTTGCAGATTGTATAAGAAGCATGATATGTAGTGTTAGGAATGGGAACACTAAGAGGGGGGGTGAATCAGTGCTCACTATATTTAATATTTTCTTAACTCTTGAAACTTAACTTGAATGCTTAAGTACTCAAATGAACATTAACATAAAAAAGATACAACAAATAACACCAATATGGTTACGGGGAAACTCAAATAGGTAAAAACCCTAGTGGGAATTGACACCCACTAAGAACTGCACCAGTGTCTTATGATCCTTGTTAGAAGATCTGCAACCCTGTTAGGAGTTGTTCTTTACAATGCTTTTAGTACAGTGACCTTGTTAAGGGTCAGACCCTATTAGGAGTCTTTTACAATAACCCCTAATAGGGTGGGAACACACTATCCTAGAGCTCACTGCTCAAGTGGTGAGGGCTACAACCTTCTGATGTCAGATACACACTATATCTGCTAGATAAACTAGTGTTGTGACACTACTTGTCTGATCAGTTTCTTTGATGAGTTGATGCTTTGACCTCTTGCAAAGATCTAATACATTATATCTTCTCTTCACATACCTATTATCTTCTTATCTTCTCTCTCTAGATCTTCCATACCTTATTAAAAAGTAGAATCTAATATTTATATGCGCTTACCAAAACAATTAACTAGGTCAGCATATAACTGATTGCATACAATGCTTCCAAGTGAATTGGCTCAAGTGTGTTTACAAAAAAACATAATTACATGTCTACAACTTAATTAAAATAGGTTCATAGCCTTTACAAAACAATAATATCATCGCTAATCAATTTACCAATAGTCGGTTGCATACTCTTTTCTATTCTGGCATTCACTGTCTGTGCTACTTCAATTGTCTGTATCTTCACCATACTGTATCTTTTGATCATGCGCTCTTAGACTTAGCATTAATAAACTCTTACCAACTTATCTTCTAGGGTGCATATCATAACTCTATCATATGCATGTGCTAATGCTCTGATCTACTGGTGCTCTATTAACTATCTAGTCATTTATACTTAACCAAATTTTGATCTTCTGATGATGTGCATTGACTCCAAAACACTATATGACTTTGTTGCCATAATGACAACACTATATCTAGTTATATACAATAGTATATTCAACTTACCAACAATCTCCCCCTTTATCATTGATGGAAACAAAGGAATATGGAAAAGTTACTAACTATACCCTTATACAAAAAACTCTAACATATTCTAACTTATATCTCCCTTATACTCTTAACTATACTCTTTCTATACATCATATATGATACTCCATATTCTATATACACTAGTCCCCCTTTAAAATTAATGAAAAAGGTGCTCAAAAGATGTATCTATAAGTACTTACAATGTTAGGACATTTGGATATGCTATCTGCAAATTTTGGATCTCTTGTTTCCAAAATGCTATCAGAGAATTTACAATCTAGAGATGGGTTCATAAGGCATATTGTAGCTTCTCCATCTTCTCCAAGTATGTAGTCGAACCTTGATCATATGTCACTATAGTGGCATCGATCTCCTTGATATTCTGATTAAGCACATCTAGAGAGGGTACAAGGGCATTCTTGAGTTGTGTTTGCCTTGCCCTTATCTTGGACATCTCCTTCTCATCCTTTTCTATTTTTTCTATCTTCCCCTGGTATACATTTTTGCACTGATTTCCTTACACTATCAATCATGGCTTCTGCTTCTTCGATTCTCCTGTAGTGATCAGCAGTTAGCTTCTGCAATGATCTTTCTTCCCTTTGCAGAAAACTCCTTCAAAGATGCTTGACCAACCTTTAGTGAACTTAGGTCAAGTGCAAAGTTACTAACCAATTCACTTAGCCTCTTCTTCATATATTTATCTTCTACAACTAGGGATGCAGATTCTTCCAAGCTAGAAAAGTTAGTCTTGAAGTTTGAAAGAATTGTGCTTACATCATCAATTGAATGGACCTTAGACACTTTCTTGTCTAAAGGTAATAGGTTGTTCAAAATGTTGACTGATTCAACAAACAAAGGATTCCTCATTACCTATTTTTATTTTGCTTTCTCCATGGCTAGGACACTAATCTTAATCAGATCTTCTTCTCCCCAAGAGTCCAAGCTAGTGGTGTCTGGTGTCAAACTTGAAAACAATGATACAAAATGTAATGGAGTGATATGAGTGCTATCCATCACTTATTTTTTTACTCTGATTGGCATCTCAACATATGGGTCATATGTGTTAGGAATAGTTCTAAGAGATAACTGAGAGGGGGGGTGAATCAGTTATCTAAAAGTTTCAATTATTTATCCAATTAAGTATACTTAAAATTTAAGCACAAACATAATAA